>OU862903.1:16437363-17144541 GCA_917880725.1 Selenia dentaria
GAATAATGTACGCAAGCTGTCCTCATCTTGTCTCCGACCTAACCAATCAGATCCCTTGAATACACATTTTGAACCTACGTTCCTTTTTTAAATATTTATGATATGTTATTTTGTTTTATGAGTTTTATTTGAATTTGGAACCTGTCTCCAAGCGTTATCAGCCTATTTACATCATTCAGCTGCCGTGATTCTGAATTATGTTAGTTAGTTAATTATTTAATTTGTTAGATCTAATCTGTTAGTTTTAATCATTTCCTAGTATTGGAAATCTATACATAGAAATGGAATCGTTAGTTTGCTAATCGTGGGGATATTAAGAATCTTAGTTACTGCATAAAACCTCTTTGCATTCACTTTGCTTTTATTAGATATACTTTTGCATAAAATCCTGACTTATTAACTTCATTGACTGGAAGTTCTATAGCTCCATGATCTATGTCTGATAGTCGAGATTTAGTCTATTGAGATATAACTTTTTAGATATTTAATATTTCCAAAGGGTGCTATTAGATTAGATTTCCATCATACTGATGTATCTATATATTTGTGAACGTAGCGGAACGCATTGCGGACCGTTACAGCCGACCCCTGAAAAATTTACGAAAATCCCAAACATATGCAACCGGAGGAAATTTTTCACCCTTGATAAACTGTTCACAAATATAAACCAATAATAGTTATACAACTCCTAAAATATAACATTCTGTAATTCTAGCGTAATTAGTATTTGAATTCAAACAATCGAATGTAAATGTAGCCCTACATCGTGTGGTGAGTCCTTTAAACCGAACCGAAAATGAACATTCCCCGAGTCCCAATGTGAGCTTTTTAATGCTTTAACTTTGATATCAAATCACCCCCCACAAGGGAATCTACTTCGAACGGGGAAATTGGGTTGTGAGTCCAATCTATCAGAAGGATATGATGAAGATGCTTCCCATCCAAACCAACTTTTCGTTTGCCAAGAATCACAGCTACATCATCCCATTCTTTACAGATTCCGTTAACAGCAGAAAGATGTTAATCTACCAAAGCCGCAACACCACACTCAGACGTGAACATCAAAGCAAAATCCATTTTCGACTGGGAGTATGTGTAGTTGCCGAGTTTTGAGTGTTAGCTTCGTGTGCAGAATTGGTCCCAATGAAATCAGCTTCTGCTGATGCGTAATATTGTCAACAGACCTAACCTAACACCAAAGTAACTCCTTCATTGAAACCAATTGTAGAGTGTCAGTTAGTCTATCAAACAAAAAGGAAAAATAAAAGACTAACCAGTTCAAATTCAAACACGAACTAGCCGTCTTATGCCTACTAGTCTGTTAAACTACTAAGCCCTGCTTACTTGAACAACTCAGTTTATCCAATCATCTCTTCCATTAGTTCTGTCTTCACAAATCAATTAATACTCTCCATCCAAACACCTGTCAGAATCTCAACTCCACGATTTTTCACGCCACTTAACAGTTCAACACCCCAATATAGGCAATAAGATCACGAATTACACAGTGATTGTAATAGTTTATATCAATTTCAATCAAAGCTCTTCGACCCCATTCCTTATTTTGACACAGACCCCGCTCATTTCTTTTCAATTCTATAATATACAAATAAGACTGAACATTTCCCCTTGATTACACAGGTCTAAGGACTTTAAGAAGAACGCGTATATACCTTAAATTCTTTACTGTTTATATGTGCCCCGACCCCCATATAGCAAGACTAAATCATATTAAATAGGCAATGTTTTGTATGTTCTCCATGGCATTGTATGTTTATTTGGCGAATTTTACATTTTCCTATATTTTATTGGCAATTGACCCATAGTTGACTTATTTTCATTTATTTTAAACAAGTGTTATTTAGTTAGCATCACCTTATGGCAATGTTTGGCTCATTTTCATGTAGTCGTCCACAAGTTTTTTTTTTTTTTTTTATTCCTGAAAAGAAGATTGTTTCTTCCCCCAATGGGTATGATATTTCGGTTCATTCAGAATAATTAAATAGTATAATTTGCATCATCCTTAAAATTAACTTGAAAATGCATATAATAGATTTGGTTATCTCTGCCCTAATTTCAGCATTGTGTTTCCTTAGCATTGTTTTTTTTGTTTGTTTGTTTCCATCTAAACACAGCGTTTCCAAACCTTAACAGCGTCAATTATTTACAACCTTACAAAATTTTTGACAGTGACTTCCAAACATTTTTAAAATATGATACATTGGCTTGATTTTAAACCGAAATTTTGAAAAGACCGCCAACACTCCCCTCCATCTATGTATATGTGGGTAAACTTCAATCGCTTGGAAGAATTGAATAATCAATAGTTTTGCTCTTTTTTTTTGTAAATTTTACCGTTAAACTTTACTCGGATATGCATAGATGGGTCTTTCCCCTTTCCCAGCATGACAAGTTATTATTATTTCATCGCTTCCCTTTTTTTTCCTTTATTTATTGCGATGTTACAGACATTTCTTAAAATTAATTACATAAGTACCAACCAAATTAGTTTTTTTTTTTTTTTTTGAAAAGCCGCCAACTCTCCCCTCTACCCAAGTCTTTAGATATAACCCCCCTTTTTTTTATAAAATTATTATAAATCATATTCCATTTCAGTATGACTTATAATTACTATGATTGTAAATTAATCGTGTGAAAATATATTATTAAGAACTTATAATTTTTTTCTTATAAATTAGCTATATTTAGTTTAATAGTTATATCCAATGATTTGGGTAGGCTTTTCCCTTACCACCTGTGGTTGATGTATTGGTGTTCATAATATATTTTTTTTTATTTTTTTTTTTCATATATTTTTATATACTATCTTAAATATTTGTTACATAAACGAATTTATTGAATTGAAATGACTTATTACATAACCTTGGTATATTTTTCTATACAAACTTCGACAAAACAAATACTTACAATTATTATTGCATTTATGTCTAAAAAAAAATCCTTTTTAATATCCATTTTAAAAACAGTTATTATGATGTCCAACCAGAGAAAACTTACATAGTATTTTATAAGGCAATTACTTTTATTTGAAACCCATTAGACTGAGTTTAAGTCAGGCCAAGAAGCTAATTTTTACATCTACTACTGTGTAATTAATCCAACCTCGAATTACATGTTATGTATTCACTTTGCATCAATCGTTATATAATTCCTATATAAAAAACCTTACCAATTTCTAACTTAACACTAGATAATATTAAATTAACAAAACTCTTACTATTACAAGTTATAGATTAAAAAAAGAAAATACAATTTAAAAGTATATAAAAAGTTCAAAAATTTAAAGAAAAATTAATAATAAAATATTCAAATAACTATATCTAATATTTTACAATATCAATTACTATTATATTGTTTCTTACAGCTACTTACACGTTATGCTTACAACTAATGCTTACAAAAGGGTATTAATCTAATATCAGTCGTTCCCAAGTCAGCCTACTTAGGTTTAGAGATTTCTTCGGCCCCACTAATAGATTTTACCAAGTTATTTATAATATTTTGATAAGTGTATAGTGTTAAATTTTCCCCTAATGTTGTTTGTTTTTGGATCAACTAGAATATACACATTTTGATATGGGATTCCTGCTATTACATATGGCCCTTCATATATAGGTGAAAACTTTCTTGTTAACTTCTGCATTGCATCAGATTTGTTTAATCTTTTGATTTTTACCCAATTTCCAATTTGATAGTTAATTATCCGATATCGCTGATCGAACTTAGATCTGCGTTGCTCTCCTGTTTTAACTAGGTTTGTTCGAACGGTTTCACGATCCTTACTAACATCCAAATCCACATCTGTTTTGTCTATACTTTTATCGATTGCTAATCTCATCGGTTTCCCATATAATATTTCGCAAGGTGTGAACATAGTACTACTGTGTATGGTATTATTATATAACTCTTCTATTTTTGGTAATGCTGAAACCCATCCCTTATGGTTTAGTCTACAATATGTTCTAAATAACCGGCCTAACTCTTTATTGACCCTCTCTGTGGTATTTGGGCGAGGATTGCGGACGCTTGTGAAGACAACGTTAATTCCCTCTCTTTTCATGTTCTCTCTCCATACTTTGCTGGCAAATTGTGAACCATTGTCTGACATAACGGCTTTTGGTTTTATTATGTCAAAGAATTTCTTCATCCGACCCCATACTGCTGTAGTTGTTGCTTTTCTTAGCTCATAAAAGTTTACAAATTTGCTGAACGAATCTTGTATGACTAAAATGTAGCTCATTCCAAACTGTCCTGCCGGTAAAGGCCCGTATAGATCTACCATAACCAGATCCCCTATATTTTCGGTAATTATTGAGCGGCAAGGTCCTACATATTTTAATGTCTCGTTTTTTGTTATTTGACAGTCGTGACATGTTCTTATTACCCGTTTGGTCTGCCGAGTTAACCCCCTCCAATAAAACCTGTCTCTAATATATTTAATCACTTTGTATGCACCTTGATGACCCATTTCTGCATGAACTTGATTTATTATATCGACCCTCAAGATTTCCGGCAAATATATCACTGGTTCTAACCCTTGGCCTGGTTTAAAATATAAAACCTCGTTCTTTTTTATACATCTTTCTACTAATTTGTCTCCCTTGTCTGACTGTTTAGTCCCCATTTGCATACGTTTCAATAATTCTCCTATTTCTTTGTCTTCCTTCTGTAAGATTGGTAATTTAGCTAAATTTTCCAATAACCTTTGATTAACTGTTACGCCCATGTACAAAATTTCAGGATTTTTAATTTTGTCCTCTTGTAACAAATCACTTTCTGGAGGATACCTAGATAGAATATCTGGCGCTATATTATCTTTCCCTTTTATATGTTGAACTTCATATTCAAAGTTTTCTAAATAATTTATCCATCGAGTTACCCTAGCATTGTATAGTTTCCAGGTTTTTACAAATGTTAACGCCTTGTGATCGGTCCTTATCATAACTTTAGTCCCTCGCAGGTATGTTTCAAATTTTTCTAGACAACTAATCACCGCAAAAAATTCCTGCTCTGTGACCGTCCAGTTCAGCTGCGCTCCCCTTAAAGCCTTACTATGGAACCCAATTATTCTCATGTTACCTTCATCGTCCAACTGATAAAGTACTCCAGCCAACCCAATTCCTGAGCTATCAGTCTGCAAGTAATATGGCTTACTGAAATCCGGGTGATGTAGTAATATAGTGTTAATGAACAATCTTTTAATACTTTCAAATGCCTCTTGTTGACCTACTCCCCATTTCCATTCGGTTTCCTTTTTTAGTAGTTCGCATAACGGTATTATATGTAAACTGTATCCAGGAATGAATCTTCTGTAAAAATTGCACAACCCTAAAAAAGCTCTGACATGTTTGATCTTCTTTGGAACGGGAAAATCCTGTATAGCCTTAACCTTATCTTGATCAGTGCGCAAACCTTCCGTCGAAATTACATAACATAGCATCTTCACTTCTTTACAAAAGAACTCACACTTCTGTAAATTGCACGTTAAACCTGCGGAACTTAACTTTTCTAATACTACATTCAAATGCTCAATGTGCTTCTTTAGATTTCCAGTAGTTATGACAGCAAGGTCATCTAAATAATTAACGCAGTATTCTCTGACTTCGTGACCTAATATCATATCCATTGCCCGACTAAAACTTCCTACTGATGTCTTCAATCCTTGCGGTAAAACGTTATACACATAAGATTTGCCGTTAAATGTGAAACCTGTATACTTCTTGCTATCCTCACAAATTGGAATTTGAAAGTATGCATTGTTCAAATCGATTATACTTATATAGTTTGCGCCATGAAATGAGTTTAAAACATCCAATTGTAAAGGGGGTTTCTCCGTCTCTGCTACCATAAATTTATTAATCTCCCTAGCATCTAATAATACTCTTAAGGAGCCATCTCTCTTCAAAGTGAAAGTAAGTGGACTACAATATGGAGTTGAAGCTCTACTAATTATACCTTGGCTTTCCATTTCGTCTAGTTTCTGTGCCATTTTCTCCCTATAAGCATATGGTATTGGATAAGACTTCTTAACTATCGGTGAATGTGGTTCCATTTTTATTTTATGTTCGTAACAATTTGCTTTCCCTAACTCAGATGAAAATAAATTGTCAAATTTCCTCAATAAACTTTCTAATTCCTTTCTTGCTTCAGTTCTTTGTTCTCCGTCCAATCCTTCTAATTTGTTTTCTATTTCTCTTCTCATTAAAAGTCCCTGATTTTCCCCAGTTACTTTAGCGCAATCATGAAACCGTACCAACTGTTTTTCGTTATCTATGTTGAATAATAATCCACTCTGCTTGCTATCTAAACTTATGGTAACCTCATTTGATTTGAGCCAATCAAAACTTAAAATGAGATGGTTAACTAGTCCCGGAACTATTACGAACCCTATGTCAAATATTTTGGTACCTAACCTTACAGGTAGTAGAACTATATTTCTAACTTCAACACTTTTGTGACCAACCGCGGTTCTTATTTGGAATGGTTTGATGGGAAGTATTGGTATGTTTCGCGTTTCCTGTTGTTTTAGCTTTTGCCAAAATTCCTCTGAAATACACGTAATGTCACTGCCTGTGTCCACTAACCCCATGACCTCATATTCAAATATTTGAACTTCTACCTCCGATTTATAATTTTTATATTTATTTTGTGGGTCATCTTCTTCAAAATCGGAAAATACGGTATGAATCCTTCCGCTTAATTCTCGCTCGTCTTTGGCCTTTAAAACGTCTACCATATCTTGTAAAATACTTGGTTTATTTAACTGTTGAGTTTCATACCCTAACCCTATTCCACTTTTCCTACCTTTTACCTGTATGGGTATTTTAAGTCCCCTATCATTTATTCCTAGGGTTTGCCCTGGTACCCAACCCATTTTTAACATAATATTTAATGCCGTGTTCCCTATCCTTGAGGCTGACTCGGGAACCACATGTCCAGCCTCGTCTAGTTTAACGCTTCTTCCTCAACAACTGCTACCTCGTTCACTTCCCTCGGTTTCTGCCATCTTTGATAATCTCGTTGTAAGTCCTTCTTTCTTTTATCCAACCCTTTATTTTGTGCAGGTGAATTAGATTTACTTTGGTTTGCAGATGCATAGGTATGCAACTCTTGCTTGCTAATATCGTCCATTTCCCTCAGGAATTCTGCCGTCTCTATGATATTTTCTGATTTTGAGGTAGTCCAGACTTGTTGGATATATTTTGGGTAATGGCGCATTATATCTGCAACTAATTGTTTCTCCGGGATTTTATATTGTAGCATTTGCGCTTTCCCCGAAATTCTTAGGAAATGCGTAAGCATCAAAGGGGTTTTCGTCCTGCCCCAGGTGCTCTGTACTATTGTCCTGCGTAAATCGTTTTGAGATTTTTCCCCCCAATAAGTTGCCAAAAAGTCCCGTTTGAAGTCTTCGATTTTCTTCCACCTGTTCCTATATACTCGGGCCCAATCCCTCGCATCTCCTACCAAGCAATCCTGGACTAGTTCTAACTCTGTGCCCTCTCTTGCTGCTTTGATTATGTACCTCTCCAAGTCCTCTAGGAAATTAACGGGATGTACACCTTCAGAATCACCGAATTTTGGTTTCTCTAGATTAACATTTTTGACATTGTACGTTATATTTTCACATCGTTCCTCCGTTTCAAGTCTTTCTCGTTGAATCGGTTGAGCGTTATCTTCAATGCTATTTCCTATTTCAATGATATTTTCAGTTATGTTGCCTGTTGAATGACTCGACATTTCGGTGGATTTTGCTAAATCGTACGTGGACTTTACTGTTTTCATTTCTTCAGATAATTCATTTATTTTCGACGCTAGTACTCCTATGGTTCGTCGTAGTGATCGGTATTTGAGCCCCGTTCCCACCGCAGCTTCATGTGGTCTAGTCTGTTTCCCTAATCTTGGACGTTTAGCCTTGCTGGCCCCATTTGTCCCTTGTTCATTTTGAGATGCTTCATCATTTGGAACACTTCGCTCCCCCCTTTCCAATATAAACTCTTCTCCCGTATACTTGACATTCCTCTTTAAATTGCGCCTTGGTCTAACCATTGTTCGCTCCTACAGAAATTAATTCAGTAAGTACCTTTATAAACCCACAACAACAAAATACTAAAATGAACTATTTTAATTTAAAGCTTTTAAGCAGTATTGTAAGATTTGATACGCATCTCCTACACTACTTATAACTCACAACCCTATTCATCTTCACTAATAATTTATATGCAATCCTCCAAATCCCTAATTTACCTAACAAACAGCGCAAGTTCTTTTAACTCCGAGCAAGTACCATAATATACTAAGCCAAAATTCAATAATACTATATATTAAGAAGAAGAAAACAAAATAAAAGATCAATACGATCAATCACACGAACTCAAAAAATATTCGCCAACAGCACATTAATTTCTGTATTATTTGTTTTCCTATACATGTTGTGATGACATGAAAGTAAAAATAAACCTTTTGTAAATTAATCCATTCTATTTCTAATCTTTAATTTGTTTTGCAACGACTTTTTTTTTTTTTTACATAGATTTATATTAATTCAAGAGTTTCGCTATAAGGTTCTATCACAATTTTTTTTTCCTATAAAAATAAGCTTAGGGTGGAACATTTCCCGCAAAAACATATCATGTTTATGTAAATATTATTTTGTGAAAAATTCGAGGAACAGATTTCGGAACTTCCGCATTAATTTCACATACAACCTGGAATTGCAATAACCGGCAAAGACTCTCGCTATAGATCGAACGCACATAATCGAATACTTGGAAAACTAATGATTCGGAATGTAGCTGACATGTAACGACGTCTCCTCGGTAATTATTATTTCTACGACTATCTGGGTAAGAACCTAAAACAACGAGTTTTTTTTATTTTATTTTTTTATTTATTTATTACGGTACCATATAGCCTTATCTAAAATTTCAATTAGTCAATTATTACGAAAGGAACGTCATTGACACAGATTAAGTAGATGCGACATCGCTAATCGGACCGGACCTATAGTCGCAGCGTTCCCTACCGTACGGTAATTATGGCAACTCAAGTTGGCAACACTGAATCATAGAGCACATACTGATCTATTGTGATTTGTGGTAAAAGTGACGCCGCGCAACGTTTATTTCTAACTCATACTGTTTTAATTAAATATCGGGAACAATACCCTTATTTTATTGTGTTGAATCGTTTTAAAAGGTGAGTGACATCAATATAATCGTAGATTGAATGATATGGGACATATCGCCCGGCATAGATAGCGCATATACTGTGTTGCTGCGGTTTTCGCGCTAAGAAAATGGCGTCATAATATCAACTCGCATTGAACTAACGAAATTACTTAGTTTTTGGAAGTGTTAGAAATTGTGTTTTTGTGCAAAGCTTGTGTTACAACGTTCTCGTTTTCTTTTTAGGACATAACCATGACTGACCACATATTTAATCGGAAAATTTATAAATTCCCGGCACTCTGGGACTCATCACATATTCACTACCGAAGTATTGCAGTAAAGGCCTTTTGTCGTGAAGCACTTCTCATCCAGCTAAATCTGGAACTCCCTCATCGAATTACTTTATCTACTCTCCGTACAAAAATAAAATCATACCAAAACGGACATACAAAAACTAGCTCAACACCAGCGCCAAGTAAGTAAAAGTGCCATCCTATTTACAATCTCCTTGTTTTTCACTTTTAATATATTATTTCCTAATATCCTCCTTGCGTCAGTGAGTAATAATTGCCGCAATTTGATTTGTTAGAACATCTTAATTGTCTACCATAATTTTAATAATTATCCTTTTATTCCCTATCTAGTCACAACCAAACCAATCCGAGAACATCCTATCCAAACCATTTATTGACTATGCTGATCTTCTAACCCCAGATCTTTCTCCTCCATCCTCTGTGAGTATCCGTTTTTTCCCCTTTTGTTTAACACAACAAAAGAATGATTTTAACCGCAATGTTTTCCAATTTTCAGGTTGATACCATCCCATTTCCAGGTCAATTACTATAGAGCAACTGGTTCCTGATTATACTGATTATAGTTCACGCCTCACACACAATGCAACCTATCTACTACTATTTATTTCCGGTAAGTTTAATTTTCTACTACCTAATCTGTTATGTAAATTTGTATGATAATAATGCAAACTGATTCAATCCAATATTAATTTAGCCTTATTAATGAAAAGATTTGATTTAATTGCAATAGATACATTTCATTACTAATTTTCCATTTTAAAGATTTATTTAGGGCAAATCTACCGATAAATGCCCCCCATGCTAGCTTGCTAACTATATAGTATACCCCTTACTGCAGGACATAATTACGATAACTTATGAGCTTAACGTTCATCCTAACATTTGTATTCCTGCACATTAATACTAATATTTTTTATTATATCATTTCTACTCCCAACAAGACAAGAATGTATAATGAACTGCTTTTCACCAACTGTTCCTAAGTTCCAGTATATTGTAATTAGAATTACCTTTTCAGCATGTTATGTAACTTCTAACAGTTTTGTAACATATTTAACCAACTTCAGAAAAAAGATTTATGTAGTATGTATATTTTATAGGAATGTTCACTTTACTTAAAGATGTCTAGATCAATATGGGTGTATTTTATTTTCTTGTTACCTCCATGGCTATTTTCCAAATAAAAATATATTATCAAAATCGGTTCAGCATTTTTCTTTTTTCCAATTTAACTATAAATTAGAAGATAGTCATAGAGTCTCTAATGAAGAACAATCTTCCAAACCTACTGTCCTACTTCAGGAATCTAACTCATGATTATGACAAATTAAATCAAAGACGCTTTGCTAGCAAAGATGTTCATACTACTTGATGCTATTTTAACATGTTACTTTCTTATCGTCTGTTCACACTAGTAGTCATATAATTGGGTATTTAATTAACCAAGCTTTTGTTATAATGATACTTTCTGCCTTTGACACAAACAAAACTGGAAAACTGTTTCATACTATATTTTTTTTTATGTTTCCTTTTCCATTATTCCAGGTTTATCTTGCTTCTTACGCCTCAATCCTACCATATACCTGACCGAGTTCCAGAGCCCAAGACAAAACTTATTCAAGCCTACATTAAACCTGAATCCTGTCTATCCTATGTCTATTCCAATTTCCAACCTCAAACCAAGTTAAGTTTATTAATTTTCCTGCTGCTTCCAATCTATAATCTTTATTTAAATTTTATAACATCTTATTCCTCATATTGTCAAATAACTGATAATCTGAATTTACATTTTGTAACATATTCCTACTGTCAAATACTCTTAAGGAATATACCTTTTGTTTAGTATCTTTATTCACAACATAGATCAATTAGTGCTGGATGATATTTACATGGTAGGACAGTCCTATAGAATTTTTTTTTACTTCTGGTCACTTGAATTTTAATGAAGGTTTTTTTTTTTACCCCGACCCCCGCCTAAATAATTTCTAACACTAACTTTTTGTTGAACACTGTAGTACACAAAATATGTAAGTAAGTAACTAGGCAAGATTTTCTTCTCTGGGCCACCGTAACATCCTTAGGTAAAGGTTTTCACCGTAAACCAACTATGTATTTCACCGTACAATTCCTTCTTCTATCATAATATCATACTCATATCATCATCATTTCCTCTGAGGGGTGATATCATGATTTTATGTATTCTAAAATTGAGAGCTACACTTCAAATGCTAGTAACACGCACTTACAGACAAAATCACGATGGTCGCATTTTGTTCCGTTTACAAATGTAAATGTTTCTAGTGTTCACTATGCGAACATCACACAAATCTACCTGCCTTACTCTCCACAGTTACATTTCAATTATACTGACGGTTAACAGGTCTCCCAAGTGATACCTTCACAATGTTTCTGCTTCTTGGAATTTAGTTTCATTTGGTGGAAACATACTGACTCTTACAACATGACAATTGGACAATATCCTTTTGTTATATGTGACGCCAGAATCACCCTTGCCTAAAACTGCTTCGGTTCTCGAGACCGACTAACTATAGTGCAATTGTGTTTCTAAGACTAATTCATACATTCACCATAGGGAAAATTTAATTCAATTTTGGATCACTAAATGATGATATAATCGCCTCTCTACTCATTGTGTTTTATTCTAGTTTGTAAGTTCCTTCATTACAAGGCTATTTACTTATTTACATATTTGCATAACCATAAATCTTATTAGTTCAACATAAAAATGTATCCTGTAATATCTCTCCAACAATTCTCCTAGAACAATCAATCTAACCTCACTACTTTGCTATTTGAGAAAATCTATGCCTTCCGACCCTGATCAAATTAGGATTTGCAGTTCTATAAAGTAAATTCATCGCATACTGTTCCATTTTCCTGTGTCTCAAGAAACAGACACACACATAATAACACCATAATCATCCAACAACAACCAGCACACCAATATTTATGTTATTTACACAAGTTTTTGTTCCTAGTAGGGATCGAACCCAGCCCTCTGCCCACAAAGCAGCCTACCACCAACAGTCATGATCATCAAGTTAATCACCATTTGAACTAGTTTCCTACACTAAAAATAATTAAAAGTTTTCTTATGAACCTATATAATATTCAATCTACTTTAAATTTGCTAACAAGTCTTCATAAATTTCTATCTTGTATTCCAATAATTGTCTAAGTCTATAATGCAAAACCTTTTTAGTAATTAACCCTCATACTCATGATACTCTGTACTTTACACAGTGACTAACTGCATATTGATATAAACGCAAAATGTACTACCCTTTTGTCTCAGATTCCTGTCCATTCTCACTGCAACAAATTGTGGCGAGATATGCCTAAACATTTCTCACCACCATCCACACTTCACTACATAAAACAAATCTATAAACTTAATTCAACATAAAACTGTAACCAATCCAACACCGAACTCACATCATTGTTACCTACTACAAGACTTCTTAAAACTAATTTTCAGTGTCCTGACTCCTGACTGCTAGATACAAGTTTTGTTCTACGAGTTGTCCTGTCTACCAACTGCTGCAACACTTCGAAACAGTATTCGCCTAATCCGTAAGTACTTCCTCCATAAAATAATACACACACACAGACACATAAAAATTATTAGAGCACCCGTATGTCATTTTTTCTTTCTATACTAATACTTTTGTCGCAATTGAAACTATTTTTGACTACTTTTACCTAACTTAGTGACAACACCAGTTTCATCAAAAAAAGTTCAGCTTCTTTTTTATTATTTTATTTTCTTCATATGTATTGAAATATGTAATTGCGATGCCCTGGCTCAAGTCCTGCAGAAGTTTTAAATGAAATAAAATAGCAACTATCATTCATCACTAAAAGGTGTCAGCTAATAATTTATTAAGAATTGCAGTCAAACTATTGCACACATATTGACTTAAATTGTTTATTAATTTCCTTCCTATAATAAATATATTATTATATAATATATACTAGCAGACGCGACGCGGCTTGGTTCGACTCTATATCGCGAGCTATTTTTTTCCCTGGCTCCATCTGTTGGCTAAGCTTTGAACTAATTGTACCTTTGGTTAATTGGATCATGTCACTCTATACCAGGAAGCTATTACTGTTTATCATAATGAACCTAAAAACGTGTAGATGGCGCTTTATTGAAATCGCGGGAAATTTTGAAATTGAATCTAGCACACTGTAGCTTTAGAACTTTATTTCACCGGGAAAATTCATTAATTTTCATATTTAAACACAAAGTACAAGCAATCAAGTTTCCCAAACCGCTTTTTTTTCTATCTGTAACATTTTAATTTTCTTTTCTGAACGAGTTTTATTTTCATTTTCAGATTTGATCTACAAGCGATCCCTACTCGGCCACGCATACAAGAAAAAAAGAAAATCAAACCGGCTGACTCCGAGACCACCGCCTAGTTTTAATTTAGATTTATCTAGTCCTAAGCTAAATTTTTCGTTGATGGCGTTTTATTAAAATGTAAGTTCTATGCGTTTTTTCTTTAGAAAATCAGATATGCAATAAAGCTTAATAACCGTACTTCATCTACATACAAAATTTCATCAAAATCGCTGTAGTTGCTATCAACATTGTTTAGAATCCTGATTTTACGATACCAGGTTTCTATTGTATTAAAGTACATATTCTATTATCAATTCCTGCAGCACTATACCCGTAGTAACAAGTCGCTTATCTGTTCTGGTATTTATTAGCATGGGAATCCTAAGTGTGAAGAGCCTTCCAATCCTTGGTCACTACGGTTCCTAATTGTAACTAAGCTCATCTATATCGATGGTCACGTCACCAACTTATAACCATCCATGCCTAACCATAGTCACGGCAACAACTTTGTAACAATCTTACTCATATTCTATACTGTATTTTGACACTCAATTGATGGTAAATCTATTTATAGAATCCTAATCACGGCTACAGCAAATTGTAACCATCCATGGTCACGGCACCAAATTGTAACCCCCCCTTTGATCCTAACTGCCGTATGATAAAAAGTAACTAGCCTACTCGTCCCGTAGTCTAAAGCTCTAATCCTGGGAACGGTACTACTAATTGTAACTACCCCTAATCTGAGCTAATAAAATCTAGATGATTCCGGCCTACGTTTTTAATTCCTCCGATAAATAATTACACATAACTAGATCGAATCATAACTTAACATTATCCAGACAATAAATCTATACTAATGGATGAAGAACTGATTAAATATATGGCCAAGGTGTGATCGTCTAGCTCATAGTGGAAGGACCGAATATTATGAACCGTGGTAACTCAAGTTCTTTTCAGGAAATACTGAGACAATCCTATCCTAATTGTAAGAGAAATAAATTATTATAACGATAAAATTGTACCTAGTAAGCACATGAAGACAAACCTTATTCCTACTGCAAGGGTTAATTAAAATGACCTAATTCTGTTATACCATTTTGACCCCAATCCTGTTGTTACTATTAGAGATTATATTTCGCCATAAGATTTCTATAAATTCGCAAAGCATAGATTGTAATAACCTCAAGTAAATAACTTCAAGTAAACACAAAATCAAATATTTAATTGCAGAACATTTGTACCTAGACATGGAATGACACAGAAAATTATCACACACAATAAAGTAATAAATCATAAACTTAATTAGTTAATTATTGTTAATAACTAAATGTAAATATCCATAGTTGTATTTGTTTGATCTATGATGGTCAAATGTTGTTCAGTAAAGGTAATTATTTTCATGTTTTCACCTAAAAATTAGAATTCTACGGATATTTATCATTGTTATCTACAATGATAAATATCCGTAGAATACTTAACAATAAATAATAAATAATAAACCAGAGCTAGGAAAACATTACGGGCTTGTGACCGTAAAGCTGGGTTAAGAGCTCTTGACGTAATTACAACACTCTCCATTGCTGTTCTAGCTCAAATTACCCCCCTTAACACTTATTTCTAACGCTGAATAAGATTTGGAAACACAATGCTGAGATAAGAATATTTTTCCTAAGTTTTGTTAAAGCTTTGTTAATGTATTTTTGTATAAATGATTTGTTTCTCCTGTGTCTCATTTCACCTCCTTATTTTATTTGCTGGACTATTTTTAATTCTATAAAACAGTCACAATATCCAGACAGATAAATGTCTTCAACATAACATGATTAATTGACAAATATTTATTGAACAATTAACTGATAACTGATAATATTAACCAATGACTTGGACATCTCTAAACCGTCTTTTAGTCTACGAGAAATCCAAAGAGCAAATGTCTCTATTCAATGATCAATTTCATCAATCATAACTCCATTATTTTAGAAGAATAATTTATTAAGTTTAACATTTATCTTGGAGACATCTCATCTATCCGGAAAAAGTCTAAAATGCCTAAATTCTAGGACTTACGTGAGTAAACTCGTCCAACAGAATCAATCCAATCCCCACGGGCAGGTGGCAATTCACTAGCACTTACACTTCACTTTTCACAGACACTTCACTTTGAATATTTCACTTTATCGCGGACAGCATCTTTGGCTTCTAGACGGTAACTGGTTTGGACGGCCCATTCGTCCCCTTTTTATACTACCCAAGTGTCCGTATCTGGTCTCCAACCTGTCTCCGACTCAACCAATCAAACTCCTCGAGTACCCATTTCGACCAATAGAATCCTTGTTCCATTTTCAAATATTGATGAGCCATTATTAGCTTTCCAATTTTAAATTTATTTGAATTTAGAATAATGTACGCAAGCTGTCCTCATCTTGTCTCCGACCTAACCAATCAGATCCCTTGAATACACATTTTGAACCTACGTTCCTTTTTTAAATATTTATGATATGTTATTTTGTTTTATGAGTTTTATTTGAATTTGGAACCTGTCTCCAAGCGTTATCAGCCTATTTACATCATTCAGCTGCCGTGATTCTGAATTATGTTAGTTAGTTAATTATTTAATTTGTTAGATCTAATCTGTTAGTTTTAATCATTTCCTAGTATTGGAAATCTATACATAGAAATGGAATCGTTAGTTTGCTAATCGTGGGGATATTAAGAATCTTAGTTACTGCATAAAACCTCTTTGCATTCACTTTGCTTTTATTAGATATACTTTTGCATAAAATCCTGACTTATTAACTTCATTGACTGGAAGTTCTATAGCTCCATGATCTATGTCTGATAGTCGAGATTTAGTCTATTGAGATATAACTTTTTAGATATTTAATATTTCCAAAGGGTGCTATTAGATTAGATTTCCATCATACTGATGTATCTATATATTTGTGAACGTAGCGGAACGCATTGCGGACCGTTACATCGTGCATTTGCCAGTGTCAAGTTTTTTGTATTACAAAGCTTTAGTAGAATATTCTGGTGATATTAGTCGTAGTCAGTCAGAGTCTGAGTCCAAAATGTCAGTCAGTCATGGTCCAGTCAGTCTAAGTCATGCTTTAGTAAAGTGGTGGCAATTTTACCATCAGCTTCTATGGAGTTTTGGAAACAACACGGAAAAACACGTTTCACCACATTATATCACTTGCCTATGCACGTAAAACAGCACTTAATGAGAAAAACGCCACCAATTTTAAACATTAACACTGAAAAAAAGCATAAGTTTTGATAAACAATACAATGGAAAAACGTTGACTTTCCGCGTTCGCGCCAAAACTCCCAATCACAAGCTTGATAGGTAGGCGAGATCGAGTATCGACTATAGATAACATTTATGTTGCCAACTCATGGTAGAGCTACTAGTTACCGTAACGTCTTACTATTACAGTTATGTCACAATAAATACTTTTCATTTTGAAATATGCTATTGCCGCGCCGGTACAAACATGGCCACATTATTTGTACCTATTAATCCTTATCTACTCTAATATTAAAGAGGAAAGATATTATGATTGTTTGTTTGTAGTGGATACACGTAAAAACTACTTAACCGATTAAAACAGTTCTTTCACGAGTATAAAGCTACATTATGCCTGAGTAACATACACTATATTTAATTGATCATCATCATCCATCACCACGCGGGCGAAACCGCGGAGCGCAGCTAGTCTGTTATAACTACATATATTTACGTCTCATTTCGCATCGCATAAGATTATTCTTGTGTACTTATTATCTGTTTTGGTTAGAAAACTTGTTTTATACATGAATAAATACTTTTTTATTGTAAACCTCATACCTTCATAATATACTCATACCTATCGTAAAGGTTGTATAAGTGCATGCCTTAAAGCAAATGGTTTCTCCAACTTAGCTTTTTTATGCTTTAATTGATTTTTTAGTTACGTATTCATTTTGAAAATACACAGGCAGGGCTATTATGTATCTCAGTTGCTAACAAAATGTTGATTGAAATCTTGAAAATGGCGGCTCTATGTCAGTTTTGACAACTCCAGTAAGCAAAAATGTTAGTGCAGTCCCACCATCTTAGAGCTTTTACATACGAACGGCATGTTGCCAACAGCAGAGATAATTACTGCTGTAGTCGCTACAAGTAGCTGTAGCGACACGTACTGTTGTAGCGTGCCGCGTCCGCCATTTTGTCAGTCGACTGCAAATAGTTCAAGAGCGCACATACGTCGAAAATTTGTAAAGTGATTTCTGAGTATAGTTATGTAATGTTTATAATAATTATTGTTCCTATAGGTAGTATGTTACTTGCTTTTTATTTCAAACTGCAAGCTTTGTATATTGAATAAAAAATATTCCAAATTATGTAGATCTCATTAAAGTAATAATCTAAATTACTTGTATCTTTTTTTTTCTTCATCCCAGATCCCTTCCTTTTCTTTCTTACTTACTTACTTTATTGTCCGAATTCCTTCTCTTTGTTTCTTCGGGGAATCCATTCTGCAACCGACTCCTATACTATGTGAGCGGATGACGGCTGCCGCTGATCTTCAAAGTCGACGGTTGCCGTCGAGCCATGTCGACGGCTGCAGTTACCTTTGCCGTTGGCAACATGCCGCACGTGTGTAAGAGCTTTTATCTGTCCAGTTGACTGCGTCGCTAGTGGAGAATTTGGTATTGCAACCTAAGAAATTCACCAAGAAAAAGATTTTTTTTTCAAGCCACTCTTTAATCTGCATATTCTGCAATTGTAATCCTACTATATAATATTATAAACGCGAAAGTTAGTAGGTATGTAGGCATGAATACTGTAGTTCCAATTTTGCCCACCTGAACAGATAAGTTGGTGGCACTGTAAGTTGATGACTGGAGCTGACAAAAGTGACATAGAGCCACCATTTGTTTACATTTCAATCAACATTTGTTAGCAACTAAGATACATAATAGCCCCGCAGGTTCCAAACTAGACAGAGACTGTATTGTGCTTCCGTTAGTCCGGATGTTCGCAGGTCGCATTTCTCTACCGATTCTCGGGACATTTTGTTATCAAATTTTGTAAGATTCGTTAATTACTTATACTTATAGGATTTTTTGTCGATAAAGCACTGAAAGTACCGAACTTACCGATCGATAAATTTGAGTCTTGGATTCGTGATACTTCGAAAAAACTGCGATATCGATCTTGTGTCGATCATTGCAAGTAAGTAACAAAATTAAGCGATCGATAATTTTGGTTTTCAATTTGGCTAATAGTCTCATCTATTTTCGTTTCTAATATACATAATGTATATTAATTTTGTTTTAATGTCTTACAGAAACGCAAAAAAATAACTTACCAGAACATATATTTTATTATTGAAAACAAATAAACAGACAGACAAATTCGATAAGCTTTGACGATTATAACGATAACCCTAGCATTATTAATATAGTAATTTGACAGTTCCATAACTGTCAAATTACGTTTGAGATCGTCTATTTAATCGCTTTGAACGATTGTTTTGTCAGATTTGAAAATGACCTCGATATAGCTTATCGACAGGCGACGGGAATGGGGATATTGTTTAGTTGCGTTTGATCTTACTAATATTATAAACGCGAAAGTTTGTATTTATGGATGAATGGATGTTTGCTATTCTCTTACACTCAAACGGCTAGCCCAATTTTGATGAAATTTGACATGCAGGTAGATGGGGCGCTGAATTAACATATAGAATTTTCATCAACATCGTCACATCGTCATGATCATCAATTTTGTTTGAAAGTGCGCGGTGAATATTCAGTTTAAGCTATACAAAGATATATTCGCGTCTACTGTTCTCGCAGCCACTTTATGATGTTACAGATAAAAAAAATACAATTTTCATTCCATAGATCACAGCGGCCTTAATATCGCCAGAGAAGTTGTCGAGCAACTCAGCTTCACTACACACACATACCTGATAAAACGTTCAACAAAGGGTTGAATCCAACCCCGTGGCCGCCCCCTGCCATTTGCGGATGTGTAAATGTTTTAGTACATCCGGCGTACAGTAGACACTTAAACAGTATAACCACTTTTACATAGCGTAACATAGAGATCTAGAAAGATGCCAATCCGTGCGCTGAGTACAAAACCACCACTAGCCACCTACAACTACCAAACCATCACCATGAGTACCACTAGGCTATCCAACCGCGTGGGGGGTTATCGGTCTTAACTTTCCTTTAACGTCCGTCGAGTTGGGGTTGATATTTTTTTCTACAGAAAGGTTATATTATTATAAGCACACACGCCAAGTTTCAACCTGTGGAGACGCGTAGTTTTTGAGAAAAAAATAATTGAAATTAATTTATTTTTTAAATATTTACGTCAATACCTACCACGTCCGTTCAGTTGGTGGTTGATATTTGTTTTACAGAAAGGTTACATTATTATAAGCACACAAGCCAAGTTTCAACCTGCGGAGACGCGTAGATTTTGAGAAAAAAATCATTGAAAATCATTTATTTTTTAAATATTTACGTCAATACCTACCACGTCCGTTCAGTTGGTGGTTGATATTTGTTTTACAGAAAGGTTACATTATTATAAGTACACACGCAATGTTTCAACCTGTGGAGACGCGTAGTTTTTCAGAAAAAAAATATTGAAAGTCAATTATTTTTGCAATATTTACGTCAATACCTACCACAAATCATATAGAATTATCGCCATTGAACGTTTCGATTTACGTACGGTTAACACGTTCGGTAACATTTTATTTTACACAAATTTACGTAAATAATTATATTTGGGAGCTAAACTGTAGATCGCTCGTATAGCCCTTTTTTGCATTATAAAAATGGAATTAATATCTGCAGAACATCCCCAGAGCAGTATGCCATAAGTCATAACGCTATGGAAATAACTAAAATTAACTATTTTAGCTGTGTCTACATCAGTTAATAGTCTAATTTTTTTAACAGCATAAGCCGCTGAACTGAGCCTACTAGACAATTTTTTTATGTGGGGACCCCATTGCAATTTGGCGTCTATAGTAATTCCTAAACAGACTGTTGACTCCACAAGGTCCAACCCTGTTCCATTCAATTGTATATTGGATTCTACTGGTCTCACATTTGGTGTCGAGAACTTTATACAATTAGTTTTCTTCTCATTGAGGAGAAGATTATTTGTATTGAACCAATTCACAACTTTAGCTAATGCATCGTCATAGTTTAATAACTGCCTTTTAATTTTAAATAACAGTGAAGTGTCATCTGCAAACAATACAATCTCGTCTATTAATTCTATCATTTAAATATGAAGTCAAAAGGTTGAGAGCCATGCTCCTAATACCGTAGTGTTGTAATTTCCTGACAAGTATATCATGTCGGACGCAGTCAAATGCCTTAGATAAGTCACAAAAAACACCTAAGGCATCTTGAGAGTTCTCCCAGGCATCAAACACATCTTTTATAAGTTCTATACCTGCGTCTATAGTAGAGCGATTCCTTGTGAACCCAAATTGATTCTTATGGAAAATTTTGTTTGCACTAAAATGAGTTTCTAATTGATGTAATATAATTTTTTCGAAAATCTTACTTAGCGTAGGTAGTACAGAAATAGGCCGAAAATTTGTTGGATCAGTAGTACTACCAGATTTGAATAAAGGAACCACTTTACTGTGCTTCATTAGGTCAGGAAATACACCACTTGCAACACAACTATTAAACACAGCTGCTAGATTGGGTGCAATGACATCTATAACTGAAGAAACGGTCTTCACAGAAAGACCCCATAGGTCTGCAGTCAGGTAGTTGAACTTTAGTTACCTACCTATTCTATTAGTCTCATGTACGTACTATATTATACTTGGTAATAATATTTGTGTGTAAAGTTCGGGTAAGTGCATGTACATAAACCATAGAGATCTAGAGTGATGCCAATCCGTGCGCTGAGTACAAAACCTGGTGTCGCAAGCAACGGCCGTATTCTGCGCTTCAACGTATTCTGTTAGCTTCATGTTCATTATCCACTGCGGTATTAAAACTTAAAGTTTGAATATTCGTAAGTACAGAGCAGGCATTGTAAACAGTTTACATGCAATATCGCGACCGGCGTTCAGTCAGATCACAGATCTCAGAGTCAGATAATACAAAAGTTGCGAACCGCAGCGAGCAGGATGGCGATTAATGCAGCTTACGGCTGTACTAATGGTCATCGCTTCTTGATTCAATCTTCGCTTTCCATCAGGCGAGAGGTAGTCACATTGATGAACCATTATAACAAACCACAGTCAAGTTGTGCGCTTGATGTTTAGCACGTTTTGCCATTTCCTGTTTTATTCAGCTACCCACATTTTGATGTTAAGAATAAATTATTGAAAGTGCTTAAACAATCTGCGCAAAAAGTCCCGATATTCTCTTAAATCATCAGTTCAATTTGCGAAAGTTTAAAAAGTTCCAGACACTACATCAACCTGAAACTTTGTTTTCTGAGCCTCCAGTAAAGTAACTTACACACAATAATACTTACGCACAGTTGCTTCGCGGTGGAATAACTGGCCCGGTGGTGGTACCGTCCAAGACAGCCTCTAGTATTAGAGGCATTACCACCTATAGTAGATCGGGTTTCCCTTGGCTCTTACAATTAAAATTCTTACGGCGGAGGAAATTATATATGAAATGACCCACATATTCATGTCATGATAATGAATGATTTTGCTCAGTAATGACCCACATATTCATGTCATGATAATGAATGATTTCGCTCAGTAATGACCCACATATTCATGTCATGATAATGAATGATTTTGCTCAGTAATGACCCACATATTCATGTCATGATAATGAATGATTTTGCTCAGTAATGACCCACATATTCATGTCATGATAATGAATGATTTTGCTCAGTAATGACCCACATATTCATGTCATGATAATGAATGATTTTGCTCAGTAATGACCCACATATTCATGTCATGATAATTAATGATTTTGCTCAGTAATGACCCACATATTCATGTCATGATAATGAATGATTTTGCTCAGTAATGACCCATATATTAATGTCACGATAATAAATGGTTTTGCTCAGTAATGACTCACATATTAACGATAATGAATGATTTTGCTCGGTATCTCTGTTCCACTAACTATATCTGTTGACTTCGAATAAGTATCGTTACCTCAAGCAACATTTTACGTCATTATTTAGCGATCGACTAGTTTGAGACTACATTGCTATTCATGTCCAGACTAAAAACGTAGTGTAAATGGAATATACGTCCTTTTGAAGTATGGGAGCCAATACACGAATGAGCAAACTTGGCTTGATAACTAGAAAAAATTGGGCAAGATTCTCTAAATTTTGCAATTTTTCTTACGTGCTTCGTGGGAAAAAGCATTTTTATTCAATTATGGGCAAATATATTTCAATTAATGTATCATATTCGAATTTTCAATAAAATTTACTAGTGAACTATGGACTCCTTTATCATTAATTCGGCAGGATATGACGAAATCAATAATAAATTGATAAAACACATCGAACCACTAACCCACATTGTAAATTCATCTTTAGAAATAGTGTGTTTCCCGAAAGCTTAAAATACTCCCTGGTAAAACCTCTGTTCGAAAAGGGTGCTAAATCAGATACGGGAAACTACAGACCTGTTACTTTAGTACCTATCTTATCAAAAACTTTTAAGAAAGCCATGAGTCACAGAGTTGTTAAGTTTTTGGAGAACAATGATGTCAGACGTGAACAACAAAATGGTTTCATCAGAAAAAGATCTACAACCCTAGCGTGCTTTAAGCTAATTAAAGAAATTTTGAAAGCAATTGATAGAAAAGAAATACTTCTTGCTTTATTTTTATACATGAGTAAAGCTTTCGATACAGTGTGTCACGACAGTTTACTAGACAAATTGGAGCATCGTGGCATTAGAGGCCCTGCATACATACATACATTTTGACAGGCCTGTTGGTCTAGTGGTTAGTGACCCTGACTGCTATGCCGTAGGTCGTGGGTTCGATTCCCACCCAGGACAAATGTTTGTGTATTAAGCACGATCATTTGTTCTGTGTCTGGGTGTAATTTATCTATAATATTTATGTATTTAGAAATATATAAGTATGTTTATCAGTTGTCTAGTACCCATAACACAAGCTCTGCTTAGCTTGGGACTAGATGGCGTTGGGTGATAGTTGTGGAAAATAAAAAAAAATAAAAAAAATACCGTTGGTTCCTGAGAGGGCGAAAGCAGTGACCAGAAATAATTTAAATGTGCTATGAAACCAAAACTCAAATAACCCGCAGATCGCCAATGTGTTAGAATGCTAAAGGAGAATTAATTTAAAAAGAAAATATATATACATAACTCTGCGACAGATGTTTTTATTCTATAGTTGAATACTTTAAATACAATTTCATGTGTTATGTTATGTTGTTAAATTAATTGCTAATTATTATGTATTGTACTCATTAGAATTGACATTTTTTAATTTCTATAATCTTATGTGAATTTGACTTATTTTTTTATACATTTTATTTTAATGCATGATAATACTACGTAAGACATAATTAATCAATTAGATAGCCCAACCTAAACATTTGCACGACAAATTGGTCGAGTACAGTGATTCAAGACATAATAGCCTAAGACCTAATGTACCTGTATTCAAGCAAATAGAACTTTCATTCATTCATTCATTAAAATTTAATCATTTGATTGTACGAAATAAATATAAAAAGTATTAGCACGTATTCAATTGAATTTTCGCATTAAATCGTCCATTCTGGTATGCAATTCTCAACCTTATGTAAAGCATCGTAAATTGTTTTAAAATTAGGATTGGACCGCGCCTTAACACGTTCCAGTTATTGGAGTATAACTCTAAAACTGCTAGACCGTATTTGATGAAATATAAATGGGACTACCACAGAAAGTATACTCCACCAAACAAAAAAGAATATACACAAAAAACATACAGTCAAAACATATAATTTCCTTCTTTTTTTAAGTTGGTTAAAAATAAGTTTAACAACGTGACAAATTTATCGAACCGACGATTTAGGCTTGCACTACAGCGAGATAGTATTCAAATATAAGTACCTATCAAAAATTTAAATATTTTCCCTACTGCCTTTACTGTACTATACACACCCCCAAAGGGGCGTGTCTGCACCTCAGGGGCGTGTCAACTCTAAACCACGCCCATACACGCCTAAACCAACCCCTAAACAGTTCAGTCTGCTGCCCACCTTTGGCTGTACAACTAAGGGCTGTACGAGAAATTATAAAAAAAACATTTTTGACATTTACTTGAACAGTTTTGGAAATTTGTACGGATTTTGTTAAATAATATTTTTAAGTGACAATTACTTGGACAGTTTTCGAAACATGACCAGATACTTATTGTGTACCTAATATTTTTTTGTTAACTTTTAGTTAGTTTTAAAACTTAACTCTTTAATTGGTTTACGTGTTGTAATTAGGTAGAGAGTGGCAGTAATTTTGACTGCATTATATTTTCTGTTTTATTTGTTACTGTGGTTGTTAACAAAGATTATTGATACTAAAAATATATAGTGAAGTGGTAAATAAGTGCATTGCGGGCTGGATGATATTCATACTGGCTTTATCGTAAGTACGAAAGTTCTACTTGATAACTACTTAGTTCTACTAGTTCTTCTAGTTCTAAGATAAATTCTAATAACTTAGTGCATTATTAATTACCCGATAATTCGGGTAAAAGATTTCTTATGGCAAGATAGAACCATACGCATTCTTTTGTAATATTGTCAGATCTGGCAGGATGTCCAATCCTAAAAAAATATTTATGACTTCACTTTTAAATACTATTTTTTTTTGCCGCTTTTAGCGACTCTGCTAATTATTATTACGAGATCGATTGCCATTCACCGTCAATGATATCATCTTCGATCAGCAATACCAACTTTTGGTTGGTATTGCTGATAGGATATCATCAAGGTAGGCGAAACAATTTAGTTATTGGAGTGTAACTCAAAAACTACTAGACTGAATTTGATGAAATTGGATCTACACGGGAAGCACCAGCTTTCGGACATATAAATAATTTTGAGGATCGGTTCATCCGGTCGAAAATTATGAGGTAACAAACATAATAAAAAAATGTACAGTCGAATTGTGTACCTCCTTCTTTTTTTGGACGTCGGAAGAAAAATAATTCTCTGTACCAGTATCTGTTTGATACCTCTCACGCCTAAACGGCTGGTGGACGGATTGTAATCAACATTTGGCAATGAGATAGATATAGGTCATCATCACTTCATTCACATCATACATCATCATCGCGCGCTTTAGTAATACAAATACGAGTATACAGGGTGTTTGGTAGAGGGACCGACAAACCAAATGAGAATGTTCGGGGGACCACTTGGAGAATACAAGTTGGCCAAAAAAAATCCCCGACCCCCCAATATGTTTAACTTTTTTTTTGTGATTTTTCCCTTTTTCTCCGAAATTGTACCTATTTGCCACCATAACATTTGTAAAATTTGTAAAAACTAAAAACATCCGGTCTAAAACATACTTTACAAATGTTATGGTGGTAAATAGGTACAATATTGGAGAAAACGAGAAAATTCACAAAAACAAGTTATAAAAAATTGGGGTGTCGGGGATTTTTTTTTGGCCAACTTGTATTCTCCAAGTGGGCCCCCGAACACGCTCATTTGGTTTGTCGGTCCCTCTACCAAACACCCTGTATATAGCTATATACCCTCTAATTGTAGTACGTTAAAAACAGCCGATGATCTCGATAAAGTGATCACATGTTTACATCTATACTACCTATAATAATAAAAAATCAGACACAAAAAAAGTTGAGTTGAAGATGATTATTAACGGGATATTTACCGTGGTAAGGTTGTGGAATGAGCTCCCGATATTGCGGCGCAGTTACATGCACCATGTTCACGGGAAGACTGAAGAATGCGGGTGGTTGGTCAAAAAGTTAAAAAGTTAGGTGCAGACATAACGATCTATCTCTTTCTTATATGTATTTTAAAATATAATGTATGTTCGTAAAAATTTACATAAATAAAGGTTGAATAGTGATCACCACACTTTTAATACCAGAAATACAAATAGGATAGCTGTACCTAGTTTTAGACTTGCGAAGACTAATAAGTCATTCCTAGGAAATTGTGTGCGTTTTTACAATAAAATCCCAAAGCACATAACTGAGCTCACAGAGGGCAAATTCAAGTTGACTGTAAAAAACGTTTTAATAAAAAAAGCTTACTATAAAGTTCGACATTATATAGAAGATAAAGATGCTTGGAATACTCCACTTCTGGCAAGCTGTCTCTCTGCCACCCATAAAATGTAATATTTGTAGTACCTAAGTAGAAACATTGTAAACATCCATATGAAAAGAATGGCCCCGAGTTTCTTGCCGCTTCTTCTCGGTGGGTTCTATATATTTTGGAACGCGGCGGTAGAGTCTTTAAAGTACATTATAATGAAAAGTTGACGTTCATAAGTGCGTCTTTGATGCCTAAATTGAATAAATGATTTTGACTTGACTTGACTTGACTTTAGTCTTTTGCTACGGTTATCACTGGAACTCGAACTCGATTCTAAGTCCCGACAAAACACACTCACTGTATCACTGCGTATAGTATTTAATTTTAATTCCTGTTAATAATAATATAACTTTAGTGAACAACCGTGATAGTTTAAAACAATATTGAGACAAAAAAAAGTTTTACAAAGAAATATCTACAAGACTGGTCCTTGCCTCAGGGGATCTAAGAGCGTGTGTACTTTGCCCAAAGGTTGAGTCTGACAATTCAACGAGGTAATGCGGCCAATGTTTTAGGAACCCTTCCAAGCACTGGTGATTTAGACGGTGTTTTTGTTTTGCAAAATATAATTTAAAAAAAATGGATTTGTATGTTTGTATTTTTGTATATAACGAATATACTTAAAAACTACTGGATCGATTTCAAAATTAATTTTGCTGTTAGAAAGCTACATTATCACTGAGTAACATAGACCTTAGGCTATATAATATTTTAAAAAAAGTTAGGGATCCGTATGAAAACTTCGATAATGTAACCCAAGGTGTGAAAATAATACCAAAAACACCCTTATATCGCGTACGCTGCTGAAACTATTGACAGTAGAGCAAAGTTATGTAATACAGTTTTTTAGAACACAGTCTGCAATACCATATGTCCTACTATTACAGTTATGCCACCATAACTACTTTTTCATTTTAAAATATGCAATAGTAACGTCGAAAAAGAGCTATGCTCGGGGTTTCTCTACGTTATCGAATCAGAAATGAGGAGATCCGTAGAAGAACGAAAGTCACCGACATAGCCCAGAAGATTAGCCAGTTAAAGTGGCAGTGGCCAGAGGATATACCACGCAGATCAGATGGCCGATTGGGCCGGAAGGTTCTGGAGTGGAGACCACGGACCGACAAGCGCAGCGTAGGTCGTCCACCGACACGGTGGACAGACGACCTGATAAAGGTAGCAGGACGTTGGATGCAGGCCACTTCCAACCGGTCCTTTTGGAAAATTATGAGGAAGGCGTATGTTCAGCAGTGGACGACCTACGGCTGAGATGATGATGATGATGATGAACGCCGAAAAATCAATATATCGCGTAATGTGTTATAGTTTTATAGAGGGTATCAATGTCTACAAAAAAGTATGCAATACCATATATGTCTAACTATTACAGTTATGTCACAATAACTACTTTTCCGTGTTAAAATATACTACATATATTACTAACGTTACAAACTAGGCCACATTATTCGTACTTTGGTGTTAATCATTATCTACTTTAATAATAAAGTGGAAAGATTTCATAGTTTGGCTGTAACGGATAAACGCTAAAACTACGTAACCGGTGCAAGAAATTATTTCACCAGTAAAAAGCTATATTATGCCTGAGTAACAAACGCAATATTTGATTCATCATCATCACCATCCATCACCACGCGGCTAAAACCGCGGAACTCAGCCAGTCTATAAATAAGTCACTTTTAAGATATTAGAAGATCCGAAGAATATTGTTTCTACAAAGTATACCGACATTAAAGTTATCTTCGAAGCTGTCAAAAGTCAAATGTCAAATGGAATATTGATTGACAGCCCAATCATGTCTTCAAAAGCAACCTGCCGTTACGTCAAATTGACAATTTATTTCTTCTACACGGGGTGCGATTTAACTTGACTAAAATTTGGCGTGGTTTTGTGTTTTTAACAAACTTCAAAAAAAAGAGGAGGTTTGTTAATTCTTCCGTATATTTTATTTTTATTTTTATGTGTGTTTGCGGATAACTTCGACATTTATGAACCGATTTAGATGATATTTTTGTTTGATAGAGTATACTTTCGTTCCGTGATGCTTATACAGGGTGTTTGGTAGAGAGACCGACCAACCAAATGAGCGTGTTCGAGGGCCCACTTGGAGAATACAAGTTGGCCAAAAAAAATCTCCAACCCCGCAATTTTTTTTATTCCTTTTTTTTCTAAAAAAGCTTGCTAGTAGGTTTTTTTATCACTGTGAAAGTTGAACTATGAGGTAAAATTTATTTCATATTTTCACTCTATGAGCTCTAAATCAGTTAGCTCTGTTTTGTATCCAATTTTGCTTTACGTAGCCTGAAGGTGTATTAGAGACCAAATTTAACTAAAAACATCCGGTCTAAAACAGATTTCACAAATGTTATGGTGGTAAATAGGTACAATTTCTGAGAAAAAGGAAAAAATCACAAAAAAAGTTAAAACAATTTGGGGGGTCGGGGATTCTTTTTGGCCAACTTGTATTCTCCAAGTGAATAGAATAGAATAGAATAATATTTATTTGCATAAAATGTGAGTACAGTTTAGGTGGATTTAATCATTTACAGTAAGACCTTACACACTTTGCTAATGAAATAGCATGCAAAAACTTATAATATAGGTACCTAATACTATCTAGTTATTTTTTCATACATTAGGCACATTAAAACAAAGAATACAAACATAATGAAGAACTTAATCTAAATAATCCTTTAGAGAATCAAAACACTGATCCAGCAACCACACCTTAGTGGTCCCCCGAACACGCTCATTTGGTTTGTCGGACCCTCTACCAAACACCCTATATAAGTTTCATTAAATTCAGTCAAGCAGTTTCTGAGTTACACTCCAAAAACTGAAAAGCGTTGATTTGTCTTGATGATATTATTAGTGACGGTGTATCCCGTAAGTAGAAGGTCACTAAAAACGGGACAAATTTTTTTTATCATAAAGTTTAACTAACTATAACACTAAAAAGTGTGAAATAACTTGTCTAACCATGCGCACAATATTGTGATAATAGGTACTTTCTAACTATCATAAAATAACTAGTTATTTCACACTTTTTAGTGTTGAAGTCGGTACTATTTTTAATAAAAATGTTTTCGTTGTAGGTACACTAGAAACACGCAACAGTCATTTGACTGGAAATTAAATTAAAAAGTTAAATAAACCGAAAACGTTTTGACTAAACATATGAAAGTCAATTAAATGTAATTCTAAGTGTTACATGAATTCGGATTTTAGTGTTACCAGAGTAAGGACTAAAATAATTAAATTTTAATTCCTATAGTTTAGTTTTTAATAAAGTGAATCGCTACCATTGAGTGTCTAAAAATCTACTTTGATGTGAATTTTGTAGAAGATATTAGCAATAAAAAAAAATTGTGTGAATTATGTGGTTTATGCGGAGATGTAACCTATGCAGGAGCAGGAATTCATTGTTTATCATGAAAAATTAAACTTGCAAAGGTTATAAAGTCAAAGTCAAAATCATTTATTCAATTTAGACATCAAAGACGCATTTATGCACGTACATTTTTTATTATAATATACTTTAAAGACTCTACCGCCACGTTCTAAAATATATAGCGCCTATACCGAGAAGTGGCAAGAAACTCGAGGCCATAAAATAACTTAATTAAAGTTCATTGAGCTTCATAAATAAAGACTAGTAAATTAAGTAATATAGTTTATTTCATTAAATATAGGAAGAAGTAAAACATTTTCCCTTGTAATTAGCCTTGCATAGACTTAAGGCGCTGTCAGCTCAGCGCTTGGCTACGTTCAATTTCCTTTATTAGAAATCAAGCAAGCGCATCTCGTAAAAACATACAAAATTCATAAAAAATTGCATCTTAAATGAAAAAATAATACGTCAATGTTTATGTATTAAAAATTGTTATTGATATGTGTTTCATGACAAATACATAGTGAATAAAGAGACAACTGTTTTAGAGGTGATATTAAGTGGTATGTTTGACATTTGTTTTTAATGTACTCTAGTATGTTAAAATTTGTTTTTAATTCCGTCAATGTGTATTTAGAAGTCTTAGAAATGTCATATATTTTTTGGAATTTTAATTAAATAGCTGTTTATGAGATAAACTGCTTTAAAACCCTAATTTTTATCGACATCATGAATTGACAGCAGCAGTGTCTAAACACAGTGCCAGTGATGCGGTGAGCATACCCCTTATTGTCCTATTGTTTCAAATATTAAATTGTTTATTATTGTATCTTTTGTGGCAATAAAAAAACTTTAATTTTTTATTTTTATTTTTATTTCATTTTATAATTACCGGACTAAACTAAAGATTCGAAAAAATGTGGTATGGTATTAAACCTGCAATGTACCACATTTTGGTATATTGTATTGGCACCAGGTATAAAGATACAACAGTATAGAAACTAAGCCTAGATAAGCGGAGATAAACTTATACGGGCCACTCGTCTTGACGCAGCCTCACTACTGACAGCACCGCGACAATCGCTCAGGAATCTCGTCGATCTGCATGTTTGTGTGAGTGAGCCGTTTCGAACGTTTGTAGGTAGTTTCCGTACTGATTCTCTATGTTTATACTGTGACCAGCAAGGCTATTATGTATCTCAGTTGCTAACTAGTGATGATTGAAATCTTGAAAAATGGCGGCTTCATGTCAGTTTTGACAACTCCAGTAACCAAAAATGTTAGTAAGTTGACGACGGGAGCTAACAAAAGTGACATAGAGCAGCCATTTTTTTCGATTTCAATCAATATTTGTTAGCAACTGAGATACATAATAGCCCTACAGGATCTATTAATACATAACACAATACATACATAATCTGTTAATACAAAACAATAAATACTGTACAAATATTTTATATACATTTCCGCACATAACCATTAACCGGAAGGTTTACGATGTAGGATTCAAACCTGACACAGCTTGATTAGCGGCCTACTTTCCCTCCCCCCTCAGCTATCATCAATCAATCAATTTAAATAAGAATCTAAGTCAATCATGACTTTTATGTATCTTAGTTGCTAACAAATGTTGATTGATCTCATGAAAAATGGCGGCTCTATGTCAGTTTTAACAACTCCAGTAAGCAAAAATGTTAGCAAGTTGATGACTGGAGCTGACAAAAGTGACATAGAGCCGCCACTTTTTCGATTTCAATCAACATTTGTTATCAACTGAGATACATAACAGCCCTGCTGATTGGTGACTGAGTAAATGGCTGACAATGCACAGCCTAAAGCGCTGGTCGTGGTGACTTGAAATTTGGCGGGAGTTTTTGCCATGGTGCGCAGAGGTGTACTAAGAAATGGTTTATCGAAATTCAACCCCTAAGGGGTAAAAATGCGTAAGAACGTTTAAATGAAAGATCTTTATTTTTGAACTTATAGGTGTGAAAATTAGTCAAGGCTAGTTTTATGCGACTTGCCCATGAGCTCTCCACCTAGCCTGGTTACTTAAGTGCCCGCCTCCGAATTAATTGTGAACTACATTGTATAAAGAAATACTGTAAAGGACGGTATCTACAAGTTTTTTATTTTATTTTATTTTACAAGAAAGACAAACGGCTGCTTAAATTATAATAAAGTAAACAAAGATTTTGTCAAATATCACACGTAAAAAGGGCAATAACCATGAACATACTCTAGTTTTACAAAATTCTTATTACAAAATTTCGGATTACTTGGAGGATAAAACAGCTTGGGACTGATCACTCCATGATCTAACTACTCGTGTATTGCCATGTCAAAGTGTAGCGTGTCTTGCCCTACTGATACCATTATTATGTTCTCTTTTGTAAGGCAACACACTGGAGCTAAAAATAAACGAACATTTGTTATATCATTTAAGAAATTGGCGATACAGCCCGACATTATATAGAAGACAAAGATGCTTGGAATACTCAGAAACATTGTAAACGACTATATAACAATATGGCCCCGAGTTTCTTGCCTCTTCTTCTCGGTAGGCTCTATATATTTTGGAACGCGGCGGTAGTCTTTAAAGTACATTATAATGAAAAATGTACGTTAATAAGTGCGTCTTTGATGCCTAAATTGATAAATGATTTTGACTTTGACTTTGACTTTTATATTGCTACAATAATTCATATCTAGAAAAAAAAACCTCTACGCGGCCGACGTCGTGGGCAAAAGCTAGTGCTATATAAGTTTATTTGTTCTTACAGGGTTGTAAAGAGACTTCAAACTTCGATTTGCTTCCTTTCTATCGTTTAACGTCATAAAGATGTCTATTATGGGAGATATAAGTTATAACATTTTTGATTCGATCACAGCAGGAAGGAAATTTGACTAGGGTGACCGTCATTGCTGTTTTATCTAGCCGCTAGATGAAGAAAAACGAAAGATATAAGCTAGATTCTGGCGTATTGTGGCGTAGCGTGGATATCTTGCATTTTTCTATTTTCCACTGACTTCCAAGAAAAGGAGGAGGCACTCAATTCGACTGTTCTTTTATGTTTGTTACCTCATAACTTTCGACTGTGTGAACCGATTCTCAAAATTCTGTTTTGTTTGAAAGCTGGAGCTTCCCGTGTCAAATTCAGTTTAGTAGTTTTTGAGATACACTCCAATAGAATGGAAGTCGGTATTAAATTTTTCAAATTGTACTTGTTAAATTATAGATAGACTGATGCAAAATTATGAAATTACAAGCATTAAAAACACTTTTAGGTACTAAGGAATAAACCCGACATCAACACTAAAAAGTGTGAAATAACTTATTCAAGGTACCGTGATAATTCAAAAGTACCTATTATTACAATATTGTGCGCATGGTACCGACTTCGACAAGTTATTTCGCACGTTTTAGTGTTGAAGTCAGTTCCACTTTCTCGTAAAAATGTATTTGTTACCCTTTTTAGTGACCCTTGCTACTTACGGGATCGATTGTCATTCACCGTCAATTATGATATCGTCAAGATAGGCGAAACACTTTTCAGTTATAGAAGTAACTCAAAAACTGCTCGACCGAAGTTGATGAAACCATAATGGGATCACCTCGGAAGTAGGTATACTTTATCAAACAAAATAGAAGCATCAAAGTAGTTTCATAAACGACGAAGTTATCCGCGAACCAACAGAAAAAAAACATACGGGTGAATTGAGTAACCCCCCCCCCCCCTTTTTTTGACGTCGGTTAAATAGATGCTTCCGATCAAACTCTCTCGTTTAATATTTACGGTTGCTATTTAGTTACCATTTAAAGTGTTTGTATAATATTTTTGTCTAAAGTTTTCAATGATTTTGATGACATGTATCTACTATGCATACTTAGGTCTTGTTTTACGACAAAACCGGTATCAACTGCTGCAAACTATTCTAATGGCCAAAGTTGCAGGGAAACGGAATGTTGGAAGAAGAAAATTGTCCTGGCTCCGCAACATCCTACAATGGACCAGGATAAGACGGGCTGAAGATCTGTTCAGGCTTGGCCTGGACAAAGAAGAGTTTGATAGGATGACGGCCAACCTCTAGTAGTGGAGAGGCACCCATGCAAAGAAGAATGAGTGTGCAGGGGTTTTGGAGACGATAAATAGATCTAGCTAGGTTTCATTTCTAGGAAACGTCGTTATATCTGTGTTTGCAATGAAAATCCGACACAGAAACACTAAAGCTACTTGACAATAGATGGCGTTGTTAAGCAACACTAAGCCAATGAGTGTTTGGTTTGGGGTTAGACCAAGAAAATCTATTGTTTACTTACGAACAAATCTCGCTAATCCAGGTCTTAACTATTAAAACTTCAAGGTGACTGCTAGTACCATGTTGTATAATGTTTTATGATTAATCAGTTCGAGTCGCTCTTCCTGGTAATTAATTGTTTGGTGGACCCTGGATTCACCAATCAGTTTTCTGAAATCGGTGGTCTGATTGGGGGCGCTAAATCCTGCACTGACGTCCCGCTTGGGGTGTATCATGTTGTGATAGTGTAGTGTGTGTGTGAGTTGTGAGCGCATCGCATCGCAGCTCGCTTGCATCGCCGTGACGTCGGTGTAGGTAGATTGCCGACATGAGTACACGAAGCGGGCACGATTCACTCGGCACCACTCGGCGCTCGCCCACTCTTCACGTGCTTCACTATTCAAGTATTTCTTGTTCAATACTTTTCTATAAAGACTTGTACTTAATTAAATTAGTGTTTTAAGAGTTGAGCACCTAGCACCAACACAAATCTCTGCTAGGTTTATTGGTGTTATTGAACGTTGTACTATGTATAACTTATGTATTGATAGTACTTAATAATAAATAAAATAGAAAATATGCATGAATCTGTGGTATACTACGTTATATTTTTGATTACTTCAATGCTAAATGCACTTGAAAAACTACCAATAAGTTCAACTTTGAATATGTTTCGAATAAAGACGCCATTTTTTGAAAAAAACATGAAAAAAAATGTTTTTCACTACCGCCTTCGTGAGAACAAACTTTGCAATTTTAGTGAGAAAAATATTACTTCTTCGGACTCGAATTAACAGAGAGTTGAAATTCAACGCTCGGACGGATGCCTGAATCCCGTCCTAGGATTAGTATTTTCCTTCTTTAATTGCAAAGTTTTGTCTAGCTAGCGGACGTTAGTGCTTTCACAAAATTATAAGAAAAATTGTGAAGAGTTGCGACATCAATAAGAAAGTTAAGGATAAACTCCTCTTTCGGTACGACAATGCTTGTCAAACTGTTTAATATTTTAATAGTTCAACTCTCGAGGCATCGCAATAGCCTTACCCTCGCTGATAAAGTACAGCATACTTACTACTACATTATCAGATATGTGACAAAAGAGGCGCGAGCGTGGAGACTTGATCGAGGCGTTCAAGATTCTCAATGGGCACTACGACGTTCGGAATTTCGATTTTAATACAGTTGCTCAAAAAGTGGCGTATTGCAGGGACGTATAGCGTTCGGGATGTGGGCTATTACATACTCGTGCTTTTATTTTACCTTTCCCGAACTCGTGCGTTCTCTTTCCCAACTGTCAAAATAATGTCTATTAAAAAGAAAAACCAACCATGAAGTTTTTACTAAAAAAAATCATAGAAGTTTTATGATTCATGCAAATACGTATATTTCTAAAAAGAAACTACAAATTTGTTTCAATATCAGATTTAATGATTTGATTGAATGAGTTAGGTTAGGTTTCATTTCATTAAATTTCATTTCATATCAATAAAAAAATTCTACTGAAGACTTGGCTGTATGGGCATAGTTCCCTTTGCCTACCAGAATGGGTGAAGAAAAAACAATCTCTGCTTATATTCTACGGTTGGCGCCATTTTCCAGAATTTTTTTTTGCGAGTTTATTTTATTAAATTGCTTCATTTTTTCGCAACTGTATTAAAATAGTCGTTCAGTACACCTGCGAAAACCGTCATTGCAACTTGTTCCGACTGTAGACATTTGTGGCAACTCTTTGCAATGACAGCCTTTCCTCACTTGTAATGAAATATACTATTCCATAACCAGTGTTTCGGCAGGGGAACTTGTTGACACGGATTACAGAATCACCAGACAATCCAAAATACAATTGAAACCCACTTCCTTTGCTTCTTGACTCCAACACACAATGATAGATGCAGAGAGGACTTTTCATACGTGAAACGGACCGACTTATCCACCAATTATTTAACATTACGTTCACAATAGTAAATGTACATCTTTATTATAATCCACCATGCGTTCTTATGTAGTGTTTTTGGAAAACTGCAGAAATATCGAGCGACTTTGCCATGCTCGGCGACGGCGAAAATTTGTCCATGTTCGTCTTCAACCGCAACACAAACTTGCGAGGCCACTTTCGCAAGCTGAATACCCGTTTCTCACATAATAACCGACACAAACACTTTCTAACAAACAGAGTTGTGACATCGTGGAATAAGTTACCAGAACATGTGGTATCAGAACTAAATACAAACCAGTTTAAATACCGTTTAGATAAACACTACCAGAACATTTGAAAGTGAAGTGGAGTACAGTTAGCGGCAGGCAACATCAGTTGTTTACAACTGCCTGCCTGCCAACAATTATAATAATATATATCAAGTCGAAAGATTTTTATTGATTTGTTATATAAACCCATTGCTCATGGTCACCCTACTCCCGCTGAATGCTAGTGACACTCCTAACGTCACCGCCGCAATTGCCCCGCCCCCCGCTGTCTGACGTCACAGGTGAGTCGACCTCGTTATTGAGAGGAAATTACGGTTTTGTCGAAAGCAATGATTTTATATTAAGCCATAGGTGATTTAATTTTTACTCGGATACCAGTTGCGCCCCGCGGCCCCGGTGCCGAGGATAATTATTATCCCACAGGGACAAAGTAAGTTTCCCGGGACGAAATAGCATAGATGTTTAGTTCCAGGACGTCATTTTTACATGTTACTTACGACTGCCCGCGACTCGGCTCGCGTCATTAGGTCTTCGGCCTCGTCATAACCTCCCATCTATTCTTGGTTTTTCTTTCAAAGAATCTTCTCATAACATTAAATAACAAACTCTCAGAACAAAAAATTAAATAGCAAAATTGTTCCACCCGTTCACGCGTGATGCGATGACCAAGGGAAATTGAGATTCATTATTAACCGACTTTAAAAAAGGAGGAGGTTATATATTTGTGGGTATGTATTTTTTTATGTGTATGTAAGCCGATTTCGCAGACATTTGTGGACCGATTCACAAAATTCTTTTATTTTGTTTGGTAGAGTAGGTATACTTCCAAGGTAGTCCCGTTTATATTTCATCAAATTCGGTCTAGCAGTTTTTGATTTACACTCCAAAAACTGAAAATTGTTTCGCCTATCTTTATGATATCATCATTGACGGTGAATGACAATCGATCCGGTAAGTAGCAAGGGTCACTAAAATGATAAAAAAAATTGTTTTACCAAAAAATGGAACCGATTTCAACGCCAAAAAATATCAAATAACTTGTCAAAGTCGGTACCATGCGCACAATTTTATGATAGTAGGTAATTATTATTAAATTAAAGTATTGTGAGCTATCATGGCACCGACTTCGACAAGTAATTACACACTTTTTGGTGTTGAAGTCGGTTCCATTTTTTGGTGAACATTTTTTTACAATAAAATAATATCCCCTCAAAATCAACCCATGTGTCAAAGTCAACATAACAATAGAATTCCTATTGTGTCTGGAGGTTTGACTTGATGGAATATAAATAACTAGCTGCTCTCCGCGGTTTTACCCGCGTGGTGATGAATGATAATTATGATGAAAAGTATACTATGTGTTAATTCAGCGCCTCATCTACCTTCATACCAACTTTCATCAAAATTGGCCCAGCCGTTTAAGCGTGAAAGAGCAACCAACATCCATCCATCCATCCATCGATCCATCCATCTAAACTTTCATATATATAATTTTAGTAGGAAGTGGGATTAATTTTAAATGCTTTTTATGTAAATTTTTATGAAATAGAATGCTGAGTCACTCTTGAAAATTATGAAATGTATACATCTTATTGCATGCGACTGTACCTACGTCCTTTATCTATAGCCTTAAAAGTTCATGTCTATGCATCCGAATCACAGCATTCCCGTGGGAGGGGTACGATCCGCAGATACGTTTAAATATTAATCTAGTGTAATAACCCTAGTAAATGCGTTCTTAGCTGTATTGTTGGCTCTTTTGTAGCTTTTACTAAGCCTTTTACAGTCGTATAATTTATTAATAGAAGGAGAACAACATCGCGAAACTTTTCGGTAAAAAACAAAATTTTATTGATTCAGGCGTTGCAGAAATCCATTTAAATAAAGAGATGTTAAAAGAAATGTTTAGTAACACTATATTATAATCTTTATTAACATTTAAAAGAAAGTACACAGAAAATAAAAACTAAGTTCACTACACTCTAATCTAACTTCTACAAGTGTTGATTCATTTATAAATTAGGTATCTATTATTAGAGCAAGTAATCTCATGTTCAAATTATGAATACTGCATGTAACATAGCAACGGTGTATTGACTGTCACTTGCAAATAAAACTCTGCAAAGCATCCACGATGTTTTTCCTCTGCCCTTTTTCTAATATCTATATAGCTCGGATCGAATCTTAATGTTTACAACTCCATTTAATTTAACTATTTGTAGACTGTAAATTGCTGACATTTGTTATGTTCTTATAGAGCTAACATACACATTTTAATTTTAATTTAAAAGCATATATACACATGATAATACAGTGAGCTAACTCATACGAGTACATTGATAGTTACTTTTATGTAGTACTTAACATATTAAGGTCTTATAATTTGACGCTCTTCGAGGAAGATAGGTATCCGAATAAATGTTAAATCATTTATAGACAGATTCCTGTTTGAATGTCTGTACATAAATACTTGATGATCCCTCCATTTGCCTGTGCAATCACAGTTAACATCAAAAATAAACAATTGATACATCATAACTATATACATATATATATTTTACTCTATGGTGACACTTGCGCTGGAATTAATTGCTTATGCCTGGAATGCAGTGTGCCTTCCCGCACAGCAAATAGGAAGAAAACAGAATAAGCAACACACACAACAACCCAATCAACCTATATCCAAAGTCATCCAAAACAATTATATATATATTAATATTGTTTTGGGTGACTTGTAAATACCTACCTCATACTAACTCGTAAAATTTGGTAGGGAACATTGAACTAGCTTGTAGTCTACAGTCCTAACATAGCTCATGTTTATCTCAAGTTTCATCTTAACAATTTGCTACCCATAATAGCTAATTCAGGCAACATGTATACTAAAATTATATCTTTCTTATAATAAATATCTAATATATTATGTTACTTTCTCAAAGTGGCCATATCTCTACTAGAGCTTCCATCAATTAAGTAGGTAAATAGATGACCTGGTGGCACTGTGGTTAAAATGTGGAGGTCTCACAAAGCACTCTTGCAAAATCATTGACCATCTACAATACCTATTAAAAAACTATTGTAGGATTGAAAATAACAGAGATTGACTCAAAAATTGTGAACCACCTTAAGCTCTTTATGTACCTAAATAAAATATACAATTGTAAATTTAACCTGCAAACTCTGAAAACTCAATGTACGGGGGTATTGATATATAGTTATTTCAATTTGGAGACCTACCTACTACCTACTTCTGTAGGTACCTACTTATTAAGTTTATAAAATGTATTCTTATTCTTATAAAAACGATTCGCCTCTACACGAGCCATCATCAGGACGATGATCACTCTTCAATCGTCAAGCGCTAGCCAGAGCCTGAGAGACTGAGTCAGTCTAGCGCTTGACGAGTCAACATCATGTGTTTTGTGTGTGGTTTATTCTGTATACTTCCTATTTGCATTTTATGTGGAAAGGAGGGTGGTGCACACCGCAACTCGGCCATATGCATTTTTTTCCAGCGGAAGTGTCACCATTTTTTTTAACATTGCTTTTTTTAACAAAGTATACATCCATAATAATCACACTAATATTTTAAAGTCAAAAGTTTGTTTTACAAACAAGCATATTAGTATGTTTATTACTTCTTTAAGCTTAAACTGTAGGAGCAATTTGATGAAATTTGGAATTTGTAGTCGGGGCGCTTGATTACTTTTAGATAGGATACTGTTTATTATCATCATCATTCATTACCACGCGGGTGAAACGGAGGGGCATAGCTAGTCTATTCAATGTTTAATATTATAAAGAGGAAACATTTGCCTAAAAATTGAGCGTTTAAAAGTTAATAAACTCGACAATTCGCAGTCAACTGCCGTGCGATTCTCTAATTATTCGTCGATGCGCTCGTCGACGAGCTCACCGATGTCAAACACTTTATGAGATATCGCCCTTTGTACATAAGGTTGCTTTTCCAACGATTCTTATCATTTCGTCATTTGTTTCACGGATGTTATTAAAGATGCAAAGATGTTTGCGCTTTGAGAATCACACAGCTGAAGCATTTTATTAATTTTTAAATGTCATATTATTTAACAATATTCATCGTTAAGACCTTTTTATCGAAATTATCAATGGACAATGTACCGTTCTTATACTGCAGAATCGACAAACAAATTCTATACTTATAATTATCGAACCTAGTGTCCCGAGTATCGGTTGAGAAATGCGACCAGCCGGGCAGCCGTCTGATTCTCTAAGATAAACATCGTTGCATCTTTGACAACATCTGTGAAACAAATGACGAGATTACCAGAAACGTTGGAAAAGCAACCGTGTGTACAAGGGCGATATCTCATAAAGTGACAACGGTGAGCTCGTCGACGAGCGCATCGACGAATCATTACAGAATCGCACGGCAGTAGAGGAAAACATCCAGACATATGAAAGCAAGCATTTTCCCAACTCATTGCGGAGACGCTTCGCACTCGCTCTGTCAAATAACTTTATTTATTTTTTAATGTTGCTCACTATATCCCCATAATCATTGCTTCAAACGTTTAATCGTTATAACTATTTAAAATAATGATTTTCCATTATTAATCCATTCATTGGCACCACCGTATTATAATATCTACACAAAAGACCCTTCGTGTCATCCCCAACTATTCTGTCGAAAACAGATACTCACCTGGAGCGCAATTCTGTAACTTGGACAGGATTTTTTTCTAAATAGTACAAAGAATTTTTCGTTAAACTAATGTCGAGATGTGAACACATATTAACGGGGCTTAATCGCGTTTATTAGTAATAGTATTAATTTACCTAGACGTTTCGATCAAGTTGCATTGATCGTGGTCACGAGCGGACTGTCCGCCGTTAATCTATCACTCACTCACTCATCACGAAATCTCAGAAATTACAAGTGCTAGGAGTTTCAAATTTTGCATGCGGGTTCTTTTTAGGACGTAAGTGCTGTCTAAAACGGGATTTTATGAAATTCAACCCCTAAGGGTTTTTTTTGGGGTTGATAGTTTGTATGAAACTTGATTACTGCGAGTGCTAAAAGTTTGAAATTTTGCATGGGGTTCCTTTTACGACGTAGGTGCGCACTATGATGGGATTTTATGAAATTCAATCCCTAAGGGTTTTTTTGGGGTTGATAGTTTGTACGAAACTTCATTACTGCGAGTGCTAAAAGTTTAAAATTTTGCATGGGGGCTCTTTTTACGACGTAGGTGCTCACTAAGACGGGATTTTATGAAATTCAACCCCTAAGGGTTTTTTTTGGGGTTGAAAGTTTGTATGAAAGTTCGTTATTGCGAGCGCTAAAAGTTTAAGATTTTGCATAGGGGTTCTTTGTGGGACGTAGGTGCTCACTAAGACGGGATTTTATGAAATTCGACCCCTAAGGGTTCTTTTTTGGGGTTGATAGTTTGTATGAAACTTCGTTACTACGAGTGCTAAAAGTTTAAAATTTTGCATGGGGGTTCTTTTTAGGACATAGGTGCTTACCAAGACGATCCTGTCCGTATGTTTGTTATGTTGGCAAGCTTCAGCTCCACGCATCTTATGTGCTCCTGGTACTTCTGTGTGTGTGTTAGCTAGCTACCACCTCTCTTCCATTCCCTCCCTCGGGATGAGAATCGTAACATGCAACGAAACCCGACCTACTAGACGGTAGGTCTCTTGTGCAAGGCGCCGTCTTGGTTGCTACCACAACGGTGCCAGAAAGTTCTGCGCAAGCAATACTGCTCTTTATCATCTAAATATATCTCTAGATGATAAAGTTGATGATTATGTTTCTTCCTCTTTGAAGTCTCTTGATACTACTTTTGATACTTCTTCAATTATTTTGACTCGTCCAAAGGAAGTCCGTGGTCATATACGATCCCTAAAAAATAGGAAATCTCCGGGTGGGGACGATGTACATAACATTATATTAAAAAACATACCCCAGAAATGTTTGGTATTAATCACAAAGATATTTAACTCTTGTTTAAAATTAAATTATTTTCCTGTAGCCTGGAAGACAGCTAAAGTTATTGCAATTCCTAAAGTTGGCAAAGACCACAAGCAACCTGTCAATTATCGTCCTATTAGTTTACTACCTAATATAGGTAAGATTTTCGAACGAATAATCTATGATCGCTTACTACGTTCACTCAGTAGTCGTTTTATAAATGAACAATTTGGTTTTCGACGTTCACACTCCACTATACAGCAACTGGCAAGAGTTAGTGAGCACGTATCCCATAATTTAAATTTAAGGCAATCTACGGGCATGGTTCTTTTGGATATTGAGAAAGCATTTGATACCGTATGGCATTATGGCCTATTACACAAGCTTCTGGTGTCTCAAGTACCCAAAAACTTAGTAAAAATTATACAATCATATCTTGAACACCGTAAATTTAAGGTATTCATTAGCGGCACTTCCTCTGAGCTATTTTCTGTCCCAGCTGGGGTTCCACAGGGATCAGTTTTAGGACCACTACTGTTTTTGGTCTACCTTAATGATATACCAAAACAACCTAGGACACATTTAGCATGCTTCGCTGATGATACTGCATCGTATTCGTCATCTAATGATGAAGAGTTAATTATCAAGAGACTTCAATACTCGATCAACCTATTATCTGGATACTTCAGACAATGGAAGCTCAAGTTAAATGAGTCTAAGACTGAGGCCATAATGTTCTCTAGGAAACGTAAGCCACCGGATAAAAATTTAATAATCAATGGACATAACATCCCCTGGAGCAACTCGGTGAAATATCTCGGCGTTAAACTTGACACGAAACTAAACTGGTCTTCACACATTGACTATATCCGGTCTAAAGGCCTCAGGGCTTTTGGAGCAATTAGCCCAATTATGTGCCGAAAAAGCAACCTTAGTTCTAAAACGAAGATAAAAATTTATTCAACTTTACTACGGCCCTGCATTACTTACGCTGCTCCCGTGTGGAGCAGCACATGCGAAAGTAATTATAGAAAACTTCAAATTGTACAGAACAAAGCATTTAAAATAGCTTATAATACTAAATTTCGGACAAATCTTTATAACCTTCACGATAAAATTAATTTTCCCAGTATAAAGCAGTATATATTAAAACAAACAAGGAAATTTTACTTGTACACGAACAAAACTAGTATAAATAACCTTATTTCATCGATAGGCCAATCGCGTATTTCTAAACTTTCATACGTCGATACTTACAAAAAATATCGCTTACCGCATCACTACGTTCTCGACGATACCGACGATGATAAAGAGTGAAATGTAGGTTCTAGCTGTGCACAAGTTATAATTACGGGTAGGTGTGATACAACTGCGTTAGCAAAGTACTCTATTGCTTGTTTTGTTATGGAATTAAATGAGGAATTATAGGGTACTTTCGCGAATGCCTTTTTCAAATGCAAATTTTATGTAAATAACTATTGATTATGTAGGTATGTTTTAATGTAATTTTAGTTAACATTATTATCGATTATATGCAAAGACGATGCTACGTATTTATAAATAGTGCATACTGTCAAGTCTAAGATAAGACTTATAGAATTAGGGTTGGTTAATAATATAATTTAGGTTTTATAAAGTGTGTAGATTAATATAAATATATTATTTATTTAAAAGGCTTAAAGAGGCGCGTGTAGTCTGACAAGTCATTTTATTTAAGCTAATCTTAATATGTACTTGACCGTGTCTAGTGTATATTGTAACAGTTATATTATGTTAAATAAAGAACTTTTAAAAACAAACAATACTGCTCTACTTGTGTAACTACTGCGCGAAACAGACTCAACAAACCTGTACTACTTAGTAGGTATAACCGAGTTTGTGTTTCCGTTAGAGCAATTATTTACCGAGCGCTCGAAACGTCTCTGCTTTAACTGGCCAAATTGACTTTCATCTGTTCGTATGTTTGTTAGGTTGCATGTTGGTCTTCCTGTTCAGGTCGCATTTTTCAACAAATTTTGACGAAACTTGGTATGCACGTTGCATTATTTAATATATTTTTTATATCGTCGGCTATTTTTTAGTGGAGGTTACTTTTTAAAAAGGGGGGAAGTTTGCTGCAGCGCTATTTACCGGCTGATTTTGATAAATTTGGTACACACTTAGGTAACTGACTTTAAAGAGGATTTTCGAATAGCATAGCATAATTGGTTATGCAGTTTTCGAGATAATAAGTTGTGAAGTACTGCGAAAAAAGACTATGCTCGCCGAGTCTACTGTTCGCAGAACTGCTAGTTATGATTTCTTTTATTTATATATTTTCCTCATACTTAGATTGTAAAGTAAGTAGGGTGTACATACAGTCAAATTGAGTACCCTCTCCTTTTTTGGAAATCGGTAGAAAAGCGTTTCGCCTGTCTTGATGATATCCTTATTGACGGTGAATGACAATAATCCTGTAAGTAGCAACAGTCACTGAAAAGGGTATTTTTTTAAACCTAAAATTTGAACAGACTTTGCTGACTAGGTACTATTCTTGATAAAAGTTTATATAATCAAACGAAAGTTTCTTTTTCCTACCTACAATGTATTTTTCTGAAGTAAACGTTATTTTTATTAACAACTAGCTGCTCTCCGCGGTTTCACCCGCGCGGTGATGGATGATGATGATGATGAATATTATATAGCCTATGTTATTCAGGGCAAGTGTAGCTTTCCAATGGTGCAAGAATTTTTGAAATCGGTCGAATACTTTTTGAGCCAATTCGTTACAAACATACATACACATCTTTCCTCTTTATAATATTTATAAATATTATTAGTTCATACTAATAATATTATAGTATTATAGTATAGTATGATAGTATGACATACTCCAAGCGGGACTTCAGTACAGGACTTATCGCAAATAATAAGAATATCATTGAAAAGACAGAATTGTCCCTGTCTATTAGTAACTACGATGTAATCTATGAATAAAGCCCCCTCAATCAGCTAATGAGCTTCCTAACACTATTGACAAAGTTCCAATGTTTGTCAGTACTACTTGTTTGCTGTGGCTTTGTTCGTACGCTGTTACTATTGCAGCCGTCACATTTGGAAGTCGAAACTTTCTGGTTTAACTTTTTTGTGCTTTTAGTCAATTGGATTGAAAAAGTGTCGTTTTATAAACGAATTGTCTGGACTCTCCTGAGTAGAGAGAGAATAGAAACAGAACCGGGGACGGTTCTGTTTTTGGAAATCCGTTTTACTATATGTTTAAAATCTGTAATTAATGCACTTACTCAGCCGAAAAATACGCATTTTATGATACATTGGTTACAAAAATGCCACAACTTTCATAATATTACATGATTTTAAAATAAATACTAAATCCAAGTTTATTTCATTGAAATAAAAAAGAAGGTTAATATTTTTCTACCGACTTCCAAAAAAGGAGGAGGTACTCAATTCGACTGTATGTTTTTTTGTATGTTTGTTCCCTCATAACTTTTGACTGGGTGAACCGATTATAAAAATTATTTTCTACCGACTTCCAAAAAGGAGGAGTTACTCAATTCGACGGTTTTTTTTTGTTTTTTACTTCTTAACTTTCGAAAGGGTGGACTGATTCTCAATCTTTTTTTGTTTGAAAGCTGGTTCTTCTCGTGTGGTCACATTTAAATTTCATCAAATTCGGTCCATTAGTTTTTGAGTTACACTCCAATAACTGAATAAAATGGAAGTCGGTATAAATTTTTTTTATTATGATATGTGAAAAATAAAAAGCCGCCGAACGCCCTTCTTCCTTAGATGGCGGTTAAAAATCAACAAATCCCAATGAGCCAAGAGACAAATCAGCTGTTACTTGCAATGGTGCAATAATATCTTGTTTTTAATCGACATCCAAAAAGAGAAGGTTCTCAAGTCGATGCGTATATATTTATAATGTTTTATCACGCATAACTTTTGACAGAGTAGTCCGAATTGAATAATTATTTTTTTGTTTGGTAGAGTGTACTTCCGAGGTAGTAAATACCAAATTTCATCAACTTCGGTTAAGCAGTTTTTGAGTTACACTCCAATAACTGAAGTGTTTCGCCTATCTATTCTCAGCCTATATCTTGATGATATCGTAATTAACGGTGAATGCCAAACGATCCCGTATAATAATAATAATAATAATAATAGCTATTCACCGGTGCAAACTGTTGGACCAGCCTGCACTTGATCGGCTACGCCTGGAGGTGCTACCTATTCAGGCGTGTTCATCCTCGACACGGGACCCGTCTGACACGGTGTCGATATCGGTTCCGGTATTGACGAGTAGACGGACGGATACTGCAGTCGACGAAGAAGATTGCCTGAATATGAGCGTAAGTACCCAGGTGAATGAGCAACTGAGGAGGGCTTTGGATGACGTGATTTTTACATATAGATTCACACTTGACTCTAGGCCACGCCTGCCTCGTCTACCCACGAATAGACATAACCTAGCGCTAATGGGAGCCTTGAACGCTTTGCTAGTACCGTATATACGGGATAGCAAAGATTTAACTGATACTCACTCGATCCTCTATTGTGGGGCAATCGCGGTATGTCGCATTGCTCGTGTTAAGTTCCCGGACACTGACCGAGCACCGCGAAATGCTTCGGGTGTACCCGAGTGGCAAACGCGGATCGAGAGACGTATCAGTACGTACAGGACTCTCATTGCAAAGCTAATCTGCTTCAGCAGGGGCAACAAACGCCTTCGAGTCATACGCTTCGTGAACCAAGCTTTTGCTGGGACTGGCATCAGACCCCAGGTGTATATGACTTGTGTCACGGAGCGTATAGACTTTTTGAAACAGAAAATCTATGCGTGGGCAAACCGCATTCGCCGTTACAGAGAACGTGTGAATAGATACCAACAAAATCGCCTTTTCCAAAGTGATCAAAGAAAGGTATATAGAAAATGGGAAAGAACTGACCAACGAGTGAATGATGGACGGCTACCGGATGCCGACACCATGACAAACTTTTGGCGTGGCATCTGGTCGCTACCCATTGAACACACGGAGGGCGATTGGATGAATATTGTCGAGAGCTCATGTGAATCCATCGAACCCATGGAGGCTGTGAACATCAGCCCCATAGACGTTAGTTGTGCTATTCGTAAGACCCCGAACTGGAAAAGCCCTGGACCAGACGGATTGCACAATTTTTGGCTAAAATGGATTCGATGCTCACACGAGTGCTTGGCAATACAATTCCAAGAAGCCATTGAACGTGGTTCCCTTCCCAATTTCTTGACAACTGGTGTCACCTTCCTGCTCTATAAGTCCGGTAGTACCACGGAAGCGAAGAATTACAGACCCATCACGTGCTTGCCTACGCTATACAAGCTTCTTACATCTATTCTGCGAACAAAAATTTATTCGCACATTGTTGTGAATAACATTTTGGCTCCTGCTCAGAATGGATGTCGGGTTGGGTCCCGTGGTACTAAAGAGCTCCTCCTCACAGACATGACCATTTGTCAACAAATCCGGCGAAACAGGGGGGTTCTATCCACTGCCTGGATTGACTATAAGAAGGCTTATGATTCAGTGCCTCATTCGTGGCTAGAGAGGATATTAGAGTTATATAAAATCAATATAACTCTGAGATCATTCTTAAGCACATGCGTGAGATATTGGACCACAGTTCTTCGTCAACCAGGAGATCTTGAGAGCGTCTCTGGGTCACAGGACTTCATAAGGATCGAACGAGGTATATTCCAGGGTGACAGTCTCAGTCCTTTGTGGTTTTGTCTAGCGTTGAATCCTCTCAGCACTTTGTTGATGGATTCAAAACTAGGCTACCGACTTCGAAGAGAGGGTGAGATAATTTCTCATCTATTGAATATGGATGATCTCAAGCTGTTTGCAACGAATCGCCAAGACTTGATGGATCTTTTGAAAATTACTGAATCTTTCAGTGATTCTATCAGGGTGGAGTTTGGTGTAGATAAGTGTGCGGTCATGCATGTACAACGGGGAAAGGTTGTGAATTCTTCAAATTTACAACTTTCCGAAACAATTACTCTCACATGTCTTTCTGAAGCTGAAACCTATAAGTATCTTGGTATGTCACAGTCATTGGGTATCATAGATAGGGACATTAAGCAGACAGTGAAGGAGCGTTTCTTCTACCGCTTAACAAAAGTTCTTAACAGTCTTTTGTCGGGCGGCAACAAGACACGCGCCTTCAATGGTTGGGTGATGCCCCTACTCATATACTCCTTTGGCATACTAAGATGGACTCAGACTGAACTTGACGCCCTGGATAGGCGGGTCCGTCAATTGCTTACAACACATCGCATGCTACATCCACGCTCGTCTGTTATGAGGCTATACATCCCACGGAAGTGGGGGGGTCGTGGCTTCCTAAATGCCAAGAACCTCCACAACTGTGAGGTGTCCAGTCTCCGGGAGTATTTCCGTAACACCGAGTGTGGGATACATCGCGATGTCATAGCAGTTGATAGGAGCCTCACACCTCTCTCCTTGGCAAACGAGAACTGGCGTAAACCAGTGGTGCTAAGCATCGAAGACCGTAGAGACGTATGGAAGGGCAAAGAGCTACACGGACGGTTCTACAAGGCCCTAACAAGGCCTGACGTGGACCCGCTCGCCTCAGTGAACTGGCTGCGTTTCGGTGATCTCTTTGGTGAAACTGAGGGTTTTGTTTGTGCTATTGCTGACGAAGTTATCAAGACGAATAACTACCGGAAATATATTCTGAAAGACGGTACGGTCGACATTTGTCGAGCATGCCGCCGTCCCGGAGAGTCACTCAGACATATTATTTCCGGTTGTTCTCATCTTGCTAATGGAGAGTACTTGCACAGACATAACCAAGTAGCCAGGATTATTCACCAGCAACTTGCCCTTCAATATGACCTTATTGAGTCTGAGGTGCCGTACTATAAGTACGCACCTACGCCTGTTCTTGAAAACGGTCGTGCTACGCTCTATTGGGATCGATCTATAATCACGGACAGGACTATTGTTGCCAATAAGCCTGACATCGTGGTGATCGATCGATCTCAGCGCCGGGTAATGCTTGTTGACGTCACCATTACTCATGATGAGAACCTCGTGAAGGCTGAGAAGGACAAGCTTAGCAAGTACCTTGACTTAGCTCATGAGGTGACCGCCATGTGGGATGTTGATTCGACAATAATTGTTCCGATAGTAGTTTCAGCAAACGGCCTTATAGCAAAAAGCCTCGACCGACATCTTAAGAGGCTTTCGCTAGACGGTTGGATCAAGGGACAGATACAGAAGGCAGTACTTCTTGACACGGCACGTATTGTCAGGAGGTTCCTCAGTCTGCAGCCCTAACCACTGGTAGTTTGGGTCATGCCCCGCTGCCGATGGCAATCTAGGTTTTTTACAATGTTTTTTATTTATTATTTTTTATTGTATATAGAAATATTGTAAAAAATGTAATTTTAAGAAAAGGAAATAAATAATGTGAATAATATTAATAATAAAAAAAGTTTATTGCTCCATATTAATACATATACAATTTACACATAGATTAGATACTATAGTTATAATACAGAGACAGTAAGACCGTTTCAGTCTGGTACATGTTTTTGCGAACACAAAGCAAAGGACTACAAAAAACAACTTGTTACCAGATCAGAAAAAGTAACTACTTAGTTGGTATCATGGTATCTTGATGCTATATACAATGTCTGGGCAATAGGGCTGTGCTCAGCGTTGCAGTGTTTACATTTAGACATGTACTCACTGCGCTGTTTTTCAGCATATCCCTGCTCGAATTGATGTTAGTCGAGCAGAAAAAAAAAGAGTTAATGCGGGTTTTAAACAAAAGTATTATTAGGCACGAACAAAGACAGAAACAGAATATACTTGACAAACAAGAGAATTATACAAAAGGTTGTATTAAAAATAACAATTATAATTGTAGAGGATGCATTTAAATAATAAATGTTAAATAACATGCAATGCAAGCCACATATGGTGGACGGTATACAATTGATGAAACTGAGGGTATGGGTGTGTTCCATGTGAGTGTGTGTTGGTGTGTATGGATGTGTGAGTGAGAGTGACAGATAAGAAGTGTCTAGATTATAGGTATGTGACAATACCATTTTCATACTTACGGGATCGTTTGGAATTCACCGTCAAGTCACTAAAAAGGCTGAAAAATAATGTTAAGTACCACATAAGTGACGAGACAGGCGAGTTTTGTACCAGCAGGCCTAGACACAAGATGTTTAAAAAAAAAAACGCCAAACGACAACTCCAAAATGTATGACGTTGACATTACCTGTGGAAAAGTCACGTGACGTCACGCTAAGTTCGTAGACGGGACCCGGGAACGTTTTGTCTGTAGCGCGTGCGGAAACACGACTGCTTAAGAGGGTTGCATAGCTAATACTTTCAATGCTAAAATATAAAATTCATGGAATCGTGGCATTGTTTACTATGCCGTATGATTTTTTCCGTATTTTAATGTACTATAAATTTTCTGTTTTTTAACTTAAAAAAACTGAAAATGTTAAAACGTACGGGCATAGTAAACAAAGTCATGATTCCATGAAAAAAAAATCACTGAAATCGGACAATGTGAAGAGGTAGAAAAGAGTTTTCTCTTTTAGCATGGAAAGTACTAGCTATGCAATCCTCTTAAATTTTGTCTAGGCCTGTAGATGGTTTGCATTTCGCTTGCCCAGAACAGCTGCAGTGGCAGCCACACTGTGCTCGTCACTCTGAGACATTGGCTTATGAAATATAAATATAATTATTTGTAACAACAACATTGCTAAATATAAAACAAAGTAATAGACAAAAGTAATCAAGAAAAATAACAATGTTGTTACAAATCAGTCCCAACTCAGCATTGCTAGTTCTAAGCCAGCGCTGGTCTTCCGTTGGGGCCGGTTTGCGATGTCACGGAGGTATAGTTACAGTTTCCCTAAGAATTTAAGTACTAAGTATTTAAAAATGTTCAGGCCAAAATCGAGCTTAGCGAACTATTTGTATTTGTGTAGTTTCCTTGTCTTCGACCTATGTTTTGTCCCGCTCCCACCTATTACTTTTTCCTACCCCCTACCCTAGTACCGTGAGTCTCTGCGCGTACGTCGAATCGAAAACGGTGTGCTCGCGACGTGAAATCTTTCCCGCGGTCTCAACCTGTGATATACTACTCGTATATGTGCCTACGGCTCAGTGCACGACATTGGATAATCTTCCTATTACTGTTGTGTTGTGAAAATCCCGAGTGATCTATTCCCGGCCCGAATCCGTGGAGGAATGCCCGACCGCCACACCTGCGACTGGATAACACTGGTACGTCCTACTTTGAATTCCTTACCCCTAACTCGCCTATACATTTGGTAGCAGAGCGTGGTTTTGGCCTTTGGTTTCGAGATTTAGTCCCATTTTATCGTCAATAAATCATTCACATAAGTGTAATAACCACCCGCAAATATAAATGTGAATGATTTTACCATACAATATTATTGTTCCTACCTTCAGAATTTAAAGTTAAGGATTTTGTTACCAGTCTATGTCCACAATCATTATTTCGATTAGGTACCTATCTTACGTACCTACCTTATAATCAGAATAAAATAAAATGAACGGGTTATAATATCGAAGTTAGTAATAGAAATATTGTCATTTCCTTATCAGTTATCATTGGGCAGACGAGCGTTTTTTATTCGCGCGTTTTTTGGAGTTTGTTCGAACCTTCCCATGTTTTTTAGTAATTCTTGTTGCAAACCCCTTTGTTTACTTAAATCTTTAGAGTGCGGTCACGTTATTAATTACATATACCTAGTAAATAGCGCGATCACGCTGTTTGTAATAAACCATATTCCATTTTTTATTGTAATTCATATACCTTATACCTATTCTTATATTCATGCGGTCTTGTGAATAGAGATTGTGCCTATTGATACCTACGTACATACCTTAGATTGACCTCTGTTTCCTGAAGTGGTCGGCAGAGACCAATGAATTAGCTGAAAATTGTATTGTGTTCCCTTTTGTGTGCATTGTGTAATATTATCTTTGGAGACCCTGATTGCAAGTTCTTCGAAGCCTAACGTCATCCCGGAGTGACATTAATTTATTTTAGTTGTTTTAGTATTGGGTTTTAATACACCGTCTAATAATGGCCCGCCGAGAGAAAAACGCTTCTCTCTACACAGAGTCTGGAGAATTTAAATCCCTACTTGGTGTGGTAAGATTCACCTGCGGTTATTTTCAAGGCGTTTTCGATGAAAAGGATAATATTTCGAAAGATAGATTAATAGTGCGACTTATGGACTTAGAACCAAATTATGCAAAATTTAACGATGCGTGCGCGACCCTGCTAGGGTTTTTAGATACCTCTATAGATCGTCAAGAGTACGACGATTTGCAAGCCAAAATTAATCTGGCTCGTGATCAGGTTACTGAGCTTCGCCTCAAACTTTCCGAGTTTAGGCCGACTCCTATCGCCTCTAGTACTCCCACGAGACCCTCCCACGATTTTAATTGTGACTATGCGATTCCTCGTCAATCCCTTCCTGACCTGCCCCTGCCTCGTTTTGACGGGAGCCCTGAATCCTGGGTCAGTTTCCACGACCAATTTAAAAGTATGGTCGATCTACGGTCTGACCTCACACAAACCCAAAAGTTGCAGTACTTGGTCGGATCCTTATCAGACGAGCCTCGCAGACTCATTCAACACCTGCGAATTGAAGACTCAAATTATGAAGTAGCTTGTGACCTACTTAAAAATCGTTATCATAATTTGCGACTTCAAGCGGACACATTGATTGCTCAATTGCTCAACCTACCCGAGATACCCCCGCGCCTTATCGGCCTACGTGCATCTTTCCTGAACCCTTTACTGTCTGCCTATAGAGCCCTTGAACGCTTAAGACTTCCCGTCAATCAGTGGTCTTACCTGTTAGTTCACATGTGTTTAAATAAACTACCCGCGGATATAAAGGCCCGGTTCGAAAGGCGTCATGGTGGTGACGTGTCGAAGCTACCTACCTTTGATCAATTAATTGTTTACCTGGAGGAAGAGTGCCGCCACAACGAGACTGTCGGCAACATGGTGGTCGACTCAGTGACTACTAAGACTGTACCTACCCGCGCTCCCTTACCCCGCCGTACTTACCTGGTTGATACCACTGTCCCGGCAAAGCCTAACCCTAAATGTTATTATTGTGCTAGCGTGTCCCATTACCTACGAGAGTGTCGCTCATTTCTCGGCTTACCACCCCGTGAACGTGCCCAATTTGTGAAGTCCCATTCTTTGTGCTACCGTTGCCTTGATAAACACTATATTGATAGATGCCCTAAAGCGTATAAGTGTTCGTCGTGTGGTAAATCCTCACACCATACTTTGTTGTGCTTTAACAATTCCCGTAGTCCTCAGTATGCCCCCGTGAACCCTGATCGCTCTCAGCGGTCGCCTTCCCCTCGCATGGGCGGAGGCGGTTTTACGAGACCCCCTAAAACCCCCTCCGGTGATGACAATCGCCTTTATAATAATAACAAGCCTGCCCCATCATCCGGTCGGTCACCCCATAGAAGCGATTACTCCCGGCACGAGTATCGCCAATCGCCCCTGCGTGAGAGCCCCCGATCTGAAAATATACCCACCCACCGTGGATCCCCTCCCCGAGCCTACAGTGATGCGGTACGAAATACGACTCCCCCTATCCGCCCCGAGGCTGGTGGTCCTCGCCAACGAACGGCATAGCTAGACAGCCTTTCCTTCCCTACCTTCTTCACCCATTGCCTACCTAACTTAGTTCTCCTGCCTACCGCAATCATTCATATCCGCACTTCCTCTGGATATGACATGGAAGCCCGTGCTATTTGTGATACCGGTGCCCAGGGCTGCCTCATAACTACTGAGTTGGCTTCGCGCCTCAATCTACCCGTGTTACCTTCAGTGTCCCCCGTTCGTGGAGTAGGAAATGTTGAGTCTACCCGAGCCCGCGGTTCTTTGTTTCTTACCTTTAGCTCAATATATAGTCCCTGCCCTCGTTTATCAGCGTCAGCCCTAGTAATCGATTTAATTGCCGGTACACACCCTGAAATTGAGTTACCTAAAAATTTGATACCTCCTTCCCTACGATTAGCGGATCCTTCCTTTTACAAGCCTGGACCTATAGACATTTTGTTGGGGGCCGATGTTTGTGGTACCATATTTGGTAGTGACAAGGTTGAGTTACAGTCCGGTGGATTAACGGCGTTCTCATCTGTTTTTGGATATTTGATCCTCGGGCCTGTTCCAGGTGTTCCAGCAGTCAAGCCTGGCCCTCTGGCAAATGTATCCCTATCACAAGTCGTAGAAAAATTCTGGAGAATCGAGGAACCCCCTGAAGCCCCCAATCACGACCCTCGTGAATCAGAGTGCGAGAATATTTTTAAAACTACTACAACCCGAGATACTTCAGGCAAATTTATAACCAGGCTTCCCTTCTTGTCAGATCGACCCGTCCTTGGTGACTCTCGTCTTACTGCTGAGCGGACATTTTTCAGCCTTGAGAAACGTATGACTCGTAGTCCAGATTTTCGTGAAAAATATATAGACTTCATGCGAGAATACATAGAGTTGAATCACATGACACCCTTACCGCATGATGCCCAAGCCCTTTCCTTAGAGCATTATTATATCCCCCACCATGGAGTTTTTAAAACCAGCGGTGATTCCTCAAAAATAAGAGTAGTATTTAATGGATCTTCTCCTACTACAAATCGTGTTTCTCTAAATGAGTGCCTTCACACAGGTCCAAAACTGCAGAATGATATAAGCATAATTTTATTAAATTTCCGACGACATTCTGTAGTATTTACAACCGACATTCGCATGATGTTTCGGATGTCCTGGATTCATCCTGAGGATCGTAGATACCAGCTGATCCTATGGCGCGAGTCCCCCTCAGATCCTCTACTTACCTATGAGCTAAACACGAATACCTACGGATTACGTTCGAGTCCCTATATAGCAATCAGAGTCCTTCACGAGCTGGCTGAACAAGAACGCCATAGATTCCCTTTAGCGGCTGACACCTTGATTAACGACCTGTATGTTGATGACTGCCTTTCTGGTGCCTCAGACCTCACATCAGCTCGGGAGCTGAAATCCCAACTCAATGGTATAATGTCGGCCGGTGGTTACGAACTGAGAAAATGGACTTCTAACTGCCCTGAGCTCTTAGACGATTTGCCTCGTGATCATCTACAAAGCCCTCATCAATTCACTGACCCGGAGAACCCTCAAGTGGTTTTAGTACTGGGTGTGCAGTACAACCCTGTGACTGATACCTTTTCCTATAAGTCCTGTATGCCCCCTGAAACGTGTGTGACTAAGCGGACTGTCCTGTCGCTTATTGCGCGAACCTATGATCCATGTGGCTGGATCTCCCCAGTAGTGTTTAGGGCCAAGGTTTTTATGCAGAAACTTTGGCTGTCAGGTATGAAATGGGACGACTCTCTCACTCCGGACTTATTACATGAGTGGACCACTTTTGTCGTTGACCTCCCTAATATAAACCGTGTGTCTTTACCCCGTCGTATTTTCCCTCCCGACTGCATATCCTATTCCTTGCACGCATTTTCGGACGCATCTCTTGCTGGCTTCGCAACCGTGGTATACCTGAGAACTGAGGATTCCCTTGGCAACGGCTCTGTCCACCTCCTGATGTCCAAAACTAAAGTTGCCCCTGTCCGGACTCGCCTTACGATTCCCAAATTGGAATTGATGGGAGCTGTGCTCCTTACAAAATTAGTCTCGCACATCGTCCTCTGCCTTCAGAAGACAATTGTGCTAGATTCCATTCATTGCTGGACAGACAGCCAAATTGCCCTGGCTTGGATAAATTCTCCGCCTCATACCCTTCAAACCTTCGAAGCGAACCGAGTTAGCCAAGTGGTCTGCACAGACCTTCAGTCTACCTTTCGTTTCGTACCCACCAGTTTGAATCCCGCAGACGCAGCCTCTCGTGGTCTATCAGCTACGTCCTTAGTTGACCATTCTTTATGGTGGGCTCCTCCTTGGCTTTGTCAACCTCCTAACCTTTGGCCTGTTAATACTGCACCTTTACCTCGTGAGTTGCCTGGAATGCGCTGCTTGTTAGCAGTAGCTGAGCCTCCCCTTCCGGACCCGTCCTTCCTCCTGGAGCGATTTAGTTCCTACTCAAAGCTTATTGGTGTTGTAGGCTTTATATTGAGATTTCAGCACAATGCTAGGAACCCCGGGTCACGTCGCACAGATCCTTCTCTTTCTGCTTTTGAACGAAGAGATGCCCTATTGTTTCTCATTAAAGTCGTTCAACAAGTTGCCTTTCCTGAGATAATCAAATCCCTGCGGTCTAATATGCCTATTCGTACCGCCATTAGACGTCTTACCCCTTTTCTAGATGAAAAGTGTCTGATTAGAGTAGGAGGTCGTCTACGACACTCTGACTTACCCTATGACTCCCGTCACCCTTACCTTTTGCCTAAAGATGGCCCCTTTGTGCGCCTGCTTATACGTCACTTTCATGTAGAAAACTCTCATGTGGGTCCAAATGCCTTACAAGCTATCCTGTCCCGAGAATTTTGGATCTTATCTGCCCGACGCATAATACGTCACATAATTTTCAAGTGTATGCCTTGTTACCGTCTGAATCCTAAAACGACCACACCTCCAATGGGTGATCTTCCCAGAGACCGAGTTACTAAGGCTCGTCCATTTGATGGAGTGGGGATAGACTTAGCTGGCCCATTCTATACTCGAGTTCAAGCCTACCGAAATAGGAAAATCGTCAAATCCTACCTTTGCGTCTTCTGGTGAACTTGTTTTACTTAAGGATGATAATCTTCATCCCCTTGAGTGGCGTCGGGGCCGCATTTTAAAGGTGTACCCTGGTAATGACAATATTATTCGGGTAGTTGATGTTCGCACCTCTACTGGGGTTTTAACTCGATCCCTTTCTAAATTAGCCCGCCTCCCCCTAGAGTAGCCTTTATCGTAAACATTAGATCATGTTTAGGGCGGAGGTTATGTTCAGGCCAAAATCGAGCTTAGCGAACTATTTGTATTTGTGTAGTTTCCTTGTCTTCGACCTATGTTTTGTCCCGCTCCCACCTATTACTTTTTCCTACCCCCTACCCTAGTACCGTGAGTCTCTGCGCGTACGTCGAATCGAAAACGGTGTGCTCGCGACGTGAAATCTTTCCCGCGGTCTCAACCTGTGATATACTACTCGTATATGTGCCTACGGCTCAGTGCACGACATTGGATAATCTTCCTATTACTGTTGTGTTGTGAAAATCCCGAGTGATCTATTCCCGGCCCGAATCTGTGGAGGAATGCCCGACCGCCTCACCTGCGACTGGATAACACTGGTACGTCCTACTTTGAATTCCTTACCCCTAACTCGCCTATACAAAAAAAACGATATTAAAAAATATTTATTGATACTTCCGCTGAAAAAAAAAAACAATGATTTTGGCTTATTTGGGGGTGTGCACCACCCTACCTGCACAAACTGCTAATAGGAAGAATACAAAATAAAACACACAAGAAAACCCAAATAAACCAAAAACGATCCGACACCCGTTTCGCCTCTACACGAGGCTTCCTCAGCTGATGTTTTTTTTTCAGCGGAATTGTCACAAAATATTTTTTAATATCATTTTTTGATAATGGATTTCCGCAAAGTAACGCCTGAATCAATAAATTACTAAGTATTTGATGACCTTAAAAACTTGGATACAATTAAAAGAAATATATATATATATATATATATATATATATATATATATATATACCTATGTTTACAGTATAGAAAAATATATGTAAGCTTACTGGTAAGAAGTTTCCATTATGTCTGGATATGTGTTCCAGTACAATGCACTCTTGGACACGATAGGCATATAACAATTAATTAATATTGAATAAATAAGTCTCTTTGAAGCAAGAGGTTTCCGGGGCGATACATCGATCTAGCTAGGTTACATTTTTAGAAAACATCGTCTTATCCGGGTATTTAGGAAAAAAGAAAAACAACAACTAAACATTGTTCTTTGAGTTCAAACTAGATGGCGTAACAGTCGCGTTGCAAAATCCTGAATCGCGGTGACAAGATTCTCACGAAACATGTGTTGTCACGAAATCTAGCTTGAATTTGGATCCACACAAGGTTTTATTTAGTAACCCTATCTGCCCTGCACGACTATACGGGTGTAATTTGAGTTTGCACATTTTTTTCTTACTTAGCTTGTTTTTAAGAAATTCGTATCTAAAACGAACCAAGCGCAGTCATCCAAGTACTTATGATAATTCTGTCAAATGTCAAACTAAATTGAACAAGCTTTTTGGAAGTCGGTAAAATAGAGGAGCAGTATAGCGGATTAAGTAAGTACTTAATTACGAGCGGGATGTTTATTAAACGTAACCGCCGCACCACCCCGCACCACCCCCGCACTACCCCCGCATAATTGTTTTGTAAATAAATTATCGAAAAGGGTTGCACTCCTGTAGTATAATGCCGATTGTTTTGAAGCCGACTGCATTTAGAAAAGAGGATTATTTTTACCCACTTCATAAAAAGGATTCTCAATTCGTATATTTTTATGTACTGTATATTTTTTATGTTTCTTACTTCAGAACTTTAAATTTCATCAAGTTCGGTCCAGCAGTTTTGATGATTTGACGATATCATCATTGATAACGATTAACACTTCGCTCTCGTAATTAGCAAGGGTCAGTAAAAATGGTGAACACTTTTTTATACCAGATATTGGAACCGACTTCATGACATAACGCATAAAAGTGTGAAATAACTTGTGGAACTCGGTACTAAAACGTAGTGTTTATATTATCTTTGCTCGGTACCATGATAATAATTCAAAAGTACCTGAATGACAATCAAATGAATTTAGTCTATCAAAATAAGAATCAAAAAAATATGTGTTTGTGTACATAAAAAAGTTACAGTAAGTAAATAAAAGTTGTGTAACTTCGTAACTTGATTCATAATTGAGTAATTTGAAAGAAGCGACAGTAACAAATTAAAAAAGATCACAATATCCGACACACTTAATCAAAACGTACACAACAACACCAAGGGTTCAGTAACAGGTTAATAATAGATAAAACAAATGTTTGTGCTGTCAGTCAGTCACTAATAACCCCTCTGGGGTCCGTAGAGTACCAGAGTCTCGGACCCCCGGCGAGTGAGAATCCCGGAGTCTGTCAAGCCCCCAGGGAGTCGGTTTTGTTAATGTTTCGATAGGGGATTACGGATTTAGATTAGGGGATTTGAAACAAAGATCCGAGAGATTTTTTTGTCCTTGAATATTGAAAGCTATAGAGCGGGCGTTTATTGCACATAAAAGTTTTACAAAAATCTGTCGTCTCCAGCGATCCCTTATCCCTTATGTTCAAGAGGCGCGAGTTAATTTATTTAATAATAATTAATTAATTTATTTAATTAATAATTTAATTTAATTAATTAAAAAAAAAAAAAATTACATTATTTTATTTGTCAAGTTACTTTTATGTTATTAGGAGACGGTATACTTTTTGTGGCGCGCATAAATAATGATGGCAATTAGACATGCTGCCGTGCGACTCTCTAATGATACGTTGACGAGCTCGTCGACGAGCTCACCGATGTCAAATACTTTATGAGATATCGCCCTTGTACATAAGGTTATTATTTTCCAACGTTTCTTGTCACCGGTACGTTTATTATGTATCTCAGTTGCTAACAAATGATAATTTAAAATCGAAAAAAAAGGCCGCTCTATGTCACTTTTGTCAGCTCCAGTCATCAACTTACTAACATTTTTGCTTACTGGAGTTGTCCAAACTGACATAGGGCCGCCATTTTCCAAGATTTCAATCATCATTTGTTAGCAACTGAGATACGGACAATGTATCGCGAACTAAGCACAAGCTATCCGTACATGTAACGCATCTCCACAGAATAAGTCATTCTTTTACGGAACAATGTATACGATGCTAATAAACTTCCCAATGTTATCCGAGATTTGCCTATTAATAAGTTTAAAATTACTATTAAAACTAAACTCTGTCAAAAAGGGTATTACAAAATTTCGGATTACTTGGAGGATAAAACAGCTTGGGACTGATCACTCCAGGATCTATCTACTCGTGTACTAAGATGTCAAAGTGTAGCGTGTCTTGCCCTACTGATACCATTATTATGTTCTCTTTTGTAAGGCAACACACTGGAGCTAATATCTGTAGTACCTAAGTAAAAATATTGTAAAAACATCTATGTAAAAAGAATGGCCCCGAGTTTCTTGCCGCTTCTTCTCGGTAGGCTCTATATATTTTGGAACGCGGCGGTAGTCTTTAAAGTACATTATAATGAAAAATTGACGTTCATAAGTGCGTCTTTGATGCCTAAATTGAATAAATGATTTTGACTTTGACTTTGACTTTGATACGTAATAGCCCTGCTGGTCATTTGTTTCACGGATGTTGTCAAAGATGCAACGATGTTTGCTCTTAAAGAATCGCACGGATGATCACAAGTTCAATATATTTCAACGCACTTGCACTCGTAAAGTGAGCCTTATTACATCACTATTAAGGCTATAAACCAAGCTTATGGTACACACGTGCCTAATAAAATTATAACCTAATTCATAATAGAACTAGTAGTTATATGGTAAGTATATTTTGGACATTATGTTCTGTATATGTTTTTAATATGAGTACTATGGACTATAAGACGCGGTCCAACCCCAATTTAAAAATAATTTACGATACTTTACGTAAGGTTGAAAATCGCTTGTTAGATTGGACGATGTGATGCGAAAATGCGTTAATTTTGTACGTTTTCTTTATATTTTTCGATATATACTAACACAATTGAAAAAACTGCTGGTTATTACTTTAGTACTATACGTTGGCTATGTATTACCTAAAAAACAATATAGTGTTATCACTGAAAATTCTGAGAGTTTGGACGTGAAAGTTTATTTTTGTGGACCTATTCAGGATTTTTTTCTGCTGAAAGAGAGTTATGTTTATGAATTTTATTCGGTTATTACTCTTTTCATATGTCTTTTCTAACCTTTGTATTTTTTCCTAATATACTATCGATCTGTTTCGTTACACTAGGTGTTTAAAAATTCTGCTTTTTCTTTAATCAGGGTACGAGCGCGCTTTATAGACTATTTATACACACACATAATATTTTTATTTCATATTACACATTATGATGTTACGATTTCATAATGTCATCATCAGTTTGATATATAACACTTATCATAGTCACTCTAACCTGTCAATACATTTCATCACCCTTGTCTGTATTTGTGCTTGTTCACTTTCACAGTAGAAATAGTGGAATCTGTCAAACGAAACTACTTAGTTCGTTTTTGTAGTAGGCCTACAGATAATTTTTTATTTGTATTTAATTGGACGAACAAACAGCTTAAAAGTTATATGATTATTAACGGGATATTTACCGTGGTAAGGTTGTGGAATGAGCTCCCGATATTTCGGCGCAGTTACATGCACCATGTTCGAGGGAAGACTCAATAATAACTGCGCCGAAATATCGGGAGCTCATTCCACAACCTTACCACGGTAAATATCCCGTTAATAATCATATAACTTTAGAGAACAACCGTGATAGTTTAAAACAGTGTTTTAAACAGCTTAAATATATATAACTATGTAGAGGAGACCAACAACACCTCGCCTTACTGTTCATCACTTCTAAAAACACAGTTATTTTGTACATAAACAAATTTAGAATACCTACATACCAAGTTAGTACAATACACTTTATACTTAATTAAAATTATAAAAATATCTAAAACAATAAATCTAAGCCATGTGAGTTACTTTATTGGAAAAAAGTTTTTATTAATGATTGAATAAAAATAATTTTGCCTGATGTTGAATATGTCGACAAGTTTTGTATAATTCTTATTGAAATAATGAGTTGTGCGTGGAATGTACGAATTCTGTCTGTAATTGGTGCGACAGTAGGGAACAGAGAAGTATAAGTGGTTTCTCCTGGGACACGAGCAAAACGGAGTGTCAAGTTTAAATTCAGACAGTAAAGAGGAACAATCTACCTTACTCGAGAGGATATTGTGCATGAATGTTAGGTCAGCAGCCTCTCTTCTCATATGTAGGGGTAATAAGTGGTGATGTCTGCAGGTAGCTTCGTAATCAAAGTTTGCGTTTATATATAATAATATTATATATTATACATACAAGCTGATGCCCGCGACTACGTCTGCGCAGGATTAGTACTTCGAGTAGCTTATTATCTTCTTTAAGGCCTTATATTTAAACCAAAATGTCATAAAATATCATAGAAATATTACCTACAGAAACCGAGTTCGCGCGCAAAATGTAAGCCGTCAAGTGAGGCCAGAAATGGCTTCACACGACACCCGCGCTGTCAGAGTCTGTCATTACATTTCTTCACCCTTGGCGGTCGCCGAGTACGTCTAGTGTATCGAGCTGTGAAAATAATATCGTGCTTTTGACTAAGCTATCAGAAACTGACACTAACTTTGACAGAACTGTCATCATTACGATCTTGGCGTAGTCGGAGATATATATTATTATTTTGTCTATGCTGTTCCCAAGCGTATTACGCTTTTTCACCCACGTGGTGTAGGATGATGATGATGATGTAAAGTATCCTATGTGTTAATCCAGCGCCTCATCTACCTCCATACCAAATTTCATCAAATACCCCCGCCTTTTGAGCGTGAAAGAGTAACAAAGATCCACACATCAATACACCCCACAAACTTTCGCGTTTATAATATAATATATATGTATATGCAAGAATTGCTGATTCAGATTATCAAAACAAGTACGAACATCGCCATCTTGCCTAAAATCACGCAGGATATGGAGGATGCTATAGTATCTCATGGTGTGTCATATTGACACCCTTGTCACCACCTGTAGAGTTTGCCCTCTGTCCCACCGAGGGATGACCACCCCTTTCGCGGCAACCCTTCGTAATCAGATATGTCACTGTCCGCGGTCGCACTTCCTTATCGAATTACAATTGAGTAGGAATTACCATTCTTGTTAACCAATTCAATTATAAATGGTGGGTGTGCGCTTTCAGGGGAGCTTGAGCAACGCTTGCTGCGGTCAGGAGTTGGATGGGTGTGTGATAGTGCCATTGTTTAACTGAGCACTTCCGTGCTTCGGAGGGCAAGCTAAGCCGCCGGTCCCGGTTGTTAGTCGTTAGGCTATGTTGAAGGCTTGATGGCGGCCTGATGATTATGATGTTGAAAGATGCAACGATGTTTGTTTAGAGAATCGCACAGCTGTACACCCTGTACTGAGGCCGTAGCACAAATAATTTGCGAGGAAGTATTCGTATCGTAACCGTCAAGGCGTCACGCTTCGGCGTACTAACTATGAGTGTATCTGTGTCACAGTTGCCCTAGATACACGACAGTTTGTACTAAACTGTGTTCCTTGGGATAAAATACCCTGACTCACAGACGATTTTCTGAGATATTTTTCTTCCCCAACTTCTAGGATAATTATTCAATTTACAATATAAAATAAATTTATTGCTCTGTATATACGTACAAGTTTCATTCATGAAAGCGGCTTCTTTCTTCTAGGCTGCAAATGTATAGTAGTCTGAAATCGTCCTACGTCGTTACGCATAGCAGCTACGTCGTTAGGTGTAGCGGCATAGCGGCAACATCGTTAACGTTAGAAGTAGCGGCTACGTAGTTAGTAGTAGTCGCTACACCTTTACGCGTAGCAGCTACGTCGTTACGCGTAGCAGCTACGTCTTTAGGTGTAGCAGCTACGTTGTTAGGAGTAGCAATTTCTTCCCGTTGCATTGTCGTAGACCTCCTCACCTCCATAACATTTTTTTTTATATGTATATGTGCCCTAAAGTGTTTGTTAGATAGATGTTTACCACCTTTTCATGTAATGTCAGAGGAATGTCAGCGAAAGCTAATTTTGAAGCGAACTTTTTTCTTAATATTATGTTTTATAATATTATCTCAGTCTAAGCTGAGGCTTGAACCCGGAGTGCTCAATGTGCAGCCTGGTCCAGTGCCGCATGATCGGGCAGTCCAGATCCATCCTCCAGGCGAACAGCTGCAGGTAACTGTTGGAGCTGCCTCGCACGCACCGCATCAGGGACGTACTCGCTTGCACATAATCGCTGCGAAGCCGTCAATATGCGCGTCTGCAAACATCCCTGATGCACTGCACCATCGTGGCAGCTTCAACAGTGCCCTGAAGGCATTGAATACAAAAAGTTTATAATAGTAAAGTAATAGTTATCATGCTTTGAGCTACATATTTGCGGATTTCAAATTAATCACTACTACGAGTATACACACTACAATATTTAGTCACTACTTAATATAATTGACATTCTATTAAGTAGTGACTTCAGTAAGGAATATTATATTATTGTAATGTTGATAACGAAGTCGATAGTGATGTGAATATTGCACACCTCTAAAGGGGTAAGTTGTAAGGACCATTTGAATGATTCATAATTGTTATACCTTTACCTACCTACAATTTGCAATAAATCAATTTTAATATGAATTCAAATTTATCCATTTTCATGTGCTGTAAGACATTGCTTCTTCAAATTTCAAGAATCCAAGTCGACGGGAAGTACCTAGGTTTTGATTCCCGTGTGATATCGCATATCTAATATGCGAAAAATGCGAAAATATGCGAAAATATAGGAAAATATGCGACGTAAACGGCCATTAGATAGCAATTTTCCTTCGTTGGGCATCGGAATCGCTGGTAGTCTAAATTTTGTTTTGCGTGGTAATAGACCCGTCATCCGCCATCTTGATTTTAAGGGTCAATTTCAGTTTATTGAATAACTCGTTAATTTTCAATTTCAAACAAAATGATATTTAAAAGTTGTTGAGAATTAAATTTCCTACATTTTTGAATCTCATCATCTTTTACTAGGGTCGATATTTGCCGATTTATAACTAAAAGGGGGAGTGAGTTATTTGATTAACAACTCGTTTATTTTAAATTTTTCTTAAAAAAAGTTAATCCTAATTTGACTGGCCTTTACGCTTTTCTGAGAATAAGGGCCTTGACAGATAGATAGACGGACAACAAAGTGATTCTAAAAGGGTTCCTTTTTCTTTTTGAGATATGGAACCCTAAAAAAGAAAATATCGCGAGCTAAATACAGTAAAAGTACAGCTCGGAGTCATGTAAAGTTTTATTCAAACAAATGAATAATTATGTAACAATCCGCCCCCGAGGGCGGGTACCTCGGGCAGAGGGCCGGGGGAGAGGCACAGGAACCGGAAGCTACAGTTATTGCGTTTACTCGCGTGTGTTTGTAGATGTGATTATATTAACAACTTGAACTGTTTGTAGCCCGCAGGATATAGTGTTTTTTTATTTAACTTTTTTAATAAACGTATAATATACATAAAATAGTTGTGATTATCGACTAAACGTAATATGTATAATAAAGTATGTAAGGAAACAAGGTTTTGCGTATCACTGGTCAGAGGGTAGTCAGAGTTTTCAGGGTTCCGTACCCAAAGGGTATAACGGGACCCTATTACTAAGACTCCGCTGTCCGTCTGTCACCAGGCTGTATCTCATGAACCGTGATAGTTGACAGTTGAAATTTTCACAGATGATGTATTTCTGTTTCCGCTACAACAGTAAATACTAAAAACTGGCCAAGTGCGAGTTAGACTCGCGCACGTCAACACTCCTATTCGGGATGATGGTTCCATGGTATATCTATTACAAAAATGGGTTAAATGACAAGGCTGTTGATATTAACTTATTAGTGATAAGGGATATAGATGGCCAATTTCAGTCGCATCTTAAAATATTTAGGCATGTGGTGACTTGCCACCCAATAACCGGCCGCCCATAAAGGCCACCATGAATGGTAACAAAAGGGGCAACGTTGGTGGGGATGGCTAAAGGTAGTCGAGTGTGCTACGGTTTCACTCGAGCGCTACTATATATGAAGTTATACTATATATATAAGTAGTATTCAAAATAAACATTTAAAGTTGTACTCAAAAAGGGTCTTATCAACATAACTTATGTATGGTATATAAAGCTATCTCCAATCCAAATTTCATCCAAGTTCGTTGAGCACACCATTTTTTTTAACAACGTTAAAACTTTATACATACACACTCATAGAATTATTATTATAAATAGAATTGTCGCACAATGACACATTACAACATGCAAAACACGCTTGACAAATCTAGGAAAATTATGCTTTTTGAATCCTATACCGTCGTAGCTGCACCTTTTAAGCAAATAGGTTGTTCATAACATAGTATCGTTACCATCAATACATAAATCAAAATACCAAGCAATCAGCTGATTAGCTCCGTCATCCTGTCATGGTAATACAATGGCGTACCGCGGCGTTATAAACCAATAAAGGATAAGCTTTTTGTATCCACCGAAACTATGAGTTTATCTATCTTAATCTTGATAAAGGAGCCTCTATCTACACTTCTACACTCATAATATTATAAACAAGTAAAATTTGTTTGTTTGAATTGAAATGGCTCTGAAAATACTGGACTGATTTGAAAAAAAAATTTACCATTAGAATCCTACATTATCCCTGACGAACATAGGCTATAGGATATTTAAAAAAATAGGGACCCATAAACTTCGATAATGTAACCCAAGGTGTGAAAATAATACCATAGAAACTCCAAAGCTACGGAAACATTTGACAATAGAAGGGGCGTTCGAATTGGAAATCTGTGTTGAAAAATGTCGTTCATGTCTCTTTTTGTTCAGCGTTCGGAAAGCTAAAAAAGAGCAATTTCTGACCGACGTCTGGAGCATGGTTGTTTGTGATCGTTTTTTGACAGCTATGTATTTGACATCGTAATCATGCAATTTTAGGTCTTATGCTCAGTTGAGTTCGAATAGGGTGTGGGCAAAAGTGGCAAAAATAACGTTTTTAAACGAACGCTTTACCAAAAAAACCATCAATGACAACGCCACCAATGCCCTCATAAGCTAAACGAACGCACCTTTAAGCGGATTGACAATAGATGGCGTTGTTAAGCAACTAAGCCAATGCGTGTTCGGTTTAAGGTTAGACCAAGAATATCAACTGTATACTGACAAACATGCTCGCTCATCCAGGTACCTGCTCTTATCCTAACACTTTACAATGTGGATGGATGGTAGAAAACACAGCAACGGATATCGTTGATTTTACAGAGCAGTAGAACTCTTTGAGAATGAGTTCGTCTGGTGAAATACTGCCGCCATATCTATACCTATCTACTGTGAAGGAGTATTCGCAATACTATTAAATAACGTAATAGTAATAATTTGCGGCACCCAGCTTGTATAGTTTCAAGTCTCGACTCCGACGCTGGCTTACTGAGCACTCGTTCTATAGCTATGCCGAGTTTCTTAACCTACCTACTATAACGTAGTGCTGCTATTTATTGTATTTATTGTTTCAAAGTCAAAGTCAAAGTCAAAGTCAAAATCATTTATTCAATTTAGGCATCAAAGACGCACTTATGAACGTCAACTTTTCATTATAATGTACTTTAAAGACTCTACCGCCGCGTTCCAAAATATATAGAACCCACCGAGAAGAAGCGGCAAAAAACTCGGGGCCATTCTTTTTATATGGATGTTTACAATGTTTCTACTTAGGTACTACAAATATTACATTTTATGGGTGGCAGAGACAGCTTGCCAGAAGTGGAGTATTCCAAGCATCTTTATCTTCTATATAATGTCGAACTTTATAGTAAGCTTTATTTAGTAAAACGTTTTTTACAGTCAACTTGAATTTGCCCTCTGTGAGCTCAGTTATGTGCTTTGGGATTTTATTGTAAAAACGCACACAATTTCCTAGGAATGACTTATTAGTCTTCGCAAGTCTAAAACTAGGTACAGCTATCCTATTTGTATTTCTGGTATTAAAAGTGTGGTGATCACTATTTAACTTATATTTATGTAATTTTTTACGAACTTACATTATATTTTCAAACACATATAAGGAAGGCAACGTTAATATATTGATTTCTTTAAATAAATCTCTCAAAGATTCACGGGGACCCATTTCGTATATCGTTTGTTGACTCCCCTTGGGTATGAATTATTTAATTAATCGTTTTTACCATGTTTTTATTTATTGAATTATAATCACGGTGTATAATTTGACATTACATTAAATGTATGTGTGTTATGTTATAAATACTAATGTATTACGATATGTATATATATGCTATTTGTATGTCTGCATGTGCAATGTGCACCCGCAAATGGCATGTACATGATTATTTGATTGTAATGATTTTGAACTTTGACGTGTAAATTGGCTTTATTAATAAATTGATTATGATTATGGTTTAAAGGTTGCCGGTGAAATTACAAGCTCATGAGACTTAACAACTTAATGTCTCAGGGTTACGGGCGCAGTGCAGTTCACTCGTGACGGAATGTATCTTTTCTAGATCGGTCACCACTTTACACCAGGGGGGCCTCGTGCTTGTAACTTTTCCTAACAAATAAGATTTAAATTAACTAACTTACTGATTAAATCGCGTACTTTTCAGTGAATATCTTCCCGTGACCATGTTCAGTGAATATCTTCCCGTGACCATGTTCAGTGAATATCTTCCCGTGACCATGTTCAGTGAATATCTTCCCGTGACCATGTTCAGTGAATATCTTCCCGTGACCATGTTCAGTGAATATCTTGCCGTGACCATGTTCAGTGAATATCTTCCCGTGACCATGTTCATGGAATATCTTCCCGTGACCATGTTCAGTGAAAATCTTCCCGTGACCATGTTCATGGAATATCTTCCCGTGACCATGTTCAGTGAATATCTTCCCGTGACCATGTTCATGGAATATCTTCCCGTGACCATGTTCATGGAATATCTTCCCGTGACCATGTTCAGTGAATATCTTCCCGTGACCATGTTCATGGAATATCTTCCCGTGACCATGTTCAGTGAATATCTTCCCGTGACCATGTTCAGTGAATATCTTCCCGTGACCATGTTCAGTGAATATCTTCCCGTGACCATGTTCAGTGAATATCTTCCCGTGACCATGTTCAGTGAATATCTTGCCGTGACCATGTTCAGTGAATATCTTCCCGTGACCATGTTCATGGAATATCTTCCCGTGACCATGTTCATGGAATATCTTCCCGTGACCATGTTCATGGAATATCTTCCCGTGACCATGTTCAGTGAATATCTTCCCGTGACCATGTTCATGGAATATCTTCCCGTGACCATGTTCAGTGAATATCTTCCCGTGACCATGTTCAGTGAATATCTTCCCGTGACCATGTTCAGTGAATATCTTGCCGTGACCATGTTCAGTGAATATCTTCCCGTGACCATGTTCATGGAATATCTTCCCGTGACCATGTTCATGGAATATCTTCCCGTGACCATGTTCATGGAATATCTTCCCGTGACCATGTTCATGGAATATCTTCCCGTGACCATGTTCAGTGAATATCTTCCCGTGACCATGTGTAGTGAAAATCTTCCCGTGACCATGTTCATGGAATATCTTCCCGTGACCATGTTCATGGAATATCTTCCCGTGACCATGTTCAGTGAATATCTTCCCGTGACCATGTTCATGGAATATCTTCCCGTGACCATGATCAGTGAATATCTTCCCGTGACCATGTTCAGTGAATATCTTCCCGTGACCATGTTCAGTGAATATCTTCCCGTGACCATGTTCAGTGAATATCTTCCCGTGACCATGTTCATGGAATATCTTCCCGTGACCATGTTCATGGAATATCTTCCCGTGACCATGTTCATGGAATATCTTCCCGTGACCATGTTCAGTGAATATCTTCCCGTGACCATGTTCATGGAATATCTTCCCGTGACCATGTTCAGTGAAAATCTTCCCGTGACCATGTTCATGGAATATCTTCCCGTGACCATGTTCAGTGAATATCTTCCCGTGACCATGTTCATGGAATATCTTCCCGTGACCATGTTCATGGAATATCTTCCCGTGACCATGTTCAGTGAATATCTTCCCGTGACCATGTTCAGTGAATATCTTCCCGTGACCATGTTCAGTGAATATCTTCCCGTGACCATGTTCAGTGAATATCTTCCCGTGACCATGTTCAGTGAATATCTTGCCGTGACCATGTTCAGTGAATATCTTCCCGTGACCATGTTCAGTGAATATCTTCCCGTGACCATGTTCATGGAATATCTTCCCGTGACCATGTTCATGGAATATCTTCCCGTGACCATGTTCAGTGAATATCTTCCCGTGACCATGTTCATGGAATATCTTCCCGTGACCATGTTCAGTGAATATCTTCCCGTGACCATGTTCAGTGAATATCTTCCCGTGACCATGTTCAGTGAATATCTTCCCGTGACCATGTTCAGTGAATATCTTCCCGTGACCATGTTCAGTGAATATCTTCCCGTGACCATGTTCATGGAATATCTTCCCGTGACCATGTTCAGTGAAAATCTTCCCGTGACCATGTTCATGGAATATCTTCCCGTGACCATGTTCAGTGAATATCTTCCCGTGACCATGTTCAGTGAATATCTTCCCGTGACCATGTTCAGTGAATATCTTCCCGTGACCATGTTCAGTGAATATCTTCCCGTGACCATGTTCAGTGAATATCTTCCCGTGACCATGTTCAGTGAATATCTTCCCGTGACCATGTTCATGGAATATCTTCCCGTGACCATGTTCAGTGAAAATCTTCCCGTGACCATGTTCATGGAATATCTTCCCGTGACCATGTTCAGTGAATATCTTCCCGTGACCATGTTCATGGAATATCTTCCCGTGACCATGTTCATGGAATATCTTCCCGTGACCATGTTCAGTGAATATCTTCCCGTGACCATGTTCATGGAATATCTTCCCGTGACCATGTTCAGTGAATATCTTCCCGTGACCATGTTCAGTGAATATCTTCCCGTGACCATGTTCAGTGAATATCTTCCCGTGACCATGTTCAGTGAATATCTTCCCGTGACCATGTTCAGTGAATATCTTGCCGTGACCATGTTCAGTGAATATCTTCCCGTGACCATGTTCATGGAATATCTTCCCGTGACCATGTTCATGGAATATAGAATAGAATAGAATAGAATACAGTTTATTTGTCACAGAAAACACATTAATACATAATAATTTTACTAGACATTAAAATACCTACATAATTAATAAGTTTTCTGTCACAAACCGGTTCCAACTCAGCATAATGCTGGTTGTAATCAACCAGCGCTGATCTTCCGTTGGGACCGACAAGTGACGTCACGCACGCCACTGTCCACAGAGTACATTCACAACAACAAAACAAAAAAAAACAAAAGATATAAAAACATTCCTACAAGTAGCGAAAGAAAAAAATTAAATATTAACAAGAAGTTACTACACAACCAGCTAAGCGTAACAACGGTTGAGTTGATTGCTTAAGTAGCTTCAAACTGAAACATATCATAACAAAAATATACGGGATTACCTACATATAAAAACAAATCACCATCATTAATAATTTAACTTGGTGCGGAATCAAAACATGTTCCGGGCAAAATTACAAAAAAATAATAATAATTATACAATTTAAAACTAAGATTATGGGTATTAAAATAATAATAGAGTATAATACAGTTAGTTTAAAAAAAATAAAAAATTAAAATCTATATCTATTTGTAAAAAGTTAAAGTTAAATAGCACTCGTGTCATTTACTAGAGGTTCCTCACGTTTTTGATGTTCATAAATAAATTTCTTAAGTTTACTTCTAAAAGTGTATATCTTCCCGTGACCATGTTCATGGAATATCTTCCCGTGACCATGTTCAGTGAATATCTTCCCGTGACCATGTTCATGGAATATCTTCCCGTGACCATGTTCAGTGAATATCTTCCCGTGACCATGTTCAGTGAATATCTTCCCGTGACCATGTTCAGTGAATATCTTGCCGTGACCATGTTCAGTGAATATCTTCCCGTGACCATGTTCATGGAATATCTTCCCGTGACCATGTTCATGGAATATCTTCCCGTGACCATGTTCATGGAATATCTTCCCGTGACCATGTTCATGGAATATCTTCCCGTGACCATGTTCATGGAATATCTTCCCGTGACCATGTTCATTGAATATCTTCCCGTGACCATGTTCATGGAATATCTTCCCGTGACCATGTTCATGGAATATCTTCCCGTGACCATGTTCATGGAATATCTTCCCGTGACCATGTTCAGTGAATATCTTCCCGTGACCATGTTCATGGAATATCTTCCCGTGACCATGTTCAGTGAATATCTTCCCGTGACCATGTTCAGTGAATATCTTCCCGTGACCATGTTCATGGAATATCTTCCCGTGACCATGTTCAGTGAATATCTTCCCGTGACCATGTTCATGGAATATCTTCCCGTGACCATGTTCAGTGAATATCTTCCCGTGACCATGTTCATGGAATATCTTCCCGTGACCATGTTCAGTGAATATCTTCCCGTGACCATGTTCAGTGAATATCTTCCCGTGACCATGTTCAGTGAATATCTTCCCGTGACCATGTTCAGTGAATATCTTCCCGTGACCATGTTCAGTGAATATCTTCCCGTGACCATGTTCAGTGAATATCTTCCCGTGACCATGTTCAGTGAATATCTTCCCGTGACCATGTTCAGTGAAGTGCCAAACGGAGGAATAAAATAATATAAAATTATAGAATAGAATAGAATACAGTTTATTATACGCGATTTAATCCGTTTAAAGTTGCACTAGCTGCGCTCCGCGGTTTCACCCGCGTGGTAATGGATGATGATGATGATGAATCAAGTATAAAATATGTTACTCAGGCATAATGTAGCTTTATACTCGTGAAAGAATGGTTTGAATCTGTCGAGTAGTTTTACGTGTATCCAATACAAACAAACAAACAATCATATATCTTTCCTCTATATTATTAGCGTAGATAACAAGTAAGATTTGAAAGTTTAATTTCGACTTCCATTCTGTTCAGTTATTGGATCTCAGAAATTATCGGTTGAATAGATTTTATAATTTTAGATATTATAAATGTTTACCAAAAAATGCCACCGACTTCAACACTAAGAAGTGTGAAATAACTTGTTGAAGTCAGTACCATGATAGTTCGGAAGTACCTATTATCACAATATTACGTGCATGGTACCGACTTCGACAAGTTATTTCACAGTGTTGCGAGCATGGTACCGACTTCGACAAGTTATTTCACAGTGTTGCGAGCATGGTACCGACTTCGACAAGTTATTTCACAGTGTTGCGAGCATGGTACCGACTTCGACAAGTTATTTCACAGTGTTGCGAGCATGGTACCGACTTCGACAAGTAATTTCACAGTGTTGCGAGCATGGTACCGACTTCGACAAGTTATTTCACAGTGTTGCGAGCATGGTACCGACTTCGACAAGTTATTTCACAGTGTTGCGAGCATGGTACCGACTTCGACAAGTTATTTCACAGTGTTGCGAGCATGGTACCGACTTCGACAAGTTATTTCACAGTGTTGCGAGCATGGTACCGACTTCGACAAGTTATTTCACAGTGTTGCGAGCATGGTACCGACTTCGACAAGTTATTTCACACTTCTTAGTGTAAAACTTGGTTCCAAGTTTTGTTAAAAAAAAATTTCGCCTTTTTAAGTGACCCTTGCTACCTACGGGATCGATTGTCATTCACCGTCAATGATATCAAGATAGGCGAAACACTTTCAGTTATTGTAGTGTAACTCACAAACTGCGTGACCGAATTCTATGAAATTTAAAATGGGACCAGTCGGTCCTATTTCAATTTTATTATATGAAGTATACTCTACCAAACAAAAAAATAATTTTAATAATCGGTTCACAAATGGGGGAGAAGTCGGCTAACTTACACAAAAACAATACATACAATCGACCATATAAGCTCCTTCTTTATGAAATCGGTTAAAAATGTATTAAAACTGACTTTTATAAAGGTTATTAAATTATTCTATTCAATCCTCATTTATTTTGGAAATATGGTGAAGCAATTTTAATTTTTAACTTTGGTTACTTACACGCCACACTGTGTCAAAATTTACCAGCACGAACATTTGCTAAAGTGTAACGTAATCGTATCGTTGACGTAAACACTACAAACTATCAAAGTCAAAGTCAAAGTCAAAATCATTTATTCAATTTAGGCATCAAAGACGCACTTATGAACGTCAACTTTTCATTATAATGTACTTTAAAGACTCTACCGCCGCGTTCCAAAATGTATAGAGCCCACCGAGAAGAAGCGGCAAGAAACTCGGGGTCATTCTTTTTATATAGATGTTTAGAATGTTTCTACTTGGTACTACAAATATTACATTTTATGGGTGGCAGAGAGACAGCTTGCCAGAAGTGGAGTATTCCAAGCATCTTTATGTTCTATATAATGTCGGGACTTTATAGTAAGCTTTTTTATTAAAACGTTTTTTACAGTCAACTTGAATTTGCCCTCTGTGAGCTCAGTTATGTGTTTTGGGATCACTATTTAACTTATATTTATGTAAATTTTTACGAACATACATTATATTTTCAAATACATATAAGGAAGGCAAAGTTAATATATTGATTTCTTTAAATAAAACTCTCAAAGATTCACGGGGACCCATTTCGTATAGGTATAGCTCTAATAGCACGTTTCTGTAGGATAAAGATGGTCTCTATATCAGCTGCTGAACCCCATAGCAATATCCCATATGACATTACGCTGTGGAAATATGCAAAATACACTAACCGCGCCGTAGAAGCATATCATTTATCTAGTGCAGCTGTGGCACAGATAATGCACAGTTTGTACTGAATACGTCAACGATACGATTAGGTTACACTTTAGCAAACGTTCGTGTTTGGGCCACAGGGGTAGTAATTCGCTTGTTCAGAACACCAAACTAAACCAACGAACTAAAATCTATTTTTAGTAAATTATGATAGTTCTTATTCTGTTCAAGCTAAAGTTCAAATGCGTATAATGCTTGCAAGTGACAATTCTTAAATATGCTGTTTCTGTTTAATTGTGGGTACGTTTAGTGCAAATTTAATAGTCATGTAAGTTCGTGATCTCTAAACTAGTCTCAACTGATGTTTAACTACACACATTTGAATAGAATAATCATATATTTATATTTGTATATAATTATATGTATATAAAAATGCAGAGTATCAAAAACAGAAAGAATGTTGTATGAAGGGTAACATGGTACTTATAACTATTACAAATATGGGTAAAATGGCCAGGCTATTGAGATGAACTTATTAGTGATAAGGAAGATAGTGGGCTATGGAAGAGACTACGGCACCTGCCAATTTTAGTCTCATGTTTAAATATTTAGGCAGGTGGTGACTTGCCATCCACTAAACGGGCCCCCCATAAAGGCCACCATGAGTGGTGACAAAAGGGACAACGTTGGTGTGGATGGCTAAAGGGTGTCGAGAGGTGTGCTGCGGTTTCACTAGAGCGCTACTACCGGCGTTATGCCCTTTAACACTTCCACCCTTGGAGCTTTTTGTTACTTGCTCTTGCGTCTCCACCCCCGGACGGCCAATTAAGGCAAGCCGGGGGTCAGGGGTCTCATTTAGCCCCAGGGAGAATCAGGGTCCACGGTGTCGCCACTCACCGACGGCTCGCGACAAAGCCGCCTCTGCGGTATTATTATTATTATTATATGTTTAGAATTAAGAACTACAACTACTAAACAAGAATTACCATAGTTTAGAGAATTTTAGTTTAGTGTACGCACAAGCGAATCAGTACCAGGGCTTAAATTAATTATTCAATTACATCACGTATTCACTGAAATTTTATACGCAAATATTATTAATTATTTTAATTATTATTCCCATCGGGCTACGGAAATTCTCGTGGTTAAAACATGTTATGAAGTCTGTTAGAAGACACATCATTTAGAAAAATAATTTTACACATAGTATTGGTTACAAATAAAATACTACCGAAGCCATCACGAAACTAGAAAAATTATTTTATTAATAAGAAAATAAAATAAAAGTTCTAACTTTCATCTCAATATCTGTTTTAGCAATTTCCGACCGCTAGCTTCATTCCACTCCGCAGCAGCTCACTTCCGTCTGCAGATTGCTTCCGAAGCAGGAAGCGGATGCATTGCAATCCTTTCTAACTCATTTTCAAAGAGGATTCTCGTCATCATTCATCAGTAATTATTTATTAATTTAATAACTTACCAATCTGGAGGTGGGTTAATATAATCTATATTATAAAAATGAACCCCTATTTCTCCTGCAGGGCTATTATGTACTTGTATCTCAGTTGCTAACAAATGTTGATTGAAATCTTGAAAAGTGGCGGCTGTATGTTGTCCCCTCCAGTAAGCAAAAATGTTAGTAAGTTGATGACTGGAGCTGACAAAAGTGACATAGAGCCACCATTTTTTTCGATTTCAATCAACATTCATTAGCAACTGAGATACGTAATAGCCCTACGGCTTTACCTATTTCATTCATCTTTTTTTTAAATGTTATCTAATACTTCGTAGAAGATTCTTAGATGAAAAATATAAGTAATATAAAAATAAGAAAAAATGGGAGCATATGGCGAATGGAAGGCCGAGCCTAGTGCGAACGAAGTCGTGGGCAGTCGCTAGTTTAAAATAAGTACTCGTATTTGATAAAACATTGAATAATTGGAGTGTCGAGATTCGATCGAAACTACACATATATCTATATTATACCAATTATTAAGTATATCTATATAGTTACTATTAATTAGAAGTACTAATAAAATACAAATTAAACTAACTACATAAACTTAGTGTAGAGAATCAGTTTAATTCCTAAATAGTAGTTTTTGAGAATGAATTCGTCCGTAAAAGTGCTGCCATCTATTTCCACCATGAAGGAGTAAAATGTTCACAATACTGTGTTAGGTTGCCGAAAAAAATAACAGGCATATGAGACTTAACTTACACTGGAATTCATAGTCAAGCTAGGGATCCCAGGTAACCAAACCATTCATTTTGTATTGTCTTTGAACTCCCACAGACCAACTGAAACGCAATATATTCCAACCGACAAACTCCAAACAAACTTAAAAAATCTATTTGAGAGAGGAAGGATCATCCCTCAAATTGATATTTTACGTTTTGCATGGAAGAAAAACACGAATTATTGAAAGTCGTAGAACAAAAGATGTTTGTTTTGATGTACAGAATATGTTCTTAAAAGGATGCTAATTGATTACCAGTAACCCTGTATATTCAGTTTAATCTATGCAAAGATATGCTCGCGAGGACTACAGCTCGCAAAACCAGTAAATAATGAATACATATCCAAATTTTACAAATCAAAATTCAATCGAGTCAGTCATAAATCCACTGCTTATAAAACCATCCACATCTCCAAACATAATATGCTGTGATTGACACCCTGACGTGCCCGAAGGCAGGCTGGCTGTAAACTGTGGCGCGGATAGGCAGGTACCACCGGCTGCATGCTTTGAATAGTAATCAGTCGGTAATATGAATATTACATTCGTGTGACTTTCAATCTCGGATACACTGACTTTTTTAAAGTATTATCTAACATCCGTATATATAAACAAGTAATTACTTGTTGCTAAGTAATTTCTCAATGAAGAATTACTTCCTTTTTTTTCAATTCAAATACATATATTATATTATATATTTGCATAAACAAATAAGATCTATAACAATAATTTAAGTCCGCCATAACAACCTCGTATGAGGTATTACATGCCAGTGTCAATGTAGAATAACTAAAGTCGTCAGTGAAGTTATATAATGTAATGTCAATTGATAAGTATACTATTTGTCATGGTAAATGTAATACCTACATTATGTTTCCTTCAAAAAGTCTTTGACCGAATAAAAGCACTCGCCCACCAACCACTTTTCTAACTCCGTGTAAGATCTGCGACCGGGTAATTCTTGCAAATATTTCGGAATGGAATTATAAATGAGAGTTACCATGGAAGTGCAGTTAGGTATTCCTAAAAAGTTGTATCGATGGTATCGGCATCTTGAGCTGCTCCTGCGTAACTGTCTGTTTACTTAAACTAATATGAATCGATAGAGATATACTTCAACACAAAATCTTATTCTATAGTCGAGTAATGAACGTTACTTACTAAAGTAAATGCATAACATAACCCTATCAAAATTGGATGTATCTTTTTACATTTGTATTAGGTTGTTGTCATGGGATTTTAATTTTAACAGCATAATAGATCCTTCATAGTTCAGACTTGTGTGCGAATGTCATCATCATAATTTTTATACAACTTTTGCAATAAATAACTTGTCGAAGTCAGTACCATGATAGTTCGGAAGTACCTATTATCACAATATTGCGTGCATGGTACCGACTTCGACAAGTTATTTCATACTTTGTGGTGTTGACGTCGGTTCTATTTTTTCCTAAAAGATTTTTTTATTCACCCTTTTAGTGACCTGCTGATTGACGGGATACACCGTTAATTTCAGTTTTGGGAGTGTAACTGAAAAACTGGTTGACCGAACTTGATGAAATTTGTATGGGACTTCCTCGGAAGTATACTCTATCAAACAAAAAAAGAGACATCATAATCGGTTTATAAACGACGAAGTTATCCGCGAACACACATAAAAAAAGAAAAAAAATTCGGCTGAATTTAGAAACCTCCTCCTTTTTTGAAGTCGGTTAAAAACAAAAAAATTGCGTGTTCTCATTGACAGGTAAAAAATTACAAAAGATGTTAAAAACAGCTAAAATTTGGGAAAAACCTACGAAAAAAAGTTATTAGTAAATAGTTATGTGAAAAAATGGCATTTACTGTAACAGAATTTTAGAAAATGATTTAATTAGTAATTCTTCTTCTTTTTTAAGATACTTCAATACAAGTGTGTTCATTTCCTTTGTATGTTACCCAAATTACTTTTCATCATTTTGCGAAATTTCACAAAGTTCATTCAATTTCTTAAAATAATTTTCTAAATTTTGAATACAATTTGCCATAAAATTTTATATTTTTATTGAGTGAAAGCTCTAAAAACCTTTTAATAATTATATAATACAATTTAAAAAAATGTCATCATCATCATCAGCCTGTAGCAGTCCACTGCTGGACATAAGCCTCTACAATTGCACGCCACTTAGGTTTATCAAAAACTTTGAAAATATACAATAGTAAAAAATATACTATTGTATATTTTCAAAGTTTTTGATAAGGAGTTATCTCAGATTATTCAAATTCAAATTCAAAATTATTTATTTGCATGAACATGGGTATAAATATAAGATGTTACATAAGAATAGCACTCCACATTCCATCAAAGTGCTCAGAGGGTCAGTTGACTCCCTACAGCTGCATAACTTATTATGCACGTTGAACGTACCAAACAACCCCTGGGTTCCTGCGAATAGACGCGGTCGGAAACATGACCTATTCCGCACAGATCAAAGTCGTGTTGCACGATCTATGTCTCCTTTAATTCGTGCCCGCTGTCATTTCAATGCGCTCCTTTCCGCTAACACTGATTTAGATATTTTTTTTGACAATTGGAGAACTCTTTTAACACACTTTTTGACATACTGTGAAAATTTGTCTGATCAGTGGGACAGATCCCAAAATGTGATAGTTCATTTGATTTTGACGATGTTTTTACTGATCTATGACATTAATATTTTAATTTTCGGACTTCTTAATTTGATTTATGGATTAATGTATTTTCTATTTGTAATGTATGTGTTAAAATTTTAAATTAAATTGTGTTTGATGATGATTTTGTGACATAAATGTAAATGTGTAATTCGTTTTTATGTCAATAAATAAATAAATAAATAAATAAATAAATAAATAATCATAATGACATGCAAAAATTAGGTTGACTTTTAATATGCGTCGACATATGGATTACTATTAGATTATACACGATTAAGTACAATTATTATACCTAGATTAAGAATTACTGGATTAGGAGAACAAAATAATTCAATTAATTATTAATCAATTTACAATCCCTGTTTGTCATACATGTCAATAACTCACATAATGTTATGTCAGATTTATATTACATTATTCATGTTCATACTTTGATATAATTACATTTAGACATTAGTTACCCAAAATAGTATATTTTAATTTAACTTATACAAAATTGTCATTTAAATATTCTTTAATAGTATAATAACATTTCGATACCAACAATTTATACAATTCTCTCTTAAACATCATAACACACTCTAATTCCATTATGAATCTAGGTAGGTAGGTGACTATGTAACCTAGGCGCCATACCAAACATGCTGTTGCCATTATTTCACCAACATTATACCAATAATTATCATGACTTTGTTACCGATTCATTACGATAAGCGTAGAACATAAATGTTGACTTGTAATTTTATATAATACACCTTACTTAAGGTTACTTTACTATTTTTATTTAAAAATAAAAAGTAATATTATTATATAGTATTACTTTTAAAAGAACGCCTGCTTTAGCGATCTCAAACGTTGAAAATAGAGAGAAAAATTCACATCCTCGGACGGGATTCAAACCCGCGTCTTCTGACTCTCCGTGTCAGACGCTATTGACCAACTAGGCCACCGAGGTTCGGGTCCGGGAATTTTCACTCTCTATCTGACTAATCTTATGGGGACGGAGCGACATCTATTGAACAGCTTTGACAGCACTATCCAACCGAAAGAAGCATTATTTAGAAATACTTAAACTTTTGTATTGACATCGCAACCCTTGTAATTTTTTTGTTTAAGCAAAGTAAAAAAATATTATAAAACTTGTCACTCAAATATTCATTGATGTTATAGTATGCACCTACTTTTAGGAAAAAATATATATAACTTTCTCTTATATAAAGTGACGTACTGTAATTCCGAAACTTATTTTGGTAAGTGATTGTACTAAAGAACCTTTTAAACTTTGGCGAATCAAATTCGTGATGAGGATATCGAGACTAGTTATCGGGGCTAGTCAAAATTATGTTTTTATACTAGCTGGTGCCCGCGACTTCGTCCACGCAGGATTAGTACTTCGAGTAGCTTATTATCTTCTCCAAGACCATATATATCTTTATACCAAAATGTCATAAAATATGTACATGGTCAAACGCAATTGCTATAATAGTATTATATTAGTAAATTCAAATATTTAGTAGGTATATCAATCAGTACACACTAATCATAAAATACAGGACTTACGTACATATATAAAATTATTCACCACGGAAAAATTGTCATACATTTCATCACCCCTGACGGTTGCCGAGCATGTCTAGTGTATCGAGCTGTCAAAATGATAGCGTGCTTTTGACTAAGCTACCAGAAAGTGACACAAACTTTGACGTAAATGTCATCATTACGATGTTGACGTAGATCTTATTATTTTGTCTATGCTGTGCCCAAGCATATTACGCCTTTTCACCCGCTTGGTGGACGATGATGATTATGAAAAGTATCCTATGTGTTAATCCAGCGCCTTATCTACCTCCATACCAAATTTCATCAAAATTTCCCCCGCCGTTTGAGCTTGAAATAGTAACAAACATCCACACATCCATACGTCTATACTCAAAAACTTTCGCGTTTATTATATTAGTAGGATTAATCTGTGCGCGAAATAGTCTCGGTATTCGCGGTTGATTAGTGATTGTATATATACACATATATAAATATATATGTATACACAAATACACATATATATGTATACACGTATAACCTAGGAGCCATATCAAACACACTTTTGTTGAATAATGCAGTTTTATTATTAACATCAACCTCAGTAATATTGGCATTCGGCGACGTAAGTTTGCTTGATGGTGTGACATTTTTAACTGACTTCAAAATAGGAACAGGTTATATGTTCGTGTATATTTTTATGTGTAGGTATGTCAGCCGATTTCTCCCCCATTTGTGGACCGATTCTCAAAATTATTTTTGTGTTTGTTTGAGTAAACTCCCGAGGTCCCATTTATATTTCATCAAATTCGGTTAAGGCGAAATGAGTGCAGATTACGACCAAATTTCATGATTCGTCTTCGCGAAAACTTAGTTTTTCGACGCTTAAACCTAATAACCGAAGTTCGAAACAAAACGTACTGTAAATTGAATATACGTTCTTATGAAGTATGGGAGCCAATACACGATTAAGCAATCTTGGCTCGATAGAAAAAAATCGGCAACATTCCCTAAATTTTGCAATTTTTCTTACGTGCTTCCTGGGAAAAAGCATTTTTATTCAATTATAGGCAATTATATTTCAATAAATGTATCACATTCAAATTCCCAATGAAATTTACTAGTGAACTATGGACTCCTTTATCATTAAAATTTAATCAGTTGCTTGTACGAAATAAATATAAAAAGTATTAGCACGTATTCAATAGATTTTTCGCATTACATCGTCCAATCTGGTAAGCAATTCTCAACCTTATGTAAAGCATCGTAAATCGTTTTCAAGTTAGGATTGGACCGCGCCTTAAGCAGTTTTTGAGTTATACCTACTCCAAGAACTGAAAAGTGTTACACCTATCTTGGTCATCATCATTAATGATGAATGACAATCGAACCCGTAATTAGCAACAGTCACTAAAAATGGTAAAAAAACAATATAATAAAAAATGGAACCGACTTCATTACCAATAAGTAAGAAATAATTTGTCGAAATCAATACTATGCCTACAATATTGTGATAAAAGGTACCTACTTTTGAACTATCATGGTACCGACTTCAACAAGTTATTTCACACTTTTTGATGTTGAAGTCGGTTAATTTTTTTTATTTATATCACTTCACTTCAATAAACCGCAATTTCACGGAGAAGCGTGAAAAAATACTTTTGCGAATAGTCGCAAAAGTGTTTTTAAAAATTCAATCACGTATTGAAATCCAAATCCAATGAGAGAGCGTCGTCTCAGCCGGATATTATCCGCGAATCAATCCATAACGCAATTGTCGCATGATGTCAGTCACAGTGCGAACAAACTGGGCAGTAAGACTACTTATTCGAAATATTCAAATTATCAACGGGATAGCGAATAGACGCAAAAGTGTTTTTAAAAATTCAATCACGTATTGAAATTCAAATCCAATGAGAGAGCGTCGTCTCAGCCGGATATTATCCGCGAATCAATCCATAACGCAATTGTCGCATGATGTCAGTCACAGTGCGAACAAACTGGGCAGTAAGACAACTTATTCGAAATATTCAAATTATCAACGGGATAATTACCTTGTATATTTTCTGTGAGTTTCCTATATTTCGGCACTGTTGCAAGCGCCATGATCACGGATGTACTGAGGAGTTGCGGGTGGGTGAATGTTTACGAGCAGACGAAGCGGCCTACCCTCTTCCGTACTCGTTTGTTTTTTTGAATATATATTTATTACGTACACATTTAACATAATCTTTATTGATTTGTACCATTAATGGCCGGTCCCAATAATCTATCTATCGCCGGTTTACCTTACTAGAGATAGATATTTGACACTATTTGTATGGACGTTATGTCAAATTTCTATCGGTAGTAAGGAAAACTGTGGTTAGATACATTATTGGGATCCGTCTTAAAACAGAGATGGTTTGTATTGGTACTAAGATTCGCAACGTACACTGTTTAATATAAAACTTAATTTTATGGTATCATATACAAAAATAGGGTATGCCTTATAAATTTGTTTCTTATGATATGCGAGGCACCAATACTATTGTTCGCACTGTTAGTTTCTTGATTACAGATATTCAACAGTTGAAACCCATTCTCATTTTTTGAACTTCGTGATTTCAATCGCTTCTCAAGAGTCTTGGTATGTAGTGGCATTCTGTCGAAAGTATCTGAGGGTTATGCAACTCGATCCAGTGCTTGCTTAGATACATGGTAACCATCTCGTTGATAATTAGAATATTTGTAATGATGGTGACCATGATAGTTAAAAACTTATAAGACAACTTATGTCAACTAGAGGCGACTGAGACCGTAGTCCGAGCTTGTTTTACTATTCAAAGTGATGAATTTTAGCAAAGTACATTATTTTTGTATTAAAATTCTCGTGTTTCTGTCGTTTGACACATATTTAACACCTATAACCCGGCGGGCACTGCCTGCGGGAGCTCGCAGACGCCACTGCGCTGAAGATGAGAATCGGACATGCTCGAAACCCGGGTCGACGTATTCGATCCTTAACGTGAGTGGTTTGCCAGTTAATAATAATAGTCAAAGAACATTATAATAATTATGTTGATGTAGATTAAAGTTATTTTACTTTAGTTTATCTGTGAGTCATCCAGACGGCTTCAACGGAAGACCAGCACAACGCTGAGTTGAAGTTGGTTTGCGCCATAAGTTTTTTTAATAAGAAATGTTATTTTGTTTAAAATTATAGTACTTAAGTTGTTACAAATAATGAATGAATGAAATAAGTTTGAATGAAATAAGTTTATGAATGAAATAAGTTTATTGTGGCAAAAAAAACATGAACAAATACTTAACTAAACATTAATAACTAAATAGTTATTGCCACAAAACGGCCTCTACTCAGCATAATGCCGGCTGAAGCAACCAGCGCTGATCTTCCGTAGAAGCCGCCCGGTGACATCACGGATCGTAACACAAAAGAGTACAATATAACATTAAATTTATACTGACAAGAACCATTTGCACAAAAAAATATATTACTCCTAAAACACATTAAAACACATAATATACACAATACACCATAAAAAACAAAGAACATCAAGGAGAAAAACAAAAATGCTTAGTTGTTTAATTATATCACACTTGTGTCATGTCGCAAAGTTTCCTGCTTAATTTGATGGTAACAAATATACATTTTCAATTTAGATCTAAAACTGTCAAATAACTTATCTACTTATCTGTAATTCTAGAGAAACTATGAGTATCAAACTGATGAACTCATAATGTTGGATCTATTTACCATTTCGTAACAGTTTTATTTTAATAACGGCATACCTGGGTGCCACACAGCCTACACGAGCCTACAAAAACGAATAAAACTTTTTAATTTAATATTGTATTGGATTCTTTTATTTTCTCGTAAGATTGGTGAAAAGTAGAGTGACACATGACGCTAAAAACCCATTACAACGCAGCTTAATATTTACCCTCTTGCTGTTTCGTGTATAAGTCATTTTAGCCCCTTGTATAGTAAATAAAAGTCAAAGTCAATCATGTATTCAATTTAGGCATCAAAGACGTACTTATGAACGTCAATTATTTATTGCTAGCGACTGCCCACGACTTCGTTCGCGTAGTAAGCTCCGCTTTCGGCCTCGCCATAACCTCTCATCTATTTTTATAGTATTACTTTTTAAAGCACTAACGCCTGCTTTATCCATATATATAATCTCCCATCTATTCTTGGGTTTTCTTTCATAATAACCTCCTTCTGACAATAATGAACACAACAAACAAGAATTAGCGAGATTGTTCCATCCGTTCTTAAGTTGTAGCATGACCAGGAGAAATAGGGGTTCATTTTATATATTTAGATAATGTGCTTTAAAGACTCTACCGCCGCGTTATAAAATATATAGAGCCTACCGAGAAGAAGGAGCAAGAAACTTGGAAAGACTCTTTTCATATAAATTCACAATGTTTCTAATTAGGTACTACTATTATTACACTTTATGGGTGGCAGATGACAACTTTCCAGAAGTATTCCAAGTATATCGGTCTATACTAATATTATAAAGAGGAAATATTTGTATGTAAGTATGTTTGTAACGAATTGGCTCAAAAAGTACTGGAGCTATTTAAAAATTCTTTCACCATTGGAAAGCTACATTCACCTTGACTAACATAGGCTATATAAGATTCATCATCATCATCATCAATCACCGCGCGGATAAAACCGCAAAGAGCAGCTAATTTTTAAACATTTAAATAATGTGCTTTAAGACTCTACCGCCGCGTTCCAAAATATATAGAGCCCACCGAGAAGAAGCGGCAGAAACTCAAGGCCATCCTTTTCAGATAGATTCACAATGCTTCTACTTAGGTACCTACTCCTATTATATTACACTTTATGGATCCAAGTATCTCTGTCTGTTATATAATGTCGTATGAAAATATAATGTATGTTCGTAAAAATTTACATAAATATAACTTAAATAGTGATCACCACACTTTTAATACCAGAAATACAAATAGGATAGCTGTACCTAGTTTTAGACTTGCGAAGACTAATAAGTCATTCCTAGGAAATTGTGTGCGTTTTTACAATAAAATCCCAAAGCTATAACTGAGCTCACAGAGGGCAAATTCAAGTTGACTGTAAAAAACGTTTTAATAAAAAAAGGTTACTATAAAGTTCGACATTATATAGAAGATAAAGATGCTTCGAATACTCCACTTCTGGCAAGCTTTCTCTCTGCCACCCATAAAATGTAATATTTGTAGTACCTAAGTAGAAACATTGTAAACATCTATATAAAAAGAATGGCCCCGAGTTTCTTGCCGCTTCTTCTCGGTGGGCTCTATATATTTTGAAACGCGGCGGTAGTCTTTAAAGTACATTATAATGAAAAGTTGACGTTCATAAGCGCGTCTTTGATGCCTAAATTGAATAAATGATTTTGACTTTGACTTTTATGATTTGTAGTGTGTAGACCATACCACTCGCAGGAGACTCGTGTTACTGCACACACTTACACTGTGGTCGAGTGCCGCGACACGACACGAATGCTAACGACATGCGACGCGACAGGTGATTGTCTTATTGTCATTTTGTTGTTCCTAAAGATTTTGAAGATTGACTTCTGAAGAATATTCGGAAATTGATTTTTATCTGTGAATACATTTTTTTTGGATAGAATCAAAATTATTTCAATTTATTTAAAGAATGTTATCATTTTTTCATGTCATTAATGACAAGATAAGCAGGGGAGGAACAAGAAGGATTTAGAAGTTAAGCTAAAACTTTTATGTAAACACCGTCATAGAAATTAGTACTCCATTAACGCATGTAGGGCATAATAAGCATATTTATTTGACCGAGCGAGTGCGAAACGTCTCTGCAATAGCTTCTCCATTAGCTATAGTGCGCGCGGAACTAGTTGGCTGCGCCTTAGGTGTGACAGACGTGGTGCGGAGAGGATAAGCCTCAGTAACTATGGTGTAATCTGTGACAGCGAATACGCGGGCGAACCCCCGCACCTCACCGCTCACATACCTAAGGCGCAGCCAACTATTTCCGCGCGCACTATAACATAAATGCTTTCGTATGTCCGGATGTCCGGCTGTTCTCCTACTGGTTCGATAAATATATAGTTTTATATAGATTCAGTTTATGGATTTTGTACATTTCATAGGTTTTTAGTATCCTTAAATGAAACAGATGGCGTTGGCTATCCTTAAAAAATGAAAATATATAAATAAGAATGCTACCGTGTGTCCGGCTGTTCTCTTCTACAGGTCGCATTTCTCAACCGATACTCGGCAGTCGGCACATTTGGTGACGGAGACTGAAACGGCATATTCGTCTCTGTCATGCTGAATGTAGATGACAGAGACGGATAGGCCGTTTCTGTCTCCGAATCGTTTCCGTGTGAATTAGCATAACCCAGCAGGTTCGATATTTTATATAGACTTCCCCGAGCCCGCTCGTTTCCTCGGCTGCAGGTCCGGAAATGAAATGGCACCTTCCGGAAACCGCGCACCGTGCCATCGCTGACATTGGCAGTCAATTGCATTAGGTACTTTAACGGTACCTAAAGATGGATTTGATACTGATTTTAACCAATGCAATTGCAATGTTTGATGTAGCTAAGCAGGTAAACGTACAAAAAAATATGTTTATTTTTAAACACCGCTATTGATTGTTATCGATCTACTATATTTGCTAGTCTATGGTTGAATACTTCAGCACCAGATAGATATTAACCTTTATTTGTTTAACCTTCCTATACCGTGATAATTAAAACAAAAGATTGATGAATGAAACGCACGTAAAATGGCGTCCAACGTACGCAAAGGGTTAAACTATTAAAATAAATGTTATCATCCCCGTAGGTATGAGACATGACTGCATCAGCAAACGCGCGAGGTGGAGGGGAAGAAGGCGAGTGACGTCATGGCTCATCCCCCCTACCCGGCAGCCTGGCATCTTCACTACACGCAGCACAGGTAAGCTAAGTTTTTTCTTAGACGGCCACGGTAATGTCGTCTATCAGTATTCTATCTTCACACAAACGGTAGAAACCGGGTCGGTACACAACCGGTCGCCAATGAAACGCGAGTCATACCTACGCTCCTCGAGCTCGGTATACACTCGGTACACAGCCGGTCGCCAATGAAATGCGAGTCATACCTACGCGCCTCGAGCTCTGTATACACTCGTTACACAGTCGGTCGCTAATAGAACGCGAGTCATACCTACGCGCCTCAAAATCGGTATACACTCGGTAGCCGGAACAAAAGCGTGGTGGTGCTGTTCTTCAAGAAAGATGACAACACTTTACTTAAGAATTACAGACCCATCTCGCTTTTGAGCCATGTTTATAAGCTGTTTTGGAAGATCATAACGAACCGTCTCAGTCGCAGGTTTGATGAATTCCAGCCTCCGGAACAAGCCGGTATCCGAAAGGGCTATAGTACCATAGACCACATCCACACGCTACGGCAAGTTATACAGAAGGCCGAAGAGTATAACTTGCCTCTTTGTTTAGCGTTTGTGTACTATGAGAAGGCCTTTGATTCGATCGAGACGTGGGCAGTGCTTGAGTCTCTCCAGCGGTGCCGTATTGACTATCGGTATATTGAAGTGCTAAAGTGTTTGTACAAAACGCTAACATGTCAGTCCGAGTACAGGAGAAGAGTTCGAAGGCAATTCCATTGCAAAGAGGCGTGAGGCAGGGAGACGTAATATCTCCAAAACTGTTCACCGCTGCATTGGAAGACGCCTTCAAGCTCTTGGAATGGCAAGGACTTGGCATCAATATCAACGGCGAGTACATCACTCACCTTCGATTTGCCGACGATATCGTAGTCATGGCAGAATCCATGGAAGACCTCAGTACAATGCTCGAAGGCCTCCATCGAGTTTCTCAACGGGCTGGAACCTTATATGAACATGGACAAGACGAAAATTATGTCTAATGCCCATGTTGTGCCTACCCCAATATCAGTTGGGAACTCAGTTCTCGAAGTTGTTGACGAATACATCTACCTAGGACAGACAGTCAAACTATAGGTAGAGCCAAATTCGAGAAAGAGGTCAATCGTCGAATCCAACTCGGCTGGGCAGCGTTCCGAAAATTTCGCGAAGTCTTCTCGTCTAAAATACCTCAGTGCCTCAAGACAAGAGTCTTCGACCAATGTGTGTTACCAGTGATGACTTATGGCACTGAAACGTGGTCTCTTACTATGGGCCTCATAGATAAGCTCAAAGTGGTACAACGAGCTATGGAGAGGGCTATGCTCGGGGTTTCTCTACGTGATCGAATCAGAAATGAGGAAAGTCACCGACATAGCCCAGAAGTTAAAGTGGCAGTGGGCAGGGCACATAGCACGCAGAACAGATGGCCGATGGGGCCGGAAAGTTCTGGAATGGAGACCACGGACCGGCAAGCGCAGCGTAGGTCGTCCACCGACACGGTGGACAGACGACCTGATGAAGGTGGCAGGACGACGTTGGATGAAGGCCGCTTCCAACCGGTCCTTTTGGAAAATTATGGAGGAGGCTTATGTTCAGCAGTGGACGTCCTCGTGGAGATGATGATGATGATGATTGCGAAGTCAGTTCATTCACTGTTAATTTTGCATATGCACCCATACAAAGATAAATTAGGAAAAGTTATTTCATTAATTGGCATCATTATTAAAGTACCTATATGAAAACAAGTTCCCCGTTCGTCCACAGAGATGGCGCCACCAGTCGCCGCGAGCCGTACGAGCAGCACGCGTACGCACGACACTCGGCCAGCACTTCGCACACGCAGCCGCTAGACTCACACCAGACGCAAGTCCATACCTCGTAAGTCAAACTCAGCACAAACCCAAGTCTGTAGTGGTTTAACTCTAGGGCCTTTATTAATAAACGTTGCGTAAACATAGATTAGGCGTAACATGCTTTGTCTTGTTTTCACGCGTGACATTTACTGCAAGCGAAAAATTGACAGATAGATGTTTTAACTACTCCGGGTTTACTACAAGTTTATTAATAAAACCGTTGGTGTTTTCGAGTTTGTTTTATATTTTTATGAAAAACAAACAGCTGTATTACAATAACCTAACTAAGTTTTTTTTTTCTATAATGGTTCATCAAAGTGGTTCTCTCGCCTGATGGAAAGCGGAGATAAAATCAAGAAGCGATTAACATTAGTGCAGCCGTAAGCTGCCCTAATCGCCACCCCTATGATGACCCGAGAGATTTTTATTTACGCCGCGCTTGAAAGATCGGTTATGCAAGGAAAAATAAACGCGGGCAGAGTATACCACAATTTCAACACCTACACGACAGAGGGAGGGACAAACGTTTTAGTACGTGGAAATAAAATTACCAGTAGGTATTTGGATGGATGGCATGCCAGGCCGGAACGAGTAGTTCGGGATCGGAATAGTTAGGAAGGAATAAGATTAAAGAGCTCTTCAGAACATTCGCCATGAAACAACCGGTTAGAAAACGCTTAGAGAAGCTATAATTCTACGCATTTGTAGGGGTTATAGGTGTGGAGTGACTTCAGTGTCTCCAATAATACGGACAGCGCGACGTTGCAGTCTATCGAGAGCATCCATAAGGTACTGAGCGGATCCATCCCAGAGGTGGCAACAATATTCAATACACGCACATGAGTTTCATAAAGGAGGGAACGCTGATCAGCTCTTGTGCCATACCTATAGCGAATTAAGGGACTAATTGTTTTTTACTTAAAACAATTTTTGTCAGAAATAGTTGAATACCCAAGGAATCTGATACATACACACTCATGTCAAATGTATTAGTAAAATATATACACGAGGACAAATTGACGTAGCCGAAAATGTCAGAGTTGATGTGGAATAAAAAAATTACACCAATACCTATAGGTTTTTTCGCTATTATTAAATAGTAAAACACATATCTTACTACTTACCTTTAAATATTTGAATACATAGAAGAAATAATATCGAAAAATAATTTACAAATCAAAATTAAGTTTAAATAAACATAATATTCCGTAGTAAAGTTCTTCATTTGTAGTGTTGCAAAAATAAAATTTTGAATTCAAATTTAATTTAAAATTCGAAAAGAACACAATTATTTTGCAATTTTAAAATATTGCCTTTATGACAGGTACTTACTGCAGACAGACGTCCTTCGTTCGTTCCGTGAAAATTTTTTTTTACTTCTGTCTGCAATCCCCATTACGGCTTCTGTCCAACCGACTTCCTAAAAAGGAGTGTTTTTCAATTCGTCTGTTTTTTAATGTGTTCTCATAACTTTTAAAGCTAGTGAACAGATATTGATGATTTTGTATTTGAATGCTGGTGCTTTTCATGTGGTCCCATATAAATTTGATCACGATCAGACCAGTGTTTTTTTTAAATTAATTTATCATCAACATGGTTTAGTTTAGTTTAGACTTTAGAAAATGCTTATAAAATACCGATATCTACCAATAATTTTGTCGAAGTTATTACAACAGGTAGGTGTAGGTAGGTAATTGATAAAACTGTTAACTTTATATCATTATTTTTGAAATATTGTGTTGAAATGTTGTGTCATCCGGTTTATGTACCCAATGTGGTTCCTAATTTTACTGTCACGAATGAAACTTACTGAACCTTCGGGAAGAGACTAGCCTCCCACAACACAGGGAATCCTAGTGTGGGAGCTAGTGCTCATAACTTAGCTTAAAAGTATAGATAAATTAAGTAAAACTTAGTATAGCTACGTAATTTTAAGCTACATATTGTACACCTATATCCTGAAATAAACATGATTTGATTGATTGGGGTATAAAAGAAAAAATCGGTTAAAACTTTGTTTAAAAAAATGGTAAGTAGTAATATTTTTTCTCTTATTTTACAGGTGTAAGGGAGAGACAGAAGAAGCGAGGGCTGATTACAGGGAGCATTATCATGTCCATAGGTTTGTCAAATATCCTACTCATTGATATAATATATATATTTTCACTATATAAAAATAAGTCGGGTTTTCCTTCTTGACGCTATAACTCCAGAACGCACGAACCGATTTCCACGGTTTTGCATTCGTTGGAAAGGTCTCGGGCTCCGTGAGGTTTATAGTAAAGAAAATTCAGGAAAAATATAAAAAGAAAAGCGGGAAAATCTTTATCTCTCTCTCTGATACATAGCATGTACTACAAACCAATATTTTAAGTAGATGGCGCCAAACGGAATGTTACATAAAACAAAGCCATCTGGTGGCGAAACGGAGTTCGCAGGGTTTGCTAGTACGAGTATAATATTGTAAACGCGAAAGTTTGTATGTATGGATGGAGGTTTGTTACTCTTCCACACTCAAACGACTTGGCCAATTTGATGAAATTTGGTATGAAGGCAGATTAGGCGCTAGGTTAATACATAGAAAACTTTTCATCATCATCATCATCCATCACCACACGAGTGAAACCGCGGAGCACAACTAATAAGATTATAAACAAAAACGTATGAGTTTGTTACGCATCACACCTAAACGGCTAAACGGATCTCGATGAAACTTGGCAAGGAGATTAGTTAAATAGTTTATATCCCAAGAAAAGTATCCCATGATACTTTTCATCATTCATCATCATCCATCACCAGTGTGAAGTGAAAGGAACCGCGCAGAACTACAAGTTTTATAACTGCTTTATATGATGCTATGAAAGTTTGTTTGGATGTTTTTTCTCAATCTGTACGGATCTTAACGAAAACTATCATACAAGCTTATACGAGTACATTTATAGTAGATACTAGCGACCTGCCTCGGCTTCGCACGCAATGCTGATGCTTAATATACTACAGAATGTCTTTATATAGAACGTTCACAGCTTTTAGCTATCAGTCATTAGACAATGCAATAGTTGATTTTGCACCGAGGGAGTAAAGCAGTGTCTTACGTCACGGGTGGTATATTGAACCCTGAGTGTAACGGGGACTCTAGAGTTATTTCCTGAGCACAGCGAGGGAGTTATGTAGAGTCCTGAGTGAAGCGAGGGAGTTATGTAGAGTCCTGAGTGAAGCGAGGGGTTAAAGCCGCCCAAGACGAAGACAGGCTTTAAATTCGAGGTGCATACTCTACTTTTCATACCTACTGTGAGACAATAAAAACTCAGAGCTATATAAAATAAAAGCAGTCATTTAGTTAAGAGTAAAATAAATCAATATTGTTTATTAATTTAATTTAATTCAAATTAGACACATTTGTCTAGTTATGGAGGAACAGAGTAATATTTTTGGAAGGAACATTTTATGGAAAACACTGTTTTAGACTTTCGCGGTTGTTAACTAAGTTATAATTAGTACTCACGGGATGTAGACCACGATTTAGTTGATTTTGGAGCTCCCGATACACAGTGACATGCTCCGTGTTTAAAATTAGAACTTTTTATGGAAGCTGTTAAAATAACATCAAACACAGTGTTATGTTCCAAATTCCTTACAATTGCACCTTTTTCTTTTGCTTTTCTGTGTGCTGTCGCTGTCTGAGGTGACCGGTTCGATTTTCGAATAAACTCTCTTCACAATGCCCGTATCTACTCCGTACTATGAGTTTTCCTACAACTAACTTTGCAAATCCAAATCACTTTACGCCCCATGGGCAGTTTCGTAGAACATTACAACCTCGGGTATGTAATGCTTTGTTTTACGTCGAGATTGCGTGATATGTAATTGGATATTTTCGAGCATGTGGTATGAAAACATGTTTTCTGTAGAGGTTGACTCTGGTTGTATTCTTGAAAGAGCGACATATAATTGACCATGTGAACGCCGCCGATCCCCGGCCGGTACCGCCTCAACCGCTATGTCTATTAAATGCACAATTGGATAAAGATTAATGCTGTATTGCTTAAAATCGCTTTGTAAATAATCCATTACTTCTCGTAAAAAGTAAATTATATTTTTTTTATTGTGGGTTATCCCTAAGAGATAGACATATACCATCAAGGACAATTTGTAGTACCTTTTTAAGGTGTATAATTCTGTAGTACATTATTTTGATCTATCTCGTAGGGTTCAGCCAGTGTTTGCAATGTAAGCGCAAACAAATGTGTATATTTACATCACATTAGAAACCTGTAAAATTATCAGTGTTGCTCTACTATATTATGCATGTATTATATATATAAACCTTCCTATTGAATCACTCTATCGATAAAAAAAAACCGCATCGAAATCCGTTGCGTAGTTTTAAAGATCTAAGCGTACATAGGAACAGACAGACAGCGGGAAGCGACTTTGCTTTATACTATATACTTTAACTTTATACTTTATATATACTCGTATGTAGTGAAGTGATGATGAAGTGATAGTGATATTGTCAATTTCGTTGTAGATGCAACCAGTCTTACGGGAAATGCGTGGATGAGCCGGCGGAGGAGCGAGAGCCGAGGGACGAACCAGTCTCCAGTTCCGCGGAGCACCAGCACTGGGACGAGAAACTAGGTTTGTGACCATGGCATCATTCTATATCATAACATGCTTAACTTAGGGTTATTTGGTCAACAGTGGGTCACCTACCAGCTGGGCTATTATGTGTCTCAGTTGCTAACAAATGTTGATTGAAATCTTGAAAAATGGCGGTTCTACGTCAGTTTTGACAAGTCCAGTAACCAAAAATGTGAGTAAGTGGAGGAGTAAAGCTGACAAAAGTGACATTAGAGCGGCCATTTTATTCGATTTCAATCTACATTTGTTAGCAACTGAGATACATAATAGGCCTGCTGTGCTGGTTATATATAAGTATATATATAAGTAGATTAACTGTTTATTATAGTATATAGTAGTATAGTTTAAGTTGCTTTAACTTTTAAATAATCCGTTCAACTCTGATGTAGAATAGTTATCGCGTTTTTGGAATATAAAGCGGGGAACTCACTAGACGGACATGCCCGCAGACAGTCGGTGCGGGCGTATCTGTCGCCACAATACACTACACCGACTCATCAGTTTGCTGTCTCTGTCTCAACCGGCTACACGGTTTCATTGTTACGATGTCAACGAGAAGAAGAAAAATCATAATTGCTGGTGCCGCAATAATACTCTTAGATGAAAAGAAAAAGAATTTGGTGCAAAGTATGGTTTAAAAAAAGAAATCAGTATAGCCATAGGTAATAATTTGCTCCAAGAATTAGAAATTGATGAATACAGACCTTTACAATTACAATGCCTTATTATACATGGATCAAGAAGCATTTGAATATTTATTAAATCTCATAAAGTTCAAAATTACTTGACAGTATACTAAAATGAGTCCGTCAGTCACAGCAAAAGAACGATAACTTGCTACTGAGGAAACGATTAAAAACTTTAGGGACTCAATGTTTTTCTTAACAAAAGTAAATCAGCTTGGAGGTATGTTTCCTTACATTTTAAAATTCAATGTTGGTAAATAGCATTGCGTATTTCTGAGTTCATCAACTCTTTGATTTTTATATTCCATAAACATGAATATTTTTTGTACTCCGCTAAAAAGTCTTGCCAGAATAATTAACTTAGTTAAAAAAAATGTCATATCTACTTACATTTTTAACTCCTGTGTGGAAGCACCCATAAAAAACGAGAGATATTAGAGAGAGAGAGAGAGAGAGATAGTATATACAGTCTCAAGACTAAGTGATTACCATCCACAGTAAGCAGTTCCCTGTGCAGTAGACCGTCTACTAGTGGGGCCGCTGGCTCCTCGTCTTCCGCCAGGACTGAGGCTGCATCACCGCATCAGCACGTCACCACTACGCATGCAGGTACAATTTGAAAATAACATTTTTAAAGTTCCGTACCCAAAGGGTATAACGGGACCCTAATACTAAGATTTCGCTGTCTGTCCGTCTGTCTGTTTGTCTGTTTGTCTGTCTGTCAACAGGCTGTCTCTCATGAACTGTGATAGTTGACAGTTAAAATTTTCACAGATGATGTATTTCTGTTGCCGCTATAATAACAAATAGGACCAAACAGAATAAAATAAATATATAAAAAGGCTCTCGTACAACACACGTGATTTTTTTGCTAACGGTACGGAACTGACTGATCGCGCCGCAAATATTTTTATATTACTCCTCGACAATCTTATCATTACCGCAGAATAACTAATAGCCATTACACCAGGCAATTTAACACAGATAGTAAAGTTATAAATTTTGATAATATAATTGGGCTAAATTTAATGACCACTAAATACTTCGCACCCTAAGCTTTCTTACCAAAAAAATACAAAGTACTAAATGAGGATGTGCCAAAACAGGAAATACTAAAATTACAACAAAAATTAATGATCGATTGAAGACTAGATCTAAATTAAGTAAACGATCATCGCAATGTTTTGTATATTCGAAGACCAAACTTAGTAACTGATTACCATTTTTTTGTATTCGAAGACCAAATTTAGTAAATGACGACCATTTCTTTGTATTCGAGGACCAAATTTAGTAACTGACCACCATTTTTTTGTATTCGAAGACCAAATTTAGAAGTGACCACCATTTTTTGTATTCAAAGACCAAATTTAGTAAATGACCAAAATTTTTTGTAATCGAAGACCAAATTTAGTATGTGACAATCATTTTTGTATTAGGAGACCAACTTAGTACTCGTAGGTAACGCTGAGGCCCGTTTAAGATCAATCCGGACCTACTTCCGGGGAGAGATGGTGAATGCTAGCGCGACCCCATCTTGCCCCACCTTGGCGGAGGACTGCTTACGAGGGGCTTTAGCCGCTATTCCAAGCGAAGTGCCAGCGAGTTTTTACCTATTTGAGGTCCAGATTTGAGTGTTTGCCGCACGATGGTGCTCATCTGACTGATGTTGCTATTTAAAAAATCTCAAATGTTCACTTTCATTGAAGTACAAATTAGTTTGTGTTTTATTTTTGACGTGATAACGTCTTATATATCGATGAACGCCGGCTGCACGCACGAAAAAGTATGACTCATTGTCAAGTTCCGCCCGAGCCGAGCGTGCAAGCGAGAGCGCGGAACAAGCGATAGAGAGACACGATCGGCCTAAGTGTTCGGCTTGTCTTATGACGTTATCACGTAAAATTATCGTCTGTAAACCGACTTTAGAGACAACCTTTTTTGCTTTTTCAAATATATTTTCTACAGACTTCAAAAAAAAAAGGACGGGTACTCAAATCGACTGTATGTTTTTTTTTATGTGTGTTACCTCACTTTCAATTCTCAAATTCTTTATTTGTTTGAAAGCTGGTGCTTCCCGTGTGGTCCCATTTAAATTTCATCAAATTCGGTTCAGTAGTTTTTGAGATACACTCCAATAACTGAATAGAATGGAAGGCGGTATTAAACTTTTCAAATTGTACTTGTCCAATATATCCACCAAACTTTCGAGCCTAATCTGTATAAATGAACGCCCTTGTTGTTAGAAACGTCTTTAGGCGACAGTGGCTACTTTCCATCAGATGCCTGCTTTTCTAACTACTTCTGGAAATAAAAAAAGTGAAGTAAAAGCTCAATTGTACTACCAGGTGGAGGCCGCCGCGGCGCTCTCCAGCTGTGGCAGTTCCTGGTCTCCCTGCTGGCGGAGGGCGCGCGCTGCGTCGCCTGGACCGGCCGCGGGCTGGAGTTCAAGCTGCACGAGCCTGAGGAGGTCTGCTCTACCCTTTTACTTCTCATACTTTTAGAGCGTGATTTTGAACCTACTTCTAAAAAGGAGAAGGTTTCTCAATTTGACCGAATATATTTTTTATGTGTGTTCGCGGATACCTTCGTCGTTTATGAACCGAATTGGATGGTTCTTTTTTTGTTTGATAGAGTATATATCTGTGGTAGTCTCATTTAAATTACATCAAATTCGGTCAAGCAGTTTTTGAATTACACTCCAATAACTGAAGTGTTGACGCCTATCTTGATGGTATCATCATTGACGGTGAATGACAATCGATCCCGTAATTAGCAAGTGACAATTTTTTTACCATAAAGTGGAACCGACTTCATCACCAAAAAGTGTGAAATAATTTGTCGAAGTCGGTAGGCATGCGCACACTATTATGATAATAGGTACTTTTGAGTTATCATGGTACCGACTTCAACAAGTTGTTTCGCAGTTTTTAGTTTTACTTTTTAATTTAAGTTTTTATAGTATATTGGGGCTTCGCTTAGCAACATCACATTTTTTCTGCTATGGTTTGTTGTTTTACATTATAGTTCATGCCGTTTTCGGGTTTTTTCATTCATGACCGAATTCGATGTAATTTAAGTAGGACCACTTCGGAAGTATACTCTACCAAATAAATATAATTTTGAGTATCGGTCCAAAAATGGGAGCGAAATCAGCTAACATACACATAACAAGTACAATTAGAAAAATTTAATACTGACTTCCATTCTATTCAGTTATTGGAGTGTAATTCAAAAACAACTGAACTGAATTTGAAGAAAATTAAATGGGACCACACGGGTAGCACCAGCTTTCTAACCAAAAAAGAATTTTGAGAATCGGTCTACCCAGTCATGAAGTATCAAACTAAATTTATGAGGGAGCAAACATAAACAAAATACAGTCAAATTGAGTACCTCCTCGTTTTTTTTGGAAGTCGGTAGATAAAATAGGATTATTTTCCGTTAGTTTAGCGAGTACCAAGTCCCGTGACGACTAATCTGTCTACATTATACCGACAATTGAAGAGAAATATCTAGTTTTAGTGCTGTGATCGGAGGCTTTACACTAATTGGATTTGAAGCCAAACCGAATAAGTACTGCCATAATTTAGAGATGTTCAGTTAAGAAATTGCTTACAGATCCGATATCATTATCTAAATAAAATACTAGATGAATAGAATATACATAATGTCAGTAAAAATATAAATAACCTTCACCATAACAAATGACGGTCAGCGCTGATTGAACTCAGACAAAATAGAAAAGTCAAGACAGAATGGTGTGAAGTGAGAAGTGAAGCCGGTTTTCTAAACAACATGTGCGTGCATCGGTGCTGCCATGATAATTCCAATTAAATCAAATTATTAAAAATTAATCATTCTTTAACAAATTTAGAACAAGATTTAGATTATTACTTTATGTGTTGTTTCCACGCGCCGCGACAGTTCGCCTGACGAGTCAAACCGTAGTTTCGTTGTACGTGTTGTATGTAATTATGTATGTACCTACACGGCGAGGCGTAGTTTTACCGGCCTCACTTCTCTGTTCACAACATTCTTCAGGGATTCAATCATGAAATCCCAGGCTGCTGTGCCTTACCGGTGCAGATATTAGTGTAGAACGAAAATGTTTAGTTTGGATAATTGTGTTGTGTTTAAAAGTGTATGTCCATGCCTCCCATGGCACAGGAAATCCTCGTGTGAGTGTGTAAATGTTAACTAAATAAACAAGTATTTGGTTCCAGGTCGCGCGTCGCTGGGGCGCCCAGAAGAACCGTCCCGCCATGAACTACGACAAGCTGTCGAGGTCGCTTCGCTACTATTACGAGAAAGGGATCATGCAGAAGGTGGCCGGTAGGTAGACACGGGGCGCATACGATACGCCCGGTATCTTGTGTAAATAACAAATATATATAAGAGTAGCTGCGCCACGCAGTTTCACCCGCGTGGTGATGGATGATGATGAAAAAGTATCCTATATGTTATTTCAGAGTCACATCTACATACATACATTATCTACATACCAAACTTCATTAAAATCCATTAAGTAGTTTTTGCGTGAAAGAGTACCAGCATATTATATAATTTATCCATTAATCCATCCATATAAACTTTCACATTTATAATATTATTAGTGGCATACATAAACTGGCAACATATACCAAGATTTAAAGGCTTTGGCAAACAGCTAGCGTGGCGAGGCGCGACGTTAGCGCGACGTGTTCTTGGCGCGCTAACTACGTCATAACACGCCACGCTAACGCGCAACACTCTGCGTTAGCGTGGCGTGTTCTGTATGACGTCATATGATTTCCATAGTAAGTAAGCAAGACAGACAAAAAATTAATTAATTAATTGTTTCTCCTCTATATCGATAAAAATATACACTATACAATACACCAATGCGCAACTGGATTATAGGTTTTTTTTAAATGTTTTACATACAAATTTGTTTCACTTTTACACAATTTTAGAAAATGGTTTGTTCTAATAATTACTTTGGCACAGTTTTCTTATATGTACATATTAATATTTCATAAAACGTTGTGACAGGTGAACGCTACGTGTATAAATTCGTCTGCGACCCTGAAGCCCTCTTCAGCATGGCATCCCCCCGCCCGCGCAGCCCTGCACCCACCCACCCCCCGGCGTACGACGTCATCTCTCAACTGTACGGGGGGGTCATGTACCCTCAGTACTTACCTACGGTCACGGGGGTCACAGGGGTCACGGGGGTCACTGGGGTGACCGGGGTCACAAGTGTACCCCAGGGTAGTGAATACCAAGGAAGGAGGTATTATCATCATATGAATCATTTAGGGCATTATGATACTTAAATTGTTAATTTAATGAAATATTGCGAATAGTAAGGTACAGTGCGGTGAAACCACAAAGTATGGTTGGGGCGGCATAAGGTATTTCTGAGCCCACAGGCCCCCTTCCGTCACCCCCGTGGATGGAAGGGAAGTGCACAGCATATCCCCCTTAAAAAAAGTATAATCCCTATCTAAGTTTTTGTTGTCTTTATTAGTTTTGTCTAAACATAATAACTATAACCCGGTCACAATATCTGTGCACCTGACCTCGTGACGTCATATCGGCGGTCTGGGTACGGTGTGAAAAAAAGTTTTTTCGAGAAATGTGGAGGTAAAAAAAAATTACTAACCTTTTCAAATCAATTTATTATTGATGAAGGGTTTGTTATTAAAAAACAATAATTTTGATTACAATAACATTTATTATTAAACTCAGTCAATATAAATTATTGACTCTATGCCTGACATTGTATCTTCCTCACTCTCACTTTCTGAACTCTCCGAACTGTCTTCCCCTAGTGATATTAAAAGTTGTGTGGTATGTTGTCATCTGCTAGATGATCCTTTTCCCAGTATTCTCGCTGTAGTCTCTCCACGTGATTCACTTCTTTTTTCCAGTCAGCTGGCGTAATTGACTTAATCGCATCTTTTGTAAGTTGTTCTATTTTCTTTTCCGATTGTTCAATGTTTTTATCTGCCACCCTTTGCTTTACCAAGTTCCATATATATTCGATAGGGTTTAGGTCACAATGATAAGGTGGCAGACGCATTCCAGCGAGGTGCACAGATATTCTGACCGGGTTGTAACTCTATTCAGGCCTATTAAGCCGTGCGATTCTGTAATAATTCGTCGATGCGCCCGTCGACGAGCTCACCGATGTCAAATACTTTATGAGATATCGCCCTTGTACACAAGGTTGTTATTCCTACGTTTCTTGTCATCTCGTCATTTGTTTCACGGATATTGTCAAAGATGCAACGATGTTTGCTCTTAGACTACGAAGAAATAATTGTTTTCTTCGTAGCGTATTTGAACATCTTTGAATTATATATAATTTTGCTACTACGTACTAATAAAAGTGATTCCTGGACATTTTAATCTTGTATGGATCCTTCACCACTTCACAACACATGCTGGCATGATGATTCACAGCTGTAGTTCACAATGATAAAAATTAAAATGTATGCGAAGATTTCACGTGTGCTCGCTTGCAAGAAAAATGTCCGACTGATGACGTACTGAACACGACTTTTAAGCCCCGCCTACTTGAACACGACTTTTGTTGGGTCATTTTTTTAACGCAGTTACTGTTCCTGACTTGTTATTATTCGTAGCTCTTAGAGAATCGCACGGCAGATGGTTAGGCATCACTGATAACCTCAGCGAAACCCTTGGGGAAAGCTCTCTGTTATGGCGCGAAATTCAAAGTTTTAAAAAAAATTACCTTGCCTGAGTGATCCGATTTCAAGTGACGTGTGACGTATTTGAAGAATTACAAATTTTTTAACACATTGAACATGATTATTATCAACTTTGGATCTGCCATATATTATGTCGGCACATCGGAGCCTCAAGTTAATGGTTGTGAAACGACTACGTCATTCCGTGAGCCAGCTTGGTTTTGGGTCAGTCTGCGTTCGAACGTCGCGGTGATCGAACGTCTACAAGTAATTAGGTCGCCTGAATATACTCTGATTATTATTGCGTGCGTGATTACCAGGGGGAACGTTACCGATTTCTAACATGTTTACAGCGTGTAACAATAGGTGTAGTAATACTGTGTGCATTATGTACCTACCTACCCAGGGTTCACATACTAAAGTATCATAGTTAAATAGGGAAATAAAATTTATTAATATTTATTAATTATTACTTCGTATAACAAGGCGTCTCAAAATAAAGTTTACATTTATTTAGATTAAACCTCTCGCACGCACGACGCGCGGTCTGCTCCGGAGAAACGCTCCATAGCGATTTCCTAGTATACACGTAATTTGTATAATTACCAAAAAAAAATGGGCGGTACAAAAGTGTTAATACATTGTAGATATGTAGTCAAAATTTTTTATTACTTCACAGTGAAATAATTATTAATTGTTAAAGTTTTCGAAAATTCCATCTAAAAGTATGGACACCATCTTAACAAAAATACTACATGCCTATGTACAACTTATTAATGAAAACACATGATTCGCGTCAGTGAAAAAATATCTCTCTTACTCTTTCTTACACCCCCCACCCGAGCGTTCGGTGTGAAAGAGATTGTCGCCTTTCGGCTTTCGTTCGTTCGTTTTCGGAAGAAACAAAGGCCGCGCGGTGGCAGGGCGGAGGGTGCGGGGTTGGTCCGGTGGCCAGGTCTTGCGAGAATGCCCGAGCGCACAGAATGAATAATAATATGTACTAACGAGCTAGGACGCGAGTTTGCCGAATGTTATGATTATGAATGATACATTTCTATGTAGGGGTGTTAAGTTTCATGCATAAACCGCGCGCATGTAGCATATCTTAATGAATAGTGGAAATGCCTAGAATAAAATTTGTAGGTGTGAATCAATCTAGACGTTTAACCAAATATTGATGATTATGTGGGATTTTTTTTTTAAAAGTAGTTTTAAATATTCTTCCCATGTATGTAAAAAGTACCAGCAGCATATAGTGCTGTTTTTTTTTGGTAATTATACAAATTACGTGTATATTTTGGTCTACGATAGCGACTGAATCCCCAAGAGACAGGCTACTGATTGACATAACCCCCGCGCCCCTCGGATTCGTTGCGTTCACGCAGTAAGCTAAATAAATATAAACTTTCTTTTGAGACACCTATGTTATAATATCCGTTTTTTGGACAGCCCTATTAGACATGCCTATTCTTGGATTTCTTTGAGGTCAATGGGCTCTGCAATCCCACCGCCAACTAGGTACCTAATCACCTCCTTTCCCCCTACCCTGCGCCGCACCTCAGCCCAGGTAGACTTGGTAAACAAGGGGTTGTTTACCTAGTCTACGTTCTGGAGGTCATTGCCGTCGTTGACCTAGTTATTCAGGGATGAACCTGCTTGAATAAGAGAAACACTTTGGTTCCTCATAACTCGGAATGTTTCCTACTTCCTGGGACGCAGAAGTTAGCTCCAAATTGTATGCAATCTTCTGCGTGTGTGGTTTTAGTATTACTGCACCTTTCTGGTACACGCTGTATATTAACGTAGCATATTGAGTATCGGATTTTGTGTTACGTAATATACATATTTGCGTATATTACGTAACACAAAACATTATCCTGCATTTTAGCATAAGTAGTTATTTAACTAAAAATCACTAATGCAACTAAATCGCATGAATTGCAACCAAGATACGTCGCTTGTTATATCAAGACAGTGTTAACCATAATATAGGTATGTGTATTGTATAATATGGCTGCATTTGTGTTAACTATACAAGGTATTTGTTAATTAGTGCACAATATCGAATGGGGTGGTTTGGAATCGATAACTGGTCATTATAGTGAAGGAAAAAAATATCGTTTTTTATTATTATGAACCCATATTCATTGCTCCGCAGCTAATAACCATTGTGCGACTGAACGCACGCCGCTACATCACAGAATATACAACAGGGACTACGCGAGACATACCTACCCACTTAGAATAGGTTATTTTATTTTAATATTTTACTGTGCAGAATTTTTACGAAAAAAAAAACAAAAATTGTACTTAACATTAAAGACTGTATAAGACGGTACAACGACGTACGAAACGAACCCCGAATGTTTACGCAGCTGATGTCTATGCCTAAACCTTCTGTCTATACGACGGCGGTCCCGGGCGGGTCATTGTCCGCACGTAGTATCTATTATAAGAGGGTAGGTATGTCTCGCGTAGTTACTGCTATCTATTCTGCGATGTAGCGGAGGAGCGGCGAATACGAGTACATAATAATAAAATATAATTATTTTCTTTTACTTTCATAACCAGTTATGGATTCCCGTTCAATATTGTGCACTAACCAATACCATATATGTTTACAATATATCATAAATTCTATAATCAAGACTGTTGTTATCAATTCTAACTCTGGTTACTGTTTGAATTGTTGCCACAGATGGGAGTTTCCCCTGACACAGTAAAACCTCTGCAATGTAAATAAATGAAGCAATACTATTTAGTATCGATTCATATATTCATAAACTAGATAAACCTCCTTCTGTGTATTCACACCCTTGAAGGTTATCAGTGTATGTATTTAAACGATATAATATCTTCCTGCTTTTGTATTAAAAACACATAGCTCTGGTCCTACCATCATGGCTGTTATAATCTATAACAAACTCCCAGACAATTTGAAGACAGAAGAGAATGACAGGTGTTTTAAAAATAATTTAATGATTTCATAAATAAATGTTATGATTTGGACGTTTTTTTTAATACTATATAATAAGATATAAAATATTACGATATTTTGGAACGAAGTTCCTTATCGCGCGTTGTGAAAGGGGGCTAGACGGAAAAAATTCTTACGAAAAGGTTGTCACGACACTTTTTGCTATAGTAAGCTGTCTGTCTGTCTCTCTCTCTCTTATAGAAAGCAAGTGCAGCGTCGCATGTTTCTCTGTCTGTCTCTCTCTCTCTTATAGAAAGCAAGCCAGATGTTGTAATCGTAGCAAGTGGCGCCATTTAGTTCCGTAAATTTATACTAGATGGCGACACAGGTAAAGTTAGCTCGTGGAGGCATTTCATTCACTTGATGTAATATGTAATTTTGAGAAATATGTATTTTTGAACACTTCCCATACGCAGAAAGGAGTTTTATTGAAGTAACCCTATTCGCGCGATTATCGGAACCTATTATTGGAATATTTACCATGGTTTTGTATTTTTAGCATTATTTTTTCTGATGAGGAACTTCGTTCCATCCGGGTGTCCCTTGACACCTCTCAAGTTTTTATTTTAAATTATTGTAAATACATTAAGATGCAATAAGTAAATGTGCTATTAAGACATATTGGTCCGCTCCAACTCATATTGCCAGACCCTTTCAGTAGGTCTACCACGAGTTTACAACATTGACATCAATCGATGCTCGGTATCGTCTGCCCCGAAAAAAATTATAAGATAAAGAACAGTGCCACCTCGTGGTCCATTGTAGAACTAAATTTGACAGCGAGTGCGCCAATCACAAGCTTATAGATAGGCGAGATCGAGTATCGACTATAGATGACTTTTATGTTGCCAACCCATGGTAGAGGTACTGGGTCATATGTGATGCTTAGTAACTAAATTGTAAGCTCCTTGTAACATATATGATGCAATAAAATATTGAATATGAATATATAAACAAATAAAATTGCAGTGTATGTTTATCTGTCTGTATATACAGTACTTATAACAGATACAATTATTAAAATTCGTGTCAGTCTGTGTTCCGGCTTATCCAAAAACGACTGCATTGATTTTGATGGGCCGTTTATACTGACATCTCCCTGATGTTATAAAAGCAGCAGTAACATGCTACTTTTATTTATTCTCTAACAATATTTAATATCTCCATAATATATATTTTTTAATATGAAAACGTAGCGCTGTTATTTATTCAGTGACATTATCGGCAATAATATATAATATAATATAATAATAAAATTTATTTCGGTAAAAGGCAAATGTTCACAATTTAGTGTATGAAGAGCTATTGGATCCTAAACCAGGTTCAATAAGACCCGTGCGATAGGTTCCAGACCTATTTCGACATTGTAAAAAAATTATTAATAATACTTTGGGTACCATTTACCTAATTTATTTCTGGGGCTCCTGTAAATAAAGAAGAATTGGATTCACGATTGTGTTGTGTTAGAGTAGGGTTATGTACCTCGAGAAATTACTTAAGGTTACGAGGTTACAAGTACTGGGATAAGAGTGGCCCAAAGGGGTTACCAAGAAGTTACCAAGAAGAATGTATTATAATCACTCTAGTCATGATATTCTTAAATTATTGTAGTAATAGCAAATTATAAATAGATAATGGAGTATATTCTGACACGACCTATTCAACCAGCATAATGCTGAGCGTACCTATTGCCAATCAATGAAGCATATTTAATTTTTTGTTATTAAATATTAAATTTGACAGGCCGGTTGGCGCAGTTGGTAGCACCCCTGCCTTCTGAGCTGGTCCCGGGTTCGATCCCCGGACAGCTCAAACATTTGTGTGCATGAACATGTCTGTTTGATCTGTGTCTGGGTGTTTATATGTATATAAGTATCTAATATCATATATATGTATGTATATCAGTCATCAGGTTACCATAGTACAGGCTCTGCCTAATTTGGGACCTGAAGACCTTTGTGTGGATGTTGTCCTATATTATATTATATTATATATATATAATTTAGTTTGTATCTAAAGTGGTGTCGGTTCTCTAAGCATCATCTAAACTAAAAATGTCTACATTATGGCTTTATTTTTTTCTTTAGGCTAAAATCCAATTAGTGTAACACCTCCGAATGAGCTGTCATTCGGCAGCACTAAAACTTGGTATTTCTCTTCAATTGCGGCTATATTGTAGATAGATTAGTCGTCACGTTGGTGCTTGCTACACTAAAGTACAAATAGCCAAAATTTTATAGAATAACCCTATTCTATAAAATATATTTTAAGAAATTACATTCTAAGTGTTACATGAATTTTGTATTTTAATGATCAGTACAAGGACTACCGTAGTTACATTTTAGTTTTGTAGTTCGTTAGTTTTGTGAACAAGTTAATCACCACCAGTGTTTTCTTTTCTTTCACCTTTGTTGGCAATAAATTATTTGACATTGAATTTGATTTCAAATTAAAATAGCATACTAAACTTTATTTTTAAATTAGTACATGATTTTATACTTTATTATACTCTCGGATTAAAAATTGAGAAGAGATGTGATTTTAGTATGTAAAGTGAAGTTGTTGTATATACTTCTACCGCTTCCCACGGATTTATTTACTCTCTAAAATTGTAAAGCTTGGTTTAGTTTCTGGACTTTTTCGCGCACAGAATAATATACTCTGGACAGTGACTGTTTAAGTAATAGGTAATTTATAACTAACATCACATACGAGGGTGAATCAAAAAGTTCTTAGAAGTGCATATATATGAAACCTTTTTGGATCAAGTTCGATATTCAAATTAAAGAGTGTCTATCACACTATATTTATGCAGACTGTCACTTGTTTTTGTCAGTTCGTTCGCATGTAATAAAATTTTTTGTGCAACGAGTTGCTAAAAAGTCAAAATTATGGATAAAAGTGAGTTACGTGCGGTGATAAAATATCTCATATTTGAAAAAAATGTCTACGAAGGAAATTTTTTTGGACATTCAGCAGACATTAGGGGGTGATGCTGTACCCTATTCTACGGTTGCGTACTGGGTGGCTGAATTTAAAAGAGGTAGATCAAGCTGTAAAGATGACCCGCGTTCTGGGCGGCCTTCAACCTCCGTTACAGAAGAAAATGTCAAAAAGGTTGAGAATCTGGTTTTGGAAGACAGAAGAATGACTAAAAAACATATAGCTGAGATCCTAAAGATATCTTTTGGTAGCGTTCAATCCATTTTAATTGATTCACTGGGGTTCAAAAAAGTGTCTGCAAGATGGGTGCCACGAATGTTAACCGACGAAAACAAAAAGCGACGTTTGGAAATTTCCAAGCGTAATCTCGAAATGTTCCAGCGTGATTCGGATAATTTTTGCCGTCGTCTTGTCACCATGGATGAAACGTGGGTCCACCATTTTGATCCTGAAACTAAAAGACAAAGCATGTCTTGGAAACGACCATCCTCTCCATCCATTAAGAAATTTCGAGTTGCTCCTACCGCTGGCAAAGTTATGGCCTCTGTGTTCTGGGATAGTGAAGGAATCATTTTTATTGATTACATGCCAAAAGGCCAGACGATTACTGGACCCTATTATGCAAATTTAATCCCGAAAGTGCGTGAAGCGATTAAAGAAAAACGTCGTGGAAAACTGTCGTTGGGCGTGTTGTTCCTTCAAGATAACGCTCCTGCTCATCGATCGGAAGTTGCACTCAACGCAATCCGCTGTGCTGGCTTCAATCTCCTTGACTACGGAGAATATGGTGGCATATTCTCCGGACTTAGCCCCAAGTGATTTTCACTTATTTCCAAAATTAAAAGAGGAAATTCGTGGAACAAAATTTCACGATAATGACGCGGTTATAGCTGCCGTAGAGGACTTTTTCGAGAGTCAAGAAAATAATTTTTTTTCACAAGGAATAAGGAAGTTAGAAACGCGTTATTCTAAATGCATTGCATTGGAGGGAGATTATGTAGAAAAATAAAATATTATTATTTAAATCTTTGCATTTTTTAATATTGATTCCAAGAATTTTTTGATTCACCTCGTATAGGTAGTTGAATAAAACAGCCGCCCATCAAGATGCGGACACCCGTTCCTCCGCTCCGGTCTACTCTTGACCCCGTGGTCGACCGTTCGATGCAACTCGATCGAAACGTCAAGGTTACTCTACATTATATTCTGATATTAATATGTACGCGAAAAAGTCCCGATATTCTCTTGAATCATGACTTGATTCGCGAATGTTTAAAAATGTATACATGCTTAAATCTGGAGTACGTACCTACACTACCTACCAATCGAATTAAGTATGTATTTTGAAGATGCATACTTAATCTAATTGTGTTAATATAATAAAAGCTTTGCCGACCGGTTCTTATTTTTCGCATCGGGCACTTGGTACTATGTCGCACCGAGCCGCGGTTAAAGCGAATAATATTGATTTAAAGTGGAGGGTACGAGAAAAATAACTTTATATGCGTTCATCTTTAACTAAATTGTAGGCATTAATGTTTTGTCACTTTAGTATATTTAAGTTATAAAGTCACTCGAATGTCGAAGCTCAGTAATGTACTAGCCTAGATTAATTTCTCACATTAGTGAAATATGTAATTTCTTGCTAAGAAATAAAAACCGAAAGCCACTATAAAAGACACCATTTCCGTACTCAAATGTTATTTTAAAACTGGTGGTAATCATAAACCTCAAGTTTATGATACAGTCTGATATGCATTGTAATCGTAATAGGAAGTAATTGATATTTTAAAAATGTATATTTGGCCATAATACATTTGGGAGAAACTGTACAAAAAAATGAAATATTATTCCAAAATTCCAGGTTCGCGATAAATTGTGATTTTAGAAAGGCATTCGACACAAAAAAATTAGACATTTTTAGTAGTAAACTCTCCAGAGTAAGTTTCGAACCGGTTACTACGACTTATCTGTTTGTACGTGTCTTATAGTGCCGGCTTTTTACCTAGAACAGGGTCAAGCATCGAGACTAACGAGTTACTCCAGTAGATGAATACTGGAGTGACTCAAGGTAGCAACTTAGATCCTATGGTGTTTCCAATAGCTATTAATATAAATGAATTGCCAAATCTAATCATTGCACCTCGCTGTTTGGTTTTAAACTTAAAGATCTACGCAGAATATTTCTCAGCTTTGAATTATATCAGGAACCTCAAAATATTATTTTTGACTAAACAAGCCTGTCGATGCAATGTCTTGTCTAACTATGTTATTTCGAAGTAAGCGTCTTGTCGAAGTATTGAACTTGTCCAAATTCAGAGGTAGGTATACTCATGCGCGATAGATACATAAATGACTCAAATGATAATGTAAGGATTGTAACGTGGTGGTGGTGGTACCTATGACAGCGCGGAAACCTCGGCACGCCTGTGCAACTCGCACATCGCAAGTTTTTAAACCTTATTTTTATTAGGTATATATAGTATACAATTATTGGTAATTTTCATTTTGATATTATACCCATTAATAATTGTATACCCATCTAAAGGCCTATTCAAACCTGGGCGTTATTCGCTACCGCGAACGATAGAGAAATCCGATATCTCCACCGCGCGCGGTAGAGATATTCGTTGGCAACGGTTAGCGGGGAGACGGAACTGGTTTCGCCAAACAAGAGAAAATACCGCCTCACTAGGCGGTACAAGTTTCGCTGCAGTTATGGAACTTCATACTATTTACCCATCGAGTTCCGCGTGGTATTTTTCGCTACCCACAGTGGTAGCGAATAACGTTCAGATCTGAATAGGCCTTTACTAAATATCTTAAATTGTATTATTTGCACGTCGCAAAATTTATATGGTACTGTTTGTTTTTAAGTTCCAACTTACGTAACCTACTTTTTAAGCCAATAAGCATTCTTATACAATTAGTAAGAATTTGCGCATGTTGAATTTATATTAATAATTTATGTACTAACATTAAAATTGATGTTCAATATTGAATTTAAATGAGGCTCTGTGTCAGAATCGACTCCTGAATCACTTGTAGGTAGTTTAGGCTCAATTCAAGATTATGTAATTATGTATGTTGTTTAATAACTTTAAATAAAACTTTTGGATCAAGTCGTTTCAATTATTTGTAATGTACCATTTGCAACATTGTTTTATCCTTTTTCAAGTTACTACGTACCTGCCTCTTCGGTACCTACTGGATACGAAAATCAAGTGTTGCAAAATCTCCCACAGGGAAGTCGTAAAGACCGTTGATCACGCCAGAACGTGGGGAGCTTTATATGAAAGAATATGTATGGGCAAATTCCAAGTTTAAAAACCTAGTATAGTGTGGTTTTACAGTGACATTTTCAGCAGCGCGGTTGGTAAGCGTCGCGGGCCACGAGCTTCTACTCTCTTCACGACTCTAGGACCGTTACATACGAACACGCGCGATGGCCCACACTGACGGCAGTCTGCGCTTACTACCGCGCGGACGGAAAGCTTCACTGTAAAACCAGCCATAGTATAGATCCCAAATTCATATATACCTAATAAGTCCAATTCACAATTTCAACAACCTAGTACTTAGGTACACACATCAAAAAAAGTATGTGATCACTTTGAAAAATCGAAATCTTTTTTGTTACGGTAGATTATATAACGATTCCTTCGTCTTTTTAGTTGCTATTGATAGAATTGTCCGACCATTTCGGGTAAACCATGGACACCAATTTGTAAAGGTCGATGATAATGCGCCCGCCCATAGAGCTCAACGAGACAATGCTGCTCTCCGAAAATACGGCATCATAATAATAATGGTGCGGCTTTGTGGCGAGTCGTCGGTGAGTGGCGACACCGTGGACCCTGATTCTCCCTGACCCCCGGCTTGCCTTAATTGGCCGTCTGGGGATGGAAACGCAAGAGCAAGAAACAAAAAGCTCCAAGGGGGGAAGTGTTAAAGGGCATGACGCCGGTAGTAGCGCTCTAGTGAAACCACAGCACACCTCTCAACACCCTTCAGCCATCCACACCAACGTTGCCTCTTTTGTCACCATTGATGGTGTCTCTTATCGTGGGGCCCGTTTAGTGGGTGGCAAGTCTACACCTGCCTAAATATTTTAAGATGAGACTGAAATTGGCAAGTCATAGTCTCTTCCATAGCCCACTATCTCCCGTATCACTAATAAGTTCATATAAATAGCCTTACCATTTTACCCATTTTTGTAATAGATATACCATGTAACCATCCATCCAAAATGTTTCTGTTTTTATACTACATTGTATTTTTATACCAAACGGGTCTCTAAGTGTTGGCTACAGCCCCACTTATGCCTTTGTAAAGGACCGGGTGAAACCCGTGAAATATGTCAAATAAAAGGAATAATAATAATTCTTAAATTCTTTACAATAATGAACAAAGCATACATATGATACTGTACCATCGAAAACATAATTGGTTTGAGGAGGTTCTCACATTCGCTCGTGCACTTCCTTAATTAATTATATTACCTGCAAACTAGCAATATTTTTATTAAGGTACTTGTTAAATACAACAGAATCCAGACCTCGTGGTCTTTTTCTTTTTATATTTAATACAAGCTTATATAGCAATAGCTTTAAAACACACTCAAGGAATATCTTTTAATTTCATTGTACACACTAACGCAAATGTCATAGAATGCTCACCGTCGACCGCCACTATCCACTATGCACGCCAAACCCGCCCGTATTTGTTGGTGCACATTTTGTTCTATGCCCGTATTATCTTCCTAGGGCCGGATTGGCCTGCCTCACGGCTTGTGACGCGCGACAATATTAGACTGACCTGCCGGCTCGCCTGACTTAAACCCATTAGAGCACGCGTGGGATGTTCTTAAGCGAGTTGTCAGCTGGAACCGTCAGCCACGTCCCCGGACAGCGCCAGAAAAGTCAAAGTCAAAGTCAAAATTATTTATTCAATTTAGGCATCAAAGACGCACTTATGAACGTCAACTTTTCATTACAATGTACTTTAAAGACTCTATCGCCGCGTTCCAAAATATATAGAGCCCACCGAGAAGAAGCGGCAAGAAACTCGGGGCCATTCTTTTTATACCTATAGATGTTTACAATGTTTTACTTAGGTACTACAAGTATTACATTTTATGGGTGGCAGAGAGACAGCTTGCCAGAAGTGGAGTATTCCAAGCATCTTTATGTTCTATATAATGTCGAACTTTATAGTAAGCTTTTTTTTATTAAAACGTTTTTTACAGTCAACTTGAATTTGCCCTCTGTGAGCTCAGTTATGTGCTTTGGGATTTTATTATAAAAAACGCACACAATTTCCTAGGAATGACTTATTAGTCTTCGTAAGTCTAAAACTAGGTACAGCTATCCTATTTGTATTTCTGGTATTAACTGTAATGAACTTTAGAAAGAGGAAATTTACCATGTATTGTATGTATTGCGAGCTCTCGATATTTCGGCACAGTTGCATGCGCCATGTTCACGAGTAAACTGAAGTATCTGCGGGTAGGTGTAGTTACCGTCTTTCATAAGAAATCGTTTAGTCTGCACATGCAACTGTGCCGAAATATCGAGAGCTCAAATTAAATACAACACATGGTACTCATTCAATATATAACTTACTGACAAGGTAGACAGACGATGATAAAGGTAGCAGGACGACGTTGGATGCAGGCCGCTTCCAACAGGTCCTTTGGAAATATATGTTATGTCATATACCTCATGTTCAGCAGTGGACGTCTTACGACTGAGATGATGATTTATACTTCAGTGTCAGCTAATTGACTTCGCAACCCTCAGTTTCAATACAGACTCTTGGTAAGGCATGGACTATTTCAAATTTTTATATTATACAGACAGGCCGGTTGACGCAGTTGGTAGCACCCCTGCCTTCTTAGCCGCTGGTCCCGGGTTCGATCCCCGGACAGGTCAAACATTTGTGTGCATGAACATGGCTGTTTGATCTGTGTCTGGGTGTGTATATGTATATAAGTATGTATATCAGTCAACAGGTTACATAGTACAGGCTCTGTCTAGTTTGGGACCTGAACACCGCGTGTGGATGTTGTCCCATATGATATGCATGAACATGGCTGTTTGATCTGTGTCTGGGTGTGTATATGTATATAAGTATGTATATCAGTCAACAGGTTACATAGTACAGGCTCTGTCTAGTTTGGGACCTGAACACCGCGTGTGGATGTTGTCCCATATGATATGCATGAACATGTCTGTTTGAACTGTGTCTGGGTGTGTATATGTATATAAGTATGTATATCAGACATCAGGTTACATAGTACAGGCTCTGTCTAGTTTGGGACCTGAACACCGCGTGTGGATGTTGTCCCATATGATATGCATGAACATGTCTGTTTGAACTGTGTCTGGGTGTGTATATGTATATAAGTATGTATATCAGTCAACAGGTTACATAGTACAGGCTCTGTCTAGTTTGGGACCTGAACACCGCGTGTGGATGTTGTCCCATATGATATGCATGAACATGTCTGTTTGAACTGTGTCTGGGTGTGTATATGTATATAAGTATGTATATCAGACATCAGGTTACATAGTACAGGCTCTGTCTAGTTTGGGACCTGAACACCGCGTGTGGATGTTGTCCCATATTATATTATATTATATTATATTAGTTTTGTTTTCTCGACGTTTGTCGGTCTTTCATAAATACCCCGTCCCGTAACCCACAGGAAAAAAGGTATTTATGTCCCACTTATTGTATCCTTGTTGTTCCTCTCCTTCGTCTTAGCTGCCTGGTTTGTCGTGTGTTTGTTGATTGCTGTGAATTTGGTGTAATTGTTGCGTTAAGTGTATCTGGTGTGTTTGACGAATCTTGTGTGTTTGTTGAGTCTGGTATGTTTGTTGACTGCTGTGTGCCTAGTGTGTTAATTTGGTTTTGTGTATTGTGAACGAACACGGTATCTCCTAGCACTTTACTTAGTATTGTGGATGTATGAATGGCTGCTTGTTTTTGTAGAATGCTGATATCTATGGTAGTTTCCAGTTTATTGAGATGTTTGCTTAAGCTTTTTGCTACTATGCCAGTTGCGCCTATCACTATGGGAATGACAGTCAAATATTATATTATATTATATTATATTATATTATATTATATTATATTATATTATATTATATTATATTATATTATATTATATTATATTATATTATATTATATTATATTATATTATATTATATTATATTATATTATATTATATTATATTATATTATATTATTATAATAGTAGATCTGCCAGCGGCTTTGCTCGCTCGGTCTTGGTGTAGTGGTGGAAGCGCCGCTTTGGAATCTAGAGGTCTTGGGTTCGAACCCCGGGTCGGACTGTTATTGGGGTTTATTCTATAGTTATCGGTACTCTAACCTACTAGGCTACTACTTTTTTCGAACTGATTGACCGGCATTTCTCGCTTCACCGGATGGGAAGTAAAAACAATTAAAACTGAACTGATTGCTTTACGTGAAACGAAACGCACAATGCCTTCAAAATACGTTCCATTACAGGCTCAAACTACTGCATCTAACGAACATTATACAGTATTATAATATACCACTACTATCATATTAATAAATATAACGAAAATATAAAAATATAAACATTTATTTATAAAAAAGACACTTTATGTATACGTAATTATGGTTTGTTTTTCTACCGAATTCCAAAAAAAGGAGGAGTTACTCAATTCGACTGTATGTTTTTTTAAATGTGTGTTACCTCATAACTAATCGACTGGTGAACCGATTCCCAAAACTCCTCTCAAATTTTTTTGTTTGAAAGCTGGTGCTTCCCGTATGGTCCCATTTAAATTTCATCAAATTCTGTCCAGTAGTTTTTGAGTTACACTCCTATAACTGAATAGAATGGATGTCGGTATTAAATTTTTCAAATTGTACCTGTTAAAAATCAAAAATCAAAACTGCAATAAATTATTCATTGGTTTATTAACATTCTAAATCTGTACATAAATAACGGTATATAAATATATAATATTATTGCACAAAAACACTTAACCTAATCATTTAATATCTTTGAATAAAATTGACTTTAACGCCATCTATTGTGCGAAATCGGGCAACTTTGTATTGCACCTGCTTCTATTTGACGCTTCACAACGATACAATATATGTACAAAACATTTAATATCTTTTAATATAATAAAATTCATTTCAAAGCCACCTATTGTGCGCAAGCGGACAACTTTGCATTTTACCGCTTCTATTTGACGTTTCACAATAATACAATACTAGCTATAGCACTCGACTTTGCTGGAGATTAAGAAAACACGTATTAATAAAATTCTCATGGGATTCGCGAATAAAAGTGTCGAGTATACTTAAATTTCATCAAAATTCGTTCAGCTCTTTGTGCACTTACAAACAAACATTATATACAAACAAACACACTAAGTTTCACATTTACAATATTTGTCAGATAAGGTAAGCTAGTGACTTTATGACCTTCCTGGCAAAGGTCATGGTTTTAGGTTTGAATCCTTATAATTTTAATAAACAAGTTTTGTTCTTTTTAGGGTTCCGTACCCAAAGGGTAAAACTGGACCCTACTACTAAGACTCCGCTGTCCGTCTGTCACCAGGCTGTATCTCATGAACCGTGATAGTTAACGACAGTTGAAATTTTGACAGACGATGTATTTCTGTTGCCGCTATAACAATAAATACAAAAAAACCGGCCAAGTGCGAGCCGAATGAGACACAGCCTGGTGACAGACAGACAGATGGAGAGACAGCGGAGTCTTAAAAGGGTCCCGTTTTACCCTTTGGGTACGGAACGCTAATAAATATTCTCAGCACCATAGAAGATGGTATGAATTTGAGGTTTTTATTTTGAGGAATTTTAAGCACATCAAATTTAATGTGCTTAAAATCAAAGCGTACATTTTTAAAGGATTTATACTCATCCAAAGCTACAAAGTGATAACAGTTTAACTGTTGCTAAAAACCGTCAACATCACAACAATATCGTTAAAATGTTCACCGTTACAGATAACGATAAAAAATATCGATATTAAGTTGACCGTTATCGATACTGATATATATATAATCGTTTAAAAGTTTATCGTCATAGATAACAATAAAAAATATCGTTCAGTTCACCCGCATCAACTACAACTAAATATATCGTTTATAAGGTTATCGTCATCAATAACGTTGAAAAATATCGATTAAAAGTATACCATCATCGATAGCAACAAAATATGTCGTTTATATTTCATCGATAATAACAAAATATATCGTTTATAAATTTTCTCGCATCATTTAAACCAAAATGTATCGTTTATAAATTTGCCCGCATTAATAAACACAAAATATATCGTTTATAAATTTGTCTGCATCAATAAACACAAAATATATCGTTTACAAATTTGCCCGCATCATTGAACACAAAATATATCGTTTATAAATTTGCCGGCATCAATAAACACAAAATATACCGTTTATAAATTTGCCCGCATCATTTAACACAAAATATATCGTTTATAAATTTGCCTGCATCAATAAACACAAAATATATCGTTTATAAATTTGCCCGCATCATTTAACACAAAATATATCGTTTATAAATTTGCCGGCATCAATAAACACAAAATATATCGTTTACAAATTTGCCCGCATCATTGAACACAAAATATATCGTTTATAAATTTGCCGGCATCAATAAACACAAAATATATCGTTTATAAGTTTAGCGTTATCAATATGATACAATGGATACGTTATCGATAATGATAAATAATATCGTATAAGCCGTTTACCAACATCAACAACAAAATATATCGTTTAACCGTTTACCATAATCGACAACAACAAATATATCGTTTATAATTGTACCTTCATTTATAACAACAAAGTAGATCGTTTATAAAGGTATCATCACCGATTTAAACAAATATATCATATATAAGTTTACCGTCATCAATAACAATAAAATATATCGTTTAACAGTTTACCGTAATCGATAACAATATATATCGTTTATAATTGTACCTTCATTTATAACAACAAAGTAGATCGCTTATAAGGGTATCGTCACCGATTAAACATATATATCATATATAAGTTTACCGTCATCAATAACAATAAAATATATCGTTTAAAACATTAGAGTTATCGATAACAACAATAGATATTATTTAAAAGATTACCCGCATCAATTAAAAACAAAATATATTGTTTATAAGTTTACCGTCATCAAAATATATCGTTTATAAGCTATGAAGAAATAATATCAGGAAGAGTAACTGGCTTAAAAAAAATGACCCAAAAGTCGTGCTAAATCAATAACATCGTTCACGCCGCTATGACTCAGCTGTCATTGTAGACGTTGCAGCACGCGCGTGGACCAATCCCTGCTTTCCTTCTGAATGTAAACCAATCACCGAACATGTCTATTTGTAACCTCGGAAGTAATTCGTATTTAGAATCATACGTCGTTTTGGTTTGAAGGACCACTTTTGTGTGGAATTTGTTCTGAGTTATGCTTCCTGACATTATTTCTTCGTAGTTTATAAGGTACCATCATCGATAACGATAACTCTATCGTTAAACATCTACAGTCATCGATAACGATACATCGTTTAAAAGTGTACCGTTATCGATAACGATAAAGACTAGCTGTGTAACGATACCGCGACATCTCGCAACGTGGATTTGATCGAATCGTACGTCGCGAAAGAGATGCCGACAGCTATCGGCCCTTTCACCCAGTTCATGCTGAGCCCTTTGAAGAAGCCGCGCACTCCCTCCGTGCTGTGAAAGAGAGAGATATATGAGAAGGGTGAAAGAAAGAGAAGGGTAAAATTTTTAAACGACGTCAAAAAAGGAGGTTCTTTATTCGACTGTATTTTTGTATCACCTCAGAACTTTCGACTGGGTGAACTTTTTGATGTTTATTTTTTATTTGAAAGCTAATGTTCCCGTGTGGTACCGTTTAAATTTCATCAAATTTCGAGTAACACTCCAATAACTAAAGTGTTTCGCCTATCTTAATAATATCATCATTGCCGGTGAATGACGATCGATCCCGTAAGTAGCAAGGGTTACTAAAGATAAAAAATAAATTTAACAAAAAAATGGAACTGACTTCAACACCAAAAAGTGTGAAAGAACTTGTCGAAGTCGGTACCACGCGCACAATATTGTGATAATAGGTACAACCCGGTCACATTATCTCGAGACCTCGCTGGAATGCGAACCTCCCGCCCCGTTCTCTTTTCACCTCCCCCGCTCGCCACGGCGCGTCAGTACGGTTAGCACTTTCGTTGCCGATACGCATCGACTTGTTTTCGTGGTATATTTTTAAACATTTCATTGTTACGTTTGGACTTTTATTGTTATTTTGTTATTGCTGTTACGTTAAAATATTGTTTTTGTTGCAATGTAGGACATTTTTGTTACTTTTACGTTATATTCTGAAGAAGATTTTTAGTACCTATCTTATATGTAGTTTTGTGTAATAAACACTTCTTGTACCCACTTAACCAAGATTGTTTCATTTATTTTTCATCATTTAAATCATATTATTATAATAATATTACCTACATTGAATTAATTAACACAATATTTGTTTTGTTGGAAATCTTATTGTTTATAATAATATCCTACTAGAGGATGCTTGTTTTGCGCACCATATCAGAGCGCCGACGCGACGTGACGTCATCGAAGCCAGGTCTCGAGATAATGTGACCAGCTGGGCTATTATGTATCTCAGTTGCTAACAAATTTGGATTGAAATCTGAAAAAATGGCCGCTCTATGTCACTTTTGTCAGCTTCGGTGATTAAATTATTAACATTTTTGCTTAATGGAGTCGCCAAAACTGACATAGGGCCGCCATTTTTCCAGATTTTAATCAACAATTTTTAGCAACTGCGATACATAATAGCCGACCGGGTTATACTTTTTAACTATCATGGCACCGACTTCAAATCAAATCAAATAATTTATTCTGTATAGGCCTACGGGCACTTACAAAATGTCATTTTACATTTATTATTTATTAAATCTACAACAGGATCGGAACGCGACCACGACTGAGAAGATCCGGCAAGAAGCTCAGCGGGCTTGTCTTTTTACATGTTTTTTTATCGCAAATTTCTTAATGTATATAACAAATGTTCGTTTATTTTTAGCTCCAGTGTGTTGCCTTACAAAAAATCGAATGAATAAATATGAAATAACTTCAACAAGTTATTTCACACTTTTTAGTTATGAAGTCGGTTCTATTTATTGGTAAAAAAAAATCCAATGTTTAAGAGTCGCATAAGCCAAGGAAAAAGTTGCAATATGCCAAAGAAAGATGGATGGTGCATGCTGGGTATCAAACTATATGTCAAAATAACCAACAAAATTATAAGAAGCAAAACTAAAATACCAAACGTAACAGAAAGGATACGGCTCGAAAATACAAGTGAAAAATTTGAAACCGACTTCCATTCTATTCAGTTATTGGAGTGTAACTCAAAAACTACTGGACCGAATTTGATGACATTTAAATGGGACCACACGGGAAGCATGTTTTCAAACAAGAAAAGAGTTTTGAGAATCGGGTCACCCAATCGAAAGTTATGAGGTTACAAACATTTTATCTGAGTACCTTTTTGGAAGTCGGTACAAAAGAGTCACAGAATGACCTGCTTAATTGCTTCTATGCGTTTTCAATGACCTGCTTAATTGCTTCTATGCGTTTTCAATGACCTGCTTAATTGCTTCTATGCGTTTTCAATGACCTGCTTAATTGCTTCTATGCGTTTTCAATGACCTGCTTAATTGCTTCTATGCGTTTTCAATGACCTGCTTAATTGCTTCTATACGTTTTCAATGAACTGCTTAATTGCCTCGAAAGGACATTTCCACATGTAGGTCTAACCGGGCGACACCGAGTTGTTCCTCAAATACTGGCGCTGACGCACCACACCTCGTGTATTTACAATTGCTTATTCCTCAATAGCTTTATTGCTTCAACATAAGGGTTAAGGGAATTAGAATGGCTATTAGAACCCAGCCTCACCATTTCCCTGTGTAGACACGGACTCCCCATGGATGGAATGGATTCTAAGAGACGGTAAAAGAAGTCAGGGAAGACCAAAGAAAAGATGGAGGGAGATTCACAGAAAGATGTGGTCCGGTTTGGTCCACGAAGGCAAGAGAGAGAGAGAAGAGTCGAAAGTCTTAAGGGAGGCCAACGCCACTGAGGCAACTTCTACAAATAACTAGTTTATTTTTATATAGAACCTTAAGACAAAAGTCTCCGAACAATGTGTGTTACCAGTGATGACTTATGGCACTGAAACGTGGTCTCTTACTATGGGCCTCACAGATAAGCTCAAAGTCGCACAACGAGCTATGGAGAGGGCTATGCTCGGGGTTTCTCTACGTGATCGAATCAGAAATGAGGAGATCCGTAGAAGAACGAAAGTCACTGACATAGCCCAGAAGATTAGCCAGTTGAAGTGGCAGTGGGCAGGGCAAATAGCACGCAGAACAGATGGCCGATGGGGCCAAATCGGCAAGCGCAGCGTAGGTCGTCCACCGATACGGTGGACAGACGACCTGATAAAGGTCGCATGAAGACGTTGGATGCAGGCCGCTTCTAACCGGTCCTTTCGGAAATATATGGAGGTATATGTTCAGCAGCAGACGTCTTACGACTGAGATGATGATGATGATGATATACCGGGTTACTGGTAATCAATTTGCATCCTGTTAAGGGCATATTCTGTACATCAAAACAAACAACTTTTGTTCTAGAACTTTTACCAAACTAAACAAATTTCCCATTTTTTTTAAGCATTTGTGATTCTCTCTTACACTTCATTACTCTACATCGCATCCACTTCATTATGGTAGCCATGCATGTAGTTAACAGCGCGTCGTAGCGTAGCACAGCTACGACGACCTTGACTTGCCGCGTCTCAACCCCTTTCTTACGCTGCCGCCGCCGCCCGCCCGCCGCCGGCCCCGGCTTGTCAGCATAGTGTTAATTATGTTTAGAACGGTCAAATTGATTTTTTAAGTTTGGTATGAAAGAAAAAAAAACGAATTTTTGAAAGTCGTAGAACAAAAGATGTTTGTTTTGATGTACAGAATATGCTTTTAAAAGGATGCTAATTGATTACCGGTAACCCTGTATAACTATATACTGCTCATTTTTAGCAGCAATAAAAGCTGTTTTTTTTATTTATTGTTAGTGAGCATACCTGTATACGTGTTTGAGCGTGCTGAGTATGGTGGGGTGCGGATAGGTGCCATCAGGTCTGCGGCGGCTGGTCTGCATGCGTCTCCGCACTATGTCCAGGGGGTAGGAGGTGGTCTGCGCGAGCGCGCCCGCCATGCCGCCAAACGCCATGTTCGTTAACGCGTTTTGGGGCGTGCCGAAGTATTCTGAAAATCACATTGTCAATTTAAACAAGTACAATTTGAAAAATTTGAAACCGACTTCCATTCTATTCAGTTATTGGTAACTCAAAAACTACTGGACCGAATTTGATGAAATTTAAATGGGACCGCACGGGAAGCATGTTTTCAAACAAGAAAAGAATTTTGAGAATTGGGTCACCCAATCGAAAGTTATGAGGTAACAAACATTTGATCTGAGTACCTTTTTGGAAGTCGGTACAAAAGAGTCACAGAATGACCTGCTTAATTGCTTCTATGCGTTTTCAATGACCTGCTTAATTGCTTCTATGCGTTTTCAATGAACTGCTTAATTGCCTCGAAAGGACATTTCCACATGTAGGTCTAGCCGGGCGACACCGAGTTGTTCCTCAAATAGGGGCGCTGACGCACCACACCTCGTGTATTCACAATTGCTTAATCCTCAATACACGGGAAGTACCAGCTTTCATACAAAAAAAAATTTGAGAATCGGTTCACACAGTCGAAAGTTATGAGGTAACAAACATAAAAAACAGTCGAATTGAGTACCTCCTCCTTTGTTTGGAAGTTGTAGAAAAACAATTGTTGCAAGTATAGAAGTCACGTCGACTCTTATCGACGGCTTACTATCGTCAAATTGTTGACAGTATATCGATTATTACGATTTGGCCACTTCGTATCTAGACTGATTTTGAACAGATTTCTGAGATCATTCACGGACTAAAGTAAACATTTGTTAGGTAATTACCTTTTGAACAGTTTTGATGATTCTTAAAACACATTCATCTTCATATTCAGCCCATTATGTGCCCAATGCTGGGATTCGAACCTTCCTCTCAGAGAGTGGAGTTGGGCCATAATCCACCACGCGGCTTGGTGGATAGGCTAGTGGTACCCATGTTGAAGTGTTCAGGCCGCCCGAAGTACTTCGACATAGCCTAACGACTGTTATCCTAACACAAACAACCGGATGCCTTATTGTCTAACTTGAATGAGAATTAAATGTCACTTCATTCCCATTCCCATTGATGGTTCCAGCCAATAGGCTTGTAGGATTTCGTCCAGAATGGGATTCAAATGTCAAAATGAAGCCCATTCCCATTCTCCGCAAACGCAATATTCAAAGTACTAATACATACATTTTTAAATTGATATATTTTAATGAGTACCGTTAATGTTGAAATGTTTGTCCGTTTGTCTACCGACTTTCGAAAAGGAGGAGGTACTCAACTATATTTTTTTTATGTTTGTTACCTCATAACTTTCGATAGGGTGAACCATTTCCACCAGTCACTCGCCGGCCGTCGCGTGCGCCGCACGATGGCTATGTTTCGGTCACCCCCGAAGGACGCGACTAATAGTAACAACACGGATTTGCAGTGCTCTGGTTGTAAAGTGGTCGTGAATGAGTTATTAACGTTCCTCAGCAATAAAGTTGACATTTTACCCGAGTCAGCGATTGTTGAAATATGCCTAACGGCGTATTCTGTAGTCGAAATTGAAGCGGCGCGTGTTACTGCGTACAAGTTATTGGCCCCCACCAAGAAGATAATGAGAAGAAAAGAGGGCAGTGAACAAAAGAGTCTCCAGGAGATGGTGAAAATTATAAAAGAATTTGAACCCGATTGTTTGCCAACATTTGTGGCCAAAGATTTGAATAAAATACCGCCAGTCTCGTTTAACTACATAGATTCTACCTCATTTCTAAAAGAAATAGCTATTCTGCGTAATGATGTGGCTGCAATCAAAACAGCAAAACTAACATCTAGTGACAACTTGAGGGCGTCTAGCGAGATGGAGGGATTAAAGACTGAAATTGAGGAGGTTAAAAGCATTCTGAAGGAACTACAAGAACAAAGTTCTAAATTGATGAACTGCACTAAAGACGGTGGGAATGGCACCGTACCGACTGGAGGACAGGAGTGGAACGGGAATAGCAATATCTCGCAATCACTTGCATTTGCAACGAAAAATCACGGCAATAATATTTGCAAAAACCGGTCGGTCGAGGCAGAGCGCCCTCCCAGCGCTTTGACACTAGGGGCTTATCAGCACTCACACAAGCATAGCTCACCTAACAGCCGTTGTCGGCCGTCAGCTGATACTTTACAATCGCATATACCGTTATATCGGGACATGGTAATAAGTGCAGGGTCGATGCAAGGAAAGCAACGTCATATTATGCAGGAGGATGACCTAAAAATTGATAGTTTTAGAGTCGTAGAACATAGAAAACGTAAAAAAAAAAGTAACCTAACCGGCACAGCGCAAGGTTCGAGTAGACTACAAACAGCTGAGTTAACGTCTTGTGTTTATATATCCCGATTGAAGAAATCCACCAGTGTGGACGACGTGTTGGACTATTTCAAGGAAAGAGGAGAGGAATGTCTTAAAGTAGAATTATTGACGCAGAGGCATGAAACAGATTTTTGTTCGTTTAAATTATTAGTACCTAGGCGTAAGCTGGAAGTGTACTTGAACAAAGATTTCTGGCCTGAAGGTGTTAAATTTAGACTATTCCGTGAGTACATGGCGAGAGGAAACAAACCTATTGTACAATAATATGGATAGTACAACCTCTAGGATTATAATATCATCTTTTAATTGCAAGAATATTAAAAGATCTGTGCAAGCCGTGCGTGAATTGACTGATACCTCGCATCTAGTAGTGCTCCAGGAAACGTGGCTGTTGGAGCATGACCTGAACTTCGTTCATGAGATTAATAGTTCATTTGGATGTGTGGCTAAATCTTCAGTCCCCGCTGATTATCTTCTTAGAGGGAGACCTCATGGGGGACTCGCGATCCTGTGGGATAAGATCAAATTCCCTAATGTATCTCCAGTGGACTGCTCGAATAAGAGGATCCAAGCTGTTCGTGTATTCGTGGCCGCAGGTTCCTTTTTATTAGTGAATGTGTATATGCCGTGCGACGATATTAAGAACGTTGTGGAATTCACAGAATGTCTAGCCGAGATAAGCGCAATTATTGAGGAGTCAGATGTGCAGGTCGCTTACGTCATGGGGGACTTGAATGCGCACCCGAGTGCGCCCTTCGGTACTCAGCTATCCAGATTCTGTGAGGATATGTTATGGGAGTGGGCGGACTTAAATATACTCGGCACTGCGTCTGACACTTACACCTTCCAATGTGAAGCCAGTGGTAGCAGGAGATGGTTGGATCACTGTATCACCACTAAAGCTGCTTGGGATACTGTAGTCGGCGCTCGCATTAGGCATGACGTCAGATGGTCGGACCACCATCCGCTGAGCATTGAATGTGATATCATGGGAGTTGCAACTGGTCCCGCCATCTCGTGTAAACCAGACACACTAAAATATGTTAGATGGGGCGAACGAACCGTTAGTCAAATTAATAAGTACGGAGAGTATTGTTACACTAATTTAGACATATTTTCTGAGGTGAATAGTTGTGTCTGTGACGACATTTTAAAGTGTACTCATAAACAGGTTTATTTTGACTATATAGATAATTATTACAGGCACATAGTAAGTGTTTTACAAAATGCTGCCATTGTAAGTTCCCGTCCATGTGTACAGAGACCACATAAGAGGGTAATCGGCTGGAATTATCATGTCAGAGACAGCCACGACAAAGCTAGACTATACTTTAGGTGCTGGGTAGTTGCTGGCAGGCCCTCCGGTGGTGTGGAGTACGATAACATGCATAACAGTCGTAAAGCCTTTAAAAATAAACTAAAATGGTGTCAGAATAATGAAGAAACTATCAAAATGAACATTTTAGCCTTACATAGGAAAAATAAAAACTTCGTAAAGTTTTGGTATGCAACAAAAAAGCTAAATTGTAAACAAAGCCTACCTATATCAGTTGAGGGCCTCCAGCAACCATCCGATATAGCGGAAATGTTTGCGCGCAGGTTTAAAATCAACCCTTTATCTGCCGGTTGTGTGCTCGATACTGAACCATATCACAACAATGACGTCATTGAATTTACACGTGAGGATATTTCCAAAATCATCATGAGTATGAAGCGTGGTAAATCACCTGGACATGATGGGCTTAGTATCGAGCACATACTTTGGGCAGGTGATAAAATATATCGCCATCTATCTTGCTTGTTTAACCTCTGCATTAAATATAGTTACCTACCTGATGAACTGATGCGAACATTAGTAGTTCCGATTGTAAAAAATAAGACAGGTGATATCGGTGCCGCAGCCAACTATCGTCCTATATCTTTAGGTACAATAATTGGCAAAGTACTAGAGCACCTTATTCATCCTGAACTGCGAAAAAACATAAAGATTGACGATGCGCAATTTGGTTTCCGACCCGGTCTCTCAACTGATGCCGCTATTGTAAGCTTGAAAAGCACTGTTAGTCACTATACGTCGCGCAACACATCTGTCTATGCGTGCTTTTTAGACCTCAGCCGCGCATTTGACCTGGTCAATTACGATATACTCTGGGCCAAGCTACTAGCGTCACGGGTGCCTAGCGAATTTGTGCGTCTGTTGAGATTCTGGTACGGAAACCAAACTAATTATGTGAAATGGGGCGATACAACTTCTAGTAATTATAGACTAGATTGTGGCGTTCGCCAAGGAGGGGCAACCTCTCCGGACCTTTTTAACCTGTACGTAAATGGCCTGATCGAGGAACTGAGAGGCTCCAAAGTCGGCTGTCATGTAGGAAATGTGTGTATAAATAACCTGAGCTATGCGGACGACATGGTGCTTCTCAGTCCCTCGATCAAGGGGTTGAGGAAACTACTTTCAATCTGTGAGCATTATGCTAATGCTCACGGGCTGAAATATAATGTGTCGAAAACCGAAATGATGGTGTTTGCGTCGGGTCGGGGTCCGGACAGAGTGCCCGATGTATATTTGTACGGCACAGCAGTGAAAGTTGTGAAACAATTTAAATATTTAGGTCACTTGTTAACGGAACGATTGCAGGATAATGCAGATATTGAGCGAGAGAGAAGGGCCCTTGCCGTCAGAGGTAACATGCTTGCTCGTCGGTTCGCTAAGTGCAGTACGGACGTAAAAACCACTCTTTTTAAAGCGTATTGCTTGTGCATGTATACGTGCCAGCTATGGACAACGTTCACACGAAAAGCGATAAACACCATAAGAGTCCAGTATAATGACGCATTCCGGGCTCTTATGAAGCTACCGCGTTACTGCAGTGCGTCGAGCATGTTCGCTGAGGCAGGGGTTCCCGACTTCTTCGCTGTAGTCAGAACCAGGGTGGCTTCATTCTGGCAACGCCTGCGTCGTTCCGCTAACAGGATACTCGAGGCTGTCTCTGACGATTTAAGGAGCCCAATGTTTAAACATTGGGTCTCGGTTCACATGGATGGCAACAAAAAATGACCCAGCACTATTGTGCTACTTAGACTTTAGATTTACACTTAGGTTTAAGTAGATGATCGCCTCTTTACAGCGTGATATCATTTTATTTTATTTGTAGTGTTAGTTTGTATTTTATTTTATTTTATGGGTCATTGGAGTGCCTGAAATAAATGATTTTATTATTTATTATTTATTTCTCAAAATTCTTTTTTGGTTAGAAAGCTGGTGCTACCCGTGTGGTCCCATTTAATTTTCTTCAAATTCAGTTCAGTTGTTTTTGAATTACACTCCAATAACTGAATAGAATGGAAGTCGGTATTAATTTTTTTAAATTTTACTTGTTCTGGTTAATCTTCGAAACGGCTGCACCGATTTTGAAGAGACTCTCCTTGGCAGGGAGCTGATGTTATAAGAAGTAACTTAAGATACTTTTATTTTAGAGCCTTTTATGTGAGGCCACGCGAGTGAAGCCATAGACCGATAAGCTAGTTAAAAATTAGAAATACTTACCTAAATATTTGTGCTTCAGCGAGTCGTAAGTGAAGAAGGAGACGCCTGCGTACGGAATAACTCCAAGCACCGTTGCCGGATAACCTCTGTAAACAAATAAAAAAATCTTTTGGTATTGTTCGTTTAACAATACAGGATGTTCGGTTGACCGATATAGGTAATTTAAACACAAATTACGTTAGCTGCAGCCGCAGGACTTAAAAAAACCAAAACTGTTGGCAACTAATTTATTTTAAAATATAATTATTACAATTTAATTAATTAACTATTGCTAAACTATGCTATGTACTCCGGTCGAGGTGTGTACCAAGAGTGACTGAGAATTAACATCTGAATAGCTTCTAATGCTAACTAGGTAAAACTCAATAGGTTATCAGTGTACTGGTGGCCTTGCACTAGGAGAATCCTGTTTCGCAAGGACCACTTAAGTCACGTTTGCTGAGTGCAGGTTATACGGTACGGTAGGCTTTCTAATAACTTTTGTACAATAATATTTCAAAGAAAACTTGCATATATACAGCTGCATATAGTTATTTTAAAAAGAGCAGTTAGTGCGTTTGTATCGAAAGAGTGTCTGTATGAGGGAGTGTGAGTGTGCTGAAAAGTGTGTATGTATGAGAGCGTTACTTGCCGTGTGTGGGTGTGTATGGGTGCACGAAGTCAAAGTCAAAGTCAAAATCATTTATTCAATTTAGGCATCAAAGACGCACTTATGAACGTCAATTTTTCATTATAATGTACTTTAAAGCCTACCGCCGCGTTCCAAAATACATAGAGCCAACCGAGAAGAAGCGGCAAGAAACTCGGGGCCATTCTTTTTATATAGATGTTTTTACTTAGGTACTACAAATATTAGCTCCAGTGTGTTGCCTTACAAAAGAGAACATAATAATGGTATCAGTAGGGCAAGACACGCTACACTTTGACATCTTAGTACACGAGTAGATAGATCCTGGAGTGATCAGTCCCAAGCTGTTTTATCCTCCATGTAATCCGAAATTTTGTAATAACCTTTTTGACAGAGTTTAGTTTTAATAGTAATTTTAAACTTATTAATAGGCAAATCTCGGATAACATTGGGAACTTTATTATAGAATCGTATACATTGTCCCATAAAAGAATGACTTATTCTGTGGAGACGCGTTACATGTACGGATAGCTTGTGCTTATTTCGCGTGGTGATGGAATGAGCATCACTCCTTTTATCAAAACTGCTAATGTTTTTCTTTACATACATTAGATTTTCATAGATAAACTGAGAGACAACAGTTAGAATGTTTATGTCTTTAAATTTCTGTCTAAGGGAAACTCTGGGAGCCAAACTGTAGACACGTGTCAATGGGAGAGCTACAATGTGAGAGTGAGGATGTGATTATGTACATATTATAAATAGAATGAGGACGTTTTGTATAAGGTTATTATTATATTAACGTTATGCAATAGTTTTAAGGATGTCTTTTGTTTCCGAATAAGTGAGTGATTGCAAGTATTTTGTTATTATTGTTTTGGTATCTCTTACTGTTTTGTCGTAAATGTCACATTTTTTAAGTATTCTATTTTAAATAAACGGGTACGTTTGGCACAAAGACAGCACGAGGACATCTTTGTCTCCGTGGGGCGTTGGTGATTTTTGGGTGACATATAATTTTACGTTGCATTTTTAGGATAACCTTCTGAATATATAACTGGCGAACGTTTAGAACTTTTGCTTCTTCGTAGAGTTTGCTGGTAGGATACCGGTAGGGCCGTTTTAACATTACTTTGAGTACTGAACGCTGAGCCCTTTCCACATGTAAACAAAGTACGTTACAATTCATTTAGTTTGTACTTTTGCCGTGTGATAACTTTAAGTATAATTTATCTGTGTGCTTGTTCGACTCTATGGAGCGGTCTGTCTGTGGATATCGAATTATTGTTGCTAAAAGAGGTTATGTTACGTTAAACTCAAGTGAGAATAATGTTATTTGAATATTTAAATAGCAGTGATTCATAAGAACTGGTGAAACAATAGCTTTAAATGTTGTTTCTCTTTTCAGGTAAAACTTGTGGTTATTTGTGTTATAGAATGTTTTGTAAAAGTGTTAGAACTAGTGTAATAAAATAAATTTAACTCTTTTCAGAGCAACTCAATTTTGCTGATAGTTTTACTGTTCACCATAATATCCAAGGATCATTATACACATATTAAGTCATAGTGAAATTATTTATTTATTTAAATGACTAAAACTGTTTTTAATACAGTTGCTCAAAAAGTGGCGTATTGCAGGGACGTACAGCGTTCGGGATGTGGGCTATTACATACTCGTGCGTTCTCTTTCCCAACTGTCTAAATAATGTCTATTAGAAAGGAAAACCAACCATGAAGTTTTTACTAAAAAAAATTCATAGAAGGTTTTATGATTCATGCCAATACGTATATTTCTAAAAAGAAGCTACTAATTTGTTTCAATATCAGATTTTAATGATTTGATGGAATGAGTTAGGTTAGGTTTCATTTCATTTGGGGTGGTATGCAGAGAACCTCCACGTGGTGCACCCTGGTAACTGTTTGGACCCGGTAACGCAGGTGTCCAACAGGCTAATCTTCTGCCGTCGCTGTTTACGCGCCGTCGCTGCGACCAAGTCGGTATGCCGAAAAAACGAATTGAACCGTCAGGGGAAATAAAAGGCCCTTTTCAGGGCCCCCCTACGGACCCATCTGTGGACCTCTCTGAGGTTCCCACAGATATTGGAGAAGTGTCGGATGCAGACTCCATCTATGGGATGATGTTACGGAGTGGAGCGCAGACTGTGGATGGAGAGCTAAGCCGTCGAAAGCGCCCGGCCTCTTCGCTCCTCGTGCCCGAGCATTTAGACTCGGACACGGAGACCGAGGGGACGGCGTCTGCTAAGGTGGCAACATCTAGAAGAGGGAGGGGAAGGACTGCTAAAGGGGGTCCTTCAAGAGAGGAATTCCTCAAGCCTTCACCGGTGCCATCGCCGGTGGCTTCGGATGGAGAGCTTGGGGACATTTTGCGGAGCAGACGCTTCAAGAAGGGGTCAGTCGCTGCAGTAGCCGCGAACTTTGCGACAGAGACTGGTAGTGAGTCCGACGCTGTGCTGATAGGTGACCTCAGCGGGTTGAACGCCCAAGAACTGAGGGCACAGGCAGGCGAAAAGTTGGCCTGTATTCTAGAGGTTGCCAAGAAGTCGGGCAACCTCAAGGGGGAATTCGTCGGCCGGCTGAAGAGATCCGCGTCGATCCTGAGGGAGGTGGTCGATGCCCTAGCCAGCAGGAGTGAGGCGGAGGAGACGCGGCGGCTTAGGGCCGAAAACAGCCGCCTGCGACTAGAGGTTGAGTCTTCCAAGGCGGAAGTGAAGGCACTGCGTCGCGGCTTTAGCGAAGCCAAGTCTGAAGCCGCTGCCGCTACCACTGCCGCCGCTGCTGCTGCTACCACTGGGATGCATGCACCTCCTACCTCTCTGGTGGGGGCTGAATTATTGATGGAGGAGCTGAAGCGCTCACTGACCATAACGTTCGGGGAAATGCTCAATGCCCGAATCGCAGTGGTCGAAGAGCGACTTCCGCCCACCCCAACGATCCGCCCGCCCCTCAAGGCAGACGCTAAGAAGACGGCGGTAAAGGTCGTGCCACCCAAACCGCTGCCCGAGCCCGCTCGCAAATCTGCCAGTAACACGGGCAAGCGAGTAGGACAGGTCCTGAAGGCTACTTCGACCCCCACGGAGGCGCTGGCCGTAGGGCCTTCTACCTCTACCTCTGCTGGAGCCACCACTTCCTACGCCGCAAAGCAGGCAGAAGGTTGGGCCACGGTTGGGAAGAAGGGTAAGGGCAAAGGTAAAGGCAAGGGTAAGGGGAAGTCTTTTCCCCCATCCGCCATACCTACAACTGCCCCTGCAAATCGTGCTTCGGCCACGAAATCTAAACAAAAGCCGAAGGCAGCCGCTACCCGCAAGACTGGGACGGCGTTGAAATCCCCAAAGTCCGCAGCTGTGGTGCTTTCGCTACAGCCTGAAGCCGTGGAGAAGGGGGTAACTTATAGCGCCGTCCTAAATATGGCGCAGGAGAAGGTGGATCTCCAGGAGCTGGGAATAAACCAGCTCCGCTTTCGCCAGACGGCCACAGGAGCCAGGATGTTAGAGATCCCTGGCTCACAAAATGGCGAGAAGGCAGATAGACTCGCAGAGAAGCTGCGCGGCGTTCTATCTGAGGTAGCCAGCGTCACAAGGCCCGTAAAATCCACCGACTTAAAAATTACGGGTCTAGATGATGCGGCTACGAAAGAAAAGGTGGCACTGGCAGTCGCCGAGGCGGGTCGGTGTGACGTGCGGCTGATAAAGGCAGGGGAGATACGCCCAGGCTTTGGCGGTGCCGGGTCCATACTTGTCTCCTGCCCAATCCCAGCTGCTAAAGCGCTGTTGGAGCAGGGCAGGCTTTTGATAGGGTGGAGCTCGGTACGAGTGGTGGCATTGGGAGTGCGCCCTATGCGCTGCTTTAGATGTATGGGGCTGGGGCACACGCGACCACAGTGCCCCGCATCAACCGACCGGGGGAATCTGTGTTTCCGATGCGGAGACGCGGGCCATTGGGCAGCTAGCTGCAAAAGGACTGACCCTCGTTGTGCAATATGTGCGGAATCAGGTAAGCCTTCTGGCCACATAATGGGGGGACGCAACTGTGCCCCTCCGAAGACGAAAGGGGCAGCCAACAGGACCCAAGCCACCCCTCTAGCTTTGAACAAGGCCACACATGACGCCATGCCCCATCCGGCGTGCGAGGAGGTTGTGATGTCTGACTAATGGATCAAGTCCGTCATCACAACTTCCTTCAGACGAATCTGAACCACTGCGCCGGGGCTCAAGACTTGTTTATGCAGAGCTTGGCGCAGTGGCAAATAGATGTGGCGGTTGCTGCGGAGCCGTACTATGTTCCCCCACATCCCTACTGGGCGGGAGACTTGGATGACTCCGTGGCCATTGTGGGACGGACGGGTAGTAGCCCTCCCCTCTTAGTGGAAGAGAGGGGCTCGGGATATGTGGTGGCTAAATGGGGAGAGTATTCTGTCGTCGGCGCCTACTTTTCCCCCAATAGACCCGTTGCAGAGCTAGAGGTCTTTGTGGACCTCTTGGCTGCAGCGGCAAGGAGACAGGCACCTCGTCAGGTTTTCATACTGGGAGACCTGAATGCCAAGTCCCGAGAATGGGGCAACCCCTCCACTGATCCTCGCGGTGAGACTGTCAGCGAGTGGGCAGTTGCCACGGGACTGACCCTGCTGAACACAGGGTCGGTCCACACGTGCGTGCGGCACAATGGGGGGTCCGTGGTAGACGTTTCTTTTGCCACCCCAAGTGTCGCAGCACGTGTCCGTGACTGGAGGGTCTTGTCGGAGGTGGAGACTCTCTCGGACCACAAATACATAAGGTTCGAGATCTCCACCTCCCACAACCAAGCAGGATCGCAGCGCGTCATGCGAGCTGACTGCCCACGCTGGACAATTAGTCGACTCGATGTCAAACTGGCGGAAGAAGCGGCAATCGTCCAGTCGTGGCTGGCTGCCCCCACACCCTATGAAGTGGATGCCGCGGCAGGTCACTTCCGCGAGGCAGTGACGGCCGTGTGTGATGCGGCCATGCCGAGATCCCGGGGTTGTCCCGACCGCCGAGAGGTTTACTGGTGGTGCACGGAGATAGCGGATCTCCGAACTGCCTGCTCTAAGGCGCGGCGGCCCTACACCCGCTGCAGGAGACGGCGCAATGGCCGCACTGACGCCCAGTTGTCAGCTGAGGAACTGGCGGCTGAGGGCGTGCTGTACAGCGTGTACCGCCACGCAAAACAGGAGCTGCAGGTGGCCATCAGGCAGGCCAAGTCTCGGGCTTGGGGTGAGGTGCTGGTGGGCCTCGACAGAGACCCCTGGGGACGTCCGTATAAGGCCACCCGGAATAAATTCCGTGGCCAAACTTCCCCTGTAGCGAGGGCCCTAGAGACAGAGCTTCTTGACAGAGTACTGGATGGGCTTTTCCCCGCCATGAGTAACCGCATCATTCCGACGATGGCGCCACCCTCCCACGACGTGTTGGACGTGGCCTCGATCCCACCTGTGTCGGAGGTGGAAATTGGGGTAGCAGTCGGCCGCTTGCAAGGCAAAAAAACCGCACCGGGTCCAGATGGGATCCCGGGGCGGGTCCTCACGATCGCCTTGAGGAAAATGGGTGACCAGCCTCGGGATTTGTTCGACGCGTGCCTCACGTCAGGGCAGTTCCCGAAGCTGTGGAAGGACGGCCGACTGTGCCTCTTACGGAAGGAAGGCCGCGCCCCTGACTCGCCCTCCGGGTACAGACCAATCGTACTGCTGGATGACATGGGCAAGCTGTTAGAAAGGGTGGTAGCATCACGTGTCATCCGGCACCTGGAGGGTACTGGGCCTGGCCTGTCGGAGGCCCAGTTCGGGTTCAGAGCGGGGCGATCTACAATAGATGCCCTGCTCTGGCTCAAGCGGTGGACGCAAGATGCGGTCAGCAAGGGAGAAAAGGCGTTGGCAGTCTCGCTAGATATAGCCAACGCCTTCAACAGCCTCCCGCATGGAGCAATACAAGAGGCGCTCCGCTATCATGAAGTGCCCTTGTATCTGCGGAGGCTGTTGGCTGACTACCTCCAGGACCGCGAGATCCTGGTGGAAGGCCGTGAAGGTCTGAAGCGCCGTCGCATCTGCTGCGGTGTTCCACAGGGGTCAGTGCTGGGACCACTCCTGTGGAATGTAGGCTACGACTGGGTGCTTCGTGGCACGCTACCCGCAAGCATTCGGGTCGCGTGCTATGCGGATGACACGCTAGTCGTAGCCAGAGGGAGGAACCTCCGGGAAGTAGTGCGGTTGGCCGAGGTGGGCACAACCCTCGTGATCGACCGCATTCGTGCCCTAGGACTGGAGGTTGCTGTCTCCAAAACCGAGGCCCTCCAGGAACGCGAATTATCCTGGACGGGGTCCTCGTGCCGGTTGGGGCCAAGATGAAATATCTTGGCCTCAGCCTGGATGGGAGGTGGGCTTTTGGGAGCCATTTTGCCCAACTGGCCCCAAGAGTCGTGAGAGCTGCAGCCGCGTTGGGAAGGCTGCTGCCCAACGTGGGTGGTCCGAACGCCAACTGCCGCCGACTGTACTCCGGAGTGATCCGGAGTATGGCCCTTTACGGGGCACCAGTCTGGGTAGACACCCTCGGTCGCAATAATCGGAGCTTGCTGCGACGTCCGCAGCGAGTCATTGCGACTAGGGCGATTCGCGGATACCGGACGGTGTCATGGACGGCGGCATGCGTGCTGGCCAGTGATCCCCCCTGGGAGCTGCAGGCGGAAATCCTTGCCGAAGTCTACCACTTCGTGGCGGCGAGGAGATTCCAAGGAGCAGCCCCAAACTGGGAGGAGGTCACACGCATGCGACGGCAGGCGCGAGCCACTCTATTGCGGCGATGGGAGGAGGACCTGGCTCCGCCGGTTCCTGGGCAGTGGACGGTGGAGGCCATCCGTCCGGTCCTTCAGAGGTGGGTGAAACGACCTTTCGGGTCGCTGACCTTCCGATTGGTGCAGGTGCTCTCCGGACATGGATGCTTCGGAAAGTACGTGCACCAAATCGCAAGACGGGAGGCGACTCCAGCCTGCCACGCGTGCGGTGCGCCGGAGGATACGGCGCACCACACACTGGAAGTGTGTGCTGCATGGGGCCCGCAGCGGCACACGCTTTCAGCGGAAATAGGGGGAGATCTCTCCCTGCCGAGCGTGGTGTTCTCCATGCTCAGCAGTGAGAGATCGTGGCAGGCGGTGGCCACCTTCTGCGAAACGGTGATGACGCAGAAGGAGGCCGCGGAGCGGATCAGGGAGAACGATGTCCGAGCTGACCCGCTCCGGCGCAGACGACCGGGGGAACGGAGAAGACGGTTTGCACGTCTCCTCCCTCCTCCGTAGTGGGGTTACTGGCGAATAGTCGGGGGACTCTTCGCCGGTTTGCACGGCCCTACACGTCTAGGGGGTGACCTTGGTGAGCAAGGTCATCCCTTCACAGGCGCTGAGGCCCGGTTAAGATCAATCCGGGCCTACCGCTGGGGCGAGATGGTGACTGCCAGCGCGACCCTGTCTCGCCCCACCTTGGCGGAGGACTGCTCACGGGGGGGTTTTAGTGGGTCTGAGCCCCACACGCCCCCTTCCGTCACCCCCGTGGCGGAAGGGAAGTGCACAGCATTTCCCCCCTAAAAAAAAAAAAAAAAAAAAAAAAAGGTTTCATTTCATTTCATCTCATTAAATTTCATTTTCAATTCATATCAATAAAAAAATCTATAAAAGACTTGGGTGTATGGACATAGTTCCCTTTGCCTACCAGAATGGGTGAAGAAAAAAAAAATTCTACGGTTGGCGCCATTTTCCAGAAATTTTCTTTGCGAGTTTATTTTATTAAATTGCTTCATTTTATCGCAACTGTATTAAAAATAGTCGTTCAGTACACGTGCGGAACCGTCATTGCAACTTGTTCCGACTGTCAACCCTCGCCTTCGGCTGCGCCTCGGCTCGGGTAGACATTTGTTGCAACTCTTTGCAATGCCAGCCTTTCCCCACTTGTAATGAAATATACTGGTAGGGTGATTCTTGAGTGACTTAAAGTGACCTGTCACTATCTCGTGACACTCGCGCCACGGCACGCACGGCTCGTCTGAGTCTGCACCGCGCCCCCAGAGTTCTGCACTAGAGCGACACTGCATCGCAGAGGCGCGTCGTGGCAACGGAGCGGCGCGCCATTTTAATATTTTTGCCACTGTTTCTTACGAAACAAAACGCACCATAGCCGCACTGCATCATTGTGTGTGTGTGTGTGTGTGTGTGTGTGTGTGTGTGTGTGTGTGTGTGCGTGAAGGAAAGTGCGCGTGCAAGATTCAAATAAAATTCTCTGTTTCTTCATATGATAGAGTCATAAGCCAGTTCTGCACTGTCTTTCTACAAGACGAAACAGTACAGTCTTATACTGGGCAAACAGCACAAACTTTGTTGTATGTGTTAGATTGTGCAAAAGCCGGGCTTCTACGGGTTAGTAGAGATCCGTTAATGTTCTACACATGACTTAAATCCTTAAAAATCTCAGCAATCCTTACACTTAATAAAAAAATATACCTACAAACATATCCCTTGGCTTACTATCTACTTAGAACTATAAATATTTTTGAAAATTTTTCTATAACTCTTAGCAGGCCAGGCCTGTACAGATCTGTAACAGGCGGCCTTTCAATATCCGGTCGTTGTACAGATCTGTTGTTTGGTCGTATGTTGGTCCTTAATTTCATGAATCTATGGTGTTGTACTCGTGTGTCGATACTTTAAGTTGTTTTATGTTGGTACAAAACATAAAATGTAGTTTTCGTAAGCGACTGTTGTTAATTTTTCTGTGCATGTTCTGTGGCGCGCGTGATAAAAAATGTAATACAATTGTTTTACGGCGTTTTAAGGCGCGGTCCAACCACAAATTTAAAATAATTTACGATGCTTTACTTAAGGTTGAAAATCGCTTGTTATATTAGACGATGTAATGCGAAAATGCATTAATTTTGTACGTTTTCTTTATATATTTCGATGTATACTAACACAATTGAAAAAACTGCTGGTTACTACTTTAGTACTATATGTTGGCTATGTATTACCTAAAAAAAATAGTGTTATCGCTGAAAATTCTGAGAGTTTGGACGTGAAAGTTTATTTTTATGGACTTGTTCAGGATTTTTTTCTGCAGAGAGCGAGTAATATTTATGAATTCTGTTCGGTTATTGCTCTTTGCCTGTTCCTTTTCTAACCTAAGTATTATTTTCATACAATATTATCGATCTGTTTCGTTACACTAGATGTCTAAAGATCATTTATGGTTGTTTTGCAGTGAACTTGATAGTGCAAAGATTTAAAACATAATTTGGTTTAAAAATATGTGAATATAATGTGCTACTGGTGATTTACGGAACGAAAATGACGTCATCGGCCGCCGACTCTATTACGGAGGTAAACAAACTTTGTTATTGTATTTAGGAATGTTTAACTATAAACAATTATTGTTACACAATATACTAGTTATGTTAAAAGCATTTACCTATAAAGCGTGATCATTCCTTCTTCCTTAGCAACTCTGCTGAACACGGCTCGCAGCGTGGCGTACTCCATTGCATTGGTGACGGCCATCCTCGCCCGCGCCATGTCTAATGGATACGTCGCACTTTGCGATATGACGCCCGCCATAGAGCCCGCTATCAGGTGTTTGATCGGGTGCTGTCTGGAAGAATTACATCACTGTAATCTGTTCAATTTGTAGATAAATGGCTTTACTTATAAACGTGGCTGATTTTTTTACAGTCTGTGTCGAATTTTTTTTTGTCGTCTCGTTGTGTTATCAGCAGGGCTATTATGTATCTCAGTTGCTAACAAATGTTGATTGAAATCTTGAAAAATGGCGGCTCTATGTCAGTTTTGGCAATTCCAGTAAGCAAAAATGTTAGTAATTTGATCACTGAAGCTGACAAAAGTGACATAGAGCGGCCACTTTTTCAGATTTCAATCCACATTTGTTAGCAACTGAGATACATAATAGCCCAGCTGGTTGTTTTTACATCTATGGTTTTACTAAAAGGAAACAGATGACTTATTCTTACAATCAAAGAGGATGCACTGGATACTTAGTGTTACTTTAGGGGATGTCCATTAATCACGTGATGCTCGAAAAGGGGGGAGGGGGTACGACAAAAATCACGAAATATCACCAGGGGGAGGGAGTGTAGTAAAAGCCATCACGTGTATTTGTTTTTTCGTAAAACGCGATACATTAAATATCTTCATGTACTATAGTACAATATATATATATATATATATATATATTTCGCATGACAGCATTCCTTTAATATTATTTGTAAGTATGCGAATCAAAAACAACCTGCAACCTTTCTGTCTAGACTTTTTATCATGGTCCTTAATTTTATAGAATAATAGTAGATTATACTTTATACCTGTATTTAAATATAATATTATTCTAAATATTTTAAGATTCTTTGAAGGTACTAAAAATGCACGTGATTTTGGATGGGGTGGGGGGTTTAGTCTTAAACCTCACCACGTATCACCAAGAGGGAGGGAGGGTCAAAAAATTTTAAAAAATCACGTGATTAGTGGACGGCCCTTTATGCCGTTTGCAGATACAAAATAGTTTCAATAGATATTTCACTATAATTAAATTACCGCGACCGTGCGCATTATTTTAAATGGCGGTTTTTATCGGGGTTTTAGCGAACACTGGGTCGCAAACTTTAGTTATCGTTTACGCCTCAAGGGTTAATTTAATAAACGTCGTTTAGTTCTGCGCACTTCAAAATTGTTCTGTGCCGAACTAACCCCCAGTTTCTGAAACGTTTATCAAAGCGTTGATTAGTTGACCGACTAAATACTAACGCTCATTGGTCGGTGGTATTCTATGACGCGATATGTAACCAATCAGCGGTCAGTATTCCCTCTGTTAGCTGATACAATTTTGACCAACGTAAAAACTGGAGGTATATGACGTTATTTAAAATCCATGGGTGGAAATAAACGTCTTTTTAGGTGCGTTCATTTAGCTTATGAGGGCATTGGTGGCGTTGTCATTGATGGCTCTTTTGTTAAAGCGTTCGTAAAGCTCAAAAACGTTATTTTTGCCACTTTTTCACACACCCTATTCGAACGCTCAACCGAGCATAAGACCTAAAATCGCATGATTATGGTGTCAAATAACTACATAGCTGTCAAAAAACGATCACAAACAACCATGCTCCGGACGTGGGTCCGGAATTGCACTTTTTGGTGGCGAAAATTCCTCTTTTTTAGCTTTCCGAACACTGAACAAAAAGAGACATGAAAGACATTTTCACCCACAGATTCCCAATTCGAACCCCTTGTGAGCGTTTTTAGCGTTATTTTCGCTAAAACGCTCACAAATAGCCTATTCGAATGCACTATTTGTGTACAAAAAGTTGCAAAAATTCCGATTTCTTCTTAAAAATATGACTGTGCTCCTCAGGCTTAAAAAAATAGATTTGTCTCCTCCTGGCCCTTAGAATACATCGTATATGTGCCCTTCAGGCCATTCACCAATGTATAGTGTCTAAGGCTAGTTATATAAAAAAAAGATAAAAAATCAAAATAAATCTAACCTCTTGTATTCCTTTTGTAATTAAAAAATGCCAAAATAAATAAAATGTTACGTGCAATGTCACGGACCCATTTGTCGTCTATGAACAAAGGCATAATAAAAATAAATCCATGGAGCTAAGAAATAGGTTGGTGCAAGCACATATGAAAACTTCGCAATTGATTTTTTTTCAACTGCGATATTTTAAATATAAAACTAATGAAACGAAATGAAAATATGACGGCAGCATATAACATTGATTGATAAAAGTAAGAAAGGAGAATTACAATTTACTGCTATGTCATAAAATGGCCCCCAACTCAGCATAATGCTGGTTTAAACCAGCGCTGGTCTTCCGATGGAGCCAGACTGTGACGTCACGGTGGATTTATACATTATTAAGACGCGGTCCAACCCCAATTTTAAAATAATTTACGATGCTTTACGTAAGGTTGAAAATCGCGTGTTAGATTGGACGATGTGATGCGAAAATGCGTTAATTTTGTACGTTTTCTTTATATTTTTCGATATATACTAACAGAATCGAAAAAACTGCTGGTTATAACTTTAGTACTATACGAGGGTGAATCAAAAAATTCTTGGAATCAATATTAAAAAATGCAAAGATTTAAATAATAATATTTTATTTTCCTACATAATCTCCCTCAAATGCAATGCATTTAGAATAACGCGTTTCTAACTTCCTTATTCCTTGTGAAAAAAAATTATTTTCTTGACTCTCGAAAAAGTCCTCTACGGCAGCTATAACCGCGTCATTATCGTGAAATTTTATTCCACGAATTTCCTCTTTTAATTTTGGAAATAAGTGAAAATCACTTGGGGCTAAGTCCGGAGAATATGGTGGGTGGTCAAGGAGATTGAAGCCAGCACAGCGGATTGCGTTGAGCGCAACTTCCGATCGATGAGCAGGAGCGTTATCTTGAAGGAACAACACGCCCAACGACAGTTTTCCACGACGTTTTTCTTTAATCGCTTCACGCACTTTCGGGATTAAATTTGCATAATAGGGTCCAGTAATCGTCTGGCCTTTTGGCATGTAATCAATAAAAAGGATTCCTTCACTATCCCAGAACACAGAGGCCATAACTTTGCCAGCGGTAGGAGCAACTCGAAATTTCTTAATGGATGGAGAGGATGGTCGTTTCCAAGACATGCTTTGTCTTTTAGTTTCAGGATCAAAATGGTGGACCCACGTTTCATCCATGGTGACAAGACGACGGCAAAAATTATCCGAATCACGCTGGAACATTTCGAGATTACGCTTGGAAATTTCCAAACGTCGCTTTTTGTTTTCGTCGGTTAACATTCGTGGCACCCATCTTGCAGACACTTTTTTGAACCCCAGTGAATCAATTAAAATGGATTGAACGCTACCAAAAGATATCTTTAGGATCTCAGCTATATGTTTTATAGTCATTCTTCTGTCTTCCAAAACCAGATTCTCAACCTTTTTGACATTTTCTTCTGTAACGGAGGTTGAAGGCCGCCCAGAACGCGGGTCATCTTTACAGCTTGATCTACCTCTTTTAAATTCAGCCACCCAGTACGCAACCGTAGAATAGGGTACAGCATCACCCCCTAATGTCTGCTGAATGTCCAAAAAAATTTCCTTCGTAGACATTTTTTTCAAACTGAGATATTTTATCACCGCACGTAACTCACTTTTATCCATAATTTTGACTTTTTAGCAACTCGTTGCACAAAAAAATTTATTACATGCGAACGAACTGACAAAAACAAGTGACAGTCTGCATAAATATAGTGTGATAGACACTCTTTAATTTGAATATCGAACTTGATCCAAAAAGGTTTCATATATATGCACTTCTAAGAACTTTTTGATTCACCCTCGTATGTTGGCTATGTATTACCTAAAAATAAATATAGTGTTATCGCTGAAAATTCTGAGGGTTTGGACGTGAAAGTTTATTTCAGGGTATTTTTGCGCTGAAAGAGAGTTATATTTATGAATTCTATTCGGTTATTACTCTTTTCCTATTCCTTTTCTAACCTTTGTATTTTTTTTCATAATATACTATCGTTCTGTTTCGTTACACTAGGTGTTTAAAAATACCGGTTTTACTTTAATCAGGGTACGAGCGCGCCTTAATAACAAATGAACACTAAAACCGCATACTTAGTTCTTCAATAGCTATCTGTATCGACCTACTTGTTCAATAAAAGTAACAGAATCGACACCAATAACTAGCAAACAAATTAGTATTTTTTATATAAATCTTAAATTATGACTATACATACAGATACAAACGAGAAGGTTATTATCGGGTATGTACATACCTACTCATAAGTCATATTAGTTACATTACTATATGACACTGGTGTCATGTTTTTGATTTTCCTGGCATTTTTGATGTGTGAAGATAAATTGTCTTAGTTTCATTTTAAATATACTAATGTTTTGAAGGTTCCTAATCGGAACCTAATGAGGTGATGACATGTGTACACGAAAACCTCGCGTATCTTTGAGAGATTTATTTAAAGTACATGATCCAGGGTCAATTTTTGCACTTGATTTACTATCAAGCTAATTTTCCTTGAGTAGCTTCATTATGATGAGCTGCCCAGCAATATCCTGTACGAAACTCTCGATTGTGGTAGCTAACAGAGTGTTTGGATTTGATATTACACAAATGTTTTTCAACTATTGGAACGAAGTTCCTTATCGCGCGTTGTGAAAGGGGGCTAGACGGAAAAAAATCTTACGAAAAGTTGCCACGACACTTTTTGCTATAGTAAGCTGTCTGTCTCTCTCTCTCTCTCTCTCTTATAGAAAGCAAGTGCAGCGTCGCATGTTTCTCTGTCTGTCTCTCTCTCTCTTATAGAAAGCAAGCCAGATGTTGTAATCGTAGCAAGTGGCGCCATTTAGTTCCGTAAATTTATACTAGATGGCGACTCAGGTAAAGTTAGCTCGCGGAGGCATTTCATTCACTGGATGTAATATGTAATTTTGAGAAATATATATTTTTGAACACTTCCCATACGCAGAAAGGAGTTTTATTGAAGTAACCCTATACGCGCGATTATCGGAACCTATTATTGGAATATTTACTATGGTTTTGTATTTTTAGCATTATTTTTTCTGATGAGGAACTTCGTTCCATCCGGGTGTCCCTTGACACCTCTCAAGTTTTTTTTTTTAGTTATTAAGTGATCTGTGTTAGTTTAGATTTTAAGATTAGGTACATCCCTAATTTAGTTCATTACTTGTGTCCCCGCAATAAAATTTGCATAGAAAGACCGAACGTCGGATTTTCACTTCCTTCCTTGGCTGACTGTCATTGCAGCAACATGCAATTGTTTAGTAGACAAATAAATCCTCAATTTAACTGCAAAAGAACCAGCTTTCATTAAAAATCTCCATCGTCGCACGTAGTAGCAACAACCGGGAGAGCTAACGCCCCAACACACAGGTAGCAAGGATACAATATGTCGATTTGGTGATTCTCAAATATTTATTACTAACTGGATTATTTTTGTTAAATCTCAAGAGAATTATCTAAATTATTTGAAAATATATGTGTCCTACAAAATGTATGGGTTTGATCAGCGAATATCCAGTCCTAAAATGTACCGATAATGAAGGAAGTCATTAAAAATGATTACTAACCAGCTGATATTTGTCAGCTGTCATCTGCCACCAATAAATCTATATGAAAAGAATGGCCCCGAGTTTCTTGCCGCTACTTCTCGGTAGGCTCTATATATTTTGAAACGCGGCGGTAGAGTCTTTAAAGTACATCATAATGAGTAATTGACGTTAATAAGTGCGTCTTTAATGCCTAAATTGAATAATGGCTTACAGCCGTATTTATAAACAAGCAAAAGTAACAGTTTTAATTCTATAGACTATAACTTGCCTGAAGTTAGAACTATCAAAGGTTAGAATTCTTAGCCGAGTAATAGTCACCATTTCCTTTGCTTAAGCAATGAGAACACGTACATTTTTCGCTCTTATTGCAAATGTGAAGTTGTATAAAAATGACATTCGCACACAAGTCGGAACTGTGAAGGATCTATTATGCTGTAAACATTAAAATCCCATGACAACAACCTAATACAAGTGTACAAAGATACATCCAATTTTGGTAGGGTTATGACATGCATTTACTTTAGTAAGTACAACAGATCGCGCGGCGAGAGTTTGGCTTTGACCGTTATTGCGCAGAAGTCAAAAATTGGGTATCACAGGGTGGCTAGAGGGACGAAGGACTCTTGTCTCTCTCTGTCACATCGAAGACGAGGGACTCTTGTCTCTCTCTGTCACATGGCGCGACAGTACCCATGCGCAGTAATCCCCTCCACCCGAAGGTCAAAGCCAAACTCTCGCCGCGCGATCTGTAACATTCATTGTTCGACTATATAACAATATTTTATGTTGAAGTATTCTATCGTCAAGTGCTTACTTCATTGAGAAATTACTTATTTTTAATTAGAAATACGGCATTACTCACGTAATATTTATCGGATAGGTTCAACTATATTTTCGACCACATTCGGTGGTCGTTTTTTTTTTTCGGTTGAAAAAGATCACCGAATGTGTTCGAAAATATAGTTGAACCTATCCGATAAATATTACGTGAGTAATGCCGTATTTCTAATTAAAATTGAGTGAAAATCACGTTAGTTTTTATAACGAGAAATTACTTACTACTTGTTTATAAATACTAGCGTTAGACTTTGACTTTGTAAAGGTGCTTACTCACTTCGCTAAAACAGGCGTGTCTACATTCAAAGCCCTCTTACACTGCTCGTGAACAGTGAACTGTATGGCGGCGTACGGCACGATGCGCGCCATGGTGGCGCTGTTCCCCCGCCACAGAGCCAGCACGCCTTCGTGTCTCAGAGTGTTGCGAAGGAAGTTTATAGCTGCGCGCCATGAGTACGGGGTTTGGCTGTGGAGAGTGCAAATAATAAAAAAATATAGCAACTATAAAATCAAAGACATAATAGTTACCTTCTGGGCTATTATATTAATTTTTATTATAGTAATTTATCTATAGTATGTATGTATTTAGAAATATATAAGTATGTTTATCAGTTGTCTAGTACCCATAACACAAGCTCTGCTTAGCTTGGGACTAGATGGCGTTGTGTGTTAGTTGTGGAATATTTATTTATTTATTTATTTATTATGTATCTCAGTTGCTAACAAATTATGATTGAAATCTTGAAAAATGGCCGCCCTATGTCAGTTTTGGCAACTACAGCAAGCAAAAATGTTAGTAAATTGATGACTGGAGCTGACAAAAGTGACATAGAGCCGCCATTTTCTTCGATTTCAATCAACATTTGTTAGCAACTGAGATACATAATAGCCCTACTGGTTAAAAACATTCGATTATGAAGAGCTTGAAAAGATGTTGACAGATTTTTATACTAAAAAAAGCCATTATTACACCATAAACATATATATTATATACACACTCGGACACATACACATACACGTAAACCATACACCTAATAACAACAGCACATTCACATGTATGCGCTTTTTAATATCAAAGATCTGACATAAATACCTGCTATGTATTTATGGGAGAAGCCACTGGCTCCTGAAACACAGTTCACACTACTACCTACTTTTTATGTCAATAAACTATTTGTAATAATTCATAGTACATTACTGCAGAATCCAGTAAGAAAGCCTTCCTGTCCTCGTATATAACCGGACCTCACCTACGCGCAGGTGGCCTTTCTTACTGGTTGAGGCTTGTATAATGCTTTTCTCAAAAATAAAAGAAAGTTTTTGCTAATTCGGCCTCAGCTTTTAAATTAGGAGGAGTTCCATCTATTTTTCTAAATCAGATTCGCTTGAACTCATTGTTTGGGATTATCTATGTTCACGCGGTAAATTATAACACAATTGTCGCAATTGAATGTATAATCCCGCCAGTCTTTGCTTTTTTTTACTAAAAAGTTTGCGTTTAGTTTTTAACATTGTTATATTTTTACACTACATGAATGTTTTAGTAAAAAAATGTAAATTATTGGTTTGAATCTCCATGTTAATTTTAGAATGGAAATCTTTAATCCAACATGATTTATAAACTGAAATTATTAAATATAAACATACAATCCCACACTATACTTCTACAACATTACTAAGTACAAAACGCATCGTGCATACTTTTTCTGCGTCGCGTTAAATGTCACAGACTATAAAATGGCTGTTTTAAGGCTCCAAAAATATATCTATCTCATAAATTATGAGATAGATATATATTTGGAGCCTCCCTCCTATAACCATGTTATAATGGCTAAACTCTAATCTGTGTCTGGTATTATGTTTCTTTTTCTAAGCAGATCTAAAGAGGATGACCTACTGCCCAGTAAGTAAATTACATACTTACTTACTGGACAGTAGGAGGTTCCAAATTTAAAATCTTGCTTCTTACTGGACAGTTTGTGATAAGTCTCCGGTAGAGTTCACTTTCTGGATACTTTTGAGAGATGTTATGGCAACATTACATACCATTTTTTGAGAAAATTAATTTATTTGTCAGAATACAAACATTGAATATAAAATGTTTAGTTGTTGTACAAATATGCTGCATATGTATTCAGCCTGCAAGCATACGTGCAAATGTTTTGTCTGTAGTCGCAATTATAATTACAAAATAGTATATTTCATTACAAGTGGGGAAAAGGCTGTCATTGCAAAGAGTTCCGACAAATTGACGGTTGACAGTCGGAACAAGTTGCAAGGACGGTTCCGCACGTGTACTGAACGACTATTCTTAATACAGTTGCGAAAAAATGAAGTAATTTAATAAAATAAACTCGCAAAGAAAATTTCTGGAAAATGGCGCCAACCGTAGAATATAATCAGAGATTTTTTTTCCTTCACCCATTCTGGTAGGCAAAGGGAACTATGCCCATACCTCAGACCAAATAAAAAAGTCAAGACAGAATGTTGTGAACAGAAAAGTGAAGCCGGCAAAACTACGCCTCGCCGTGTACATACACAATTACACACACACACGCACAACGAAACTACGCCTTGACTCGTCAGTCGAACTAAGCTGCGCGTGGAAGCAACACGTAAAGTAAATCAACAAATTTACCAGTCAAAATGCCGAATTGTGTCGTGAAACGGTGTTAAAACAAACATCAAAATATAAAAAGAAGGATGGAATCACATTTCACACGTAAGTAACTTGGAAAGCAATATTTTAAATAAATAAAAATAAAAATAAAGGTTATTGCTTGGAACATAGAAAGTGTTGCCATGGTAAAGCCTGTAAGGTTTACCCTATTATTGGGTAATCTTAATATTTAGTATACAGGCTGACTGGTTGAACACTTTACATATTGATATATAGTGCTCAGTACTCGATTCTCGTTCTAATTAAGAAAAAAAAATAGGTGCCTAATATTTACCTAATTTAACTTTAATTGTCTACTCAAAACAATAAACATGGTCACTCGCGGCGCGCGTGTCGCGGCGCGGGCGGCGCGGCCCTTTGGGTCATTAACCCCGTTCGGACGCAGCTTGATTCCTTTGAACGCGGCGCGGCGCTTTGGGTCATTAACCCCGTTCGGACGGTGTCCATAATTTTCGAGTTATAGCACATTCATAGAATGAAGGTTTCCTCTGTAGTTTAACGGTATTTTTTTAATTTTATTTTTTTAAACGTTTCATGTGACCATGAATTATCATGTCCTTGTTTATGTAAAGTGTTCAACCAGTCAGTCTGTATATGTTACGTTAATACGGGTACGTTTTTATAATAGTTTATCAACGTGTTTTAACCGACTTCAAAAAAGAAGTAGGTTCTCAATTAGACTTTTCTTTAAATATAATATTGTATGACACTCGACGCAATATCTTTATACAAAACCGGTTTCGTCGTTTGAAAGCAAATTAAAAAAAATAGGCAATTCTTTTTTTATTTTTAGTTTATTTTCAACCGACATCTAAAAGGAGTAGGTTCGCAATTAGGTTCTATTGTTTTAAATACTTGTTACCTCAGAAGTCCGTTATTTATAAACCGATTTGAACAATTATTTTTTTGTTGGAAACCTGATACCTTTAACCCGTCCGCATCAGCGCAAAAAATAACAATAGATTTATGAATGAAACTTAACTCGAATGAGTCTTGCTGATTCGGACAGATTAATATGGACTCGCATTAATTTCACACTGGATTATCAATTTCGTACATATTGAAGGCGGTTATGTATTTTTGTAAAAATAAACCATATTTCTATTGAAGTCTTTTGTTTTTAGGGTGTATTTCTATTGAATGTTGTTGTGTGTAGTTAGTATGCGGAAAGTTATACGAGATGGTCGACCAGTCTTTGTCATCACGCGATTTTATAAACCAGTCGTAGAAGAAAAATGCTAAGCAGGATTCATAGGTACATTAATAAATATTGAAAGTTTAAAAGCGCTTTATACGAAGTACATAGAATATGAAAAAAAACTGTTTTTTTATCTACTTATAAATTAAGCCAGGATCATTTGGAGATTCTATTTACGTCTATTAGGATGCATGGAGGGTTCAACGATAACCCTAACGTAAGACAGTTTACAAGCAAGCTACAAAAAATACTATGTCATTTAGAATTAAAATGTCTTGCAAAAAGTAATTGTGTTCCTTTAGAACATATAGCAATACTTAATTGCACTTCAACAACTATAATTATAAATAGCACTTCATCGTCGTATAGAAACGAAGAAGAAGAAGAAACCATTGAAAATTCTTCGTTGCAACTTCTTAATGAAATTGTTAATGAATCATTTGATTGGGCCAGCTGTTTACATGACAATTCATATTATGGTGACTACAGAAAAATGATAATTGGTTACATATCTAGAAGTTCAGTGCACTATCTTGTTAAAACCATAAAATGCTCTAAATGTTAAGATGCCTTGCAGACTGATGAGAAACTTTATTTTCACAAGCTCATTAGTTTAAAAAACAAAGGCGGATTTCGCTTCCCGTCTAAGGATCTTTTTGACATTTGTGTCACTTGTGAAGCGGTTGTTCGAAAATTATTGAATGAAAATATTGCAATAACCGCAGAAAATCAACACCAAACTATAGTCTTGAACATATTAAAGAAATTCATTGGAAACAATCAGATTTTAATCAATTTAGAGTCAAAACATGAATATGTTGGGCAGGAACATAAACTTAATTTAATACGGTGTGTAATTGAGAAATACTTAAACATTAGATTCCACCATATTGCTAAATTAGAAAGTATTTCTAAATCAGTGCAAAGTAAACGACAAGCGTACAAAAAAATAATTCAGCATAAAGGTTTTTAAATAAAACTAGCAGTTACACCGAGTAATTTTATTTCTGAAACTCTTTGTATTTTCTCTTTCACTACCCAATGCCACTACTTTTTACCGACACCTAATGTAGGAACCCTATTATTATATTAAAACTAATAACGTTATAACTTTATTAAATTTATAACGTTAATAATTTCATAACGTTATTTTTATGGGGTAATTTAAATTATCATGGCAGCACCGATTCACGCACTACATGCATAGAAAACCGGCCTCACTGCTCTGTTCACAACATTCTGTCTTGACTTTTTTATTTTGTCTGAGGCCCATACAGCCAAGTCTTCAGTAGAATGTTTTTTATTGATATGAAATGAAAATGAAATTTTCAATCATTAAATCTGATATTGAAACAAATTAGTAGGTTCTTTTTAGAAATATACGTATTTGCATGAATCATAAAAACTTCTATGATTTTTTTTTTGTAAAAACTTCATGGTTGGTTTTTCTATTTAATAGACTTTATTTTGACAGTTGGGAAAGAGAACGCACGAGTTCGGGAAAGGTAAAAAAAGCACGAGTATGTAATAGCTCACATCCCGAACGCTATATGTCCTTGCAATACGCCACTTTTTGAGCAACTGTACTAAAAATAACATTATATTATTTAATATTTGTAATGCCTTGAAAAAACACTACAAAAACAATTATCTAATAGCCACTTAGTAAACCTCTTTCTAAAGATTTGTCCTTCTAACCTCCAGTTTCTAGACTGACAAACTTTGATCAGTCAACATACGGAAAACTGACCGCTGATTGGTCACATATCGCGTCATAGAAAACAATTGACCAATGAGCGTTTAGTAATTAGTTGTTCAACTAATCAAGGCTTTGTGGAACGTTCCAGAAACTGGGGGTAACTGTTTCAAATCATAAGGTAACTTATTATATACTGTTATACACATATTATACATATCGGCGCGGATACATTAATTAGCCAATAAAAATTAGTCTATAACAATTAGATTTGTTAAATGGATTATTTTAATTGATTTGTAAAACATAGATTCACACTTTTGAAATTGTTTACAGTAAATTATTCTAATCAAAAATTAATAATGCAACGTGCAAGTACGCCGTAACCTATAAAAGCGGCATTCTTGTTCGAACCGCCGCACAGTACGGACCTCTCTGGGACGTCGTTAAGCTACCGGTCGAATATACGAAACCTATCAGTGATTTGTGGAGTTTTATTTGGAACAGAATATAAGTGACGATCAATTCTAAAAAAACATCATGGAGGTCTCTTCTTCCGTCATATACACATCTTTTATAAATGTCCTTATAAAACGGAACTATGCTATTTCGAAAGAGGGGAAACAGAACTGTGCTATATCGAGAGAGAGAAAACAGAACTGTGCTGTATCGAGAGAGGGAAAACAGAACTGTGCTGTATCGAAAGAGGGAAAACAGAACTGTGATGTATCGAGAGAGGTATAACAGAACTGTGCTATATCGAGAGAGGGGAAACAGAAATGTGATATATCGAGAGAGGGATAACAAAACTGTGCTATATCAAGAGAGGGGAACAGAACTGTGCTATATCGAGAGAGGGGAACAGAACTGTGCTATATCGAGAGAGGGAAACAGAACTGTGCTATATCCAGAGAGGGAAAGCAGAGCGGTGCTATATCGAGAGGGAAAAACAGAACTGTGCTATATCCAGAGACGGAAAGCAGAGCGGTGCTATATCGAGAGGGAAAAACAGAACTGTGCTATATCGAGAGAGGGGAACCAGAACTGTACTATATCGAGAAGGAAACAGAGGGAAAACAGTACTGTGATATATCGAGAGAGGGATAACAGAATTGTGCTATATCGAGAGAGGGATAACAGAATTGTGCTATATCGAGAGAGGGAAACCAGAACTGTACTATATCGAGAAGGAAACAGAGGGAAAACAGTACTGTGATATATCGAGAGAGGGATAACAGAATTGTGCTTTATCGAGAGAGGGATAACAGAACTGTGCTATATCGAGAGAGGGGAACCAGAACTGTACTATATCGAAAAGGAAACAGAGGGAAAACAGTACTGTGATATATCGAGAGAGGGATAACAGAATTGTGCTATATCGAGAGAGGGATAACAGAACTGTGCTATATCGAGAGAGGGGAACCAGAACTGTACTATATCGAAAAGGAAACAGAGGGAAAACAGTACTGTGATATATCGAGAGAGGGATAACAGAATTGTGCTATATCGAGAGAGGGATAACAGAATTGTGCTATATCGAGAGAGGGAAACAGAACTGTGCTATATCCAGAGAGGGATAACAGAATTGTGCTATATCGAGAGAGGGAAACAGAACTGTGCTATATCCAGAGAGGGAAAGCAGAGCGGTGCTATATCGAGAGGGAAAAACAGAACTGTGCTATATCGAGAGAGGGGAACCAGAACTGTACTATATCGAGAAGGAAACAGAGGGAAAACAGTACTGTGATGTATCGAGAGAGGGAAAACAGAACTGTGCAATATCGAGAGAGGGGAAACAGAACTGTGATATATCGAGAGAGGGATAACAGAACTGTGATATATCGAGAGAGGGATAACAAAACTGTGCTATATCAAGAGAGGGGAACAGAACTGTGCTATATCGAGAGAGGGAAACAGAACTGTGCTATATCCAGAGAGGGAAAGCAGAGCGGTGCTATATCGAGAGGGAAAAACAGAACTGTGCTATATCGAGAGAGGGGAACCAGAACTGTACTATATCGAGAAGGAAACAGAGGGAAAACAGTACTGTGATGTATCGAGAGAGGGAAAACAGAACTGTGCAATATCGAGAGAGGGATAACAGAATTGTGCTATATCGAGAGAGGGATAACAGAACTATGCTATATCGAGAGAAGCACGAAATTGAAACTAGCAGCCATTTACCAACGATTAGAAAAAAACTGGACTAGAGAATGATTTGTCAATAAAGTCTACTTTACTACACTTATTTAATAGCTCAACCGGACACGTACGAATAATAGGATGCGACATTGGTACCCGTACTGATTGCACCGGTATTTAACCCGTCCGCATCAGCGCAAAAAATAACAATAGATTTATGAATGAAACTTAACTCGAATGAGTCTTGCTGATTCGGACAGATTAAACTAGGATAAATACCGGTGCAATCAATACCGGTACCAAGACTAGGTACCTAACTAAATGTGTGCATATGTACTCACGAAGCCTGGAAATTGATCTTCGTCCTATCCAGCGGTGCTATGGCAGTCTTCGCCAGGGCGCCTGCGCAGGCGCCGGCTATCAGGGATGTTATGACGGTAGTACTTCTGTTCAGGTCCGTGTGACTCCGCGCACGCTTCGTGCCATCTGTCGAGAGGCAAAGGAAAATAAAAATCTTTTTAACCGACTTCGAAAAAGGAGTAGGTATCTCAATTCAACCGTATTTGTGTGTGTGCTCGCGGATAACTTCGTCGTTTATAAACCAATTTTCATGATTATGAAAATAATCATGAAAATTGTTTTATAAACGACGATGTTTCATAGAGTATATGTGGTCCCATTGAAATTTCTTCAAACTCGGTCTAGCTGTTTTTGAATTACACTCCAATAACTGAAAAGTGTTTCGCCTGTCTTGATGATATCATTATGGTGTATCCCGTAAGTAGATCATGTAAGATCACAATAAGGCTTAAAAAATTGTTTACCAACCGACTTCAACACTAATAATTTATTTAAAAAATACTTGAACCGACTTCCAAACCACAAATAGGCACTCAAAAGCGAAAAATAAATTAATGTCTATTTATATAAAAATGAACCCCTAATTCTCCTGGTCACGCTATAACTTGAGAACAGCTTTACCGATTTCATTCATCTTTTTTTTAAATGTTTTCTAATACTTCGTAGAAGGTTCTTACCTTAAAAAAATAAGAAAAGATGGGAGGCTATGGCGAGGCCGAAGGCCGAGCCTATGTCTCCACCATCCACCTACCCGCATTCTCCAGTCGTCCCGCGATCATGGCGCTTGCAACAGTGTCGAAATATCGGGAGCTCATTAGAAATAAATACCACAGTGTTCATCCCATAGGTAACATTAAGTTTATCTCTATTCATTGTTCCAAGAAAGATTGCCCGCAACAAAATTGAGTTATATAAAATCAAAATATTTCCTCCCCCATATATATTCCTATATAACTCCCCCAGAAATCTCCAAAAGGACCGGTTGGAAGCGGTCTGCATCCAACGTCGTCCTGCCCACTGCCAATTCAACTGGCTTATCTTATGACGACGGCTATAGTCTAAGCTGACGACGGTGACTTTCGGTCTTCTACTTATCTCCTCATTTCTGATTTGATCACGTAGAGAAACCCCGAGCATAGCCCTCTCCATAGCTTGTTGTGCGATTTTGAGCTTGCTTATGAGGCCCATAGTAAGAGACCATGTTTCAGTGCTAAACAATAACGTATTAAAATGTATGATAATGTGAATCGCCAGGGTTGCTCGCAACATGAATCATGACAAAAAAATCAAACGCTTCCTTGTGTTTGTTATCGAATGATTAAGCCCCTTATCAAGTTATTATCGCCTGAGTAAATACCACCCGTAGCGTATTGTGGTCACCGCTATATCTGACACAATCACTTCCCAGACAAACTTTAAGGCCTATGCGTTAGACCTGAGCGTTATTGCGAAAAATACCACGCGGAACTCGATGGGTAGATACGAATAGTATGAAGTTCCATAACTGCAGCGAAACTTGTACCGCCTGGTGAGGCGGTATTTTCTCTTGTTTTGGCGATACTAGTTCCGCCGCCCCGCTGACCGTTGCCAACGAATATCTCTACCGCGCGCGGTTGCGATATCCGCTTTGGTGTGAACAGTGAAATTAACGCCTAACCTTTCGGATTTGTCTATCGCTTGCCGTAGCGAATAACGCCCAGGTCTGAATAGGCCTTTAACTGCCTACTTTTAAAGTGTCACCTTGTGTGATGACTTGGCTACCATTGGGGCCACAGGACTGCTCATGGTTTCACCGTCAATCAAATCAAATCAAATGCCTTTATTTGCATGAATGTAGGTAATAAAAGTTGGTAACATTTTATGTATGTACCTATATTATTATTTGAATAATTTAAAGAAGTTGGAATAGTTTATTGCATTTATGAATATAGGCTTCCTTTGTGTATAGTGACTTAAGAGGATTGCATAGCTACTTTCCATACTAAAAGAAAAAAACTCTTTTAATAATGCAATAAGTCCGTGAAAAATCCCATGACGCTAAACAAAATATGTGAAATTTTGTAAATTAAAAATAACAATGAGTTCTCGTTTTATAATGATGATTATGATAAATAATGAGTTAAAAAAAATACAATTATAATCTTATTGTCGGCGTTACCCGCGTTACGTTCACGTGAAATTTAATTATTTATTAAGGGTTAATTAATTATTTTTCGAAAATAAATATCTTAAGTTACCCATTAAAACATCAGCTATCTGCCGGCAAAAGTTCCGTCAAAATCGGTCTAGCCGTTTCGGAGATTAGCCGGAACAAACGGAGACATAAATTCAGACAAAAATTATATCAAAATGTTTTCGTTACAACTACTGTATTTATTATACCTTTTATATTATATCTAAAATGTTTTTTTTTTTTTTTTTTCAAAATAAATACATGTTTTTTTTATTTAATTACATTGACGTAGCCAGATTATTGTAATGAGGGGCTAGTAGTAGGGGCAGCTTGATACAAGATTCGTTTTTTTAAATCATTTATTTATTAAAATTCGATGCTTGGACGGTCAGCCTCGGTGGCTTAGCGTTCATGGCGTCTGACACGGATTGTCGGAAGACGCAGTCGAATCCGTGTATTTTTGTCTCTAAATTTGCAATGATATTTTAAAAGTGGACATAAATCTCTGATCCTTAAAACCTTGTTTTCTTTATATAACAACAAAAAAATGTAATTTCAATGATGAAACTTCCTTCGACATTCGTAAAGCCGCTTGGTAGACAATGCTATAGTCCATGACAAACTCACCATGATGAGCGTGGACCTTGTGCTCGGACAGCACCAGCACGCGCGCCTCGCCTACCGCCATCCTTTCTCGCCTTTTACATTACTACCCTCTGAAACAAAAGTTTACATTATAACCCTCTAAAATAAAATTTTACATTACTACTCTCAGAAACAACATTTTACATTACCTACTACCCACAGAAAATAATTTTACATTACTATTCTCAGAAACAACATTTTACATTACCTACTACCCACAGAAAATAATTTTACATTACTATTCTCAGAAACAACATTTTACATTACCTACTACCCACACAAAATAATTTTACATTACTATTCTCAGAAACAACATTTTACATTACCTACTACCCACAGAAAATAATTTTACATTACTATTCTCAGAAACAACATTTTACATTACCTACTACCCACAGAAAATAATTTTACATTACTATTCTCAGAAACAACAATTTACGTCACTACTATCATTAACAACATTTAACGTTACTACCCTCAGAAATAACTTTTTATATTACTATCCTCTGAAACAACGCTTTACATTTCTAACCTCTGAAACAATAATTGACATAACTTCACTCTGTAACAACATTTTACATGAGCAGTAACCATCTGAAACAACATTTTACATTATTAACCTCAGTTAACATTTAACATTGACTAAACCGTTCAACCAAATTTTAAATTAAGTAATTCCCCCTGAAACAACATTTTATATTACTACCCTCAGAAACAGCATTTAACATGACTACGGTAAAACAAAATTTTTAATTACTTTACTAAGTACTAAGTAATGGGTTGTCTGGAAGAGATCGCTCTGAGCGATAAGACCGCCCATTGTTGCACCTAGTTTTAAGCATTGTTTTTTATTATATTGTCTAATATTAAGTCATAAATGTGGTGTCTCAATAAAGTGTTATCTATCTATCTATCTAAGTACACATTATTCGTACGAGAATACGGGACCCTATAACTAAACCTACGCTGTCCGTCTGTCATACCATTAAATAAATACCTTTTGAACCACAAAGCTTTGGTCTTTTAAGATAGCGGTGTCGTCATGAACAGGCACGTCCCTAAGGAACGCGCGAATATGCACATACGACATGATATTTTTTTAAGAAATCACTTCATTGAATGATACTACAAAAAATCTTTAATGCTCAGTCTACACTACGCGTCAGAACTTATAAAATCAAATTGATCAAATATAGACATCGACCTTTTTCTTCCGACTTCCAAAAAAAGGAGGAGGTACTCAATTCGACTGTGTGTTTTTTTTTATGTTACCTCATAACTTTTGACTGGGTGAACCGATTCTCAAAATTCTTTTTTGTTTGAAAGCTGGTGCATCCCGTGTGGTCCCATTTACATTTCATTGAATTCGGTCTAATAGTTTTTGAGATACACTCCAATAACCGTATAGAATGGAAGTCAGTATAAAATGTTTCTAATTGTACTTGTTATTAGGACTATTTATATCATTGTTATCACAATCATGTTTTTTTAATCATAATATTTTTTTTCGGTGGTTGTACCACGCTGCAACCCCACAGCCGAATGGGCCGACACGACCGGGGAAGCACCACACTTCCACATTACACCGACGTGAAGTAACATATCTTGCTATTGCGTTTCGTCGGTTTATGGGAGGTTCCAGAGGCCCGGTTCCCTTCTTCCCTATTCTCCCTCTCCTTCCCCCTCCACCTCCATCCTCACCCCTTTTATCTCTTCCTTCCTATCACCCTTCCTCAAAGGTCGGCAACGCATCCTCGAGACCTCTGGTATTGCGGATGTCCGTGGGCGACGGTATCGCTTACCAATAGGTGAGCCTCTTGCTCGTTTGCCAACCTATCCCATAAAAAATGTTTTTATTGATCCCTATAGGAAATAGGATCAGTTGGGATAAAAAATATTTTGCTATTTTAGATTTTTTTTTCGTAACTGTACATTTTTTTGCCAATATTTGTGAATGCAGTTCAGTATACCTCAAAAAGTTATGGATAGTCTCTCCCCCTTTTTGGGATTTGAGCTGGATTGGCCTCACGTGCGAATCCCATATTCACTAACTATGTGGAAAACTGGGGCCTTACTTCCACCTCTTAAAGCAGTCATGTTTCAACCTTACCATTAAATTTGGTACCACCACGTCAATAAAGCAAGATTAAAATAATAATGGATTACGAAAGACGTTTTGATGACGTAGTATCAAATATTTCACGCAAATAGCATACTTTTTCGTGACTTTTGACACTAAGTTTAATTTCAAATTCCAATGCGATCATCCTAATTCGCCACAATTCACTCACTGCATTTTGTCTATCTTCTTGTTCGGCGTTATGTTTTTTTTTATTTAACACTATCTTACGAATGGACTGTGTACATACAAAATACATAATTATCTAATTACATGCCACAGAAGAAGATTGACGTACAGTTATTCATAATGACGTCAGAATAATAACTTTTGTTTTTATCAAGATTGCAATCAATGAGAACAAAAACATTATGTATGTTAAGTACTATCATTATCAATTTTATTAAGAAAACTAACGTGGTTAGATCTTTAATGTGATGTGAAAGGGAACCTCTCGCGTAAGTTATAACCAGTAAGGCGAGACGCAAGCGTCAGTTACTACAAACAAAAGTTGATTGAAATCCTGAAAAATGGCGGTTTTATGTCAGTTTTGTCTTCGGACTAAATAAAAAAGTCAAGACAGAATGTTGTGAAAAGAGAAGTGAGGCCGGTAAAACTACGCCTCGCCGTGTACATACATAATTACATACAACGTAGCTACGCCTTGACTCGTCAGTCGCGGCGCGTAGAAGCAACAAGTAAAATTTGAATTATCATTTAATTTAAATTTATAAATTATGAATAAATTTTAAATAATTTTAATTTAATTTTAAATTATCATGGCAGCACCGATGCACGCACATGTAGTTTAGAAAACCGGCTTCACTTCTCTGTTCACACCATTCTGTCTTGACTTTTTTATTTAGTCTGAGGTTTTGTCAGCTCCAGTCATCAACTTACTAACTATATATATAGAGATAGATATAGAGTCGCCATATTTCAAGATTTCAATCAACATTTATTAGTAACTGAGATATATAATAGCCCTGCTGACTTATGGGGGGTGTATGAACGTGCGCAGTGAATATTTATTTTAAACGTATTATATTTAACGTATATTTTATCAATAAAATCATTTATTCGCCAGAATACAGTCATAAAGGTCTTAAATAATGTAAATGTGGCAAATTGTACTCAATCTGCAAGCAGACGTGCGAATTCTTGAACTTCAAAAATTAAGATTGTATATAATATTAAAGTAGGTAAGTCAAGTTAAAAAAATGGTATTAGAATTAAAATAGATAAATGTCAAAATAAAGAAATAAATAGCATTAAAATCAAATTATTAACAAATCATTACAATTTTGAGTCTCTAAACTCCTTAACACTATAAAAACTCTTGTCCAGCAAATAATTAGTCAATTTTCGTCTGAAGTTATTGCCATTTAATATTTTAATGTCATTTGGTATTTTATTGTATATTACTATGCACATATTATAAACATTCCTTCTGTACAAATCCTTCCGTGCTGGGGGTTGGTACAGAAGGTTGTCAAACCTTGCTCGCGCTTGCCGGGTAAGAGCTTCACAGCGTTTTTTGAAATACTCTGGATGATTTTTCACAAAAATACAAATTTCCAGGATGTACATACATGGTAGAGGAAGTATGTTACATGCTTTGAATAGCGGTCTGCAGCTGTCCAAGAACCAAGCTTTATTTATAATTCTAATACATCTCTTTAACGTAGTATCTAGTCAGAGCAAAGTCACGATACCACCGATATCAACGTCACCTACGTTAGGTTGTATGGTGAGCACACAACCAGAATTATGCTCACCTGCACCTCGATAAGGATCTAACGCAGCACTGCTGGGATCACTTTCTTGTCGAATAAATGTCCTGTCGAAGCAATGACTTGTCGAACTATGTTGAATTATTGAACTAGTCAAAATTCCAGATGAACCCGGGTTGTCAAGCTATCTTTATTTACGTCGAGACAACTGGCACAGGAATTTAAAGTGCTCAGTAGATCTACAGATCGCGCGGCGAGAGTTTGGCTTTGACCGTTATTGCGCAGAAGTCAAAAATTGGGTATCACAGGGTGGCTAGAGGGACGAAGGACTCTTGTCTCTCTCTGTCACATCGAAGACGAGGGACTCTTGTCTCTCTCTGTCACATGGCGCGACAGTACCCATGCGCAGTAATCCCCTCCACCCGAAGGTCAAAGCCAAACTCTCGCCGCGCGATCTGTACCATGAGTTTACAACATCAACACCAATCGATGCTCGCTATCGACTGCCGCAAAATGAAAAAAGAACACCTCGCGGTCAATTGTAGAACGACAGCGAGTACGCCAATCACAAGCTTAATAGGTAGGCGAGATCGAGTATCGAGTATAGATGACATTTATGTTGCCAACTCATGGTAGAGGTACGGGACGCCATGCGGCCCGCGATTGATCTGAGATACAGATTAAATTCAAAATAGGTTTTTTATCTGCGTAGATACTACATGTACTTTGGTACGACAAAAAATTGTTTTACTATCTTATCACAAGTTAAATAACCGTTTTAAAAACATCAACAACTCTAGATAGCATTTATCTGTATTTAGGATAGTGATACAGTGTAACCTTATTAAAACGAACCTCAATCTACAGTTACCCTCGATTTAAAAAAAATATTTCCAATGAGATTGACTAATAGGCGTTTTACTTATTGAATATGAAGTATAAACATGGCAAATTTTATGCTATACCTACCTATAGCTAACGTACACAACTCGCACAACGACATTAACTACATTGACAAGATTAAAAGAGCACGAAGGTATATGAATCCTAGTTGTCAGAAAGGGATCAATATATTATTAACAACGTTGGCCGACCATTCGACCGCCAATGACAGACTCGTTCTCTCTGTCGCTCGCTACTTGTCTCGTTCTCGTGGATGGCGAAGCGGCAACGTCGCAGGAGTTATTTTAAATTAAAATACAATTTTTGATGAATAACATAGAAAAACAATACTTACAAAATTAAATGAAAAGATACATCATTCTTGTTTTTTACACTTGTTCCAGTATATGTTCTGCAGTTTCTGAACACATAAGAAGGCATTTTTACACGTGCTGCGTCGTTGCCAGACAGGCTGGAACTAAGTTCACTCAAGACACGTAGCTCGTGTTGATGTCGCCAAGCCAAGCGCAGTAAGGCGTATCTACGAGTACCTCGTACCGTATATATAGTTTATATTAACATCATTGAATCTTGCGATTTTTTATTGTGTGATTTTGAAGGTATTAAGAATTTTCAAGTACAATTTGAAAAATTTAATACCGACTTCCATTCTATTCAGTTATTGGAGTGTAACTCAAAAACTCCTGGACCGAATTTAATGAAATTTAAATGGGACCACACCGAAAGCACAAGCTTTAAAAAAATTTTTGATTCGGTTCACCCTATCGAAGGTTATGAGGTAAAAAATTTCCAGGGTCCATTTAAATATCATAAAATTCGGTCCAGTAGTTTTTGAGTTATACTCCAATAACGTGTATAGAATGGAAGTCGGTTTCAAATTGTACTTGTACTCTTTTTAATAACGACGTTTAAATTCTTAAAAACACCGTAGAGCTGGCCATATACAAATCAATATTCTTTTAAATTTTTAAATACCTCCTTTTACCCGACTACAGCTAAACCCAAAACGAGGGTTATGTGTTTCACCTGTATGTATGTATATATGTATGTCCGTGTGTCCGCTTGTAACTACTTAACGGCTCGACCGGTTTTATGATACGTCATTAGACTGTCTTGATGGTGCGAGTGCCACTGGGGGCATTATTAGCCGACAGCGGTTAAACTCAAAACGAGGGCAGATTATGTACGCGCTAATTTTTTCTGTTATCAGTTTTAGTTAAATGGTAAAAACGGGAAACACTCACGTTTATCATCTAGTCGTTATACTCCGACCGGTGTTCGGGCAGTACTGATGCCCATCCTCATGGAGAGCGTGGTCTAGCAGCGAGGGCCGCTAGTCGCGCACCCTAGCATCTAGTCGTTATACTCCGAGCGGTGTTCGGGCTGTACTAATGCCCATCCTCATGGAGAGCGTGGTCTAGCAGCGAGGGCCGCTAGTCGCGCACTCTAGCATCTAGTCGTTATACTCCGACCGGTGTTCGGGCAGTACTGATGCCCATCCTCATGGAGAGCGTGGTCTAGCAGCGAGGGCCGCTAGTCGCGCACCCTAGCATCTAGTCGTTATACTCCGACCGGTGTTCGGGCAGTACTGATGCCCATCCTCATGGAGAGCGTGGTCTAGCAGCGAGGGCCGCTAGTCGCGCACCCTAGCATCTAGTCGTTATACTCCGACCGGTGTTCGGGCAGTACTGATGCCCATCCACATGGAGAGAGTGCTCTAGCAGCGAGGGCCGCTAGTCGCGCACTCTATCATCTAGTCGTTATACTCCGACCGGTGTTCGGGCAGTACTGATGCCCATCCTCATAGAGAGCGTGGTCTAGCAGCGAGGGCCGCTAGTCGCGCACCCTAGCATCTAGTCGTTATACTCCGACCGGTGTTCGGGCAGTACTGATGCCCATCCTCATGGAGAGCGTGGTCTAGCAGCGAGGGCCGCTAGTCGCGCACCCTAGCATCTAGTCGTTATACTCCGACCGGTGTTCGGGCAGTACTGATGCCCATCCTCATGGAGAGCGTGCTCTAGCAGCGAGGGCCGCTAGTCGCGCACTCTATCATCTAGTCGTTATACTCCGACCGGTGTTCGGGCAGTACTGATGCCCATCCTCATAGAGAGCGTGGTCTAGCAGCGAGGGCCGCTAGTCGCGCACCCTAGCATCTAGTCATTATACTCCGACCGGTGTTCGGGCAGTACTGATGCCCATCCTCATGGAGAGCGTGGTCTAGTGGCCCTCGGTACTGCCCGAACACTGGTCGGAGTATAACGACTAGATGATAGACGTGAGTGTTTGCCGGTTTTACCATTTAACTATGAGTTCTCACGGATTTTTTTATGTTATTCGTTTTTGAAACTTTAACTTTGTTTACTTGATAATTATTTATCAATCATAGCAAAACTTAATATAGGGAGTATTATTATTTATCTCAGTATAAAGTACTTTATTCACTTTTACTTTAAATTTGTTTACCTCGTTAAAACCAAGCTTAGATAAACCTAACCTCTTTGTAACAAATATAATACTCTAATATTATAAAAGCGAAAGTGAGTTTGATTGTTTGTTACGCTTTCACACCTAAACGGTTAACAGATTGTAATAAACATTTGGCAAGGGGATAGATATATATTTCGGGAAGGACATAGGATACTTTTTATCGTCATTATCATTTATCACCACGCGGGTGAAACCGCGGGGCGCAGCTAGTATTAGTAGTATTATTGACCGAGCGAGTGCAAAGTGTATCTGCAATAGCTTGGGCAAAAATGCTTTCGTATGTCCAAATGTCCGGTTGTTACGTCTTTTACAGGTTCGATAAATATATAGTTTTATATGGATTCAGTTTTTGGATATTGTTCATTTCATAGGTTTTTAGTATCCTCAAATGAAACAGATGGCGTTGGCAATCCTTAAAAATTAAAATAAATAAATAAAAATGCTACCGTATGTCCAGCTGTTCTCTCCTACAGGTTCGATAAATATATAGTTTTATATGGATTCAGTTTATGTATTTTGTTCATTTCATAGGTTTTTAGTATCCTCTAATGAAACAGATGGCGTTGGCAATCCTTAAAAAGACTAAAAATCCGTGCAGACCAAACAAGTCGAGATTGTTTTGAGGATGTTCAGTGTTAAAAGTATTTTGTTTTAAGATGCGCGGTGAATATTTATTTAATTTAAATATGATATAAACTATAAAGTATATTTTGTAATCCGCTTTCGATTTGTTTTGACCCGTTGACTCGCGATTCGCCATATTTGATGGCCAATAATACAATTGATTTCGCAGAAATCAACCTACTTTTCCAGGAACTGCAACGTGTGTGGTCAACAAGGTTATACTATATATATTTATTTCGTAATATAATGAAATAATTAAACTTTCTAACACATCACACATACAAATAATTAGTTGACTTTTACGATTCTTACATATTGAAATTAAACAAAAACGGATTAACCCTTTGAGTACTATTGTCGTACATTTACGTGCGTTTCATTCATTAATCTTTTGTTTTAATTATCACGGTATATGAAGGGTTAACTCGCATATAATTTGATATTTTTTTTATTTTTCCCGATGTTTCGAACACTGTTCAGTGAAGATGGCCACGCTTGACAGTTGTTTGTTATGCCTACTTTAATCACAGATTGACCAAAGCCTGCCCATCATATTTGGATTACATTATAAATAGACTAAAAGCAATCTATTCCGTTTAAAATTGTTTATATTTAGACCATATTTATTCCATTTTAAAAGCGATTTATTCCGTTTATTCTATTTATTATTTTTTGACACTATTTATTCCGTTTAAAATTGTTTATTATCAGACGATATTTATTCCAATTTAAACGCGATTTCTTCCGTTTAAATTGGTTATTTTTAGTCGCTACTTATTCTGTTTAAAATTGTTTATATTTAGACCATATTTATTCCATTTAAAAAGCAATTTATTCCATTTTAAATTGTTTATTTTCAGACGATATTTATTCCAATTTAAACGCGACTTCTTCCTTTTAAATTGGTTATTTTTAGACGCTATGTATTCCGTTTAAAATTGTTTATTGATGCTCTTTATTCCGTTTAGACGCTATTCATTACTACTACTACTTATACTAGTGGACTTTGGAAATTGAATGACACTGTTAGGTAAGTTGGTTATATACCTGTTTGAGGAACAGAAGTGTTTGTTATCAGGTTTTGAATGTTTATGATTTTGCTAAATTATAGCTGTATTAAAAACTGGGTGAAATGTACTCTTAAGTCAAAGTCTCATGGTACCATGCCAAAGTACAGCTTTAAGCTCTCAGTTGTAGCATAGCAAATATTTATTTCTAATTTGGAAAACCAGCAGCTATACAAATTTCTTTAGCAACTTGTAACAAAACAGAAAGTCAGTTTTCACTGGTAGAAACTTAATAAATAATATTATGCGAACACTGAATAGTTCTCCAAGTTAATACAAAACCTACAAAAAAGTACACACTATTGTAAGATTATTAAAAATGTGAAATCTACCTATGTATTATAAAAGTTAACGGTTATACACCATCTGTCTCTCGGAACACTGATAAAGAATAGATCAATGTCCAATAGTTTAGAGAATTTATTAAAAGTTTTACTCACTCGCACACTTACTGAATTTTGTCTAGAGTTGGTGGTGGCAAAATGTTACATGGAATATTAAAGGATAGTTTGCTAAGTAGATATGTGCTATTAATGTCATTCATAATCATAATCAGCCCATTATGTTCCCACTGCTGGGACTCGAGCCTTCCTCTCAGAGAGAGGAGTTGGGCCGTTATCCATCACGGGGGCCCAGTGCGGATTAGTGGATAGGTTAGTGGCCAACCCATGTCGAAGTTTTCAGGCCGCCTGAAGGCTTTCGACATAGCCTAATGACTGTTGTCCTAAGACAAATAACCGGGACCGATGGCTTAACGTGCCCTCCGAAGCACGGAAGCGCTCAGTTGAATAATGCCACTAGCAGTCACCCATCCAAATCCTGACCGCAGCAAGCGTTGCTTAACTTGTTGATCGGTTAAGACCGCCGAGTCAAGCTCCGCTACGAGCGCTTCAATGTTCAATTAATGTCATTACAAATAATTAATAATAACATTACAAATTACAATATCATGGGCACACCTACTTAAAGCGGTATACAGTAAACATTCTGGACATTTATATACACCTCTGAACGGCTTTGACCTGTAGACTCACCATTTGCCATACATGGCTAATCATACAATAGATTTCGCAGAAATCAACCTACTTTTCCAGGAACTGCAACATGTGTAGTTAAACATATAATGAAACAGAAGGTAGCTTCAATTGTGTGTGTGGAGTGTTTAATCACATGTTGCAGTTCCTGGAAAAGTTGGTTGATTTCTGCAAAATCTATTGTATTATTGGCCAAATATAGCGAATAGTGAGTCAACGGGTTAGAGATATTTATCATCTTGATATGAATCTGGTTGTATACAAATTAGTTTCATATACAAACTAGTAAAGTCTCGGTCCTGTCTAAACACAGGACAGTGCCTTAACCCTGTCTATACAGTGATAATTAAAATAAAAGATTTATGAATGAAATGCACGTAAATTTACATCTCTGGTAGGCAAAGGGTTAATGACAGTTATCTATGGAACTGTGGCTTAACTCTGAATACTTAGATAAAATATTAAACTACACAAATGGCAAATGTACACAAATATGAGGCTATGTATATATATATATATATATATATATATATATATATATATATATATATATATATGTGGTAACATTGTGAGAGATGTCTTGTATGATAATAATTTTAATTAATATTTCCCAGTTAATTGTATAATTAAATATAGTCTAGACATTTTATTTCTTAGATTATTGTCCTCTGCAAGATTGCCACAACAAAGTTTATTACTTTTGTATACTGTAACACTACAACTGTAGAAGCGTTACACTAAATAGGGGTGGAACTAAGGGATTTGTTCACTAACAATAGGGTCACTTCTTTCAATGTAACACTGAATTATAATTTTAACTTTTCATGAGGCACAGACAGACATAACAATGGTTATTGGTAATTGTGTTTAGTTTCCCTGCATTAGTGTTACCACAAGTTTGGTTATGTAATATTAGTGAATAAATAACCCCTCAAGTGTTGATTGTCCTTATAACAATGAAATTTCTATTGAGAAATGAAGAAATGTCCATAATATTACTCAGGATCTATAAGAAAAGTAATGACGACTATTATCCTTAAAGTGTTAGTGAATGCATGAGCAAAGGCAAAGTGCTCAAAATCATGTTACAGTTTTTGTGTTCTCCTATCACCATAGAAAGTTACAAGTTAAAATACTATTGCATCCACTTCTTAACTAGAATGTAACTTACGAAAGGACATAATGACTTGGCAATGACTTAGCGTCCTGTTTCCTCTTATAACAAAATATTTCAATGTCAATGTAGGTATGTTCACAGATGCAACTTGTTAAATGGGACGGGACAAACTTGTAAATTAAGTGTATCTGACTACTTGATGAAAAATTCAAACTTAATGCATCATTATGTTTGCCTTATTATCTTGAGGGATAATAAGGTAAACATAAATTAAATACAACTGAAAATACCACATCATTTTAAAGAAAAAATATATTATGTAAGAATTAATATTTAACTCAATAAATGAGTATAAACTAATAATCACAGTTTAAAGGTCTAGTATTATTATAAGTAATTGACAAACACGATATAGCTTAGAGCACTTAAGACTGTAATTATTCCTAAGTCTCAATTGCTGGCTTGTTTTAACCTAAACACAATATTTTGCACTCTCAATTTCCTACTCATTTCATGCACTCTAGAGTTTCTGAATTTTGCTAAAAAATTCTAGCACTGTCTAAACGCTCAAGTACGCGTAATAAACAGTTTCTTTAATTTAGGGCTCGCATGTGTAATAAATGAAATCCTGTCTCATATTTTTATCTCTTAGAGTTCAAAGTACATCTGACAACCTTGGAAAATAAAAAGCTAACAAACGATGACTAAAATTATAAGCGAGCTATTTATAGTCGTACAATGGCATAAAGTTAATAAAAAATTGTGTACTTACGAGATTCAAAAAACAAAACTCTTCAAGACAAAACACCATTGGTAATTTTGTTATTTCCTTGAGGCACAATGTTTGTAGCACTTATTAGATAATAAATCTATTTTATTTGCAACAGTATTGCTGTGGCAGGTGGAGATAATTATTAATTTCGGTAACAAATTAAATAGCACAAATTAACGACCACGAAATGCGAGAATCAACAATATATATTAGATACAGTGTTGCCAGTGGCAGATAGTCACATGTAACACTAACATAACATGAGACAGCTCTAAAAGTAACATATTCACGAGAAAAGTAACATTATCTTAAATTGTGTGAAAAACAAAATAATACTATGCAATACCTGTATTAATCTACTAGCCGACCCGTCATCGGCTTCGCTCGCTTGGTCTTGGTGAACTGGTGCAATTGCCGTTTTTGGAATCTCGAGGTCCGGGATTTTAACCTTGGGTCGGACTGTTATTGGGTTGTTCTGAGAGAAATTTTCAAAAGTGACCTGAAGCCTGAAACTGTGCCCAGTAGATGACAATTGCCTCGCACAAAAACATACCTGTTGAAACATGGGTGTTTAAAACACCACTCACTGCCTACCCCTTCGAGAATATAGAGGCGTAACGATTGGTAATGATGTGTATAAAATTAGTATTTCATTAATTATTTTAATAGTATTACTTTTTAAAGCACTAACGCCTGCTTAAGCGATCTCAAAGATTGAAATTTATAGAGAGAAAAATTCCATCCTCGGACGGGATTCGAACCCGCGTCTTCTGACTCTCCGTGTCAGACGCCATTGACCAACTAGGCCACCGAGAATCTAGTCCGAGCATCGAATTTTAACTCTCTATTTGACTAACCGTCAGTAATTATTTTAAGTTTATTTTCTTCAAAATTTGAGTGTTTGTGCGACTACAAAAATACGTGTTACATTCTTAATTATTACATTAAATTCTCCATAATATGTATGTAGTAGGTAACTCGAATCTATCGTATTGCAAATAAATTCCAGTAATATACTCGTAATAATACAGGCTAGTTTGTTCACGAAAAACATAGTATATAAAGGTCTAAAAAAGATGCATTGAAAGCTTTGAGAAGTATGTGTGGTTTGAATTTGAGAGATAGATTTACGTTATAAGAGAGTGGGTTGTGGAGTGCATGAAGATATTGTGACTAGAATTGAGAATGACATGATTAAATGTTTTGCATTATTCTGCATTTGTATTATGGCTTAAAATATAAGTTAATCTTTCGGCTACAAAGACAATGAAACAAAATAAACAGTGAAAATTGCATAAAAAATCTATCAAGTAGTTAATGTACTTAAAATAATTACTTCATACTCTATTCCAGAAGAACTCTTTGTTTTATAGGATAAAATGAATCCTGTATATTACACCTTAATATAGGTTTTACTGTGTCAAGTTTCAGCAAAATCTGTATCGTAGTTTCAGAGTAATGCGCGTATTATAGACAGACAGACAAAAAATGTATTCAATATATTTGTGGCTTTTATATTAATAACAAGATACACATTGGTTATAATTTTCAAAAACAATTTAATGTACATATTTGGATCAGTTTTATTCCATGTAAAGATATGTTTAAGAAACAAAACCGTTACTACTTATTTTTTTTGTATACTGACAATCATTTAAATATTTTTATTAAGTCCTGAAAGTAACATAAAAGTAACATTTTGAGACGTAACATGAAAGTCAAAAGTAACGTAAAATGTTACAAAAGTTACATTCTGGCAACGCTGATTAGATGACATGACAACATTGACAACTCAGGAATATCCTATGAGTTATGACATCTGCTTGTCAAAACTGTGGTACTTACATAGAAATAATTTATCCTAACGGAAAGTATGGTACGGTTAAAAAGCCGTGATACGATCGATATTGGTCTAGGAAAATCACCACTGTGCTGGTGTGGTGTACCAGGATTTTAATTCACATCACAACTTTTAACTCGATTCTGTAGTATCAACGAAGGCAGCGAGTGTCGCCACTAGCGACTCCATACCTAGTTCCCATAATAGCAGACCATTAATACTAACTTTGAAAAAGTGAATGAGTGACAGTCTTACTTTAATTTTGAATGTGCCTGACTGCCTACTACACTACTAGTACTACTACATTCACAGAAAAAAGTATTTAGTGTTGAATTGGGTTAGGAATTATCATGATAAATTTTATTGTGATTGTGAATATAAAGATGATGCAAAAACAAAGATCACGCAATATTCAAAATAATAATTGTCGTATATCATTCTGTCTATAATATCGTCTCTATGTATCAAAGATATGAGAAAATAATGGTATATTTGCGTATAATCTAAGGATATGGTACGGATACCTGGATAATGGTACGTGTATCATATTTATGGTACCTACGTATGACAGCGCAACACTATGAAACTTAAATAAATTTTAAAACTCAATCAAGTTTCGTTCGTAAATTTCATACCGTCAATTACACAAACAAAACAACGTAGGGTAGGTACCTATGTCGTTTGTGTTTACAGATTACAGAGGAAAGAGGACGTTTTAAACTTTATCGTAGCAAAGACCTTAGACTTTTTAAAGGTGCGTTCGTTTAGCTCGTCATTGATGCCTCTTTTGTAAAATCGTTCGGAAAGCCAAAAACGTTATTTTTGGCACTTTTGCTAATTTTGCCCATACCCTATTCGAACGCTCAACTGAGCATAAGACCAAAAATCGCATGATTATGCTGTCAAATACATATCTAGCTGTCAAATAACGACCACAAACAACCATGCTCCTGACGTGGCTCAAAAATTGCACTTTTTAGTGTCAAAAATTCCTCTTTTATAGCTTTCCGAACGCTGAATAAAAAGAGGCACGAACGACATCTTCACCCACAGATTCCCAATTCGAACGCCTCTTGTGTGCGTTTTTAGCGTTATTTTCGCCAAAAACGATCAGAAGTGATCTATTCGAACGCACTATAAGTGAGTGTAAGTGGTTAGTAAGTGTAAGGTCCAAAAAGAATAGTAAGGTCTTTGGCATAGATATATAATCTCCAGATACCTAATACGTCAAAATTCATGAGGTAAAAAAATGTAACCCTAGCAGGGATACTTGGTTTTCACTTGTAAAATTCAAAACCAGTCGACAAGTGTCACCATAGAATAAATTTACTCCTAACGGAGAGTGTCACTCGCTGTGCATACTGAGTATGATGAAAAATCTAAAATTCCATTTTGTGCGATAAGATTGCGTAAAATTTAGAGTATATATAAAATAAAGGAGATCACGGTCGCCCTTCACGCAAAAGCACTCTCCAACACACTTCTTTTTAAGTTTTTTACAAAAGATTTTTCTAATAGAATGCATAAATCCATTAGTGTTACCACTCTACTCCTTTAGTCTCCCGATTGGGTGTCAATTAGGTTTCCAAAAGATCCAGTTAAAGATACACTTTGGTACATATCAATATTTTTATTTTAACTTATAAAATACTTTTGCTATGCTATTAGTTAAAAAAACAAACAAGTTTTGTTAATAATAAGTTATAATGTAGATTGGTAACTCTTAGAGACAATTTATTGTACACTAATAATATCCTAGATTGCCGTCTTTATTTTTGAATTTAGGCTTATTTATTATCTGGTAAGACTAGTTTTTTTTTTGTTTTCACGTAGCAGATAGACATAATAAACAGGTATTTATTCGGATTAGATAGATAGATTAACTCTTTATTGTAATACCACAATACAAATTATCATCATCATCAGCCTGTAGCAGTCCACTGCTGGACATATGCCTCTCCAATTGCACGCCACACACACAATACAAATATATGTTACAAATTATGAAATAAGAATAAATTAATAATAAAATCAAAAATATTTCACAATGAAATACTTAAAATTAAAAGTGTTACAATGGGTGGTCTGATCGCTCAGAGCGATATCTTCCAGACAATCATGCGCGGAAAGAAGTTGTTTGAAGATGTCCAGGGAAGGCGCGCATCTAATTTCGTAGGGTAAAGTGTTCCATAGACGAACAGCTTCAACACAAAAGGAGGAACCAAAAAAAGTGGTGCGGTGTATCAGGTTACTTAACATTAAGTTCTTTGATGATCGTAGAGAATAAGAGATTCCGACATGTAAAAATTCAACATTTTCCTGAAGATAGCGTGGTAATGAGGGATTGAACAATATACTAAAAAGTAGGGACAATAATATAAGCATTCCGGCGACAACGATGGGAAGCCACTTGAGTTTAGTGCGGAATTCAGAGACATGGTCATATTTGCGAAGGCCATATATAAACCATATGCAGAAACTTATAAAACTTGTTAAACTTATTGTATAGTATGTTGCATATCATTAAGGCTATTTGGTTGTTTTCTGATCAAATAGCCCTAAAACACTCAGCCGTTTTTGTTTTTTTTATATTTTAAAGTTTTTGATTGCAAATTGGTTTTTATTAGGCTTTTGACTGGATTACGAGACCAATACTGGGATAAAAGTTTGTTTACGGATGATTGTAAAACCAACTTTTATCCACACAGTTTATCAATGAGTTGACAAGATCAAGTCACATACAAAACAGATGGTAATTATAATGATGATGAAAAAAGGTGCATAAATGTTTATCTATGCTATGGTATCTGTATTCGCCACTGCAAACCCCCATATCTTCAAAGTATCGGCAAATATTGTTCAAAATGTGCAAATGCCTCCAGTGTGAAGGAATAACAAATACACAGACATGCTAACACACATACAAGACTCGAATTAAGGCGATGATACAGAAGCAGAGCTATGCAATGTTAATGTTTGCTAACGCCACACAACACTCAAATATATTAACCTTAAATTCGATAGTTTTGTTAAGAAAACAACTCAATCCGTTCATATCTTAATTACCCGATGATTCGGGTAAAAGATTTCCTATGGTAAGATAGAACCATAAGTATTGTTTTGTAATATTGTCAGATCTGGCAGGATGACCAACCTCACAAAAATATTTATTGCTTCACTTTTAAATGTCATTTGTATGAAAACTATCCTTCTGGACCTATGTAAATAGGGCGAATTCTGTGGTCTTTGCTTCATAGGTAATTTTATTATCGCAATCAGTTAGCGCGTTCAAATAGCCCCAAGTTGGCGAAAATAACGCTAAAACGCTCACAAGCGCGGTCGAATTGGGAATCTGTGGGTGAAAATGTCGTTTATGATTATTTTTGTTCAGCGTTCGAAAAGCTAAAAAAGAGTTTTTAGTGATTAGTTGAGCAGTTTCCTGCAACTATACGATAGTGGGAAAGGGTGTAAGGATAAATACCTGGTTTCCGTGGGGGGTGTCGAGAGGCTCTGGGTCTGATGAGGGCTGGTGACCGTGAGTCTTAGGTGGAGGCGTCCTGCTGTGGACGTCGTGCTGAATGGGCTGAAGAACTGTTCACTTGTAGTTATAATGTTTATATTGTCTTATGGTTTAAGCACTGGTTTACGCGTAAACACGGGCTGATTTAGGAGGTGGTGTGTGGCCGTGCCGAACACACCCTAAAGGTCACTCTGGGCTGACGCGGGGCTGATAATGGCGGTTGCCACGCGGTCGCGACGCGGAAGCGTAGCGGTATACGTCCGCTAGCTTCGACTCTAAATAGGTGACTGACTGCGCTGCTCTTCAGCCGCCCGCTTGTCGTTTGACAGCTGCAGGACAGCGGCGGCGGAACGCGCGGGCGCGGGGCATTGTTTGAGGTGACGTCACGCTTTCGCGTGACAATATTCCCCACGCGGCAAAGGTGTGGTGTGGTGGTCAATCGACAGTCAGGTGGGCGATCTTGAGTTCCACCACTCGGGTGACGCCATCCCTTCATGGGTTCGTCTTGTGGCTCATGCGCCAGTGTAGAGGCGGCACCTGGTCGTCCACTATCAGTACCAGTTCCCCGACTTGAGGTGGGCTGGATCGGGGAGTCCGTTTGGAGCGGGTTTGGATGGTGTGCAGGAAGGGTTTGGACCAGGATCGCCAAAGGTGTTGGGATAAGGGTAGGACGAGCTTGAACCTTTTTGTGTGCAGAAATGGCTCGTCCTCCTACCGAATACTCAGGTAGGGCATTGAGCTGACGTTTTAAAAGGACATGACCCGCGGTGAGTAATTCAAATTCCGCGGGGTCAAAAGAGAGTGGGCTGAGAGGGCGTGCATTGAGCATGGCTGCAATGCGCGCTAAAAGAGCTGAAAGTGTAGGTGCGATATTGTTATTATTGGTTGCAAGAAAGTCTTGTATTTCCCTAAGTTCATTTCTAGCGCCTACATAAATTGTACCGCAATTATATAAAAATAACGTTGTGACTTTGCTGAATACGAACTGAACAATCACGCGGTCGGCGGGTAAGTCGGCCATATACGGAGCCTTGGGTTTAGCGCGGAGACGTAAACAATGTATACATTTGTATACTCGATGTCGCATTACGTGACGAGCTGATAACGTCCAGAAATGCTGGCGTAAGGGTGAGTGCAGAATGTCCGCGCCTGGCTGACTTAAGGTGTTTGCGACGACAGTTTGTCGTTGCGTTGTGTGTGTGTGTGCTGAATAATTGTGGGCAGGTAAAATATGTGCTGATTATCTGCGTGCTGAGATTTGTGCTGATTAGCTATGGGCTGAGCTGATATGTGCTGATTCTTTGTGGGCTGAGTGGATATGTGCTGAATGTGCCGTCCTAGTCATTGCCTAGGCGGCGGTGAAGAACGCGAGGTAGTGCGCGGTGGAGTACGAGGGACGGCGCCGTGGTACCTCGCGCTGTTGTACCGGCAATAAGCGCACTGGTGGTGCGTAGTACCGGGTACATACCCGTAGCTTGTGACCCTTTACATTACACCATGGGTAGCAATGGTTGTCACCATAGTGAGGTTGCGCGTTCGATCCCTGTTTGGGTCTTGGTGCGGAGCTGAAAGGTCGTGAGTTCGAACCCTGCGCATAGCGCGGAGGTTGCGGGTTCGAAACCTGCTGAAGTGGGGGCGAGAAGCGCACGGGTATAGGCGCGGAGCTGAGAGGTTGTAGGTTCGAAACCTGCGTATAGCACAGAGGCTGTGGGTTCGATACCTTCGCAGGTGGGGGCGAGAAGCGCGCGGGTATAGTCGCTGAGCTGAGAGGTTGCATGTTCGAAACCTGCGCATAGTGCGGTGGCTGCAGGTTCGATACCTCCTGAGCTGATGGTGAGAAGCGCGCGGGTATAGGCGCGGAGCTGAGAGGGTGCAGGTTCGAAACCTGCGTATAGCACGGAGGCTGCAGGTTCGATACCTGCTGGGCTGATGGCGAAAAGCGCGCGGGTATAGGCGCGGAGCTGAGAGGGTGCAGGTTCGAAACCTGCGTATAGCACGGAGGCTGCAGGTTCGATACCTGCTGGGCTGATGGCGAAAAGCGCGCGGGTATAGGCGCGGAGCTGAGAGGGTGCAGGTTCGAAACCTGCGCATAGCACTGTGGCTGCGGGTTCGATACCTGCTGAGCTGACGGCGAAGGGCGCGCGGGTTGTGAGGTAAACCTTGGTAACTTAGTTAGGGGGATGACCGATTTTACCGTATGTGGCGCAGTTTTTACATCGTCATTGGTAGCTAGTGACCATGTTTTTTGTTCTAATTTTACAACGAGAATCTCGTAGTAGGCGTCTATTGTCCTTTCATACTGCTCGTTGTAGAATTCCTACTCGGCGTCTGATAAGCCTACGGTGTCTAATATTATATAGTACGCCGCGTCGAATTTATCACGAGTCACCCTTACGCCAGATGCTCTGGCATTGAATTCTGGGCTATAATGCTTTGATTTGCTGGACTTCAATGATAACGCTTCCAAATTAAGCTTAAGAATAGCGATCTGTTCCTGCCTAAATCTGGCTACCTGTGATTTTGAAGGCATCGTTAACGTCGAAAGCGAAGTCAGGCACAAGGACGCAAGCAAATTAAAAGGAAATAAAAATATTAAAATATTTAATCGTAGGTGAAATTCCGCACCTCCTTTTTCGGAAGTCGGTTAAAATAACGCCTAAATTAATAACGCGTGTACCAAACCTTATGTGAGCTGAGGGTTTAATTACTTTATTAATTAAAATCTGTAAATTCGTTCGGTACTAAATATTTAATAACTGCGCGGAACCCTAATTTAAATATAAATAGTTAATCCAATTATAAATAACATATGTAACCTAATTAAGTAGCATGTCTAAATGATATATGAGTGCTGAATCACAACAGCTAACAGATGTTACTTTATGTTAATCACGTACACAAGTAGATCTTTTAACCGTACTTAGTACAATCAGTATTATAATTTAATAAATAAACTTAATGTCGTAAGTACTGGCCTTAAGAATTCTTAATTACAAATCTTTCTTGCAAGCAATATTAATAACAATCGTATCGGAGCCACTAGGTTAATCCGTCAGGAATGTCAAACAAACAACTCTGCAGCCGCGCTAATGTCAAACGACGTCATTAGGTGATTAGTAAACGTCGCCTTGACGGGTCAATTTCGCTTGGCAAATCGCCCGGCCGGTTCACTCTTCTAGAAGCTTCGAAGTGATTTGTATGACGTAATTTCAGAGTGAATTTAAATTAAGTAGGTGATATTCGATATTTGGGAATTAAATTGAGCTTAATATGGGCTGATAGCTTATTTATATTGGGCAATGGACTGATTCAATTATCCGACTCGGAGGAAATATAGTTGAGCAGTTTCCTGCAACTATACGATAGTGGGAAAGGGTGTAAGGATAAATACCTGGTTTCCGTGGGGGGTGTCGAGAGGCTCTGGGTCTGATGAGGGCTGGTGACCGTGAGTCCTAGGTGGAGGCGTGCTGCTGTGGACGTCGTGCTGAATGGGCTGAAGAACTGTTCACTTGTAGTTATAATGTTTATATTGTCTTATGGTTTGGCGCGGGCGCGGGGCATTCCTTGAGGTGACGTCACGCTTTCGCGTGAACAGTGATTTTTGACCCACGTCCGGAGCATGGTTGTTAGAGTTCGTTTTTTGACAACTATCTATTTGACAGCATAATCATGCGATTTTAGATCTTATGTTCGTTTAAGCGTTCGAGTAGAATGTGGGCAAAAGTGGCAGAAACGTTATTTTTGAGCGAACGCTTCAACAAAAGAGTCAAAAACTGCAACGCCACCAATGCCCTCAGGCCTTTATTAATAAACGTTGCGTAAACCTATATTAGGCGTAACGTGCTTTGTCTTGCTTTCACGCGTGACATTTACTGCAAGCAAAAAATTGACAGATCGATGTTTTAACTACTCCGGGTGTAAGCCAAGTTTATTAATAAGGCCGTCAGGGTTAAGCGCCTAGTCAAACTAGGTAATAATTCTGTCATAAAGAAAACTGACAAATCCTGTCACATTATTACGTAAAATATATATGCCAAAGATTTAAGTAAATAATATAAATATATACACTTATTTGTTGACATTGAGGATAGAATAATATATCGGCCAACCCCATTGTTCAACCCTAGGACGATGTCACAATCGTCTTAGGTTCAACCACACGATTCCACCCATAGACTAATCAGACTATATGATTCCACCCTCATCCACCCAAAGACCTTACACTTACTAAGTTAGTAAGTGTAAAAAAAGAAAATACAGTTTTTTACTATCGGGTGTATAAATTTTGTACTAAAGCACTCGTCTTTTATTCAGGGCCGTCGAGTAGCACCGGCGGAGGCGCAAATAACGACGTCTCAATTGTGAAGCTGAGGGCAGAACTCAGAAAGTTACAAGGTTCGAATAATTAATTTGGTCACCGCTAATGATGATTTTTGTATAGAATTATTTTAGAGTATTAAATTTTTAACGCTTTCTCGGCGCTTTCGCGACGGCGGTCGATAGTAATACCGGCGGCCGTGACGAAGCGAGAAAAGAGAGCGTTAAAAATTCATATATTTCCTGAAAAATCGCAAATAAAACTGAATTTTTGAAGAATAGACACTTTTTTGCTAGGTTAGGTTAGGGGGTCTCGTGACGGTAGAGCGTTTTGAAACTTGGTATGTGGGGTCGGCTTGAAATGGTCTTTTTTTTGGACCCCACTTTGAGGGGTCTCCCTCAAAGTGGGGTCCAAAAGGCATTATATCTGGCACCTGGTCATACATTTTTTTAGTTTAAAAAATAAAACGCGCAGTTCTTTGGTCTTGTGATTGGCATGTTCTATAAGATATTCCTGTTACGCGTCGATTGATACCAACTTTGAGATTCTGGGACTTTAAACAAAGATTTAATTTAGTAAGTAAGTGTAAGGTCTTTGATATATACACAACACGGTAGTATATCACGGTATAGTAATTGCGTCCCTACTTACGGCGTCCACCATTTCCACTGTCATTATCACTAGTTCATGTGAATGTTGACTTTTGTATCACATATTCGCAAGAATCCTGGTTTTTTAAAAAGTCAAAAATTGGAGTTTTTCACACTCCTTTTATTCTGCTACATTTGTTACGTCATGTACATTTTCACGTCCTAGCTTATATTTCTTATATATTTTAATAAATACTGATGATTTTGTTGCGTCTATAGTACATAATATTAATTTCGCGTCCTATTTCGTTCATTTTTTATTTCATACTTGGTTTCTTTTACATATTCACGATTCACAAAGTTTCACTCTAAACTCTAAAGAATACGTAGAGTAGTTTTTGGGTAGGTAATATTTGTTGTGCACTCTACCAAAACTCACCTACAAAAATATATGTGCATAGTTTTGCCACAGTCTAAACTTAACCTGGCTAGAGATTAGAGTAACTTAACCATAATCTTTCATTACTGTTTTTAAATCACAATTTTATTTGCATAACCGACTTCATACATTGTCTCTTGACCTGCAAAAAATATTAAAAAGGGTGTTTCCAAGGATAAACGCATCAATATTAGAGAGAAAAGACATCAGAAACACACCTTTTAAAATTCTAATCACACCATATGGGTTGCTAAAAAATTAATAACAATTAAATGTATTATGTGTTAATGATTTGTTTGTTTATAAAAAATATTTAATATAAAGTGAGAAAAAGGGTTTTCTTTTCAAACATTTGATAAGTACTGTATATATAAAAAAAAATCGTGTGTCAAACGATAAATCATTTAAATGTAAAATTTGTGGTTATTATTTATAATAAAACTATTATTAAATAATATAAATGTAAAATTAACCGTTTGTCAGATGTGCTTTCTACGTTTTAGTATTAAATAACTACCCAGAGTGTTGAGATAATAGAAAGACAATTTGTGCAAATAAGGTAGAGTTTTAAGAATAATATAATTACTGCTACGCTACTATCTTATCAGTTGAAACCTGGAACATATAACTTAAGCACTGACTGCAACATTGTTATAATTTTTCAACGAGAATCTTAGGCGCAATTCGAAATAAACGTCTAGTACTAAAATAAAGTCAAAATTCTTATATTTGGTAAAATAATTCTGGATGAAAACTTTAATACCATATACCAGACCATACACCGTAGTAGCAAAATTATATTTATATTCAAAGATGTTCAAATACGTATACAAACCGAGATGGTTAATACTATGCAAAATAAAGTCAGTCTATTTTTGTTTAATGTAAATTTTTTTACAGAACTGAATATTGAAATGTAACAGCAATGTATTTTGCTTATTTTGTTTTATTTTCATTTCCTTGCCGATCCAATGCAGTAAAATAAATGCCTCTCTGCACTTAAGCTAGAAAGACAAAAGTATGACTAGATGCCTGTGAAAACCAGCATTATATACTTACTCCGTTCATTATGAAGAAAAAATATAAAAAAGTAAATTGAAAGATATTGTATATGTACCATGTTACACAAAACTGCAGATCCTCCCAGTTTGTACAGTAAGTACTACTGGTTTTTTTAGTTATATTATTATGTATATCAAATCTTATATTAAGCATTGTAACGCTGATGATTAGTCCCGAAAAAAATCAACATCTCTAAAAAATACTACAGAAAATGAACAATTAACAGTAATAACCGATTACTTACAGTTGCATAATATAGCATTAAAAAATAGTTCAGTGTTTGGTTGAATTACGTAAGTACGTTTAATTTTTCAAGGTAATGTAAATTCACCCTCTGCAAATTTTGAAGTGGTTTACTTGAGTTGCTCATAAATCTGTCAGTAATATCAACACAATGCTTTTCTAAAATAGTTGATAATGAAGGTATTCTGTGACCACTGAAAAACGTCCACCAGGCAAATAACGAATATCCTATCCTACTTCCTACTTATATCCCACTAATATCATAAATGTGAAAGTGTGGATGGATGGATGATTTTAATGAATGTTTGTTACTCAATCACAGCAGAACGGCTAAACGGATCTGATTGAAATTTGTCACAGAGATAGAATATAGTCTGGAATAGCACATAGGCTAATTTTCATCATCACCCACGCGGGTGAAACGGCCTAATATTCTTGGGTACAGCATAGACAAAATAACAAGATCTCCACCGACGCCAAGATCGTAATGATGACTTACTTTCAGTCAATAGAGTTCTGTCAAAGTTGTGTCAGTTTCTGATAGATTATATAGTGCGTTCGAATATTCCCAAGTTGACGAAAATAACGCTAAAACGCTCACAATGGCGTTCGAATTGGAAATTTGTGGATGAAAATGTCGTTTAGGGCTCTTTTTGTCCACCGTCCGCAAAACTAAAAAAGGGTTATTTATGCCACCGAAAAGTACAATTATTAACCCACGTCCGGAGCTGCGGTTGTTTTTCATCATTTTTTGACACAACTATCTATTTGACAGCAGAATCGTGCGATTTTGGGTCTTATGCACGGCGTGTGTGTGATTGATACACTTAGTATTGATATTTTCTCTTGGATTTCTATTATAACAATGGCGTTTGACCATGTACATATTTTATGATATTTTGGTATTTTTAGATGGATGTCTGGTCAGGGTGAGGCCTTGGAGAAAATAATAAGCTACTCGAAGTACTAACCCTGCGCAGACGTAGTCGCGGGCACCAGCTAGTTAAATATATTTTTGGTTATTTAATCTCACTTTACTACATTGCGGAAAAAGAGTCTCTTCTAATTACTTCTAGACGAAAACTTAATATTTGGCGGACATAAAGTTCACTGAATTTTAAAAATAACCGATATAAAAAACATTGTGTATATTATAACTTGGTCCAATCCACTTGTTGCATTACATCGTCCACGCCGCTACGACTCAGTTGTCATAGTAGACGTTGCAGCACGCGCGTGAGCCAATCACTGCTTTCCTTCTGAATTTAAACCAATCACCGAACATGTCTATTTGTAACCTCGGAAGTAATTCGTATTTGGAATCATACGTCGTTTTGGTTTGAAGGGCCACTTTTTGTGTGGAATTTGTTCTGAATTATGCTTCCTGACTTATTATTATTCGTAGACTAGAACATCAGCTTTGTTCAGAACTGACTGTATTGTATCGATTGTAACCATGGAACTCATTGCAATTTCAGAAACCTTGAAAGCCCTAACACACGTTCGGATTTGGTACATGTCCGGTGATTGGTTTAAATTCAGAAGGATAGCAGGGGTTGGTTTACACGCGTGCTGCAACGTCTACAATGACAGCAGAGTCATAGCGGCGTGGACGATATTATGCAACAGGTGGACTGGACCAACTTAATAATAAATCAATCGTAAATCTCGTATGTCTCGCAAAATATGATAAATTTATTAAGTTTTTGTCTAAAAGACATTAGAAGAGATTCTTCGCATTGTAGTAAAGAAAGATTATGAAACATTTAAGGCTTATACATTTTACCAAAAAAAAATAAGTCGTTATTTGCCAGCTGGATGTTTTTCAGTGGTCACAGAATACCTTCATTATCAATTTAGAAAATTCAATCAATTTATAGAATTACTTTAGAAAAGCACTGTGTTGATATTACTGACAAATTTATTAGCAACTCAGCTAAACCACTTTCAAATTTGCAGATGGTGAGTTTTCATTAGCTTGAAAAATTAAACGTGATTTAATTTGACCAAACAATGAACTGTTTTTGTAATGCTATATAGTTACCTATATTACATACCAACTGTAGGCAATCGTTTATTGTTCATTGTCTGTAGTATCTCTTTAGAGCGTAAACGCTTTGGAAGCGCCAATTCGCGTTTTTGCTGAGTGTTTGAAGGGTCACATAATAATGATTGATATAGTATATTATGTCAATTATTCTTAACTGATGTACTAGAACATTATTTGATTAACAAGTTCAAGTTCCATAGACTACATTTAGAAATTGTTTATTAGTATGTTATTGCCGAGCGGTTTTTACACACACACGTTTTTAAAATCAATCATAAACTCGGTCGCACCAGTCACAAATCGTCAGACGTGGCTGAGGCCTCTTAGAGAGAGGTCAGAGGACGTATCGCTCTGACGCCCGCACTTACACAACCAAAACTTCCTGATACTTATTGAGGTAACATTTCTAAGTGGGATTCTAACAAATAATTTTATATGACATCTAGTGCATCAAAGGTCAGACAATAGAAATTTCATTGTTATAATGACATCGACCCTTGAGAGGCTAGTATTTTACTATTAACCAAATTTCTTATGCTTATACTTGGTATCCAGGAATCCATGCTGGAGCTGGAAACCGGTAGCAGGAACTATGTGATGGTTAATAGTAGACACACCGTGTTTCGGATCGTATAAATCGTCTTCGCGATACCTTTTTTCTAGCTGGTGACCAGGACCTGATGCTGGATCCAGAAACTGGTATCAGGAACTACCTGATGGTTGTTTTATTTGCTATTTTCATCTCTTTTTGGTAGGTACATGAGTTAAATCTTACTTTTTTCTAGTCTATGCTCTTGTAGATAACATGTACTTGATTAATAATTATCATATTATGTTAATTAATGTCGATATTAAAAATAAAATGTGTCCTGCGTGATTTCACCTTTGTGACCTACGTCTATTTGTGACATAAAAATCAAAGTAGATAAAAAAAGCGCACTATTTTGCTCAAGCGGTAAGGCCACTGCCGCAGGGCGCGCTAGTAAGTAACTCATCATCATCATCAGCCTGTAGCAGTCCACTGCTGGACATAGGCCTTTCCAATTGCACGCCACTTAGGTCTAAGTAAGGTAAGTAATAATAGTAGACACACCGTGTTTGGGATTGTATAAATCGTCTTCGCGATACCTTTTTAAGTTACCTTAGGTAAGTAACTCGCTAATGTAAAATACCTAAACTCGCGCAGCGCTGCGCAGAATAAAGGGTCTTAAAGATCCTATATACAAATCATCAGCATAAAAGATAAATATGATATTTTATATAACATAATTTAAAAAAACAGTAGGTACTTACTGTACCAACTGGTAGGTAGGTTTTGTGTGCATAATTTTTTTATTATCTATAATTTTATTGTTTTCAGTCAAAATTAACGTAGTATAACTATGCTGGTTTTCACAGGCAGTCATACTCTTGATTTTCTAGCTTAAGTGCAGCTAGGCACTTCTTTTGCCGCATTGAATCGGCAAGCAAGCGAGAATAAAACATAACAAGCAAAACCATTGCACATTACATACATTTCAATATTTAGTCCTGAAGAAAAAAATACATCCTAAGTTAAATAAAAATTTACTGACTTTATTTTGCATAGTATTGACCATCTCGATTTGTTAACGTATTTGAACATCTTTGAAGAATTATAATTTTGCTATTATTTACTAGTAAAAGTGATCCCTGGACATTTTAATCGTGTATTGTTTCTGCACCACTTCACAACGAATGCTGGCATGATGATCCAGAACTGAAGTTCACAATGATAAAAATGAAAATGTACGCGAAGATTTGAAATGTGCTCGCTTGCAAGTAAAATGTCCGACTGATGACGTACTGAACACGACTTTTAAGCCCCGCCTACTTGAACACGACTTTTGTTGGGTCATTTTTTTAACGCAGTTACCGTTCCTGACTATTATTTCTTCGTAGGTCCAGCGTACATTATTATTATTAATTGAGTACGCCTCGGTCCGCAGCGGACATGATCTGCTCCGTACCAAATCCGGACGTGTGGATGGTTGGGCCGGACAAACTACAACTAGTCGTGTTCGGAACGCCAAGAAAGATGGCCACGCGTGCGCTTGTTAGAATTCTATACGTTAGATGTTGTTAAAAATTCGTAAACTGTGTAAATTAGCTGAATTAATACTTGATAATAAAATTATATCTAAATGTTAACGTAACTGTAATTAATATAATATTTAGCAAATGCCACACCGAAATACTACCTCTTTTAATTTGTAGCGAGTGACGTAGCATCCTCTTGATTTCTGATAGGCTATTTTGGTATGGCGGGTAGTATCTTGTTTCTGACTAGTTATGAGGTTTGGTGGGAGGTGTAATAGTGGTGGTACACAGTCTCTTGGCGGCAGACGTTGCTATATAAGCCAATATCTCATATTGCCAAACTTTCTTTACCGACTAACTTGCCTAAGGAGCCCTGTGGCGCCCTCGTGATTGCTCCTGCGCCCGCGTCAAAAGTTTGCGCAGAGTTGGTAATAAATGGCTCTTGTGCCATACCTATAGCGAGTTAAGAGACGAAATTTTTGTCAGAGATAGTTGAATGATCAAGGAATCTAAACATAAACATTCATGTCAAATGTATTAGTAAAATGTTATGTTACACGCGGACAAACTTGACGTAGCCGAAAAAATCAGAATTGATGTGGAAAAAATTGAAATTTAAAAATTTTACATTAATACCTATAGGTTTTTTGTAATTAAATAGTAAAAACACATATCTATCTAATTACATTCAAATATTTGAATTCGTAGAAGAAATAATATCATAAAAAAAACTTGCAATCTGACCACAAAAATTAAGTTTTGTCAATAAATAATGCTTACCAAGACAGGATTTTGATTTGATATTTATAAATATTTTGAATGTCTAGAACAGAAATATTATTTTTATTGCACTAGTCGAGTGGGCGGACGAGACTCCTTTCGCTAAAGCGAGCATGCTACTTTCGAAACTGGCAGAAAATGCGGAACAAGCCCGAGTGATAAGCGTGGACGCTATGGCGATAGAACACTCCAAGGGTGAGGTAGCGGACCAACTAGGTTGTATTAGAGCCTCGGAACATCATGAGGTAGTTGTGTACGAAGACAGAAGCGAAAACCTCAGTTACCTCAGAAAGCCGATACACAACAATTCAACCGACTGTTGGGGGCACCCAATCCCCGCTTCAACCACCAAAAGCGGTTCGGAACGTCTTCAGGAAAAAGCAGAAGCAGAAAGAAACCAGGAGCGCAGCCCTACCAAGAGCAAGGGCCGAGTCACAACGTTCCTGGCATCCTTCAAAGCAGCAGCACAAAGCCTATTCCTGCAACCGTGCGAGCCAAAATTGCCCATGCCCGCAAAAAAGACTGCTTCCACTTCCATACGCCAAAAACGACCTCGGACCAGAGCTGACATGGGACAAGTCAGTCCGCCGAAGTATATACCAGCACAAGAACCAGTGAGCCACGCAGCGAACGCCTTCTTCGATTTTCTCGCTATAATGAGAGCGACAAGAGATGTCAATCTCAGGAACTGCAAGAACATCCTGCAGTCCTACAGGCGAGCAAACGAGGGCAGCATAATAATATTGGTAAGAGGACGATTAGGTAGCTGCTTATTCAGTTTTTTGTCTAAGTGTAAATACCTAGACCACCTTTATACGGTTTAAGGTTTAGTCCTCTCTCTAGACATACTGGTTTAAAATTCTGTTTGAGTGTTTTAACCACATTCCATGTTTTTTGAGCACTCTGAAACGTTTTTATCATTCGAGCTATAGCAGATGTTTTATTAACAAGAATATCTCGGGCTGCAATTGATGCTTACACCCGAGCTAACTACTCTGCTTTACATCTCGATTGTGAGGTAAGTAGAAAAAAACCGGCATTACAAAAATAAAATTGATGATTATTATACTCATACGAAGACAAGGCTGAGTAGCGAAGCGACCTCTTTTGTCATTGGGCTGAATGCATGATGTCTATTGCCAGTATGATGGTCAGATGTACGCAAACTTTTTGAAAGAGTGAAGTGTTTTTTTAATTACTTACCGCCCTAGGGCTTTTCTAGCTACATTATTACCTAAAAGTGCTAATTGGTCACCTAAAAGCCCCATTTGGGGACAATAAGGACCTACTTACCGAATATGAGAGATGTAAACCGCCCTAGGGCTTTTCTAGCTACATTATTACCCTAGAGCGCTAATTGGTCACCTACAAGCCCCATTTGGGGGTAATAAGGACCTACTTACCAAATATGAGATATAAAATATTTAAACTAATTATGAGTCAATTTACAATCACACTGTATGTCATACATGTCAATAATTCACTTAATATTAAGTCAGATTGATACTACATTGTCATTGTTCTTACATTTGATCTAATTACATACATTATACATTTATTACCTATAATAGTACATTTTCATTTAACTTATACTAAATTGTCATTTAAATATTCTTTAATCGAGTAATAATATTTCAATACCAACAATTTGAACAATTCTCTCTTAAACGTTACAACACACTCTGATTCCATTATTGATTAAGGTAGGTGATTATATAATCTAGGAGCCATTCCAAACACGCTGTTGCCATAAAAAGTAGTTGTGTGGGTAAGTGTCAAGATTTTCTTTTTGTGTCTTTCGCTTCTAAGGTTGTTAAAGAGATTCAAGTTATTTCTTGTAAATAATACCACTTCATAAATATATAAACAAGGAAATGTCAATATATTTAACTGTCTAAAATACGGCTTACATGGATCAGTAGTGTGCAAATGGCAGACAGATCTAACACACTTTTTTGGGCTTTGAATATCACTCAGATATATAGAGAGGGACTCTGAACAGTTTCCCCAAAATATTATCCCATACCGAATCGTAGACGTTACGTTAGCGTGATAGGACGCAAGTACTGCTGGCCGACCTACAACCTTTGACTGTGCATGCATTTTCCATTTGAGGTTAGAGTCGATATTAAGTCCTAAAATTTTTGTCTATGATACATTCTCAATGTCTTTATTCATAGTATTAATTTTTAATGTCAAATTTGTATTCCTACTTATGGTAAATGTCGTTATATTGGTCTTATCTAAATTTAATATTAGGTTTTTCGATTTTAACCAGACAGCAATATTATTCAAAGCTGACGTAATGACTTCTTCGAATCTTGTCTGTGTCTTACCGACGAACATAATAGTGCTATCATCAGCGAAAAGAACCATTGGGTGGTCCACAACACTAGGCAGGTCATTAATATACAAGATAAAGAGAAGTGGGCCAAGAACACTTCCTTGAGGAACACTAAATTTTACAATATTTGGATCTGATGAGTGAATCTCTTTTGTTTTAGAAAGAAGGAAAGAAAAATCATTTACTTGACACACAGGTTAAAAACAGTAATGTAAGCAACAGTAATAGCAATGTGTCAAAGAGGCCCCACCTCAGCACATATGTCAGATGTCCGTGATCTGTGACATCTGACGCTGATTTTCAGGCAAAGCCTTGTAGGTGAATAGGTTAGAAACAATACATTATTCTACCTCCAGTCACACGACAATAAAGTACACATTTTAAAAATACAAACAAAATATAATACATATAGACAGATGCTTGACCGGTTCACTTTAGTTTAATTTCATCTTAGAAACACGAATTTCACAAGAATAGCAGCGCATTCGACCTTAACATACTCTATATAAATGAAAAATCTGTAATATTGTTGTCTCCGTACTTAATCTGCTCGCTGATCAGATTTTTTTTTTAAGTTGAGCCTAAATGTGTTAATATTTTTTATTTTCCCAATGGGTGGCGACAGATTATTCCAGCACTTCGTAGCCGCATAACGGAATCCACCTTTGAAACCCATGGTACGGTGCCAAGGTACTGAAAGTTGCAGAGTTCCTTGCCGGCGTGAGTGCTGGCTATCATCAGAGACCCAATTGAGCTTATTATAAAGATATAGAGGACTCTTATGATTGATCACCCCAAAGAGAAGGCATGCTAAATGGAGCTTTCGACGTGACTTCATTTTTAATGCGTAATGTTAGTTCAAAAAAGGCGTCACGTGGGTTCTAGGAGGAATAGAAAAGCAAAACCTAGCACAAGCATTCTGCACCCGCTGAATAAGACGTTTAGTCCAAGAAAGTAGCCTCGGCCCGATTACAGTATCCACATAGTTAAGTTTGGATAATACGACAGAAACGTATTTCTTTAGTAATAAATGGCCTTAGCTTGTATAGTGTTCTCAATCTGTAGGAAAAGTTCTGCACTGCAGCAGCCACATGCTTTTCGAACCTTAAGTCAACGTCCAAGACCATGCCAAGATTACGAGCATCATATACCCTTTCGATTGGTCCACCCAAGAGTGAAAGGTTAAAAGCCACAGACAATTTGGTAAGTCGCTGTTTGGTTCCCAGTACCATAAATTTAGTTTTGCTTGGATTAAGTATAAGGGAATAAAAGCCACAGACAATTTGGTAATTCGCTGTTTGGTTCCCAGTACCATAAATTTAGTTTTGCTTGGATTAAGTATAAGGGAATTATTGTCTGACCAGGAAACAATATTTGCCAAGTCTTTGTTTATCTTTTCGATAGCGTTATCCAAGTCTTCGGGGTCAAAATGTATGTACCTATATTTGAATGTCATCTGCGTAAATATGATAGCTGCAGTTTTTAATGCAATTCACGATGTCAGCACTGTAAATAATAAATAGTATGGGACCCAAAATAGAGCCTTGAGCTACGCCTCTTGTAACATCTGCAGGGCTTGAAATATACGAGACACCATTACTTTGCTGCAGTTCTACGTATTGGCGACGATTACTAATGTAACTATAGAACCATTTAAGTGCAGCAGCATCGAAACCGTAGTAGCTTAGTTTAGAAAGAAGTAATGAAATGTTAATAGCGTCAAATGCCCTGGAAAAGTCCAATAGCACTAGAAGCGTGCACTGGCCATAATCCTGTGCTTTTATGATGTTATCTGTAACATCAAGCAAAGCAAATGCTGTGCTTTTAAACTTTCGAAAGCCAGACTGGAGGTCTGGAAGTAATTATTATTTTCAAGAAGGAAGGTCAATTGTTGAGCTACAACTTTTTTAAGATTTTCGATCGACATGGTAAGATACTAATCTGGTATGAGATCACTGACATCAGTAGGGTTATTTATTTGCAATGGACGAATTATAGCTATCTTTCAATTATCTGGGAAGATTGAGGTATGAATCGATGTATTAATAGTTGCAGTTAGAGCTTCTAAAGAGTGTGGCAAAGTCAATAATAACATCTTCAAAGAAGTTTGGTCATAGCCTTCTGCATTTGATTTTAAACTTTTTATTATTTAAGTATGTTATTTGTATTCGTAGATTGTAAGCTAAAATTATGACAGTTAAAACGATGAAACTCATAATAGGTGAATTGTGATAAAGCGACTCCAGCCTTACCTGGTATTTTCAAAAAATACGCATTAATTGTTTACTGGTTATTCAAAAAACAGGTAACTGCATGTCATTTTTGGAAGGTTACAATGTGGATTTGATATTTTTCCATAGTATTTTAGGCTCATTAATTTTAGTGTTAATATTAGGTATGGTTGTGATATGCAGCTTTTTCAAAAAACATTGATTTGTTAACTAACCCCTTTAGGCTTTTATAATATTTTAATTTTGCATCTACTTTAGTTTCCCCCCTATATGCAGCCAAAGCTTCATCCCTCAAACGCATCATCAATTTCACGTTATCTGTTATCAACGGATAGCTTCTCTCTCTAAAGGTTGATGTCTTCAGTGGAGCATGTATGTCGAATAATGTTATCAAAGTAACTCTAAATATATGAACCATTTCATTTATGTCTCTAAGGGATGTTATGAAGTTCCATCCAGAAGATTTTGTATTCAGCCCAGTAACTTGGGTAATCTGGTACCTATTTTCTAGATATGATTTTATTAGGTTTAAAATATTTCCTCGAACTCCATACCTCTCCAATTTATCAAGCAGCAATTTGTGACCAACATAATCAGTTGCCTTTTTAAGGTACATGTACATAGCTTATACCGGAACTTTTTTATCACAGTTCGTCATTATAATTTTAAAGAAATTGTATTTAGCTAAATTTATTGACTTGTTTTTACGAAAACCTATTTGTTCATTTACTAATATTTTATATTTTTCACAGTATGAGTAAAGACTGGCATGAATATACCTTTCAAAAATCCTTGAGAATACTGAAACTAAAGCTACTCGGTTTTATTATAGTTAACTTTAGCTTCTCAGGAAATACCCCACAGTATATTGCCATATTAATAATATTACTAATTACTGGAGATATAATAACAGCTACATATTTTATAACTTTTGTGCTTATATTGTCATATCCGGTGCTGTTAGTATTTTTGAGACCTCTTATAATATTAAGTATGTATGTCGGATGGAGTTGACGGGCTCATAAATAATGATCTAGGCATGTTCCATTTAATGTTGTTGGTTGTACCACTTGTATTGCTTGTGCACATTCATAATCACACATAATTACATTTATATGGTTTCTCTCCAGAGTGCGTTCTACTATGACTTCTTAAGTTACCTGCGTGTGCACATTCATAGTCACACTTATTACATTTATAAGGTTTCTCTCCAGTGTGTGTTCTAATATGTCTTCTTAAGCTACCTGCGTCTGCACATTCATAGTCACACATATTACATTTATAAGGTTTCTCTCCAGAGTGCGTTCTACTATGACTTCTTAAGCTACCTGCTTGTGCACATTCATAATCACACAAATTACATTTATAAGGTTTCTCTCCAGTATGTGTTTTAATATGTCTTCTTAAGTTACTTGCTTGTGCACATTCATAATCACACATATTACATTAATAAGGTTTCTCTACAGTATGTGTTTTAATATGTTTTCTTAAGTTACCTGCTTGTGCACATTCATAATTACACATATTACATTTATAAGTTTTCTCTCCAGTATGTGTTTTAGTATGTCTTCTTAAGCTACCTGCGTGTGCACATTCATAATCACACATATTACATTTATAAGGTTTATCTCCAGTGTGTGTTCTAATATGTATTCTTAAGCTACCTGCTTGTGCACATTCATAATCACATATATTACATTTATAAGGTTTCTCTCCAGTGTGTGTTCTAATATGTCTTCTTAAGCTACCTGCTTGTGCACATTCATAATCACATATATTACATTTATAAGGTTTCTCTCCAGTATGTGTTTTAATATGAAGTTGTAAGTGATTTGCTCGTGCACATTCATAATCACACAAGTTACATTTGTAAGGTTTCTCTCCAGTATGTGTTCTAATATGACTTCGTAAGCTTCCTGCTTGTGCACATTCATAATCACACATATCACATTTATGAGGTTTCTCTCCAGTATGTGTTTTAATATGACTTCGTAAGATACCTGCGTGTGCACATTCATAGTCACACTTATTACATTTATAAGGTTTCTCTCCAGTGTGTGTTCTAATATGTCTTCTTAAGCTACCTGCGTCTGCACATTCATAGTCACACATATTACATTTATAAGGTTTCTCTCCAGTGTGTTTTCTAATATGAATTCTCAAGCTACCTGCGTGTGCACATTCATAATCACACATATTACATTTATAAGGTTTATCTCCAGTGTGTGTTCTAATATGTCTTCTTAAGCTACCTGCTTGTGCACATTCATAATCACACATATCACATTTATAAGGTTTCTCTCCAGTATGTGTTTTAATATGACTTCGTAAGCTTCCTGCTTGTGCACATTCATAATCACACAAGTTACATTTGTAAGGTTTCTCTCCAGTATGTGTTCTAATATGACTTCGTAAGCTTCCTGCTTGTGCACATTCATAATCACACATATCACATTTATAAGGTTTCTCTCCAGCATGTGTTTTTATATGACTTCTTAAGTTACCTGCTTGTGCACATTCATAGTCACACTTATTACATTTATAAGGTTTCTCTCCAGTGTGTGTTCTAATATGTTTTCTTAAGCTACCTGCGTCTGCACATTCATAGTCACACATATTACATTTATAAGGTTTCTCTCCAGTGTGTTTTCTAATATGAATTCTTAAGCTACCTGCGCGTGCACATTCATAATCACACATTTTACATTTATAAGGTTTCTCTCCAGTATGTGTTTTAATATGTCTTCTTAAGTTACCTGCGTGTGCACCTTCATAATCACACATATTACATTTATAAGGTTTATCTCCAGTATGTGTTTTAATATGACTTCTTAAGCTACCTGCGTGTGCACATTCATAATCACACATATTACATTTATAAGGTTTCTCTCCAGTATGAGTTTTAATATGACTTCTTAAGCTACCTGCTTGTGCACATTCATAATCACACATATTACATTTATAAGGTTTCTCTCCAGTATGAGTTTTAATATGACTTCTTAAGCTACCTGCTTGTGCACATTCATAATCACACATATTACATTTATAAGGTTTCTCTCCAGTGTGTGTTCTAATATGACTTCGTAAGTTATCTGCTTGTGCACATTTATAATCACAAATATTACATTTATGAGGTTTCTCTCCAGTATGTGTCCTAATATGTCTTCGTAAGCTGCCTGCGCGTGCACATCCATAATCACACATATTACATTTATAAGGTTTATCTCTAGTATGTGTTTTAATATCATGTATTTTCAAGTGTCTGGCGGTAGAACATATATAATGACACGTATTGCATTTAAATAGTTTTGTACCACTGTACCTCATGTTATGTTTTTCCAGCTTTCTTTTTGTTGCAGACTCACAATCAACCATCCCAAGTATAAGTACCTGTAACAATTAATTTAAGTTTTATGCATAAAGTGTATGCATTACATATAACGTAAGATATCTGTAGAATTTCAAAAACAGGCCACGAAGGGTTATCTATAAATCTCCCATACAAAAGACATGATTTTTCTACCGACTTCCAAAAAAAGGAGGAGGTACTCAATTAGACTGTATGTTTTAAATTTTTTTTTATGTTTCTTACCTCATAACTTTCGACTGGGTGAATCGATTCTCAAAACTTTTTTTAAACCTGCTGCTTCTAGTGTGGTCCCTTTTAAATTTCATCTAATTCGGTTTAGTAGTTTTTGAGATACACTCCAATAACTAAATAGAATGGAAGTCGGTATTAAATTTTTCAAATTGTACTTGTTTATATTTATTGTCATAGCGGCAGTAGCAATACTCATCTGTGAAAATGTTTTATTCTATTTAATCTATCTAACTATCACGGTTCATGAGATACATCCTGGTAACGAGACGGTCAGACAGACAGACGGACGGACAGCGGAGTCTTAGTAATGGGGTCCATCGTAAGAATCTACCGTAGAATAGTTTCCTACTAAATTATTCTTACGTTGTAGGCGATCATAAGATTTATGGCAAAGTGGCATACGACGGCTATCCCCTGAAAATCACTATGAATTTGTATTAAACACATTAAAGCACTTTATGTTAAAGTTGTTTCGTTAATATACGATACCTAATGAAGGTTAGTTTAGTACATAACATTTTAGATACGAATATTCAGAGAGTTGAAATACATAGAGTAGTTATATAGGAACAACAATGCTCTAAAAACTAACTAGAATTTACCTGTTTACATACCTATGGACATGTATACGCAGTTTGTAATGACAACGAAAGAATATTCAAATATTATGCGTCATATCTGTTGTTAGAAAGAGATAATTAAGCAATTTGTGTTACGGTGTTATAAGCTACTAGTTGATTGGCCAGAGCGCCCGCTGGTGTGATGTTGCTGTGAAAGAGGAGAGTAGGGCAAAAGAGACACTCTAATAGGTCGTAATAAAAATTCTTAGTGGGAGTGGTGTCTGTGAACCTAGTATAACAATTTCCAGAATCTCAAATTTTTTTCGGAGCTCTAGTAACATCCCCAATAGTTATATAGTTCCTGATAGTTATTTTAAAAAGTTCACCTATTATTGACATGAAAAATGAATTTAAAAAATGAGATGTTAACTTCGCATGCCGTCACCCAGCATCTTAACAATTTTCAGACCACAAATATGGTTGAAAATACAGAGTTCTATCGACTGCCGACGTTCCAACAATAGTTCTGGTAAAAACATTAAAAAATCAATTTAAAAAAAATGAGATGCTAACTTCACACACCATCTGTTAGCATCTCAGGAGTTCTGAGAAGTTAGGTTACAAATATGCTTAAAACTAACTAGTTCTATTCATTCATTTAGAGCGTTAAAGCAACAATTTTGCACACTAAAAAGTAAAGTCATATTTTTTTAAATAAAATCGTTAAGTCTTGAGATGCTGCACTATAGCTGGCAGTTCTACGTAGCATCTCAGGCGTTCTTGACTCCAGGAGCACTAGTACGATTGAAATTGCACAGTTCTGCAGCCACAAGGTCATACAGCCATAGTTCTAGTCATAAGCTTGGAAATAATGGTAATAAAATTATTAAGTCTTGAGATGCTGCACTCTAGCTGGCAGTTCTTCGTAGCATCTCAGGCGTTCTCGACTCCAGAAACACTAATACGAGCAAAGTTCTGCAGCCACAAGGTCTTACAGGCATAATTCGAAATAACTATCAGGAACTATAGAACTATTAGGGATGCTACTAGAACTCCGAAAACATTTTGAGATTCTCTAAACTGTTATGCTAGGTTCACAGACAACGTGGGAGTGTAGTCATTTTTCCATAGTTACCGTACGCAGTGTATGGTTGTGTATGTGGTACGAAAAATATTTCCAGTTGGACAGAACACATCAAATTTTCGATATATTTTTTAGAAATGAAAACACTGTTGGTTTTATCGTAATAAAATATTTAATTACAATTTTAAATTCTTTCGATCAAACTCAGTTTATTTCTTCTTTGTCTCTTTTAATTGGGTTTGCACTTTGGATTATTTTATGGAGTATAAAGCAAACGAACTTTTAAAAAAGTTTTTAAATCAAATCTGTATTAACTGTACTACACGAATACATAGGTTTAAATATATACTTACTAAGAATAAAACAATTTTTTGCTTACAAGAAAATAATATATTTTTTTAAAGGTAGCAATCAAAATGTATTTTATACAAAGTAAATCGACGCTAGTTTCCCCTTACACAGTCATGTAATGGTCACCACGAGACGTTCCGATCACCATTGCGCTGCGATCTCTTTCACTCTCTCACACAAAACGATCCACACATCTCGCTCATCCATTTCACGGAGGCAACAGTCGCCCAAGACAAAACAAAATGACGATATTTCCTATTTCAATCAAAATAGCCATACTTATTCGTGAAATGAAACATTTTTCTTATCTCTCACAATGCCTATATAATTAGTGCAGTCTCTAAAGACACAAGAAGGCATTTTGTCCACAACTTTTTCCTAAAAAACACGATTAGTGGTGACGTATACCGGACGCTTGGAAGTGCAAGACTGGTAGCGACTACGGCAATTACCTACCTAGCATTCGTCTAGTAAAAATGGGGAGTTCACAACTCATCTACAAGTAAAAAATCTTAGCGAATATTCTCTTGTTTCATACTTTATAGAGCGTGATTTTGCCATGGTCAGGTTTGACTTAAAGAACATAATTATTATAACAAACTAGACAGTAGAAACATGCCCATATTATATAAAACTGTCTATATATAATAATGTCTAACCGGTATATGTCCCTACAAAAAATACTATGGACTAAGTAGAAAAATGTCTATTTAAAAATTACAACTATAATTTTATCAGTCATTCCCCGCTGCACTACGGAGATGCACTACTGGTAATGCAGTAGGGATTTTTTATTCCTCCAACTATACCAGCTGGTGCTGCCGTGGGGAATTTAGAATCTGCATACATAAATGTTCCCCGCTGTACTCATCATCATCATCATCTCAGCCGTAGGACGTCCACTGCTGAACATATGCCTCCCCCATGATTTTCCAAAAGGACCGATTGGAAGCAGCCTGCATACAGCGTCGTCCTGCGACCTTCATCAGGTCGTCTGTCCACCGTGTCGGCGGACGACCTACGCTGCGCTTGCCGGTCCGTGGTCACCATTCCAGAACCTTTCGGCCCCATCGGCCATCTATTCTGCGTGCTATGTGCCCTGCCCACTGCCACTTCAACTGGCTAATCGTCTGAGCTATGTCGGTGACTTTCGTTCTTCTACGGATCTCCTCATTTCTGATTCGATCACGTAGAGAAATCCCGAGCTTAACCCTCTCCATAGCTCGTTGTGCTACTTTGAGCTTATCTATGAATCCCATAGTAAGAGACCACGTTTCAGTGCCATAAGTCATCACTGGTAACACACATTGGTCGAAGACTCTTGTCTTGAGGCATTGAGGTATTTTTGACGAGAAGACTTCGCGAAGTTTCCGGAACGCTGCCCAGCCGAGTTGGATTCGACGATTGACCTCTTTCTCGAAGTTGGACCTGCCTAGTTTGACTGTCTGTCCCAAGTAGATGTACTCGTCGACAACTTCGAGAACTGAGTTCCCAACTGATATTGGGGTAGGTACAACATTGGCATTAGACATAATTTTCGTCTTATCCATGTTCATCTTAAGACCTACCCGTTGGGAAACTCGATGGAGGCATCCGAGCATCGTACTGAGGTCTTCCATGGATTCTGCCATGACTACAATATCGTCGGCAAATCGAAGGTGAGTGATGTATTCGCCGTTAATATCGATGCCCAAGTCTTTGCCATTCCAGAAGCTTGAAGGCGTCTTCCAATGTAGCGGTGAACAGTTTCGGAGATATAACGTCTCCCTGTCTCACGCCTCTTTGCAATGGAATTGCCTTCGAACTCTGCTCCTGTACTCGGACTGACATGTAGGCGTTTTTGTACAAACACTTCAGCACTTCAATATACCGATAGTCAATACGGCACCGCTGGAGAGACTCAAGCACTGCCCACGTCTCGATCGAATCAAAGGCTTTCTCATAGTCCACAAACGCTAGACAAAGAGGCAAGTTATACTCTTCGGTCTTCTGTATAACTTGCCGTAGCGTGTGGATGTGGTCTATGGTACTATAGCCTTTTCGGAAACCGGCTTGTTCCGGAGGCTGGAATTCATCAAACCTGCGACTGAGACGGTTCGTTATGACCTTCTAAAACAGCTTATAAACATGGCTCAAAAGCGAGATGGGTCTGTAATTTTTAAGTAAAGTGTTGTCACCTTTCTTGAAGAACAGCACCACCACGCTTTTGTTCCATGCTTCTGGCGTTGAACCTTCGAGTAAGACGGTATTAAAGAGCTTCTGAAGGACTTTAAGTACCGGTGTTCCACCCGCTTTCAGAAGCTCAGATGTGATACCGTCGTCACCAGGCGCCTTGTTGTTCTTAAGATGTTTCAAGGCCATTCTAATCTCGTACAGGCTGATGTCCGGGATATCTTCGGTATAATGTCGGGTCAGCTTGGCTCTTGGGTCTTTGACCGAGCTGCTAACAGGTTTAGCGACCGAGGTGTATAACTGTCCGTAGAAACTCTCGACCTCTCCTAACACTTCCGCTTTGGTCGACGCTACACTGCCGTCTCTTCTCTTCAGCTTCGTCAACTGGCTTTGCCCAATAGACATGTCTCTTGCAAACATTTTGGAGCCTTTTTTCTGCTCTATCGTCTCTTTAATACGGTTTGTATTAAAGATCCGGATGTCGTGTCACAAGGACTTCCATATTCGTCTATTGAGCTGCCTATATGCTTAGCATCATCCGAAGACTGCAGTTTCAGTGAGCGTCGTTCAGCCATGAGGTTGAGGGTATCGTTGTTATTGGAGAGTTCCTGTGGCCTATCTGTACGGTGGGGTTTAAAGTATTTGGAACCCACTGTATGGACAGTTTCTACTAACCTGTTATTGATCTAGTCCACTGAAGCGATGTTCTCAAGGCAATTGAAGCGACTGGATAGCTCAAGTTGAAAGCTCTCGGGGTCTTGAATACGGGCACGAGTGGGTCGCAGCGTAGACTTCATCAGACGAGACCTCTCCAGTTTGACATTAATACTCAGCGTGCCTCTTACCATTCGGTGATCACTACCGGTTTTAACCCTGTTGATCACGGAGACATCAGTGAATATTTGCCTTTTGGTGGTCATAATGAAGTCAATCTCATTTCTCGTGGAACCATCGGGACTCAGCCAGGTTCTATTTCCCGTGAGGTGGCTTCTGAAAGAAAGAGTTCATCATAAAGAGTCCCTCTTTCCCAGGAAGTCGGCCAACATCTGTCCCCTACGGTTCCGTTGTCCATAGCCAAATTGCCCCACTTTCGACTCATCCTCGCTTCTCTTACCCAACTTCGCGTTGAAGTCCCCCATAACAACTAGAAAGTGCGTTTCAGAGGTATGTATGGCCCGACTAATGTCCTCATACATATCTTCCACCTCATCATCCGGGTGCGACTTCGTCGGTGCGTATACCTGAATGACCTTCAGCGAATATCGTTTGGATACTCTGAGTATACGGTATACGACCCTATTCGAAACGCTATCGATCGTAACTATGTTGTTAGTAAGGGACTTGTGGACGAGAAAATCGACACCACCTTGGGACTGTTGGTCACCCTCCCGGTAGTAGAGTAGGTTACCTGATTTTAGGGTCATCGTGTCCTCCCCCGCTCTACGGACATCAGATAACCCAACAATGTCCCAGTGTAACTTACTCATTTCTTCTTCCAGCTCATATATCTTCTCATAGTTCGTCACCAGTGCCAGTCGTCGTTGTTGGGGGTGGTAGCCGGGCGTCTGCCGGGGATTCTTAGCACCCCCTGCCCCACCCTTACCGTGGCCGCTACCGTAGCCAGGAATAGCGGGGCTGCCGGGGACTGGGGGCGTGGTTCCTAATGTGTCCGTCATTGGGGGGATTTTGCCAATACTCGCCACGCTTGGCAGGCGGGTTGGCGAGCGCAGTTTTGGGGTTTTAATACTGGAAGGGTGCTGCTGCCCACCTTCCGATTGTTATCTCTTAGCAGATTTCTACGCACCCACGGGTAGAGTTGGGGGGGTACTATTCTAAGCCGGTACCCCACGGCAATACTACCCGCTGTACTACCAAATATTATTTCATAAATATTCAACTCTTATCTAGGGTTCCACGTTGATGTTTATTACACGCTATGGTTTCGTAGCTTCACACGAGATGATTGTAAAGTGACAGCTGTCAAAATGACGATGTCGTATTTAATGATTTTGATTTCACACGTGGACTACATCTTACTCGACAATAACACCGATATTGATACCAGCTCTGACAGATGTCAAAGTGACAGTTGATGACGTTTTTTATGGTTTTGATCTCACTCTCAGAATTCGTTCGACTTGACAATAACACGGATATAGGTCTTAGCTGTGACAGGTGTCAAAGTGACAGTTATTGACGATGTTTATAATTTTGTTTTCGTATTAGACGACATTCGACTTGAAAATAACACGGATGTAGGTCTAAACTGTGACAGCTGTCAAGGTGACAGTTTTTGACGTATATTATGGTTTTGATTTCTCACATAGACTTCAATCGTCTTAAAAATAACACGGATGTAGGTCTTAGTTGTGACAGATGTCAAAGTGACAGTTGATGACGTATTTTATAGTTTTGGTTTGACATTTGAACTATATCCTACATAACCATAACACCGATGTATGTCTTAGCTGTAACAACTATCAAGATGACAGTTGATGTCGTATTCATTGATTATTATTGGGCATTTAGAGTACATTCGACATAAAAATTCTGAAAGCGGGTGGAACACCGGTACTTAAAGTCTTTCAGAAGCTCTTACTCGAAGATTTAACGCCAGAAGCGGGGAACACAATTGCGGTGATGTGACATGCGTTGCCAAGACAAAAGTCTTTGACGAGTTTTCGTTACCAGTGGTGACAGACTTTTTGATTTATTCAGTAAAACGTGAAACATTAATATTAAAAAATTTAATGTGACTACGAGACCGCAGCAATGAATGCTGTGAAAATAGTTTTTCCGAAAGCAGAGGTGTGTAAATGTTTTTTTCACTACCAAAAGAGAATCAAAAAGAAAGCCCAGGAAATGTATTTAGTTGACACACGGGAAGGTAGAAACAATATACGTATTACAGCCAATCTACCGTTATTACCAGCACTTAAGATCCGTGAAAGATAGAACTCGGTTACAGAAGTAGCTCAATGCAATTCTAGAATGAATAAATTTAAAACGTATATTGCCAATTATTGGCTGAGCAAATACCCCTTGGAAACTATAAGTTGTTCGACTACTAAATATCGAACAACTAATTGCATGAAAATTTAAATTCCAAAACGACCCAGTTTTATAATTTTATAGAAAAAAAACAAAAATAATCCATTCATCACGACTACATTATCAAAAACTCTATATTTTTTTCTAATAAGAAAAACAGACACAACAAAGACATACTTTTTGACAAGACATATGATTTTTTTTTTAAAGTTTGGCAAATAATGAAATTACTCCGTAACAGTTAATCCTAAAAGTTATATATATCAGATTGAAATACTACTAGTTTCGTAAGAATCTACTTTTTTATTAACTTGGTTTAGACTGTATTCAATGTATTTTAATTTATGTTGAGCAAACAAACGTTTAAGTTTTAATAATTTGTAGGGGTTACCAATAAGATTATTAAATAGTTATTATTTTTGCTTTTTACAATACCAGTATTTTCACTTAAACAATTAACACTAAATGTAATTCAAAAAAATCGACTCAGGACTTGCGCTCACGTTTAAAAATCTCTAGCAAAAAATCTGAAGCTTTCATTCTATTTTTGATTTTAACCATGTTAGGCTAACTTTTCAAATGACCCTCGTATAAGTGTTACCCTTTAAAACGGTAACTTAATTTATTGAATAACCCTATTAAAACCTCTTCAATTGGGTTACCCTTTGGTAGGGTTGTTGTCGCCGTTGGTTTATAGGGTTAGTAAAAACCCTATCGCTGTGGGTTTTTACTCTCAGCAGTAAGCCATGCCTATGGGTTACCCTTTGAACTGCGTTAGCACGGTAACACAATGGTTACCCTAATTTGGATACCCATTTGTAGGGTATTTGTAAAAGGTTAACAATTAAAAACCCGACCCGTAAGTGTTACTCAATGAAAGGGTAACCTATCGTATTTGGTATTGTTGTTGTAGTCCATCATCTCAGCCGTAGGACGTCCACTGCTGAACATATGCCTCCCCCATGATTTTCCAAAAGGACCGGTTGGAAGCGGCCTGCATCCAACGTCGTCCTGCGACCTTCCTCAGGTCGTCTGTCCACCGTGTCGGTGGACGACCTACGCTGCGCTTGCCGGCCCGTGGTCTCCACTCGAGAACCTTTCGGCCCCATCGGCCATCTGTTCTGCGTGCTATGTGCCCTGCCCACTGACCCAAGAGCCAAGCTGACCCGACATTATACCGAAGATATCCCAGACATCAGCCTGTACGAGATTAGAATGGCCTTGAAACAGCTTAAAAACAACAAGGCGCCTGGTGACGACGGTATCACATCTGAGCTTCTGAGAGCGGGTGGAACACTGGTACTTAAAGTCCTTCAGAAGCTCTTTAATACCGTCTTACTCGAAGGTTCAACGCCAGAAGCATGGAACAAAAGCGTGGTGGTGCTGTTCTTCAAGAAAGGTGACAACACTTTACTTAAAAATTACAGACCCATCTCGCTTTTGAGCCATGTTTATAAGCTGTTTTCGAAGGTCATAACGAACCGTCTCAGTCGCAGGTTTGATGAATTCCAGCCTCCGGAACAAGCCGGTTTCCGAAAAGGCTATAGTACCATAGACCACATCCACACGCTACGGCAAGTTATACAGAAGACCGAAGAGTATAACTTGCCTCTTTGTCTAGCGTTTGTGGACTATGAGAAAGCCTTTGATTCGATCGAGACGTGGGCTCTGCTTGAGTCTCTCCAGCGGTGCCGTATTGACTATCGGTATATTGAAGTGCTGAAGTGTTTGTACAAAAACGCATACATGTCAGTCCGAGTACAGGAGCAGAGTTCGAAGGCAATTCCATTGCAAAGAGGCGTGAGACAGGGAGACGTTATATCTCCGAAACTGTTCACCGCTACATTGGAAGACGCCTTCAAGCTTCTGGAATGGCAAGGACTTGGCATTAATATTAACGGCGAATACATCACTCACCTTCGATTTGCCGACGATATTGTAGTCATGGCAGAATCCATGGAAGACCTCAGTACAATGCTCGAAGGCCTCCATCGAGTTTCCCAACGGGTAGGTCTTAAGATGCAACATGGACAAGACGAAAATTATGTCTAATGCCCATGTTGTACCTACCCCAATATCAGTTGGGAACTCAGTTCTTGAAGTTGTTGACGAGTACATCTACCTGGGACAGACAGTCAAACTAGGCAGGTCCAACTTCGAGAAAGAGGTCAATCGTCGAATCCAACTCGGCTGGGCAGCGTTCCGGAAACTTCGCGAAGTCTTCTCGTCAAAAATACCTCAGTGCCTCAAGACAAGAGTCTTCGACCAATGTGTGTTACCAGTGATGACTTACGGCACTGAAACGTGGTCTCTTACTATGGGCCTCATAGAAAAGCTCAAAGTAGCACAACGAGCTATGGAGAGGGCTATGCTCGGGGTTTCTCTACGTGATCGAATCAGAAATGAGGAGATCCGTAGAAGAACGAAAGTAACCGACATAGCCCAGAAGATTAGCCAGTTGTTGTAGTCCAAAGGTTAATAATACTTAAGATGTGCGAATAAGTAAGCTGGCGGTATTTGGAACAAGAAAGTGATGTTGCAATTCTTTGTTATGTTCACAGTTTACTCACATATCACGGAAAAAGATATTTTATGTTTTAGTTTTATGATTATTTATAACTATTTACTACTGGTTGCTGTCACTTTATTATGTAAATGATCTTAACTGTTTTGTTTTTTAATGCTTAAGAGCCTTCATTCTGCGCAGCGCTGCACGAGTTTAGGTATTTTACGTAGCGAGCTACTCCCTAGCGCGCCCAGCGGCAGTAGTGGCCCCACCACTCGAGCAAAACAGCGCCGCATTCATATTTTGATCTTTTTGTGTCAACTTTGGTTTTTATATCACAAGTAGACGTAGGTCAAAAAGTTTAAATAAAATATCACGCTGGACTCGTTTTATTTTTAATATCAACATTATTAACACATGGTAATTATTAATCAAGTGTTTGTTATCTACCAGATCATACTCGTAGACTAGAAAAAAGTGGGATTTAAGTCATGCCTGCTACCTACATGTACAATAGTTCCTGCTACTTGTTTTCGACTCCTGCATCATGTCCTGGGCCCCAAGTCTCTTACCCATTGAGCAATTACCGCACTATTGCGACGCTTCTACGATTGATACGGAATTTTGTGTATCTTTAAACTTACATACGAGTTATAGACTAAGTTATAGTCTTATAGACGAGTTACTCATTCAGCAATAATTTGAATGATCGTAATCACAATGTGAACAGTGTACCCTACTACTACGCAAGGCAGAATCTCTTGTACCTACTGCGACGATACCCACGAAGACGAGTTGTTGAATTGGAAATAATTAATTTAGTTCCAATACGTACATGCATGTCTAGACACAATTATAAGTACACTGTGCACACTATTACTTTCATTCAAAGTAACTGGCATTGCGGTGGTACCCAACAAGACGGGATACTATTCGGAAATGATTCAATTATTATAGTTGCAATTCCTTCAAGCTATAACATAATATATATGCACACTGCACACAACTACTTCGATTCAAAGTAACTGGCATTGCGGTGGTGCGGTTGTTTTACAAGGTACGCGAGGAGAGCAGGCGTCAAGGATGGAGATACGCGTGGACCAAGGGCGGACGAATTATAGTACGCCGCGATGCGGGTAAGGCGGCATTACGGGTGCGGTCAGACGCCGACATGCCGAGAATTTTTAGGAGCGACCCCGTCCGACCATGCCCCACATGAGACAGAGAGGTTTTCCTGTGCAACTAAAATATATACATTTGAATTACTGAATTTTGAAGGTTTAATGATTAATTATTTTATGTCAACTCACATCATATACTGTTGGTTTTGTTTGGAAGTTTAATATATATGTTTTTCGTTATAGTTATTAAAGTAAATAATATAAAGCCATTAAATATAAATAATATAATACCATTATATTGTCAACTAGTTACTATTATGAATCATTCATCATTAATACCTAGTACACTTGCAAACATGATAAATCTGTATAAATGTAGCCTAACCTTATATGAATATATTAGTATAATAATGATTCATGTGGTAAAATATCACATCTTTTGTAATGATTATGAAGTTACTAAAGATTGGGTTTTTTAATGCTGGTTCGCTTGGTACTGGGCACGATGAATTTGACGTAGTCATAGATAGGATCGCCGTGGACTTAAAACAACTTAGTAGCTTCTTTTTACAAATATACGTATTTGCATGAATCGTAAAAACTTCTATGAATTTTTGTTAGTAAAAACTTCATGGTTGGTTTTTCTTTTTAATATACATTATTTTGACAGTTGGGAAAGAGAACGCACAAGTTCAGGAAAGTTAAAAAAAGCATGAGTAAGTAATAGCCCACATCCCGAACGCTATATGACCCTGCAATATGCCACTTTTTGAGCAACTGTATTAAAAAGATTTTCATAGTGCATTGGAATGTATTGTTAAAAGAATAGGTAATTTAAAAGTTAAAACGCATAATTTCATACATTGGGCCTTAATTTTGTTTAAGTTTTGCTTGTCACAAAATGGGATAAACATTAGAAGTTTACAGTCTACTGATAGTTACGAATTTTTTTATTAAATTTACATTGAGATATGTTTAACCTCTCACCTGTCAATATAACAATAAAATTTCTATTGAGTGAAGGTCATTCGACATATGAAGTAATAAGTAAACCATTACCTACCGTACAAAGTTTCCCACCTTCAACTTCTTTTGTGAGTGGCTTGTGTGGGTTAGCACAAATCTGTCAGCATCGCATACATAGAGCAGAGAACAAACTGCAGAGAATGTTTGAAGACTTTAATGATAATCCTCGTTGTCTTGAAGTTGGCATCCAAGTAAACTGAATCTGAAAATAGGACAACACAAAACATACTTACATATGGAGGTGCACATGATATATATATAAATAAAGGTACCAACAAGGTACACAAATAATTCAACAACTTAACTTGACTTTGGATTTGGCGCTTCTGCTTATTGCATTTCTGCCCGTGTCAGTTTCATGGAGATTGTTTACACTAAGCATATAATCTGTGAATCATAGGGAGAGTCCAACAGACTTCTTAAGATCCACTATGATTGTACAAAAAAGGAGGGGAACACAACACAATTTAGTACCAAATCATTTTAGATTATAACATAAAAATATAAACAAACATAAAGTGATGGTAGTAGTGTTTAATAATAAGTTTTTAAATCTAGCTGGTGCCTACACAGGATTAGTACTTTGAGTACCTAGCCTATTATCTTCTCCAAATCCATATCTACATTTATACCAAAATGTCATAAAATATTTACATGGTTATATCACTTAATTTAAAAAACCCTGGAGTCTTAGGGATATCAGGTTGAATATCAGAATAATATTTATTTGTGTTTTTGGGATGACTCCCAATACATCAAACAATGATCAAGGAGTTAGGACTTTGGGAGTAGGCAAAGGTCAAAGTGTATATTATGTTGTAGTGTTCAAGAGATAAAATAATAAGAGAAGCCATTTTAGCACAAGAATCCATTTTCATTGCCGGGCATGTCAATTTGACCCGGAGTCGAGGCAAGGACAATATTGAGACCAAGGTTATAACATTCAAAGAGGGATTGTTTAATCTTGAGAATTAAAGGGAAACGATGCATGGAGTGAAAAGGCTTGAAAAAAGGGCTTGAAGGATAGGCCATGTTCAAATAACCAACCATAAGATATGATAAAGCAGAGTTTAACCTGCATTATGTTTCCTGTGTGCTGTGAGATTGAACATAAGGAGCCAAATCATTACCATATTGAAGAACTTTGCCGAGTTTACTGAAGTCTGTCAAGTCAAAGAAATATATTTTATGCTATAGAGTAACAGCCGTAAAGGGCATGGGCGACTGATCCTTTGTGTAAGTTTTTTCAGCAGGGCTATTATGTATCTTAGTTACTAACAAATGTTGATTATAATCTTGAAAAATGGCGGCTCTATGTCACTTTTGATTTGACCACTCAAGTAACCAAAAATGTTAGTATAACCCGGTCAGAATATCTGTGCACCTCGCTGGAATGCGGCGCCTCTCCCGCTTCCCCTGTCACCTCTCCGCGCACTCCCCGGTGCGCCAGTACGGATAGCATCATTGTTGACGATACACATCCCGATAATTTTGATATTTTCGCTTTGTTGTTGTTTTGTTTTTTAATATTTACTGTTAAGTTTAGACTGTTTACTGTTAAGTTTGGACTGGTTTGGTTGTTATTAAAATTGTTGTAGCTGTTAAACTGAAGTCATGGTAAAAACAATACACAGCGAATCAAGAAATTTAATCTTGAAAGTGCTCAAGTTTTTGAATCGGAGAAAGCAAATAAACAGTACACCATACCTGTAGACCAACTGGTGAAATGAACCTGTGCTGCAACTGGATGTCAGGCATAGTCAATAATTTATAGTGACTGAGTTTAATAATAAATGTTTTTGTAATCATAATTATTAATTTTTAATAACAAACCCTTCATCAATAATAAATTGATTTGAAAAGGTTAGTAATTATTTATTACCTCCACATTTCTCGAATACTTTTTTTCACACCGTACCCAGACCGCCGATATGACGTCACGAGGTCAGGTGCACAGATATTGTGACCGGGTTGTAAGTTGATGACTGAAGCTGACACAAGTAACATAGAGCCGCCATTTTTCTCGATTTCAATCAGCATTTGTTAGCAACTTCAACAGACCGTTTTTGGTGAAAGGAATTGGTTTAATACAACAAATTCACAGATAAACTTATCCACTGTTATGGTAAAGCTTAATTTTCACACACTTACATTCAACTTCAACTGTTCCTTATATTGCTTTTGTAGGGGTGCCAAGAGAAATTGTGGAAATTATTATAAGCTCATGTAAGAATTATGAAATGTATGAAATAATGACAGACAATACAGCACAGAACAATATATACTCCAAGGAGCAATACAGACATGGACCATAGCAAAGAGAATATAACGCTACGCTAGAAGAGGCGGAACTTAGGAATGTCGACTTGAATGCTAACGATTGCAATATTTGGGCAACCAACAAACCGGATGTGTCAAAATGGTACATAACCATAGTGACGTGAAGTATTAGTAGAAAAATTATCGATATCGATTGTCGATATTAGTGTTGTACCTAACCGTTCGTCGATATCGATAAGCGTATTTGAAATTGTAATATTGAATGTAAATGGATTTGGAAATAAAAATTCAAAGTTCAATACACTTTTTATTTTAGACAGTAATTCGTAACTTAGGAACTTACATATAAATAGTAAATAACGGCAGTTTTACTAAAATTCTAACATATCAGTTCAAACAATTTTGTGTGTATATAGGTATAATAAGTTTATAGCTATAATATGCCCCGGCCATGAGTGGTTTCTGGGCTATCGGGATTCGCTGAAGATTATAGCCATAATCAATGTGGCTACAGCATGTAAACTGATATTTGAGTAGAGAATGCATAGAGACGGTGAGAAAACCTTGTATTTACTGAGTAGAGTAAATGCAAAGCAATCAAAATACCACGCGGGCGAAGTCAGGTCACATTGATATTGATAACATCAAATATTACGCAACTGCGGGCAGAAGCTGATAAATCTATACATATAATAAAACTGTAGCCAAGGTGAAATCTGTACAAGAAAGATAACAAAGTTTAATTTTTTTTGGAAAAGCCGATTTTGACGAAACAAAGATAAAAACCTGCTCAGGACTTCAAAACATATACTGCAGCAAACGGGATCAAAATCCATACAGTAGTTTTTGCGTGATGAAGTCACATATGGACAGACAGACAAAAATTCTACAAACGATATTTTTGGATTCCACTAATTTCATTTACTCACTTTTTTATATTTTTAATTATCTTTCATGTACAGATTTCCCCTTGGCTAAACAGTTTTATTATATGTATAGACTAGCTTTTGCCCGCGAATTCGTCCGCGTATTGTAGTTCTTTAGGATATGAGTTATTGTAATAATATAGAGCTATATTCATGGCTATTGGCCGCCACTACGCGTGATGTTTGACAAAAGTTAATAGTATTTTACGTATTTCTTTATACAACTTATTTAAAATTCACTAATTTGGAGGCATTCACTTAAGTAGCCAGGCTAGTTGGAGAGCGCATATGAGACGTGAGCATGCCACATACAACTGGCCGTGGGAGAAACAGTCCTGCAATACAGAAATAATAATGTTATTAGGAATAGTTTTGCTAAGTGGGATTCTTTTTCGGAGCAGTAGTATGAAAACACTTCTGTTATAAACTAAAGGGCACTGTAGCTAATTATAATTTTGGTTGAATGAGACTGAACATCTATTTCTCAAGTTTTATATTTTTTATTCTGTAATAATTAAAGGAGCTTTTAGCCGCATTGGTCACAGTCATGACAGCTCCATCAGTACATTCATTGCTTATTTAGTACAATTGAAAATCTTATGGCATAACCTAGAGTTGTTAAGTTTTTGGAGAAAAATGATGTCATATGTGAACAACAAAATGGTTTCATCAGAAAAAAAATCTACAACGCTAGCGTGCTTTAAGCTAATTAAAGAAATTTTGGAAGCAATTGATAGGAAATAAATACCTATTGCTTTATTTTTAGACATGAGCAAAGCTTTCGATACAGTGTGTCACGACAGTTTTCTAGACAAATTGGAGCATTGTGGCATTAGAGGCCCTGCATACAGTTGGTTCGAAAGCTACCTGAGAGGGCGAAAGCAGTGTACAGAAATAATAAAAATGTGCTATGAAACCAAAACTCAAATAACCCACAGATCGCCATATTTGGAAAATCATTACGGCGTACCACAGGGTAGTGTTCTAGGCCCAATATTATTTATTATCTACGTCAACGAGTTACCGAGATCGACAGACCAGTACACTGTGTTGTTTGCAGATGACACAACTGTTTTAATAAAAGAAAAATCCACTGAAAGGGTAATGCAAGTTGCCAACAAAGCATTAAACGACATTATTCATTGGCTAGAATTAAATAATTTAAAAATCAACCCACTTAAGACTAAGTTTATGAAATACATGACATATAATAATAAAGGCACAAATGATAAAATTTACATACACTATAATAATAATGACATCGAACATGTTGACAATATAAAATTTTTAGGGATAGTTTTAGATCAATTTTGCAATTGGAAAACACCAATAGATAACGTGTGTAAAAAAATAAATAAATTCATATTTGCCTTAAGAAAAAATTGTAATATTACAAACACAGAGACCGCAATAACTGTATATCATAGCCACGTGTGTTCGATTTTAAGGTATGGCGTTATAATATGGGGAAACTCTACAGACTCATACAGAGGGGGAACTCTACAACTCTACAGAGACATAGCTCAAAAAAAATGTATACGTTCAATATTTGGCTTAAAATGGAATGATTCATGTAGACCTTTATTTATAAAAAACACAAACTACTTACACTACCTTCTCTATATCTATTTGAAATGTTTAAGTTCGTTAGGAACAATCCAACGCTGTTTCAAGAAGACGAACATATCTTAACTAAAAGAAAAATTGTGCAAAAACCGTTAGTAGTGCCAAGATATAGACTAAAAATGGGTGACAAAAACTGTTATAAAATGGCAATAAAGATTTACAATAAATTACCCAATGAGTTCAGAATGCTAAAGGAGAATGAATTTAAAAAGAAAATATATACATGGCTCTGCGACAGATGTTTTTATTCTATAGATGAATACTTTAAATCTACGAAGAAATATTGTCAGGAACAGTAACTGCGTTAAAAAAATGACCCAACAAAAGTCGTGTTCAAGTAGGCGGGGCTTAAAAGTCGTGTTCAGTACGTCATCAGTCGGACATTTTACTTGCAAGCGAGCACACTTCAAATCTTCGCGTACATTTTCATTTTAATCATTGTGAACTTCAGTTGTGGATCATCATGCCAGCATTCGTTGTGAAGTGGTGCAGGAGCAATACACGATTTAAATGTCCAGGGATCACTTTTACTAGTAAATAATAGCAAAATTATAATTATTCAAAGATGTTCAAATACGTTAACAAATCGAGATGGTCAATACTATGCAAAATTAAGTCAGTCAATTTTTATTTAATTTAGGATGTATTTTTTCTTAAGGACTAAATATTGAAATGTATGTAATGTGCAATGGTTTTGCTTGTTTTATTCTCGCTTGCTTGCCGATTCAATACGGCAAAATAAGTGCCTAGCTGCACTTAAGCTAGAAAAACAAAAGTATGACTACCTGTGAAAACCAGCATAGTTATACTACGTTAATTTTGACTGAAAACAATAAAATTATAGATAATAAAAAAATTATGGACCATGTTACACAAAACTGCAGTACCTACCTACCAGTTGTTAAATTGTGTTATATAAAATATCATATTTATCTTTTTATGCTGATAATTTGTCCCGAAGAAACACCAACATCTTTAAGAGCCTTTATTCGGCGCAGCGCTGCGCGAGTTTGGGTTAGCGAGTTACTTGCTAGCGCGCCCTGCGGCAGTGGCCTTACCGCTTGAGCAAAATAGCGCGCATTAATATTTGGATCTTTTTTTTCATCTACTTTGGTTTTTATGTCACAAATAGACGTAGGTCAAAAAGGTGAAATAAAATATCACGCAGGACACATTTTATTTTTAATATCGACATTAATTAACATAAAATGATAATTATTAATCAAGTACATGTTATCTACAAGAGCATAGACTAGAAAAAAGTAAGATTTAACTCATGTACCTACCAAAAAGAGATGAGAATAGCAAATAAAACAACCATCAAATAGTTCCTGCTACCAGTTTCATCAGGTCCTGGTCACTAGCTAGAAAAAAGGTATCGCGAAGACGATTCATACGATCCCAAACACTGTGTGTCTACTATTAAACATCACATAGTTCCTGCTAGCAGTTTCCGACTCCAGCATGGATTCCTGGATACCAAGTATAAGATATATGGTATGGCATAAGAAATTTGGTTAATAGCAAAATACTAACCCCTCAAGGGTCGATGTCATTATAACAATGAAATTTCTATTGTTGATGCACTAGATGTCATATAAAATTATAAGTTAGAATCCCACTTAGCAATGTTACCTCAATAAGTATCAGGAAGTTTTGAGCGCACTAATATTTAGTTGTGTAAGCGCGGGCGTCAGAGCGATACGTCCTCTGACCTCTCTCTAAGAGGCCTCAGCCGCGTCTGACGATTCGTGACTGGCGCGATTTTATGGTTTTATGATTGATTTTAAAAACGTGTGTGTGTAGAAACCGCTCGGCAATAACAAACTAATAAACAATTTCTAAATGAAGTCTGTGGAACTTGAATTTGTTAATCAAATAATGTTCTATTACATCAGGTAAGAATAATTGACATAATATACTATATCAATCATTATTATGTGACCCTTCAAATACTCAGCAAAAACGCGAATTGGCGCTTCCAAAGCGTTTACTCTCTAAAGAGATACTACAGACAATGAACAATAAACGATTGCCTACAGTTGTTATGTAATATAGGTAACTATACAGCATTAAAAAAACAGTTCATTGTTTGTTCAAATTAAAGCACGTTTAATTTTTTAAGCTAATGAAAATTCATCCTCTGCTAATTTTAAAGTGGTTTAGCTGAGTTGCTAATTAATTTGTCAGTAATCTCAACACAGTGTTTTTCTAAAGTTATTCTATAAATTGATTGAATTTTCTAAATTGATAATGAAGGTATTCTGTGACCACTGAAAAACATCCAGCTGGCAAATAACGACTTATTTTTTTTGGTAAAATGTATAAGCCTAAAATGATTCATAATCTTTCTTTACTACATTGCGAAGAATCTCTTCTAATGTCTTCTATACAAAAACTTAATAAATTAATCATATGTCGCGAGACATACGAGATTTACGATTGATTTATTATTGAGTTGGTCCAGTCCACTTGTTGCATAACATCGTCCACGCCGCTATGACTCTGCTGTCATTGTAGACGTTGCAGCACGCGCGTAAACCAATCCCTGCTTTCCTTCTGAATTTAAACCAATCACCGAACATGTCTATTTGTAACCTCGGAAGTAATTTGTATTTGGAATCATACGTTGTTTTGATTTGAAGGGCCACTTTTTGTGTTGAATTTGTTCTGAATTATGCTTCCTGACTATTATTTCTTCGTAGCTTTAAATACAATTTCAAGTGTTAGATTATGTTGTTAAATTAACTGCTAATTATTATGTATTGTACTAATTAGAATTGTCATTTTTGAATTTCTATAATCTTATGTTAATTTGACTTATTTTATTTTAGGTATACGTTTTAAGACATAATTAATCAATTAGATAGCCAAAATAAACATTTGCACGACAAATTAGTCGAGTACAGTGATTCAAGACATAATAGCCTAAGACCTAATGTACCTGTATTCAAGCAAATAAAACTTTCATTCATTCATTCAACCTATAGTGTTCGAGCAGTGTCGGATGTAGACTCTGCTAAAACACTCTGAAATACACCAACATCCAAATAATTGAGTTTATCTCCTAACTTAATTCTAATTGGTTCTAATTGATATATATATATATTAATATATAGTATCTAATTGTTAAAGGAAAGTATTATGGCGACATTCAACCGTTTCTTCCCAAAATTCCTTGGTTTTTCAAATTTCGCAAATTCAGCAAAGTCACTACATCGACGGTCTGCCGCCTCCGGCTGGGTCATGCTTGTACCCCCGTTCACTTGGCCAAACTGAGGATTCGGGATAGTTCGTTATGCAAATGTGGCTTAGATGAAGGAGACTATGATCATATTTTCTTTAGCTGTCCAAATTTGAAATATTCACTGTATGATATTCTTCCACAAAAAATATCCCGTCCTATTTCATTCAAATCTCTTCTGTCCCTTACTATTTCTTCTTTAATTAACTGTATATTATGTAATTACATTAGTAGAAATAAAATAAAATTATAATATATTCCTTATTATTTATTTTATAAATGTATGAATTTTTATTAGTATTATTTTTGTTATAAATGATATGATGTTTTTGTTTTGAATTTTGTTCTTATTTATGTTGTGTTTGTGTGTTTTAGAGTAATAACTGGAGTGGAACAGTTTGTTTGATTCTCTCTTCTAATCACCGACCATATTCTAAAAGTTTACTTTAATTTCTCCTACAGTTTATGAAACTATAATGTAACAGATACTGGCAAAGTTGCGACACTCAAACAAGTCGCAGGGGCCATACACAAAGAATCTAATCTAATCGCACTTATGAACGTCAATTTTTCATTATAATGTACTTTAAAGCCTACCGCCGCGTTCCAAAATACATAGAGCCAACCGAGAAGAAGCGGCAAGAAACTCGGGGCCATTCTTTTTATATAGATGTTTTTACAATGTTTTTACTTAGTTACTACAAATATTAGCTCCAGTGTGTTGCCTTACAAAAGAGAACATAATAATGGTATCAGTAGGGCAAGACACGCTACACTTTGACATCTTAGTACACTTGTAGATAGATCCTTTTTTTTTTTTTGTCCCGGGGAAATCCTTTATGGATACCACCCACCACAGGGAGGGAGGTGGTTATGTGGGAGTCCGTATACCCACCAAAACCTCGGGGTGTTCCGTCACTGCCGCCCTCGGCGGGAACGCGGGACAGATTTTTCACACGACCGCGAACCCGCCGTGGCTATCCGTTGCCGGACCCTCCTCTTCGCGGCACGCCAGAACACATGGCGCGCCGCAACTCCCTCGGAGACCAAACTCGCCAACAATGGGCGCCAGACTTCCCCGTGTCTGGTCGCCCGTGGTCTCCCTGCGGTGGGTCGGATACGTAGCCCCACCGCCTGCTACGTCAGCCACAAGGGATAGCCCCCCCGCGACCCCGGCTCCTCGAGTCTGCGCCGAGCGCCTGGACCCCACCTCCTCGAGCCTGCACCAAAGTGCCCGAGCCCCCCTCCTCGAGCCTGCGCCAAAGCGCCCGGGCCCCACCTCCTCGAGCCTGCGCCAAAGCGCCCGGGCCCCACCTCCTCGAGCCTGCGCCAAAGCGCCCGGGCCCCACTTCCTCGAGTCTGCGCCAAAGCGCCCGGACCCCGCCACTCCTATGTGGACTTGGCGGCCAAAGCCCATAGGAGCGGCCCGCCTGAGCCGGCCAGCGCACCGCAACGCCGGCGCGGCCCCTGGGTTCCTCTTGGCTTCACCGTGGTGTACCTAGCCACGGTTACTGAGCCCCCCCCCCGCCACGTCAATGCGAGAACCCTTCGGGGGGGTGTAGATAGATCCTGGAGTGATCAGTCCCAAGCTGTTTTATCCTCCAAGTAATCCGAAATTTTGTAAACTTTTTGTCAGAGTTTAGTTTTAATAGTAATTTTAAACTTATTAATAGGCAAATCTCGTATAACATTGGGAACTTTATTATAGAATCGTATACATTGTCCCATAAAAGACTGATTTATTCTGTGGAGACGCGTTACATGTACGGATAGCTTGTGCTTATTTCGCGTGTTGATGGAATGAGCATCACTCCTTTTATCAAAACTGCTAATGTTTTTCTTTACATACATTCGATTTTCATAGATAAACTGAGAGACAACAGTTAGAATGTTTATGTCTTTAAATTTCTGTCTAAGGGAAACTCTGGGAGCCAAACTGTAGATCGCTCGTATAGCCCTTTTTTGCAACTAACTATATATATTGTGTTGTATATATATATATATATATACAACACGGTAGTATATCACGGTATAGTAATTGCGTCCCTACTTACGGCGTCCACCATTTCCACTGTCATTATCACTAAGGTTCATGTGAATGTTGACTTCTCATCACATGCCATATTCGCATGCATCCTGGTTTTTTAAAAAGTCAAAAATTGGAGTTATTCACACTCCTTTTATTCTGCTACATTTGTTACGTCATGTACATTTTCACGTCCTAGCGTATATTTTTTATATATTTTAATCAATACTGATGATTTTGTTGCGTCTATAGTACATAATATTAATTTCGCGTTCTATTTCGTTCATTTTTTATTTCATACTTGGTTTCTTTTACATATTCACGTTTTACAAAGTTTCACTCTAAACTCTAAAGAATACGTAGAGTAGTTTGTGGGTAGGTAATATTTTTGTGCACTCTACCAACTACCTACAAAAATAACCTTACCTAGGGTTGGAGCCACAATCATTCCTTACTTTGTTTTAAGCGCTTCGCCGGCCGCTGCCGCGGCACGCTCGCTTTGCTCGCTCGAGTTGTGCATAGTTTTGTCACAGTCTAAACTTAACCTAGTTAGAGATTAGAGTAACTTAACCATAATCTTTCATTACTGTTTTTAAATCACTATTTTATTTGCATAACCGACTTCATCATACACTGTCTCTTGACCTGCAAAAAATAATAAAAAGGGTGTTTCCAAGGATAAACGCATCATTATTAGAGAGAAAGGACATCAGAAACACACCTTTTAAAAATCTAATCACACCATATGGGTTGCTAAAAATTTAATAACAATTAAATGTATTATGTAGTAATGATTTATTTGTTTATAAAAAATATTTAATATAAAGTGAGAAAAAGGGTTTTCTTTTCAAACATTTGATAAGTACTGTATATATAAAAAAGAATCGTGTGTCAAACGATAAATGATAAAATGTAAAATTTGTGAAGTTATTATTTATAATAAAACTATTATTAAATAATATAAATGTAAAATTAACCGTTTGTCAGATGTGCTTTCTACGTTTTAGAATTAAATAGCTACCCAGAGTGTTGAGATAATAGAAAGACACTTTGTGCAAATAAGGTAGAGTTTTAAGAATAATATAACTACTGTTACGCTACTATCTTATCAGTTGAAACCCTAATACTTTTACATATTTGGTAAAACAATTCTGGTTAAAAAAGGATTCATACCAAATCAAACAATAAAATTGTATAATAGGCAACATCTGGCAGTTACCTACTAAGATAAAATCAAAGTAGCTCTAATACTTGTCTTATTCATATTTGGTAAGCACCTGGATCAGATAAATAAGTAATAATTAGTATTATACATTGTAATATTATTTTATTACGTATGCACTTGCCTTTATCACTTTTATATAATGTTATTACACAGCTATTTATACTATACTTTTTACTATAGTACTATATTTTACTTAAATTTATATTCATGATATTTATAACTTATTGGTGAAACCTTTTAATTGTTCTGCTGTATTTTATTCATTTATTTATCTTGTTACACCTAGCTGTAAGTTTTACCTAAAATTGTAAAATAAAAATAAAATTTATAAAATAAAATATTTGGTGTAACAACTCTGGATGAAAACATAAACTTTCTGGCCAAATAAACAATAAAATTCATACCAATATTGTTTTGGAAATTATTAATTGTAGATTGTGCAACAAAGCCTAAAAACTGTTATAAAATATGAAAATTGCCAAAAATACTATACGGACGGATCTAAGAATGCAATTGGACTAGGTGTAGCATATGTAGAATTGGCCACTAGAACCTACGAATAATAATAAGTCAGGAACAGTAACTGCGTTAAAAAAATGATCCAACAAAAGTCGTGTTCAAGTAGGCGGGGCTTAAAAGTCGTGTTCAGTACGTCATCAGTCGGACATTTTTCTTGCGAGCATACGTGAAATCTTCGCATACATTTTAATTTATATCATTGTGACCTACAGCTGTGAATCATCATGCCAGCATGTGTTGTGAAGTGGTGCAGGATCCATACAAGATTAAAATGCCCAGGAATCACTTTTATTAGTACGTAGTAGCAAAATTATATTTATATTCAAAGATGTTCAAATACGTATACAAACCGAGATGGTCAATACTATGCAAAATAAAGTCAGTCTATGTTTGTTTAATGTATATTTTTTTTTACAGAACTGAATATTGAAATGTAACAGCAGTGTATTTTGCTTATTTTGTTTTATTTTCATTTCCTTGCCGATCCAATGCAGTAAAATAAATGCCTCTCTGCACTTAAGCTAGAAAGACAAAAGTATGACTAGATGCCTGTGAAAACCAGCATTATATACTTACTCCGTTCATTATGAAGAAAAAATATAAAAAGTAAATTGAAAGATATTGTATATGTACCATGTTACACAAAACTGCAGATCCTCCCAGTTTGTACAGTAAGTACTACTGGTTTTTTTAGTTATATTATTATGTATATCAAATCTTATATTAAGCATTGTAACGCTGATGATTAGTCCCGAAAAAAATCAACATCTCTAAAAAATACTACAGAAAATGAACAATTAACAGTAATAACCGATTACCTACAGTTGCATAATATAGCATTAAAAAATAGTTCAGTGTTTGGTTGAATTACGTAAGTACGTTTAATTTTTCAAGGTAATGTAAATTCACCCTCTGTAAATTTTGAAGTGGTTTACTTGAGTTGCTCATAAATCTGTCAGTAATATCAACACAATGCTTTTCTAAAATAATTGATAATGAAGGTATTCTGCGACCACTGAAAAACGTCCACCAGGCAAATAAAGAATATCCTATCCTACTTCCTACTTATATCCCACTAATATCATAAATGTGAAAGTGTGGATGGATGGATAGATGATTTTAATGAATGTTTGTTACTCAATCACAGCAGAACGGCTAAACGGATCCGATTGAAATTTGTCACAGAGATAGAATATAGTCTGGAATAGCACATAGGCTAATTTTCATCATCATTATCATCACCCACGCGGGTGAAACGGCCTAATATTCTTGGGTACAGCATAGACAAAATAACAAGATCTCCACCGGCGCCAAGATCGTAATGATGACTTACTTTCTGTCAATAGAGTTCTGTCAAAGTTGTGTCCGTTTCTGATAGATTATATAGTACGTTCGAATAGCCCCAAGTTGACGAAAATAACGCTAAAACGCTCACAATGGCGTTCGAATTGGAAATTTGTGGATGAAAATGTCGTTTAGGGCTCTTTTTGTCCACCGTCCGCAAAGCTAAAAAAGGGTTATTTATGCCACCGAAAAGTACAATTATTAACCCACGTCTGGAGCTGCGGTTGTTTTTGATCATTTTTTGACACAACTATCTATTTGACAGCAGAATCGTGCGATTTTGGGTCTTATGCACGGCTTAGTGTGTGTGATTGATATACTTAGTATTTATATTTTCTCTTGAATTTCTATTATAACAATGGCGTTTGACCATGTACATATTTTATGATATTTTGGTATTTTTAGATGGATGTCTGGTCAGGGTGAGGCCTTGGAGAAGATAAAAAGCTACTCGAAGTACTAACCCTGCGCAGACGTAGTCGCGGGCACCAGCTAGTTAAATATATTTTTGGTTATTTAATCTCACTTTACTACATTGCCGAAAAAGAGTCTCTTCTAATTACTTCTAGACGAAAACTTAATATTTGGCGGGACATAAAGTTCACTGAATTTTAAAAATAACCGATATAAAAAAAACATTGTGTATATTATTGACTTGGTCCAATCCACTTGTTGCATTACATCGTCCACGCCGCTACGACTCAGTTGTTATAGTAGACGTTGCAGCACGCGCGTGAGCCAATCACTGCTTTCCTTCTGAATTTAAACCAATCACCGAACATGTCTATTTGTAACCTCGGAAGTAATTCGTATTTGGAATCATACGTCGTTTTGGTTTGAAGGGCCAATTTTTGTGTGGAATTTGTTCTGAATTATGCTTCCTGACTTATTATTATTCGTAGACTAGAACATCAGCTTTGTTCAGAACTGACTGTATTGTATCGATTGTAACCATGGAACTCATTGCAATTTCAGAAACCTTGAAAGCCCTAACACACGTTCGGATTTGGTACGAACGGACCACGTTCTTGGTCCGATTCCATACCAAATCTGATCATCAGTAGAGTAGTCCAGCGTACATTATTATTATTAATTGAGTACGCCTCAGTCCGCAGCGGACATGATCTGCTCCGTACCAAATCCGGACGTGTGGATGGTTGGGCCGGACAAACTACAACTAGTCGTGTTTGGAACGCCAAGAAAGATGGCCACGCGTGCGCTTGTTAGAATTCTATACGTCAGATGTTGTTAAAAATTCGTAAACTGTGTAAATTAGCTGAATTAATACTTGATAATAAAATTATATCTAAATGTTAACGGAACTGTAATTAATATAATATTTAGCAAATGCCACACCGAAATACTACCTCGTTTAATTTGTAGCGAGTGACGTAGCATTCTCTTGATTTCTGATAGGCTATTTTGGTATGGCGGGTAGTATCTTGTTTCTGACTAGTTATGAGGTTTGGTGGGAGGTGTAATAGTGGTGGTACACAGTCTCTTGGCGGCAGACGTTGCTATATAAGCCAATATCTCATATTAAACCAAACCAAACTTTCTTTACCGACAAACTTGCCTAAGGAGCCCTGTGGCGCCCTCGTGATTGCTCCTGCGCCCGCGTCAAAAGTTTGCGCAGAGTTGGTAATAAATGGCTCTTGTGCCATACCTATAGCGAGTTAAAGAGACGAAATTTTTGTCAGAGATAGTTGAATAACCAAGGAATCTAAACATAAACATTCATGTCAAATGTATCAGTAAAATGTTATGTTACACGAGGACAAACTTGACGTAGCCGAAAAAATCAGAATTTATGTGGAAAAAATTGAAATTTAAAAATTTTACATTAATACCTATAGGTTTTTTGCGGTAATTAAATAGTAAAAACACATATCTATCTAATTACATTCAAATATTTGAATTCGTAGAATAATATCATAAAAAAAACTTGCAATCTGACCACAAAAATTAAGTTTTGTCAATAAATAATGCTTACCAAGACAGGATTTTGATTTGATATTTATAAATATTTTGAATGTCTAGAACAGAAATATTATTTTTACCTAGTAACATATGCTTAGGTTATTAATAATTACATAAAAAATAGGAGCTACTTTGAAATTTCGGCCAATAATGTTTTTTTTTCAACTTGGGGGCCCATTTTCTAGATTAGACATGCTGATTTCTAAAAAAATTTTTTTACATATAAATTTTCTTGTTGGTGTTTTTATTTTATTGGAATTCTTATTAGAAATTCTACAAACCAAACTAGGTTTCAAAGAATAATTATAAATCAGAAATATTTAAAAAAAAATTACAAATGTGGATTTTTTAGTACTAGCGAATTTAACTGTCACGTGACTTCGATTTTTTATCGATCCTGACATGATATTATAATTGTGTATTTATCATATTCTGAGTGGGTGTTATTACTTGACGACATTATTTCTGTGATATTTTACAATGTAAAAGTATAATCTATTCAAAATGAAGCAAATAATAACCAATCATAACAATGAGAATTAGCTTACCGAGAATTGTCGAATCTTGACAATTATTTTTTGTGTAAATTTTGATGTCAGAAAAAAATAAATACACAATTTATAAATGTATAAATAAATATGATAAACCACATATTTACAGTATTCCTTACACATTCACGATCATATTCGTGTATAATTTGTATCAAAATCGTGAGTTTAACCTTATTAATTCACTAAAAACTATAGCACAAAACATAACTTCACCGCCAAACACAGATGCAATTATAAACATAAATTATATATTTTTTTAAAGTTCACAGATAGAACATGTCCGTGTGTAGTGTTGTCATAGAAAGAAAATATATTACGCTTAGGAATTAAACTCTATGGTTAAACATTGGGATGACTTTAAAAAATAAACAAAAGAAAAACGCGCGTGACACTTACCCGCAACAATTGTTGCGCCGACAATTTGGACCTCAAAACTCCTTGCAGTTTTGTGGCGCGGGCAAAGTAATCGGTATTTCACGAGTGACTGTTGCATCAAGAACTCCTGCTTGCCGAAAGTTAAGTATTATATTTCTTGTTATAAATACTGCTGTATGTCTATGTTTGTGTCTGTGTATGGTATCTCTTAGGTTTATCTATATTTGCTTTGTTTCCTGAAATAATATTAAAATACTTTCCTAGTACAAAGACATCTGTATCCTGTTATATAATATTAAAATGAATACTGTGTTTCTTGGGTGAAATATATGGTTCTATTATAATGCTATTAATGTTACTTCTGTGTTTTCCTTCATTCCTTAGTAGAATACGTAGCTAGACAGGTAGTTAAATCATATTATAATCATCGATCTCTTTCATAGGATATAATATGACACATCTGCTTGTTGCCATGTGTGTCTAACTAGTCTATGAAACCTTTTAATGTAGTAGTGATCAACGCCCTCTATCTTGACAAATCTCACACGCTCATATACATCATGGAGGAAATCGTTACCGAACGCGATTATATTAATTGAAGTTCTTCAATTATACAAAGATTTTCATTTAATACATACTATATTAAACATTCATATTTAATACATAGTTACTATAATTAAATGTTATCCAATTTCATAAAAAAAATTAATAAAAAAATTCATCAATATTTTTCTAAAATTACGTAATGTATAGGTATTATTTGACTGCTTAAACTAATTCTCCATCAACAAATCCATGTTATAATCTGAAGTCATATTATAACAATACAGATAAGGGTTAGTTGTTTCATAGTTTTAAAAATTATGCACTACTTATTAGAAGAAAACCATAGTACAAGTGCAGATTGCTAATCAATATTAGCTAAGTAATGTATTTCAGGCGTATTAGTATAGAATCCTGAAACGTGACTAAAACAATGTTAATTTATTAACTATTAACAAGTTTAAACTGTAGATGTTACTTTGATATACATACTACTATACATTTATTTAAATTATTACCTGTGTATTATCTGCGTGAAATAACTGTTAATTCAGGGTGTTCTTGCCAGAGAGTATGCTCTGTGGCAAAACCATATTTTCTTGATGGTTACCAAAAAAGTAGGTACTTTTTCAACACACTTGCTAATAAAGTGGCTCTATGGTCACCACAATTAGGCACAGAATGACAACCATAATCAATCTGAGACTTTTTCATTGCTATAACTCACTTGTGAGTTATAGCAATTCTTTAAATTCCCCATTGCGTACGTGGCAGAATAGGCGCAAACCCAATGCGCGGAAAATAAAAAAAAAACTCATCCCCTTAGTATGTGGCTAATCGCAATGCGCGCGCATAGGAAAACTGATTAATTTTTCCCGCCATAGCGAAACATTTTCATAACTCGTTTTCACTGATGAAATTAAAATTATTTATTAATTAAAATGTCTACAAGTACTAGTTACGAAGAAAATGATTCATGTTGTACACCGCCCGATATAAGATGTGAATCCCTTAACGTTATGGAAAGTTTACTACCTGAAAACTCCAAGGAAAAATATCTATTAGCGTACCAACATTTCATAAAATGGCAAAACAGCAAGAATACGCAGTCTTTTTCAGAAAATGTGTTCATGGCGTACTTTAAAGAATTATCTTCTAAGTACAAACCTAGCTCTTTGTGGTGTTTATACTCAATGTTAAAAATAACAGTGTGTTGAAAAACGTCGTATGATACACGTGTGTATTGATGATTACCGTCCTCAATGGCGCCTCGGCGGTAATCACCAATGTTACACACTAGTACCATAATGTACTAATATACAATTATTTATATTTAGCTTCAAATAATCTATACTTATAATCTACATTTAATTGCAGTATGTATTATTTAAATATAGTTATGTTTCTTTATATTATTTTAAGTTATATAGGTGGTTCTGCTCCGGAGCGTGACATACATTTTTTACCAAGTTTCCATTTTTGGTAAACATTTTTTTTTCACCCTTTTTAGCGGCCCTTGCTTAAATTAGCTTGATAGTGATGAAGTGCAAAAATGGACCATGGATCCTGTACTAAATATTTTAGTAAGGAACATTTTATGGCAGTTGTTATAATAACACTAAACACCGTCTTTTGTTTCAAATTCATTACAATCGCGCTTTTTCTGAGTGATGTCTGTGGGGACCAGTTCGATTTTCTAAATCACTTTAATCCCTTAGGAGTTTCATATAAAATTACCTGCCTTGGGATGCAACGCCTTGCTTTGCTTTACGTCGAGATTGTGTGATAGGTAATCGGACATTGTCGAGCAGATGGTACAAAAAGATATTTGTCTATTCGCAAAACACACACCCGAACACATTCCCAAACGCAACGAAATAATTACGAGACAAAAACGACAAAGGTTCGCAAACTTGCTATAATATCAACCGCCTTGTAGAAAAGGTATTTATAAGAAAAATATAACATGCTGGTCATAAATTATAACGCCGTACCAAAGGACATGACATTATTAGAGGGAAATTTATTTAAGTAGACATTAACTATCTGTCTGCTTGTTAATTGTTTTACAGTTTATAGATTTTTGAAATTGTAATTAATTAAGGTATAATAATTATCACTAACATTTGAAGTAATAAAATGAATATGTAGTTAATTGAATTTAATTATAATATGTTAATAACTGCAGGCCTGCTTGCAGGCTGAATACTCAAGCCACATCGTAATAATAATTGAATGTGACTGGAGCAAGGGTCGACAGAGTGCGCAAAGCTCGGAACCACAAGGTTATACTGAGCTGCGGCACGAAAGACGACCTAAGCCTGGTCCAAAGCCGTGTCCAGCAGGACAAACCCTTAAAGGTGGAGGTCGCAAAGGCCGGCAATTCACTTGTCATCATTATGGACGTCCTGTCCTACCATAAAGACGCCGAAATAGTAGATAACTTGTTAATCCAAAACAAACATCTACTACAAGAGATAGAGCTCAAGGAGAGCACGATCAGGTACAACACTAAAGTGTCTACAAGAGTAAAATATATCGCCAGCCTCCGTGAGAGAATCTGAAAGCACTGAGATTCTCGAAAATTTCATCACAAGCTACACCAACAGCATCCACAAAGCCAGCGCAGACACCATCAAAATTCAAAATTCAAAATTCAAAAATTATTTAAAATTCAAAAATTATTTATTCAGTTTAGGCATCATAGACACTCTTATGAACGTCAAAAATTTTTAAATGATTCTACCGCTGTCTTCGGAAAAGAACCACCGCCGAGAAGAAGCAGCAAGAAACTCGTGGGCCATTATTTTTTCAAGTCTTTGTACATTGAGGTTACATATGAGTAGTATTAAAATAACAAATTTATTCAATAGTTGGCTATTAGGCAGAAGTGGAAAGCTTCCAGGCATCTTTGTCTTCTAAGTAGTGACTCAATTTATAATAGGCTTTTTTCATTAGTATATTTTTGACACGTAACTTGAATTTCCTTTCAGTGAGCTCAGTAATGTCTTTCGGGATTTTATTATAGAAACGTACACAATTGCCTAAGAAGGACTTATTTTTAGTTTTCGTGAGTCTAAATTTAGATACAGCTATCCTATCCTTATTTCTAGTATTAATATTATGCATATCACTATTTATTCTAAACTTCTTTATATTTTTACGAACGTACATTATATTTTCTAGGATATACAAAGATGGAAGAGTTAATATATTAATTTCTTTGAACATTTGTCTTAAGGATTCGCGGGGACCCATTTCGTAGATGGCTCGAACTGCCCGCTTTTGCAATATAAAAACTGTCTCTATGTCCGCCGCTGACCCCCACAGCAGGATACCATATGACATTATGCTGTGGAAGTAAGCAAAGTAGACCAGTCGAGCAGTAGCTATATCTGTCAATTGCCTAATTTTATGAACCGCATATGCAGCTGAGCTCAGTCTTCCAGATAGTGCATCAATATGAGGACCCCATTGTAATTTAGAGTCTATGCTAATACCTAGAAAGACTATTGCCTTGTCAATTTTCAATTTATTTCCGTCGAGTAATACGTTTGGCTCTATATGTCTTACATTAGGCATGGAAAATTTTAAACATTTCGTTTTCTTTGCGTTGAGAAGCAGGTTGTTTGCGACGAACCAATTTGAAACAATAGTTAACGCGTTGTTGACTTGAACTAGTTCTCTATCTTTCCTATCTACTTTAAAAATCAGAGAAGTATCATCCGCAAAAAGAACTATGTCAGCAAGGCCCTCAACCATATGTGGTAAGTCATTGATATATGCTAAGAATAAGAACCGAACATCAGCAGAAAACATTGGTAAGATCAAGTCTGAAGGCAGAGATGTTCTGATGTTATGGTTGAGAGCGCACGTGGGAACCGCTGGAAACGAAAGAGCCGATGAGCTCGCGAAGTCAGCGGCACTCAGGTGCACGACTCAAGACTACGACAAAATTCCCCTGTCCTACGTCAGAAGAAGAATAACAGAGGAAACCATACAAATTTGGCAAGACAGGTATGAGACCTCTAGCACAGGCGCAGTCACGCGAAAGTTCCTACCGGATGTCAAATTGGCATTTCGGCTATCGAGAACCGCAAAACTGTCGCCGATACTCGTGCAAGCAATGACAGGACATGATGGAATCTCCGAATATCTCCACAGGTTCAAGCTCAAGGACAGCCCAGGTTGTGAGTGTGACCCCGAAATTCCCGAAACAGTCAAACACATAATCCTAGATTGCCCCCGCTTCATTGCCGCACGGCATGATCTCGAAACAAAAGTGTGCAGGAAATTACTGGAACCTGTACAACCATGTCTGTGGATGGCAATAGCTAGGAACTCAAATCTCAAAGCAACCCATCCCCACTACAAACCCCACAACCCCAACAACCGCGAAAACAGCAAGCCAAAAACACGGAACTTTCCCAGCTGTTGTCATATGGAGAGCTACGGGAGCCTGGAATTCATATTCGAGGCGTCGCTCTCTTCATGGACAACAGCAGGGAGAGGCTAGGAATATTTATTTGCATATCTGGAGACAAAAGCAGAGTACGGTTATCACCCGGGCTAGCATGCTTGCTAAACGGAAGTAACTTCAAAACCACCATGAAGCGAAAAGCATTTGACGCGATGCCAGTGTTGGATGTCATGGGCTGCCCCTGTCGGCTGGTGCGACTGAAAAACAAAACAGTTGCACTAGTCGAGTGGGCGGACGAGACTCCTTTCGCTAAAGCGAGCATGCTACTTTCGAAACTGGCAGAAAATGCGGAACAAGCCCGAGTGATAAGCGTGGACGCTATGGCGATAAAACACTCCAAGGGTGAGGTAGCGGACCAACTAGGTTGTATTAGAGCCTCGGAACATCATGAGGTAGTTGTGTACGAAGACAGAAGCGAAAACCTCAGTTACTTCAGAAAGCCGATACACAACAATTCAACCGACTGTTGGGGGCACCCAATCCCCGCTTCAACCACCAAAAGCGGTTCGGAACGTCTTCAGCGCAGCCCTACCAAGAGCAAGGGCCGAGTCACAACGTTCCTGGCATCCTTCAAAGCAGCAGCACAATTAACAAGCCTATTCCTGCAACCGTGCGAGCCAAAATTGCCCATGCCGGCAAAAAAGACTGCTTCCACTTCCATACGCCAAAAACGACCTCGGACCAGAGCTGACATGGGACAAGTCAGTCCGCCGAAGTATATACCAGCACAGGAACCAGTGAGCCACGCAGCGAACGCCTTCTTCGATTTTCTCGCTATAATGAGAGCGACAAGAGATGTCAATCTCAGGAACTGCAAGAACATCCTGCAGTCCTACAGGCGAGCAAACGAGGGCAGCATAATAATATTGGTAAGAGGACGATTAGGTAGCTGCTTATTCAGTTTTTTGTCAAAGTGTAAATACCTAGACCACCTTTATACGGTTTAAGGTTTAGTCCTCTCCCTAGACATACTGGTTTAAAATTCTGTTTGAGTGTTTTAACCACATTCCATGTTTTTTGAGCACTCTGAAACGTTTTTATCATTCGAGCTATAGCAGATGTTTTATTAACAAGAGCACCGGCAGCGGATAATCCTGTAATAATCGGTATTAATTGTAAGAATCCGCCTGTCTTCGGTAGAGGTATCACCCGTGGAATTTTCACCTCGGAATCCGATATAAGATCTTTAATAGCAGCAATAGTCAAATCGATTGCCATTTTTTTACACTTCGGCTTTGCTTTATGAATTTTTTTTTGCATAGGCAACATTTTTAAAACTTTTTTTAAGTCCCGCTCCCTGTGACAGTTTCACTAACATTGCTTTGTTAACAATATGTGCTGCAAGCTTTTCTCCTACACTTGCTTGAGGTGATGATACTCTTTTCTGTGCCATATTCATTAAAATCTTATCTGCTGTATGCCTGGTTTGTAAGTTCCTTGTTTTCATGTATGCAATATCGTGTTGTTTACAATATTCATCAAGTTCATTCACACCCTTGTCACCTCTAATAAGTCTCTCACGTAATCTTGTTCCCGGCCCACAGTAGTTATAGCCGGGGAGATGGAACTCAAACGGTAGATGATTTATAATACTATTCACAAGACCTTTCCCCTCCATATACAAGTAAGGAATGACAATAAATATATATGTGAGGTAAGTAGAAAAAAACCGGCATTACAAAAATAAAATTGATGATTATTATACTCATACGAAGACAAGGCTGAGTAGCGAAGCGACCTCTTTTGTCATTGGGCTGAATGCATGATGTCTATTGCCAGTATGATGGTCAGATGTACGCAAACTTTTTGAAAGAGTGAAGTGTTTTTTTTAATTACTTACCGCCCTAGGGCTTTTCTAGCTACATTATTACCTAAAAGTGCTAATTGGTCACCTACAAGCCCCATTTGGGGGCAATAAGGACCTATTTACCGAATATGAGAGATGTAAACCGCCCTAGGGCTTTTCTAGCTACATTATTACCCTAGAGAGCTAATTGGTCACCTACAAGCCCCATTTGGGGGTAATAAGAACCTACTTACCAAATATGAGAGATATAAAATATTTAAACTAATTATGAGTCAATTTACAATCACACTGTATGTCATACATGTCAATAATTCACTTAATATTAAGTCAGATTGATACTACATTGTCATTGTTCTTACATTTGATCTAATTACATACATTATAGATTTATTACCTATAATAGTACATTTTCATTTAACTTATACTAAATTGTCATTTAAATATTCTTTAATCGAGTAATAATATTTCAATACCAACAATTTGAACAATTCTCTCTTAAACGTTACAACACACTCTGATTCCATTATTGATTAAGGTAGGTGATTATATAACCTAGGAGCCATACCAAACACGCTGTTGCCATAAAAAGTAGTTGTGTAGGTAAGTGTCAAGATTTTCTTTTTGTGTCTTTCGCTTCTAAGGTTGTTAAAGAGATTCAAGTTATTTCTTGTAAATAATACCACTTCATAAATATTTTATATATTTATGAAGTGGTATTATTTACAAGGAAATGTCAATATATTTAACTGTCTAAAATACGGCTTACATGGATCAGTAGTGTGCAAATGGCAGACAGATCTAACACACTTTTTTTGGGCTTTGAATATCACTCAGATATATAGAGAGGGACTCTGAACAGTTTCCCCAAAATATTATCCCATACCGAATCGTAGACGTTACGTTAGCGTGATAGGACGCAAGTACTGCTGGCCGACCTACAACCTTTGACTATGCATGCATTTTCCATTTGAGGTTAGAGTCGATATTAAGTCCTAAAATTTTTGTCTATGATACATTCTCAATGTCTTTATTCATAGTATTAATTTTTAATGTCAAATTTGTATTCCTACTTATGGTAAATGTCGTTATATTGGTCTTATCTAAATTTAATATTAGGTTTTTCGATTTTAACCAGACAGCAATATTATTCAAAGCTGACGTAATGACTTCTTCGAATCTTGTCTGTGTCTTACCGACGAACATAATAGTGCTATCATCAGCGAAACCATTGGGTGGTCCACAACACTAGGCAGGTCATTAATATACAAGATAAAGAGAAGTGGGCCAAGAACACTTCCTTGAGGAACACCAAATTTTACAATATTGGGATCTGATGAGTGAATCTCTTTTGTTTTAGAAAGAAGGAAAGACAAATCATTTATTTGACACACAGGTTAAAAACAGTAATGTAAGCAACAGTAATAGCAATGTGTCAAAGAGGCCCCACCTCAGCACATATGTCAGATGTCCGTGATCTGTGACATCTGACGCTGATTTTCAGGCAAAAGCCTTGTAGGTGAATAGGTTAGAAACAATACATTATTCTACCTCCAGTCACACGACAATAAAGTACACATTTTAAAAATACAAACAAAATATAATACATATAGACAGATGCTTGACCGGTTCACTTTAGTTTAATTTCATCTTAGAAACACGAATTTCACAAGAATAGCAGCGCATTCGACCTTAACATACTCTATATAAATGAAAAATCTGTAATATTGTTGTCTCCGTACTTAATCTGCTCGCTGATCAGATTTTTTTTAAGTTGAGCCTAAATGTGTTAATATTTTTTATTTTCCTAATGGGTGGCGACAGATTATTCCAGCACTTCGTAGCCGCATAACGGAATCCACCTTTGAAACCCATGGCTTGCCGGCGTGAGTGCTGGCTATCATCAGAGACCCAATTGAGCTTATTATAAAGATATAGAGGACTCTTATGATTGATCACCCCAAAGAGAAGGCATGCTAAATGGAGCTTGCGACGTAACTTCATTTTAATGCGTAATGTTTGTTCAAAAAAGGCGTCACGTGGGTTCTAGGAGGAATAGAAAAGCAAAACCTAGCACAAGCATTCTGCACCCGCTGAATAAGACGTTTAGTCCAAGAAAGTAGCCTCGGCCCGATTACAGTATCCACATAGTTAAGTTTGGATAATACGAGAGATACGTATTTCTTTAGTAATAAATGGCCTTAGCTTGTATAGTGTTCTCAATCTGTAGGAAAAGTTCTGCACTGCAGCCGCCACATGCTTTTCAAACCTTAAGTCAACGTCCAACAGACAATTTGGTAAGTCGCTGTTTGGTTCCCAGTACCATAAATTTAGTTTTGCTTGGATTAAGTATAAGAGAATAAAAGCCACAGACAATTTGGTAATTCGCTGTTTGGTTCCCAGTACCATAAATTTAGTTTTGCTTGGATTAAGTATAAGGGAATTATTGTCTGACCAGAAAACAATATTTGCTAAGTCTTTGTTTATCTTTTCGATAGCGTTATCCAAGTCTTCGGGGTCAAAATGTATGTATATTTGAATGTCATCTGCGTAAATATGATAGCTGCAGTTTTTAATGCAATTCACGATGTCAGCACTGTAAATAATAAATAGTATGGGACCCAAAATAGAGCCTTGAGCTACGCCTCTTGTAACATCTGCAGGGCTTGAAATATACGAGACACCATTACTTTGCTGCAGTTCTACGTATTGGCGACGATTACTAATGTAACTATAGAACCATTTAAGTGCAGCAGCATCGAAACCGTATAAGCTTAGTTTAGAAAGAAGTAATGAAATGTTAATAGCGTCAAATGCCCTGGAAAAGTCCAATAGCACCAGAAGCGTGCACTGGCCATCATCCTGTGCTTTTATGATGTTATCTGTAACATCAAGCAAAGCAGATGCTGTGCTTTTAAACTTTCGAAATATATTATATAATAATATACTTCCAGACTGGAGGTCTGGAAGTATATTATTATTTTGAAGAAGGAAGGTCAATTGTTGAGCTACAACTTTTTTAAGATTTTCGATAGACATGGTAAGATACTAATCTGGTCTGAGATCACTGACATCAGTAGGGTTATTTTTTTTTTTGCAATGGACGAATTATAGCTTTTCAATTATCTTTAATTATCTTTCAATTATCTGGGAAGATTGAGGTATGAATCGATGTATTAATAGTCACAGTTAGAGCTTCTAAAGAGTGTGGCAAAGTCAATAATAACATCTTCAAAGAAGTTTGGTCATAGCCTTCTGCATTTGATTTTAAACTTTTTATTATTTTAAGTATGTTATTTGTATTCGTAGATTGTAAGCTAAAATTATGACAGTTAAAACGATGAAACTCATAATAGGTGAATTGTGATAAAGCGACTCCAGTCTTACCTGGTATGTTAAAAAAATACGCATTAATTGTTTACTGGTTATTCAAAAAACAGGTAACTGCATGTCATTTTTGGAAGGTTACAATGTGGATTTGATATTTTTCTATAGTATTTTAGGCTAATTAATTTTAGTGTTAATATTATGGTTGTGATATGCAGCTTTTTCAAAAAACATTGATTTGTTAACTAACCCCTTTAGGCTTTTATAATATTTTAATTTTGCATCTACTTTAGTTTCCCCCCTATATGCAGCCAAAGCTTCATCCCTCAAACGCATCATCAATTTCACGTTATCTGTTATCAACGGATAGCTTCTCTCTCTAAAGGTTGATGTCTTCAGTGGAGCATGTATGTCGAATAATGTTATCAAAGTAACTCTAAATATATGAACCATTTCATTTATGTCTCTAAGGGATGTTATGAAGTTCCATCCAGAAGATTTTGTATTCAGCCCAGTAACTTGGGTAATCTGGTACCTATTTTCTAGATATGATTTTATTAGGTTTAAAATATTTCCTCGAACTCCATACCTCTCCAATTTGTCAAGCAGCAATTTGTGACCAACATAATCAGTTGCCTTTTTAAGGTACATGTACATAGCACATACCGGAACTTTTTTATCACAGTTCGTCATTATAATTTTAAGGAAATTGTATTTAGCTAAATTTATTGACTTGTTTTTACGAAAACCTATTTGTTCATTTACTAATATTTCATATTTTTCACAGTATGAGTAAAGACTGGCATGAATATACCTTTCAAAAATCCTTGAGAATACTGAAACTAAAGCTACTCGGTTTTATTATAGTTAACTTTAGCTTCTCAGGAAATACCCTACAGTATATTGCCATATTAATAATATTACTAATTACTGGAGATATAATAACAGCTACATATTTTATAACTTTTGTGCTTATATTGTCATATCCGGTGCTGTTAGTATTTTTGAGACCTCTTATAATATTAAGTATGTATGTCGGATGGAGTTGACGGGCTCATAAATAATGATCTAGGCATGTTCCATTTAATGTTGTTGGTTGTACCACTTGTATTGCTTGTGCACATTCATAATCACACATAATTACATTTATATGGTTTCTCTCCAGAGTGCGTTCTACTATGACTTCTTAAGCTACCTGCTTGTGCACATTCATAATCACACAAATTACATTTATAAGGTTTCTCTCCAGTATGTGTTTTAATATGTCTTCTTAAGTTACTTGCTTGTGCACATTCATAATCACACATTTTACATTAATAAGGTTTCTCTCCAGTATGTGTTTTAATATGTTTTCTTAAGTTACCTGCTTGTGCACATTCATAATCACACATATTACATTTATAAGGTTTCTCTCCAGTATGTGTTTTAGTATGTCTTCTTAAGCTACCTGCGTGTGCACATTCATAATCACACATATTACATTTATAAGGTTTCTCTCCAGTGTGTGTTCTAATATGACTTCTTAAGCTACCTGCTTGTGCACATTCATAATCACATATATTACATTTATAAGGTTTCTCTCCAGTATGTGTTTTAATATGAAGTTGTAAGCGATCTGCTCGTGCACATTCATAATCACACAAGTTACATTTGTAAGGTTTCTCTCCAGTATGTGTTCTAATATGACTTCGTAAGCTACCTGCTTGTGCACATTCATAATCACACATATCACATTTATAAGGTTTCTCTCCAGCATGTGTTTTTATATGACTTCTTAAGTTACCTGCGTGTGCACATTCATAGTCACACTTATTACATTTATAAGGTTTCTCTCCAGTGTGTGTTCTAATATGTCTACTTAAGCTACCTGCGTCTGCACATTCATAGTCACACATATTACATTTATAAGGTTTCTCTCCAGTGTGTGTTCTAATATGAATTCTTAAGCTACCTGCGTGTGCACATTCATAATCACACATTTTACATTTATAAGGGGTCTCTCCAGTATGTGTTTTAATATGTCTTCTTAAGTTACCTGCTTGTGTACATTCATAATCACACATATTACATTTATAAGGTTTCTCTCCAGTATGAGTTCTAATATGACTTCTTAAGCTACCTGCTTGTGCACATTCATAATCACACATATTACATTTATAAGGTTTCTCTCCAGTGTGTGTTCTAATATGAATTCTTAACCTACCTGCTTGTGCACATTCATAATCACACATATTACATTTATAACGTTTCTCTCCAGTATGTGTTTTAATATGTTTTCTTAAGTTATCTGCCCGTGCACATTCATAATCACACATATTACATTTATAAGGTTTCTCTCCAGTATGTGTTCTAATATGTCTTCGTACGCTACCTGCGTGTGCACCTTCATAATCACACATATTACATTTATAAGGTTTATCTCCAGTATGTGTTTTAATATGACTTCTTAAGCTACTTGCGTGTGCACATTCATAATCACACATATTACATTTATAAGGTTTCTCTCCAGTATGAGTTTTAATATGACTTCTTAAGCTACCTGCGTGTGCAAATTCAATGTCACACATATTACATTTATAAGGTTTCTCTCCAGTGTGTGTTCTAATATGACTTCGTAAGTTATCTGCTTGTGCACATTTATAATCACAAATATTACATTTATGAGGTTTCTCTCCAGTATGTGTCCTAATATGTCTTCGTAAGCAGCCTGCGCGTGCACATCCATAATCACACATATTACATTTATAAGGTTTATCTCTAGTATGTGTTTTAATATCATGTATTTTCAAGTGTCTGGCGGTAGAACATATATAATGACACGTATTGCATTTAAATAGTTTTGTACCACTGTACCTCATGTTATGTTTTTCCAGCTTTCTTTTTGTTGCAGACTCACAATCAGCCATCCCACGTATAAGTACCTGTAACAATTAATTTAAGTTTTATGCATAAAGTGTATGCATTACATATAACGTAAGATATCTGTAGAATTTCAAAAACAGGCCACGAAGGGTTATCTATAAATCTCCCATACAAAAGACATGATTTTTCTACCGACTTCCAAAAAAAGGAGGAGGTACTCAATTAGACTGTATGTTTTTTTTTTAATGTTTCTTACCTCATAACTTTCGACTGGGTGAACCGATTCTCAAAACATTTTTAAACATGCTGCTTCTAGTGTGGTCCCTTTTAAATTTCATCTAATTCGGTTTAGTAGTTTTTGAGATACACTCCAATAACTAAATAGAATGGAAGTCGGTGTTAAATTTTTCAAATTGTACTTGTTTATATTTATTGTCATAGCGGCAGTAGCAATACTCATCTGTGAAAATGTTTTATTCTATTTAATCTATGTAACTATCACGGTTCATGAGATACATCCTGGTAACGAGACGGTCAGACAGACAGACGGACGGACAGCGGAGTCTTAGTACTGGGGTCCATCGTAAGAATCTACCGTAGAATAGTTTCCTACTAAACTATTCTTACGTAGTAGGCGATCATAAGATTTATGGCAAAGTGGCATACGACGGCTATCCCCTGAAAATCACTATGAATTTGTATTAAACACATTAAAGCACTTTATGTTAAAGTTGTTTCGTTAATATACTATACCTAATGAAGGTTAGCTTAGAACATAACATTTTAGATACGAATATTCAGAGAGTTGAAATACATAGAGTAGTTATATAGGAACAACAATGCTCTAAAAACTAACTAGAATGTACCTGTTTACATACCTATGCACATGTATACGCAGTTTGTAATGACAACGAAAGAATATTCAAATATTATGCGTCATATCTGTTGTTAGAAAGAGATAAATAAGCAATTTGTGTTACGGTGTTATTAGCTACTAGTTGATTGGCCAGAGCGCCCGCTGGTGTGATGTTGCTGTGAAAGAGGAGAGTAGGGCAAAAGAGACACTCTAATAGGTCGTTATAAAAATTTTTAGTGGGAGTGGTGTCTGTGAACCTAGTATAACAATTTCCAGAATCTCAAATTTTTTCGGAGCTCTAGTAACATCCCCAATAGTTCTATAGTTCCTGATAGTTATTTTGAATAGTTCACCTATTATTGACATGAAAAATGAATTTAAAAATGAGATGTTAACTTCGCATGCCGTCACCCAGCATCTCAACAATTTTCAGACCACACATATGGTTGAAAATACAGAGTTCTATCGACTGCCGACTTTCCAACAATAGCTCTGGTAAAAACTTTAAAAAATCAATTTATAAAAATGAGATGCTAACTTCACACACCATCTGTTAGCATCTCAGGAGTTCTGAGAAGTTAGGTTACAAATATGCTTAAAACTAACTAGTTCTATTCATTCATTTAGAGCGTTAAAGCAATAATTTTGCACACTAAAAAGTAAAGTCATATTTTTTTAAATAAAATCGTTAAGTCTTGAGATGCTGCACTATAGCTGGCAGTTCTACGTAGCATCTCAGGCGTTCTTGACTCCAGGAGCACTAGTACGATTGAAATTGCACAGTTCTGCAGCCACAAGGTCATACAGCCATAGTTCTAGTCATAAGCTTGGAAATAATGGTAATAAAATTATTAAGTCTTGAGATGCTGCACTCTAGCTGGCAGTTCTTCGTAGCATCTCAGGCGTTCTCGACTCCAGAAACACTAATACGAGCAAAGTTCTGCAGCCACAAGGTCTTACAGGCATAATTCGAAATAACTATCAGGAACTATAGAACTATTAGGGATGCTACTAGAACTCCGAAAACATTTTGAGATTCTCTAAACTGTTATGCTAGGTTCACAGACAACGTGGGAGTGTAGTCATTTTTCCATAGTTACCGTACGCAGTGTATGGTTGTGTATGTGGTACGAAAAATATTTCCAGTTGGACAGAACACATCAAATTTTCGATATATTTTTTAGAAATGAAAACACTGTTGGTTTTATCGTAATAAAATATTTAATTACAATTTTAAATTCTTTCGATCAAACTCAGTTTATTTCTTCTTTGTCTCTTTTAATTGGGTTTGCACTTTGGATTATTTTATGGAGTATAAAGCAAACGAACTTTTAAAAAAGTTTTTAAATCAAATCTGTATTAACTGTACTACACGAATACATAGGTTTAAATATATACTTACTAAGAATAAAACAATTTTTTGCTTACAAGAAAATAATATATTTTTTTAAAGGTAGCAATCAAAATGTATTTTATACAAAGTAAATCGACGCTAGTTTCCCCTTACACAGTCATGTAATGGTCGCCACGAGACGTTCCGATCACCATTGCGCTGCGATCTCTTTCACTCTCTCACACAAAACGATCCACACATCTCGCTCATCCATTTCACGGAGGCAGCAGTCGCCCAAGACAAAACAAAATGACGATATTTCCTATTTCAATCAAAATGGCCATACTTATTCGTGAAATGAAACATTTTTCTTATCTCTCACAATGCCTATATAATTAGTGCAGTCTCTAAAGACACAAGAAGGCATTTTGTCCACAACTTTTTCCTAAAAAACACGATTAGTGGTGACGTATATACCGGACGCTTGGAAGTGCAAGACTGGTAGCGACTACGGCAATTACCTACCTTGCATTCGTCTAGTAAAAATGGGGAGTTCACAACTCATCTACAAGTAAAAAATCTTAGCGAATATTCTCTTGTTTCATATTTTATAGAGCGTGATTTTGCCATGGTCAGGTTTGACTTAAAGAACATAATTATTATAACAAACTAGACAGTAGAAACATGCCCATATATAAAACTGTCTATATATAATAATGTCTAACCGATATATGTCCCTACAAAAAATACTATGGACTAAGTAGAAAAATGTCTATTTAAAAATTACAACTATAATTTTATCAGTCATTCCCCGCTGCACTACGGAGATGCACTACTGGTAATGCAGTAGGGATTTTTTATTCCTCCAACTATACCAGCTGGTGCTGCCGTGGGGAATTTAGAATCTGCATACATAAATGTTCCCCGCTGTACTCATCATCATCATCATCTCAGCCGTAGGACGTCCACTGCTGAACATAGGCCTCCCCCATGATTTTCCAAAAGGACCGGTTGGAAGCAGCCTGCATACAGCGTCGTCCTGCGACCTTCATCAGGTCGTCTGTCCACCGTGTCGGCGGACGACCTACGCTGCGCTTGCCGGTCCGTGGTCACCATTCCAGAACCTTTCGGCCCCATCGGCCATCTATTCTGCGTGCTATGTGCCCTGCCCACTGCCACTTCAACTGGCTAATCGTCTGAGCTATGTCGGTGACTTTCGTTCTTCTACGGATCTCCTCATTTCTGATTCGATCACGTAGAGAAATCCCGAGCTTAACCCTCTCCATAGCTCGTTGTGCTACTTTGAGCTTATCTATGAATCCCATAGTAAGAGACCACGTTTCAGTGCCATAAGTCATCACTGGTAACACACATTGGTCGAAGACTCTTGTCTTGAGGCATTGAGGTATTTTTGACGAGAAGACTTCGCGAAGTTTCCGGAACGCTGCCCAGCCGAGTTGGATTCGACGATTGACCTCTTTCTCAAAGTTGGACCTGCCTAGTTTGACTGTCTGTCCCAAGTAGATGTACTCGTCGACAACTTCGAGAACTGAGTTCCCAACTGATATTGGGGTAGGTACAACATTGGCATTAGACATAATTTTCGTCTTATCCATGTTCATCTTAAGACCTACCCGTTGGGAAACTCGATGGAGGCATCCGAGCATCGTACTGAGGTCTTCCATGGATTCTGCCATGACTACAATATCGTCGGCAAATCGAAGGTGAGTGATGTATTCGCCGTTAATATCGATGCCCAAGTCTTTGCCATTCCAGAAGCTTGAAGGCGTCTTCCAATGTAGCGGTGAACAGTTTCGGAGATATAACGTCTCCCTGTCTCACGCCTCTTTGCAATGGAATTGCCTTCGAACTCTGCTCCTGTACTCGGACTGACATGTAGGCGTTTTTGTACAAACACTTCAGCACTTCAATATACCGATAGTCAATACGGCACCGCTGGAGAGACTCAAGCACTGCCCACGTCTCGATCGAATCAAAGGCTTTCTCATAGTCCACAAACGCTAGACAAAGAGGCAAGTTATACTCTTCAGTCTTCTGTATAACTTGCCGTAGCGTGTGGATGTGGTCTATGGTACTATAGCCTTTTCGGAAACCGGCTTGTTCCGGAGGCTGGAATTCATCAAACCTGCGACTGAGACGGTTCGTTATGACCTTCTAAAACAGCTTATAAACATGGCTCAAAAGCGAGATGGGTCTGTAATTTTTAAGTAAAGTGTTGTCACCTTTCTTGAAGAACAGCACCACCACGCTTTTGTTCCATGCTTCTGGCGTTGAACCTTCGAGTAAGACGGTATTAAAGAGCTTCTGAAGGACTTTAAGTACCGGTGTTCCACCCGCTTTCAGAAGCTCAGATGTGATACCGTCGTCACCAGGCGCCTTGTTGTTCTTAAGATGTTTCAAGGCCATTCTAATCTCGTACAGGCTGATGTCCGGGATATCTTCGGTATAATGTCGGGTCAGCTTGGCTCTTGGGTCTTTGACCGAGCTGCTAACAGGTTTAGCGACCGAGGTGTATAACTGTCCGTAGAAACTCTCGACCTCTCCTAACACTTCCGCTTTGGTCGACGCTACACTGCCGTCTCTTCTCTTCAGCTTCGTCAACTGGCTTTGCCCAATAGACATGTCTCTTGCAAACACTTTGGAGCCTTTTTTCTGCTCTATCGTCTCTTTAATACGGTTTGTATTAAAGATCCGGATGTCGTGTCACAAGGACTTCCATATTCGTCTATTGAGCTGCCTATATGCTTAGCATCATCCGAAGACTGCAGTTTCAGTGAGCGTCGTTCAGCCATGAGGTTGAGGGTATCGTTGTTATTGGAGAGTTCCTGTGGCCTATCTGTACGGTGGGGTTTAAAGTATTTGGAACCCACTGTATGGACAGTTTCTACTAACCTGTTATTGATCTAGTCCACTGAAGCGATGTTCTCAAGGCAATTGAAGCGACTGGATAGCTCAAGTTGAAAGCTCTCGGGGTCTTGAATACGGGCACGAGTGGGTCGCAGCGTAGACTTCATCAGACGAGACCTCTCCAGTTTGACATTAATACTCAGCGTGCCTCTTACCATTCGGTGATCACTACCGGTTTTAACCCTGTTGATCACGGAGACATCAGTGAATATTTGCCTTTTGGTGGTCATAATGAAGTCAATCTCATTTCTCGTGGAACCATCGGGACTCAGCCAGGTTCTATTTCCCGTGAGGTGGCTTCTGAAAGAAAGAGTTCATCATAAAGAGTCCCTCTTTCCCAGGAAGTCGGCCAACATCTGTCCCCTACGGTTCCGTTGTCCATAGCCAAATTTCCCCACTTTCGACTCATCCTCGCTTCTCTTACCCAACTTCGCGTTGAAGTCCCCCATAACAACTAGAAAGTGCGTTTCAGAGGTATGTATGGCCCGACTAATGTCCTCATACATATCTTCCACCTCATCATCCGGGTGCGACTTCGTCGGTGCGTATACCTGAATGACCTTCAGCGAATATCGTTTGGATACTCTGAGTATACGGTATACGACCCTATTCGAAACGCTATCGATCGTAACTATGTTGTTAGTAAGGGACTTGTAGACGAGAAAATCGACACCACCTTGGGACTGTTGGTCACCCTCCCGGTAGTAGAGTAGGTTACCTGATTTTAGGGTCATCGTGTCCTCCCCCGCTCTACGGACATCAGATAACCCAACAATGTCCCAGTGTAACTTACTCATTTCTTCTTCCAGCTCATATATCTTCTCGACTGTCCTCATTGTGCGTATGTTGTGTGTCACCAGTGCCAGTCGTCGTTGTTGGGAGTGGTAGCCGGGCGTCTGCCGGGGATTCTTAGCACCCCCTGCCCCACCCTTACCGTGGCCGCTACCGTATCCAGGAATAGCGGGGCTGCCGGGGACTGGGGGCGTGGTTCCTAATGTGTCCGTCATTGGGGGGATTTTGCCAATACTCGCCACGCTTGGCAGGCGGGTTGGCGAGCGCAGTTTTGGGGTTTTAATACTGGAAAGGTGCTGCTGCCCACCTTCCGATTGTTATCTCTTAGCAGATTTCTACGCACCCACGGGTAGAGTTGGGGGGGTACTATTCTAAGCCGGTACCCCACGGCAATACTACCCCGCTGTACTACCAAATATTATTTCATAAATATTCACCTCTTATCTAGGGTTCCACGTTGATGTTTATTACACGCTATGGTTTCGTAGCTTCACACGAGATGATTGTAAAGTGACAGCTGTCAAAATGACGATGTCGTATTTAATGATTTTGATTTCACACGTGGACTACATCTTACTCGACAATAACACCGATATTGATACCAGCTCTGACAGATGTCAAAGTGACAGTTGATGACGTTTTTTATGGTTTTGATCTCACTCTCAGAATTCGTTCGACTTGACAATAACACGGATATAGGTCTTAGCTGTGACAGGTGTCAAAGTGACAGTTATTGACGATGTTTATAATTTTGTTTTCGTATTAGACGACATTCGACTTGAAAATAACACGGATGTTGGTCTAAACTGTGACAGCTGTCAAGGTTACAGTTTTTGACGTATATTATGGTTTTGATTTCTCACATAAACTTCATTCGTCTTAAAAATAACACGGATGTAGGTCTTAGTTGTGACAGATGTCAAAGTGACAGTTGATGACGTATTTTATAGTTTTGGTTTGACATTTGAACTATATCCTACATAACCATATCACCGATGTAAGTCTTAGCTGTAACAACTATCAAGATGACAGTTGATGTCGTTATTCATTGATTATTATTGGGCATTTAGAGTACATTCGACATAAAAATTCTGAAAGCGGGTGGAACACCGGTACTTAAAGTCCTTCAGAAGCTCTTACTCGAAGATTTAACGCCAGAAGCGGGGAACACAATTGCGGTAATGTGACATGCGTTGCCAAGACAAAAGTCTTTGACCAGTTTTCGTTACCAGTGGTGACAGACTTTTTGATTTATTCAGTAAAACGTGAAACATTACTATTAAAAAATTAAATGTGACTACGAGACCGCAGCAATGAGTGCTGTGAAAATAGATTTTCCGAAAGCAGAGGTGTGTAAATGTTTTTTTCACTACCAAAAGAGAATCAAAAAGAAAGCCAAGGAAATGTGCTTAGATGACACACGGGAAGGTAGAAACAATATACGTATTACAGCCAATCTACCGTTATTACCAGCACTAAAGATCCGTGAAAGATGGAACAGAATCGGTTACAGAAGTAGCTCAATGCAATTCTAGAATGAAAAAATTTAAAACGTATATTTCCAATTATTGGCTGAGAAAATATCTCTTGGAAACTATAAGTTGTTCGACTACTAAATATCGAACAACTAATTGCATGAAAATTTAAATTCCAAAACGACCCAGTTTTATAATATTATAGAAAAAAAATCAAAAATAATCCATTCATGACGACTACATTATCAAAAACTCTATATTTTTTTCTAATAAGAATAACAGACACAACAAAGACATACTTTTTGACAACACATATGATTTTTTTTAAAAGTTTGGCAAATAATGAAATTACTACGTAACAGTTAATCCTGAAAGTTATATATATCAGATTGAAATACTACTAGTTTCGTAAGAATCAAATTTTTTATTAACTTGGTTTAGACTGTATTCAATGTATTTCAATTTATGTTGAGCAAAACAAACGTTTAAGTATTAATAATCTGTAGGGGTTACCAATAAGATTATTAAATAATTATCATTTTTGCTTTTTACAATACCAGTATTCTCACTTAAACAATTAACACTAAATGTAATTAAAAAAAATCGACTCAGGACTTGCGCTCACGTTTAAAAATCTCTAGCAAAAAATCTGAAGCTTTCATTCTATTTTTGATTTTAACCATGTTAGGCTAACTTTTCAAATGACCCTCGTATAAGTGTTACCCTTTAAAACGGTAACTTATTTTATTGAATAACCCTATTAAAACCTCTTCAATTGGGTTACCCTTTGGTAGGGTTGTTGTCAACGTTGGTTTATAGGGTTAGTAAAAACCCTATCGCTGTGGGTTTTTACTCTCAGCAGTAAGCCATGCCTATGGGTTACCCTTTGAACTGCGTTAACACGGTAACACAATGGTTACCCTAATTTGGATACCCATTTGTAGGGTATTTGTAAAAGGTTAATAATTAAAAACCCGACCCGTAAGTGTTACTCAATGAAAGGGTAACCTATCGTATTTGGTATTGTTGTTGTAGTCCAAAGGTTAATAATACTTAAGATGTGCGAACAAGTAAGCCGGCGGTATTTGGAACAAGAAAGTGATGTTGCAATTCTTTGTTATGTTCACAGTTTACTCACATATCACGGAAAAAGATATTTTATGTTTTAGTTTTATGATTATTTATAACTATTTACTACTGGTTGCTGTCACTTTATTATGTAAATGATCTCAACTGCTTTGTTTTTTAATGCTTAAGAGCCTTCATTCTGCCCAGCGCTGCGCGAGTTTAGGTATTTTACGTAGCGAGCTACTCCCTAGCGCGCCCAGCGGCAGTAGTGGCCCCACCACTCGAGCAAAACAGCGCCGCATTCATATTTTGATCTTTTTGTGTCAACTTTGGTTTTTATATCACACGTAAACGTAGGTCAAAAAGTTAAAATAAAATATCATGCTGGACTCGTTTTATTTTTAATATCAACATTATTTAACACATGGTAATTATTAATCAAGTGTTTGTTATCTACCAGATCATACTCGTAGACTAGAAAAAAGTGAGATTTAAGTCATGCCTGCTACCTACATGTACAATAGTTCCTGCTACTTGTTTTCGACTCCTGCATCATGTCCTGGGCCCCAAGTCTCTTACCCATTGAGCAATTACCGCACTATTGCGACGCTTCTACGATTGATACGGAATTTTGTGTATCTTTAAACTTACATACAAACATACGTGCACACTACTACCCCGAGGCAGAGTATTTGGCATGGCGGTGGTACATACCAAGACGAGTTACTCATTCAGCAATAATTTGAATGATCGTAATCACAATGTGAACAGTGCACTCTACTACTACTCAAGGCAGAATCTCTTGTACCTACTGCGACGATACCCACGAAGACGAGTTGTTGAATTGGAAATAATTAATTTAGTTCCAATACGTACATGCATGTCTAGACACAATTATAAGTACACTGTGCACACTATTACTTTCATTCAAAGTAACTGGCATTGCGGTGGTACCCAACAAGACGGGATACTATTCGGAAATGATTCAATTATTATAGTTGCAATTCTTTCAAGCTATAACATAATATATATATGCACACTGCACATAACTACTTCGATTCAAAGTAACTGGCATTGCGGTGGTGCGGTTGTTTTACAAGGTACGCGAGGAGAGCAGGCGTCAAGGATGGAGATACGCGTGGACCAAGGGCGGACGAATTATTGTACGCCGCGATGCGGGTAAGGCGGCATTACGGGTGCGGTCAGACGCCGACATGCCGAGAATTTTTGAGAGCGACCCCGTCAGACCATGCCCCACATGAGACAGAGAGGTTTTCCTGTGCAACTAAAATATATACATTTGAATTACTGAATTTTGAAGGTTTAATGATTAATTATTTTATGTCAACTCACATCATATACTGTTGGTTTTGTTTGGAAGTTTAATATATATGTTTTTCGTTATAGTTATTAAAGTAAATAATATAAAGCCATTAAATATAAATAATATAATACCATTATATTGTCAACTACCTAGTTACTATTATGAATCATTCATCATTAATACCTAGTACACTTGCAAACATGATAAATCTGTATAAATGTAGCCTAACCTTATATGAATATATTAGTATAATAATGATTCATGTGGTAAAATATCACATCTTTTGTAATGATTAATAAGTTACTAAAGATTGGGTTTTTTAATGCTGGTTTGCTTGGTACTGGGCACAATGAATTTGACGTAGTCATAGATAGGATCGCCGTGGACTTAAAACAACTTAGTAGCTTCTTTTTACAAATATACTTATGTATTTGCATGAATCGTAAAAACTTCTATGAATTTTTGTTAGTAAAAACTTCATGGTTGGTTTTTCTTTTTAATATACATTATTTTGACAGTTGGGGAAAGAGAACGCACAAGTTCGGGAAAGGTAAAAAAAAGCATGAGTAAGTAATAGCCCACATCCCGAACGCTATATGACCCTGCAATATGCCACTTTTTGAGCAACTGTATTAAAAAGATTTTCATAGTGCATTGGAATGTATTGTTAAAAGAATAGGTAATTTAAAAGTTAAAACGCATAATTTCATACATTGGGCCTTAATTTTGTTTAAGTTTTGCTTGTCACAAAATGGGATAAACATTAGAAGTTTACAGTCTACTGATAGTTACGAATTTTTTTATTAAATTTACATTGAGATATGTTTAACCTCTCACCTGTCAATATAACAATAAAATTTCTATTGAGTGAAGGTCATTCGACATATGAAGTAATAAGTAAACCATTACCTACCGTACAAAGTTTCCCACCTTCAACTTCTTTTGTGAGTGGCTTGTGTGGGTTAGCACAAATCTGTCAGCATCGCATACGTAGAGCAGAGAACAAACTGCAGAGAATGTTTGGAGACTTTAATGATAATCCTCGTTGTCTTGAAGTTGGCATCCAGGTAAACTGAATCTGAAAATAGGACAACACAAAACATACTTACATATGGAGGTGCACATGATATATATATATATAAAGGTACCAACAAGGTACACAAATAATTCAACAACTTCACTTGACTTTGGATTTGGCGCTTCTGCTTATTGCATTTCTGCCCATGTCAGTTTCATGGAGATTGTTTACACTAAGCATATAATCTGTGAATCATAGGGAGAGTCCACCAGACTTCTTAAGATCCACTATGATTGTACAAAAAAGGAGGGGAACACAACACAATTTAGTACCAAATCATGTTAGATTATAACATAAAAATATAAACAAACATAAAGTGATGGTAGTAGTGTTTAATAATAAGTTTTTAAATCTAGCTGGTGCCTACACAGGATTAGTACTTTGAGTACCTAGCCTATTATCTTCTCCAAATCCATATTTATCTTTATACCAAAATGTCATAAAATATTTACATGGTTATATCACTTAATTTAAAAAACCCTGGAGTCTTAGAGATATCAGGTTGAATAGCAGAATAATATTTGTCATTGTGTTTTTGGGATGACTCCCAATACTTCAAACAATGATCAAGGAGTTAGGACTTTGGGAGTAGGCAAAGGTCAAAGTGTATATTATGTTGTAGTGTTCAAGAGATAAAATAATAAGAGAAGCCATTTTAGCACAAGAATCCATTTTCATTGCCGGGCATGTCAATTTGACCCGGAGTCGAGGCAAGGACAATATTGAGACCAAGGTTATAACATTCAAAGAGGGATTGTTTAATTTTGAGAATTAAAGGGAAACGATGCATGGAGTGAAAAGGCTTGAAAATAGGGCTTGAAAGATAGGCCATGTTCAAACAACCAAGCATAAGATATGATAAAGCAGAGTTTAACCGGCATTATGTAGATTGAACATAAGGAGCCAAATCATTACCATATTGAAGAACTTTGCCGAGTTTACTGAAGTCAGTCAAGTCGAAGTTATATATTTTATGCTATAGAGTAACAGCCGTAAAGGGCATGGGCGACTGATCCTTTGTGTAAGTTTTTTCAGCAGGGTTATTATGTATCTTAGTTACTAACAAATGTTGATTATAATCTTGAAAAATGGCAGCTCTACGTCACTTTTGATTTGACCACTCAAGTAACCAAAAATGTTAGTATAACCCGGTCAGAATATCTGGGCACCTCGCTGGAATGCGGCGCCTCTCCCACTTCCCCTGTCACCTCTCCGCGCACTCCCCGGTGCGCCAGTACGGATAGCATCTTCGTTGACGATACACATCCCGATAATTTTGATATTTTCGCTTTGTTGTTGTTTTGTTTTTTAATATTTATTGTTAAGTTTAGACTGTTTACTGTTAAGTTTGGACTGGTTTGGTTGTTATTAAAATTGTTGTAGCTGTTAAACTGAAGTCATGGGAAAAACAATACACAGCGAATCAAGAAATTTAATCTTGAAAGTGCTCAAGTTTTTGAATTGGAGAAAGCAAATAAACAGTACACCATACCTGTAGACCAACTGGTGAAATGAACGTGTGCTGCAACTGGATGTCAGGCATAGTCAATAATTTATAGTGACTGAGTTTAATAATAAATGTTTTTGTAATCAAAATTATTAATTTTAAAATAACAAACCCTTCATCAATAATAAATTGATTTGAAAAGGTTAGTAATTATTTTTTACCTCCACATTTCTCGAATACTTTTTTTCACACCGTACCCAGACCGCCGATATGACGTCACGAGGTCAGGTGCACAGATATTGTGACCGGGTTGTAAGTTGATGACTGAAGCTGACACAAGTAACATAGAGCCGCCATTTTTCTCGATTTCAATCAGCATTTGTTAGCAACTTCAACAGACCGTTTTTGGTGAAAGGAATTGGTTTAATACAACAAATTCACAGATAAACTTATCCACTGTTATGGTAAAGCTTAATTTTCACACACTTACATTCAACTTCAACTGTTCCTTATATTGCTTTTGTAGGGGTGCCAAGAGAAATTGTGGAAATTATTGATAAATATACTCATGTAAGAATTATGAAATGTATGAAATAATGACAGACAATACAGCACAGAACAATATACTTCTTCTTCTTCTTCTTATGTGGCTTTCTAACGTGGAAAGAGAACAATATATACTCCAAGGAGCAATACAGACATGGACCATAGCAAAGAGAATATAACGCTACGCTAGAAGAGGCGGAACTTAGGAATGTCGACTTGAATGCTAACGATTGCAATATTTGGGCAACCAACAAACCGGAATTTAACCGGATGTGTCAAAATGGTACATAACCATAGTGACGTGAAGTATTAGTAGAAAAATTATCGACATCGATTATCGATATTAGTGTTGTACCTAACAGTTCGTCGATATCGATAAGCGTATTTGAAATTGTAATATTGAATGTAAATGGATTTGGAAATAAAAATTCAAAGTTCAATACACTTTTTATTTTAGACAGTAATTCGTAACTTAGGAACTTACATATAAATAGTAAATAACGGCAGTTTTACAAAAATTCTAACATATCAGTTCAAACAATTTTGTGTGTATATAGGTATAATAAGTTTATAGCTATAATATGCCCCGGCCATGAGTGGTTTCTGGGCTATCGGGATTCGCTGAAGATTATAGCCATAATCAATGTGGCTACAGCATGTAAACTGATATTTGAGTAGAGAATGCGCAGAGACGGTGAGAAAACCTTGTATTTACTGAGTAGAGTAAATGCAAAGCAATCAAAATACCACGCGGGCGAAGTCAGGTCACATTAATATTGATAACATCAAATATTACGCAACTGCGGGCAGAAGCTGATAAATCTATACATATAATAAAACTGTAGCCAAGGTGAAATCTAAGTTTTTTTTTTTTTGGAAAAGCCGATTTTGACGAAACAAAGATAAAAACCTGCTCAGGACTTCAAAACATATACTGCAGCAAACGGGATCAAAATCCATACAGTAGTTTTTGCGTAATGAAGTCACATATCGACACCAGAAATATCAATTAATGTAAAGGACAATACATGACTTTCTAGGAGAGCCAAGAAACCATTTATTTTTACAAATATCATCTGTAACTTTTTGTCATTTTCCCCTATCTTAAATATGTCTAAGACAAAGTTTCTTAGAATTTTCTCTTCTTTACAACTACAAACAAAAGATTTACGTAAACGTCTGCGTTTAGAAAATAGCATGTCCTTTACATTAAAAAAAGTTGGTTAGTCGTCCTTTACGGCACTGCATTTTTCAATGTAGGTAAACTATCCCATATTAAAGTAAGCACCAAGTTTAATAGGAAACTACAATACAAACGTACTGTAAAGGACATAAACAACTATGAATTGAATGAAATATGATGTTTGATAAACTATTAAGAACTTGTATCATGTAATTTTGGAATATAATATGTTCTAACTAATAAAAACTTCTCTTAAAAATATATCTGAGTCTGAGGTAGGTTCTTATGAACGTGATGGGAACACTGGATGGAAAACTAATAGAAAGTTAGTCTCTACTAATATTATAAATAGCTAGGGTTTGTATGTACTAGTATGTTTGTAGCAAATATACTGAAAACTACTGGACGAATTTCAATAATTCTTCTTTCATCATTAGAATGCTGCGAGTAAAATATGAGTAAAATATATTTTTTTTAAATTAAGGATCCTGTCTTTCTTCAAAAACGTAAACTAAGGTAATAAAAAACACCAGGATCTGTAATACGTGGCCGGGACGGGCCTTTAGCAAAAAATAAATAAAAAAACATAGATCAAAATATTTTTTTATTGCAGACTTATTTTAATCAATACAAATATTTGAACACAGTGTCATTTTAATATCAACAAAACTCCCTTTTTAGTCGGGGATTAAAACATAACAGTCATTCTCAGAGATCAAAACAATTCACAAAACAAACATTGTATTTCTGAACTTACTGTTATAAAGTATAATTAATGTACCTTTTCTTCTTTTAATTATTTTTAATCATCTTAAATCCACAAATAAGAATCAATAAAAATATTTGAATACAGTGTCATTTCAAAATCAACAAAACTCCCTTTTTAGTCGGGGATAAAAAAATAACAGTCTTTCTCAGAGATCAAAACAATTTACAATACAAACATTGTATTTCTGAACATACTGTTATAGAGTATCATTAATGTACCTTTTCTTCTTTTAATTATTTTTAATCATCTTAAATCCACAAATCTATAAAAATATTTGAATACAGTGACATTTAAAAATCAACAAAACTCCCTTTTTAGTCGGGGATAAAAAAATAACAGTCTTTCTCAGAGATCAAAACAATTTACAATACAAACATTGTATTTCTAAACTTACTATTATAGTTATATGATTATTAAAGGGATATTTACCGTGGTAAGGTTGTGGAATGAGCTCCCGATATTTCGGAGCAGTTACATGCACCATGTTCACGGGAAGACAGTTTTAAAACACTGTTTTACTATTATAGATATTAATGTACCTTTTCTTCTTTTAATTATTTTTAATCATCTTAAATCCACAAATCAATAAAAATATTTGAATACAGTGACATTTCAAAACCAACAAAACTCCCTTTTTAGTCGGGGATAAAAAAATAACAGTCTTTCTCAGAACTCAAAACAATTTACAATACAAACATTGTATTTCTAAACTTACTATTATAAAGTATAATTAATGTACCTTTTCTTCTTTTAATCATTTTTAATCAGTCCTAAATCCACAAATTAAGAATCTTCATTTATAGTATAGTATGTCATTAAATCAATTAAATCGCATACAGAATGTAAACTGATATTTGAGTAGAGAATGCGCAGAGACGGTGAGAAAACCTTGTATTTACTGAGTAGAGTAAATGCAAAGCAATCAAAATACCACGTGGGCGAAGTCAGGTCACATTAATATTGATAACATCAAATATTACGCAACTGCGGGCAGAAGCTGATAAATCTATACATATAATAAAACTGTAGCCAAGGTGAAATCTAAGTTATTTTTTTTTTGGAAAAGCCGATTTTGACGAAACAAAGATAAAAACCTGCTCAGGACTTCAAAACATATACTGCAGCAAACGGGATCAAAATCCATACAGTAGTTTTTGCGTGATGAAGTCACATATGGACAGACAGACAAAAATTCTACAAACGATATTTTTGGATTCCACTACTTTCATTTACTCACTTTTTTATATTTTTAATTATTTTTAATGTACAGATTTCCCCTTGGCTAAACAGTTTTATTATATGTATAGACTAGCTTTTGCCCGCGACTTCGTCCGCGTATTGTAGTTCTTTAGGATATGAGTTATTGTAATAATATAGAGCTATATTCATGGCTATTGGCCGCCACTACGCGTGATGTTTGACAAAAGTTAATAGATAGCGTATTTTACAGTATTTCTTTATACAACTTATTTAAAATTCACTAATTTGGAGGCATTCACTTAAGTAGCCAGGCTAGTTGGAGAGCGCATATGAGACGTGAGCATGCCACATACAACTGGCCGTGGAAGAAACAGTCCTGCAATACAGAAATAATAATGTTATTAGGAATAGTTTTGCTAAGTGGGATTCTTTTTTGGAGCAGTAGTATGAAAACACTTCTGTTATAAACTAAAGGGCACTGTAGCTAATTATAATTTTGGTTAAATGAGACTGAACATCTATTTCTCAAGTTTTATATTTTTTATTCTGTAATAATTAAAGGAGCTTTTAGGCGCATTGGCCACAGTCATGCCAGCTCCATCAGTACATTCATTGCTTATTTAGTACAATTGAAAATCTTATGGCATAACCTAGAGTTGTTAAGTTTTTGGAGAAAAATGATGCCATATGTGAACAACAAAATGGTTTCATCAGAAAAAAATCTACAACGCTAGCGTGCTTTAAGCTAGTTAAAGAAATTTTGGAAGCAATTGATAGGAAAGAAATACCTATGCTTTATTTTTAGACATGAGCAAAGCTTTCGATACAGTGTGTCACGACAGTTTTCTAGACAAATTGGAGCATTGTGGCATTAGAGGCCCTGCATACAGTTGGTTCGAAAGCTACCTGAGAGGGCGAAAGCAGTGTACAGAAATAATAAAAATGTGCTATGAAACCAAAACTCAAATAACCCACAGATCGCCATATTTGGAAAATCATTACGGCGTACCACAGGGTAGTGTTCTAGGCCCAATATTATTTATTATCTACGTCAACGAGTTACCGAGATCGACAGACCAGTACACTGTGTTGTTTGCAGATGACACAACTGTTTTAATAAAAGAAAAATCCACTGAAAGGGTAATGCAAGTTGCCAACAAAGCATTAAACGACATTATTCATTGGCTAGAATTAAATAATTTAAAAATCAACCCACTTAAGACTAAGTTTATGAAATACATGACATATAATAATAATAGCACAAATGATAAAATTTACATACACTATAATAATAATGACATCGAACATGTTGACAATATAAAATTTTTAGGGATAGTTTTAGATCAATTTTGCAATTGGAAAATACAAATAGATAACGTGTGTAAAAAAATAAATAAATTCATATTTGCCTTAAGAAAAATTTGTAATATTACAAACATAGAGACCGCAATAACTGTATATCATAGCCACGTGTGTTCGATTTTAAGGTATGGCGTTATAATATGGGGAAACTCTACAGACTCTCAAAGAGCATTCATAGCTCAAAAAAAATGTATACGTTTAATATTTGGCTTAAAATGGAATGATTCATGTAGACCTTTATTTATAAAACACAAACTACTTACACTACCTTCTCTATCTATTTGAAATGTTTAAGTTCGTTAGGAACAATCCAACGCTGTTTCAAGAAGACGAAAATATCTTAACTAAAAGAAAAATTGTGCAAAAACCGTTAGTAGTGCCAAGATATAGACTAAAAATGGGTGACAAAAACTGTAATAAAATGGCAATAAAGATTTACAACAAATTACCCAATGAGTTCAGAATGCTAAAGGAGAATAAATTTAAAAAGAAAATATATACATGGCTCTGCGACAGATGTTTTTATTCTATAGATGAATACTTTAAATACAATTTCAAGTCTTAGATTATGTTGTTAAATTAACTGCTAATTATTATGTATTGTACTTATTAGAATTGTCATTTTTGAATTTCTATAATCTTATGTTAATTTGACTTATTTTATTTTATACGTTTTATTTTAATGCATGATAATACTACGTAAGACATAATTAATCAATTAGATAGCCAAAATAAACATTTGCACGACAAATTAGTCGAGTACAGTGATTCAAGACATAATAGCCTAAGACCTAATGTACCTGTATTCAAGCAAATAAAACTTTCATTCATTCATTCATTCATTCATCCTATAGTGTTCTAGCAGTGTCGGATGTAGACTCTGCTAAAACACTCTGAAATACACCAACATCCAAATTATTGAGTTTATCTCCTAACTTAATTCTAATTGGTTCAGTTCGGGCACATTCCATTACAAAGTGTTGGATGTCTTCTTCAATGTCACAGATATTACAGTTAGGTGAATCAGCTTTCCTCATCATGTGTTTGAACTTATTTAATGGAACATGCCGGAGCGAAGCCTACACGCCATTACTATGATAAGTCTGCTTAACTTAGTCTTATTGAAACATGGCATTCGAGGGGGCTCATTTTGTATTGAAATATACCAGATACCTTTGTTTTGAGAGGAGTTTTCAAAATGCTTTTTCAAATTAATGAAGATCATATTTTTATGTTTAGCCAGTGCTTTTGTGTATTCCGGAGCTAAATATGTATCAGATCCTGATGTTGTTGAATCTCTGGCCAATTGATCAGCCTCCTCGTTGCCATGGATGCCCACATGAGATGGAATCCATTGCAATCTCAAAGACAGCTCATGAAAATTTAATTTTAAAATTTTCTCTATCATGGCATATGCTCTTATTCCAGAGGCGCATTATTTCTCAAGTTGATGAGCATAGTACAGTGTTGCGCATAAGTTTGAAGCTTAAATTTCTGATTTACATTGCTGGGACGCTTACCGTTAAGTCAAAGATTGGCTCATTTTGTAACATACTTGCATAAAAAAATTAAGCACAGATTATTTTGTAAATTTGTGGTATTATACCTTGATTCTTACACAAATGAAATGGGAATCCTGACATCTGATCATCAGTGAGTGGAGTGACTTTTAATTTAAGCAAGGTATGGCATGATTTTTGAGTTTTTCATGATTTTTGTTCATGTGATCTTCATTTCCTGTAACTCGCACCCATTCTTTGTAGCTGTAAAAAAAATTCAAGTTTTAAATAACACCAAATAGGTAAATGTATTTTTTTTATTATTTTTTTTTCCAAAAAACCAAATAAATGTAGTTGGGTGCAGGCGGCTTCCAACTGGTCCTTTTGTAAATTTGTGGAGGAGGCTTATTTTTAGCAGTGCACGTCCTACGGGTGAGATGATGATGATAATGAAACAAAAATGTAGCTAGATATTATGTTTTCTAAAGTATATGTAGCTAGAAATATTACCTAATCACTATTATTAAAGTTATGCACCTCGTTAATCCTAGTTAATTTTCAGGTATACAAAAAAAGACAAATTATGCTTATGTGACAACTGTTGTTGGCCTAATTTGGCAACAGCGATTCTGGGCATCAGGTATTATTTCTATGTACATGTTCATGTTTCTCAGGATTCATCACGCCGGTCAATAACAACATCGAATAGTGTAGGCATAGTATAAAGATGCAACAGTATGGAAACTAGGCCTGGTTAAGCGGAAATAAACTTATACGTGACTACACGTCTTGACATGGCTTTACTACTGACAGTACCGCGACAACCGGTTAGGGCTCTCGTCGATTCGCATGTTTGTGCGAGTGAGCCTATTCGAACGTTTGTAGGTAGTTTCCATACTGTTCTCTTTATTTATACTGTGATGTAGGTATGGTTATTGTAAAAGGTTATTCGCATAAATCATGCATAAAATCTGAGATGCGTTGGAAGCAAATATGCAACAGCAACCCTGGCTTTTAAAAATGAAGAAGCTATGACACTTACCGGTTCTCTTCCAGTGGATAGTTTGCAAGAAAGCGGGAGCTTTGTAAATGTGTTTCTTTGATTCCACATTATCTCGCAAATTAGGCGACTTCTCTTTGACATTTTAGAAGTCCAAATTGCTTCAAAATTTAGCGTTTTTTTTAAATCACCACGCACACACACATTACGAGTGTCTGTCTCGGAACTAAATAACTTGAATGAAAAGGTTTCTTAACAATCAACACCCACGCACAACAAGTTATTACCTATTTGAGTCTCTGCCTCGGGAATATACGACGTAAATTGATAAAAAGTCTTGCAATCGTAACCCACAAACTATGTTCGTATGTGAATCTTTGTCTTTAGAATGTAAATGTCTCCAAATGCTTTTGGCAGAGGAGAAATCACTCAACTCAACGGCTGGAACACAAAATTGGGACAAAGTAACGAATATATATAATATATATAATAATATTATATATATTATTATATATAATATATATTATATATAATAATATATATAATATCGCTGATACGAAATCCAAACCACCAAACCGGCACAAGAAAAACAAACAAAACAGGGACGGACATTTTTAGTGTAGCCAAACCGTTTTATAAGTTCCTACTACTTAACACTTGTAGTTTAAAGTAGTGTAAAGTTTAAAAGTTAAATTATGTGATTATATGTTAATTTTGTATGTTAAAACAATTCCGTTACGAAATAAAACAGAGTAACACTTTTCATAACCGCGAAATGCATAAAGACAAAACTAAATATGTGTACGTGATTTCAACAATATCTTCCAGTTTTTTGTGACTGGTAACATTGGTATAAATTCTTTATGTTACATTCAGATTGCAACGATCGCCATACATTTTTTTTTGATAGGTACGTAGTTTCTGCCCACTGCCGTTAGGATTTATTTTTATTTTTTTTTCTTTTCCTCCGTTCTGGAGGATTTGGATGGGATTTGGCTTTACATGACTAATGCATCTGCCAATGTCAAGTGGTTTTTCCTTCTGTCATCATCTTATCTTGTCCAGCGAGTCTTGTTTTGTTAGTTTTAGTTATTCATTTTGTACTATAAAGAACTGGGGAAACGTGCCGCGATATATATATACAAAAATTTGGAATATTACTTGTAAAAAATTATAGGATCATGTTAGATTTTTATGCAAATATTAATATTACAATATACATTATGTACACACACACTATACATTAAATACACTATGAATAAAAATATAGTTACTTAAATTTAATAATAATATGTGTATCTAGTACCTATAAATCACTATCTACAGTTTAATACTATTACTAGAGATAAAATCAGATAAAGCGTTATAAATAGGAGGGTTGGCATTGAAAAGCAAATTATTTATATTAGTAGGGAAAGGAACATGGATGGATATTATAGAAGGAAGCACGCTCATACGTAGGGCATGAGAAGAAAACATGGTCCAGATCCCCAAAGTCACCACAGTCGCACAGCGGGCTGCTGATTATCCCAAACCTTGCCAAATTGGCTGGACAAGTAGTATGACCTAGGCGCATTCTTATTAAAATTGAAGTAACAATTTTGCTAAGTTTTATATTAGAAAACCATGGTTTAGTGCGAATCTGTGGTTGTATGCAAAAATAATGTTTTCCTTTGATACGGCCACTTCTCTCCCAGAGTCTATTCCAGATATCTCGGAGATAAGATCTAGGAAGAGAAGCTAAGTCATGTGTGTAATTTATGAATGGAAACAGCACACAACCACACGCCACAGCCTGATTAGCAAATCTATCAGCTTTTTCATTGCCTGTGATACCACAATGACTAGGTACCCAAACAAAAGTAACGGAAAGACCGTTCAAAGTGCATAAATGTAGTTTACTTCTAGCTTCAAATATAAGTGGGAATTGTAGTTTTGACTTAAAAGAATACCTCAGTAATGCTTGTAAACTGCTCATGGAGTCACTTATTATTAAACTTCTTTTAAGTTTAAATAGCAAAATGTAATCAATAGCCTTAACAAGTCCAATACATTCTCCTGAAAATACTGATGTTTCGGATGGACATTTTATTTTTTGCACAATATTGTATTGAACATGATAAACACCTACCAAACTATCTGACGTGTGTTTTGACGCATCCGTATACAAGTGATGCCAATCAGGCCAGTTTTCTTGTACAATTGATTTGAAGTGTATATTAGCGTAGTCATTGGATCTATCGAGTTCTAAATTTGTGCTTCAAAACTACTGTCAAACAGGCTATGTCTTGGAGAACGATAGGATGGAGCGCATATTCCTTTAAATTTAATTAGGCTTTGAACTAAACAAGGGAGAGGTTTTTGTTTCCAATAATCTGACGACTCTATAACATTGGCGAGATGATAAAGTTTTGATATTAATAAACTATTCAAAAATTGAATATTGCGGTAAAACATACGATCGGATAAAAACTGCCTCCTTAATTGAAGAGGAGGTTCTTCACATTCGACTTGTAGCGCGTTTAGAGGGCTAGACTTCATTGCACCAGAGATTATTCTTAAAGATTTTGATTGGATACCATCCAGTTTCCGAAGTCCAGCCACACTACATGGCTCTAGTAAAAAGGTCCCTTAATCTAGAACACTTCGTACAAGAGCGTTTTAGAGAAGCTTTAAGGAAAAAGGATGTGCCCCCCACCAAACACCCGAAAGACAACGCAGCATATTTAAAAGCTTTTCACACTTTGCTACGACGTACTCAGTGTGTGGAATACCAGAAAGTTTTGAATCTAGATATACCCCCAAAAACCTAACTTGTGTTTTCATGGGTTTTCATTAAGTTATTATTAAAAGTGTATTGATATTGGTGGAGGTAACCGTTGGCACGTGAATACGACAGCAGAACTTTTATGAGTAGAGATATTCAAGCCATTTTTGTCTAACCAGTCTTTAACAAGATTCAAGGAATTTAATAAATGAGTACTTGCTGTAATAATGGAACTGTTCGAGGAGTACAACACTATGTCATCAGCATATTGTGAAATTTCAGCTGAGCCTTCTTCCCTTCAGGGAAGATTCCAAATCGTGAGTATATATGTTAAACAGTAAAGGACTCAATATTGAACCCTATGGAAGCCCTTTCCACACAAGTCTGCACTGATCCCTTGCTAGGTCTAATTTTATTGATCTTCCGGACATGAGATTAAACATGAAACATGAGAGGATTTCTGGAATATCAAGTTTATGTAGCTTTGATTTGAGAACATTAAGAAGAACGTTATCGTACGCGGACTCTAGATCTAAAAATGTTGCAACAACTGATTAATTGCGTGGAAATGCTACTCTAATAGTAGTTACAAAAGTATCCACACTATCCAAAGTACTTCTACCCTTTCGAAAACCGAATTGTGACTCAGGCAATATATTTCTATTTTCAATAATCCACTCGAGTCGATTTTTAACTAATTTTTCCGCCACTTTTACTTTTTTTTTTACTTAATACAGATGATAATGCTATCGGACGATATGACGATATTTCAGTTGGAGCTTTACCAGGTTTGAGAATGGGAATACCTAACTGTGATTTCCAAGATTTGGGTATATTTCCTGATAACATAGTGGTGATTATCAAATTTAAGTAATACAAAAGAGATGGTTCACTCAATTTGGCTAAAAATGAATAAGGGATACCGTCTTCGCCAGGAGCTGTGTCTTTCACGGTGGACAACACTCCTACTAATTCCTGTAGTACAAAGGGAGAATACAAGATGGCTGAATTATTGTGAATTATAGGGGGAACAGAATTACAGAAGAAATCCTGCTCTGGAACTGTGGGTGGTGCAAGGTTATTAAGGAATTCGTCGTACAGGTTTGGCGGAAGTACTGAGTTGGTAGACTCGCTAATACCGTTTCTAAATCTTCTGTTATTACGCCATACTACCGAAGGGTTTATAGAAGGCAAAATTGACTGGCAATAATTTCTCCATCCTTTATTTTTGAGTAATTTACGTGTCTGAGTAAGTGAATCAGATAAATTATTAAAGTTTTCGTCAGACATATTGAGATTGTATTGTAATTCAGATTATTTTCTTTTATTTACAGCATCAGTGCACTCTTTGTCCCACCAGGGAGGAGAAGGAATTAAACCAGATGCAGAGTTTTTCAAGGGAAATATTTCATCCGCAGTTTGAGTTAATATATTAGAAAAAACCTCTGTGCAATTCGTAAACATATGAGGAAAATTTGCAATATTGTTTAACTTTTCTTCTACACAGGTCTTAAACCTATCCCAAAAATTATCATTATTAAGAACATACTTCAAGCGAGGCGTACGAGTTATACCATGGGCTCTAATAGTAGGCAAAAAGATAACAATTGGAAAATGATCACTTCCAAAGGTGGAAGATAATGTGTGCCATGTTATTAAAGAAGCTAAGTTTGGAGTACAAATCGATAAGTGTGTTACTACACTAGTGTTTTCATGCGGAGCTGTTCGTCGAGTTGGTGAGCCAGAGTTTATTATACAAAGATTAGGAGTATCAGTTACGTCCAATAGCAGTTGACCGCAAGATTTTGTAACTGAGCATCCCCAAGAAATATGGTGTGAATTAAAATCACCTAGGACTATAAAAGGTCTAGGGAGGAGATTAAATGGATCATTAAGTTTTTGGAAAACGAAAGAAGAAGAAGAAGGGATGTATATGGAAACAACACAAATGCTGCCGATTTGCGCTGCTACCACGGAAAACTCATTAAATTAGGGAGAGATAGAGGAGAGAAAGAGATGGCCTGCCTGATGAGTATAGCGACACCGCCATACCCATCAGGCCTATCATCCCTTATACAAGAAAATCCATGGATTTTAAAAATAGAGCCTGGCTTTAGCCAGGTCTCTTAAAGTGTGAATAAACATACATTATGTTTGTTTATTAAATAAATAATATCACTTTTTTTAGGAACTGCACTTCTGCAGTTCCACTGTATTACCTTCTTGAAGGCCGCCATTGTTAAAGGTTTTTGTTTTTTTGAAAAGTCCATGGTGGAAACATTAATTAAGCTATCTAATACAAATAAATCAATGATTATCTGTGGAGACTTTAATATTAATTTGCTAGAAAATAATCAGGCAGTGGATACATTTTTGTTACTGTTTAAATCTTATAATATGTACAATATTTTCTTGGAACCTACTAGGATAACAGCCACAAGTTCCACCTGCATAGACAATATATTTACTAATCACAAACCTATTAAAAATTTCATTATAAATAATCTAGAATCAGACCACTGTTGTCAACTAGCAGTGTTTCCAAGAAAAACTAACAAATCCCAAAAGCAAATATGTTGTTCCAATAAATGCAAGCCGCCTAGAATTGTTAAGAAGTAATATATCTCGGAAAGTGCCAGAGTTGCCCAGTCACAATGACCCAAATATATCATTTAACTCACTGTTCCATCTTATCAGTGATGAATTTGGCAAAGTGTTTGTACCAAAAACAATATCTGTTGGTAATCGTGCTAGGTTTAGTGAATGGGCAACTCCAGGAATTTATAAAAGTAGGCAAAAGTTATATGAATTGTACCATGAAAAATCGTATAATGATAATCCTGTATTTTTGGGATATGTCAAACGTTATTCTAAGTTATTTAAACGAGCCTGTTCTTCAGCTAAATCTATTTATTTAAGAAATAAGATCAAAAATTCTGTTAATAAAATAAAAAATGACGTGGAACATTATAAACAGTGAAACTGGTAGAAATACAGTGCGTAATCGATACTTTCTTTTAAAAATTAATAATAAAGATGTAAGAGCAGATTTGGAGGTAGCGGCCGAGTTTGAGAATTTCTTCACTAATATTCCTTCTTTAACAACCAAAACTCTAAAATCTTCCTCCATCTCTGCTGAGATCTTACTTAAACAAAGTGTAACTGAATGTGACACAACTTTTAAATTTTCAATAGTAAATTGCAAAGATATTTTAAGCAGTTTCAAAAGTCTAGATGCAAAAAAACGGCAGACCTTCCGGTCTTTCTGTGAAGACCGTTTCTTCAATTATAGATGTCATTGCACCCAATCTAGCAGCTGTGTTTAATAGTTGTGTTGCAAGTGGTGTGTTTCCAGACCTAATGAAGCACAGTAAAGTGGTTCCTTTATTCAAATCTGGTAGTACTACTGATCCAACAAATTTTCGGCCTATTTCTGTACTACCTACGCTAAGTAAGATTTTCGAAAAAATTATATTACATCAATTAGAAACTCATTTTAGTGCAAACAAAATTTTGCATAAGAATCAATTTGGGTTTATAGGGAATAAACTCTACTATTGACGCAGGTATAGAACTTATAAAAGATGTGTTTGATGCCTGGGAGAACTCTCAAGATGCCTTAGGTGTTTTTTGTGACTTATCTAAGGCATTTGACTGCGTCCGACATGATATACTTGTCAGGAAATTGCAACACTACGGTATTAGGAACATGGCTCTCAACCTTTTGACTTCATATTTAAATGATAGAATTCAAACGGTTGACATAAGTGGTAAAAAATTGCCCGGCTCTATAATCTCAATGGGCGTTCCACAAGGTTCAATACTAGGGCCGTTCTTGTTTTTAATCGATATTAATGACTTACCTTATTATGTAGAGAAGAATCACGAGATTGTATTGTTTGCAGATGACACTTCACTGTTATTTAAAATTAAAAGGCAGTTATTAAACTATGACGATGTTAACAATGCATTAGCTAAAGTTGTGAATTGGTTCAATACAAATAATCTTCTCCTCAATGAGAAGAAAACTAATTGTATAAAGTTCTCGACACCAAATGTGAGACAAGTAGAATCCAATATACAATTGAATGGAACAGGATTGGACCTTGTGGAGTCAACGGTCTTTTTAGGAATTACTATAGACGCTAAATTGCAATGGGGTCCCCACATAAAAAAAATTGTCTAGTAGGCTCCGTTCAGCGGCTTATGCTGTTAAAAAAAATTAGACTATTAACTGATGTAGACACAGCTAGAATAGTTTATTTTAGTTATTTCCATAGCGTTATGACTTATGGCATACTGCTCTGGGGATGTTCTGCAGATATTAATTCCATTTTTATACTGCAAAAAAGGGCTATACGAGCGATCTACAGTTTAGCTCCCAGAGTTTCCCTTAGACAGAAGTTTAAAGACATAAACATTCTAACTGTTGTCTCTCAGTTTATCTATGAAAATCTAATGTATGTAAAGAAAAACATTAGCAGTTTTGATAAAAGGAGTGATGCTCATTCCATCAACACGCGAAATAAGCACAAGCTATTAGTATGTGGGTGGTTTGGGCGATGGGTGTTGATAATCAAAGTCCCAGGTGCACAACACAGTCAGACGTATATTGTTCCAGTCCACACACAGATTTAAATAAATAATAGAAGGCGAGTAAGCGAACACAAATGAAAACAAACAAAGATGACAGCGATAGTATTAGATTTGGCGCGGAGGTAAACAAAGCTAAGCATCGATCGCGCGGGAGAAAATTACGTAAAGCGGCGAGGGCTTCGCGTCGCATGAGCGTCTGTCACGGACTGACTGGCTGGCTGCGGCGAGCTGCGCATGCGGCTGTGCGTACGTCCGTCTCTTTCTCGCGCCGCACCTGTGGCGATGTGACATTACGTCTACACATACGATGCGCGGCTCCAATGCACTTAATGTTGACACGGCATTCGTCGTCGGTATAATATATTATAATGTGTTAATATAAAATGTATAATGTAAATACATATTAGACATGTAAATAAATATTTGTGTAGTTATGAATTGATGTTGTAAATATATATGTTATTATGTACTGTGTGTGGTGTAATGTAGACGTGTATGAATGAGGTAGGTAGGTATTTAGTACTGTATGTGAAGTACTAAAATACCGCTTTCGGAACGCTGGCGTAATGGTGGGAGTAGCCCACAAGTACATGTAACGCGTCTCCACAGAATAAGTCATTCTTTTATGGGACAATGTATACGATTCTATAATAAAGTTCCCAATGTTATCCGAGATTTGACTATTAATAAGTTTAAAATTACTATTAAAACTAAACTCTGTCAAAAAGGTTATTACAAAATTTCGGATTACTTGGAGGATAAAACAGCTTGGGACTGATCACTCCAGGATCTATCTACTCGTGTACTAAGATGTCAAAGTGTAGCGTGTCTTACCCTACTGATACCATTATTATGTTCTCTTATGTAAGGCAACACACTGGAGCTAATATTTGTAGTACCTAAGTAAAAACATTGTAAAAACATCTATGTAAAAAGAATGGCCCCGAGTTTCTAACCGCTTCTTCTCGGTAGGCTCTATATATTTTGGAACGCGGCGGTAGTCTTTAAAGTACATTATAATGAAAAATTGACGTTCATAAGTGCGTCTTTGATGCCTAAGTTGAATAAATGATTTTGACTTTGACTTTGACTATGATCAATCTGCACATCAAGCAATTATTGATGATTATCGTATTCCTAATCATAGCCTTTTGTAGGCTTGGAAGCCGGTCGGCGATTAATATACACTGTTTTTTGTATGAAGTATGTGATGATGGCTGCTGGTTAGTATATGTAAGAGCAGAATTGGGATGAGCTGAAACTACACTAAGGATGGAGCTGACAATTGCCGCATACGATTTGTTTACAGGAGGAAACAATTTAGCTGCTTCTCCATAAGAAATGTTACTGTTATGTTAGCCATTGATATGTTTATTTGTTTTTGTCGCGAAAATTCAGGGCATGATTTAATAATTGCAAATTGAGCTCCCAAGCATAGACAACACGATACTATTTCTTCTCTACATCACAGGTATCACCCGAATGGTCATTTCCACACTTAAAACATCTAGGCTTAGCACGGCATTGAACCTTTGTATGTCCGAAACGGCAACAGTTGTAACATTGGATAGTAGGGTAAGAATAAAGCTCAACGGGCAGTGCATTATAGCACATAAATATTCTTTTAGGTAATACCTGTCCATCAAAAGTGATTACTATACTCTGTGTAGGTTTCCACACAGGGGATCCGTCTATGATTGTTTTATAATTTATTCTCCTAACTTTTAGAATTCCGCCACATCCATCAGGAACAGAAATATTCTCAATTACTTCTTCTGGTGACCACTCTGACGGTACCCCGCGAACCAGACCCATTCGAGTTATGTTGAAAGTAGGTATAAACGCTTTTAAGTTATTAGTTTCCAGGCTTTTACTACATAAGAATGAATTGGCATCGCTAAAGTCAGAAAATTCAAGTGAAATTCGGTTTCTACCTATTCTTTTCACTGAACCATTTACTATACTTTGAAAGGCATTCTTTTTTAAGAACTTACCAAATGTAACTGGATGCAGAATGGAACCGTCATCTGGTGTTTTCATTTCACGTTGTACATGAACAATGAAGGGTGCAATATCGGTCGACTCGTACTTTGTTCTTGCAACTGAAGTATAACTTTGGGGACTAGGGCCAGTGTTGGATCAAGAAGGAATAAGAACAGTAGGGTTTTCAATACATTGTGTAGAGATGTTGTTATTACTTTTACTTATGTTGTCACTAGCTTCGCTATCTGAACAGCGGCAGCCAGTTTTACCATCAATAGCCTGCGCATGCTTCCTCTTTTTCCTGTTACAAAATATGCAAATTTTACTCAAACGGTTCCTTTTACGGGCAGCGCGCTGAGTTACCGATCCATCCGTGTCCATGCCAGACTCATTAGTTACTTTGTTGGTAGAAATCGTCACAAAATTAGCTGACGGGGGGACTGAGCCCCCCGGTGCGTCCGGGTTTTTCATGTATAATAAGCTAAAAACTTACCGAGTCCGGTGAATACAAACTAATACACTTAATAAAGATAAATAAACTAAATACTGAAAATATATACACTATTATTACTACTAATCCTATAAAAGAAACCAAAACAATATTTTCTTTGAAAAATTACGTCCGCTTATTTCGACGTTTCCCGCGCTTTTCCGATATATTATTTCTATGATAATGACAGATACGGAAATGGAGAGACCTCACTCGGTTGGTAACGCGATTTGAACGCCATCTGAATGCTTTTTATGGAATGCATACGCCAACTATATATATATACACAACACGGTAGTATATCATGGTATAGTAATTGCGTCCCTACTTACGGCGTCCACCATTTCCACTATCATTATTACTAAAGTTCATGTGAATGTTGACTTCTGTATCATTTATTTAGCTACATTTGTTACGTCATGTACATTTTCACGTCCTAGCGTATATTTTTTATATATTTTAATCAATACTGATGATTTTGTTGCGTCTATAGTACATAATATTAATTTCGCGTCCTATTTCGTTCATTTTTTATTTCATACTTGGTTTCTTTTACATATTCACGTTTTACAAAGTTTAACTCTAAACTCTAAAGAATACGTAGAGTAGTATGTGGGTAGGTAATATTTGTTGTGCACTCTACCAACTACCTACAAAAATAACCTTACCTAGGGTTGGAGCCACAATCATTCCTTACTTTGTTTTAAGCGCTTCGCCAGCCGCTGCCGCGGTACGCTCGCTTTGCTCGCTCGGGTTGTGCATAGTTTTGTCACAGTCTAAACTTAACCTAGTTAGAGATTAGAGTAACTTAACCATAATCTTTCATTACTGTTTTTAAATCACTATTTTATTTGCATAACCGACTTCATACACTGTCTCTTGACCTGCAAAAAATAATAAAAAGGGTGTTTCCAAGGATAAACGCATCAATATTAGAGAGAAAGGACATCAGAAACACACCTTTTAAAATTCTAATCACACCATATGGGTTGCTAAAAATTTAATAACAATAAAATGTATTATATGTTTATGATTTGTTTGTTTATAAAAAATATTTAATATAAAGTGAGAAAAAGGTTTTTTTTCCAAACATTTGATAAGTATTGTATGTATAAAAAAGAATCGTGTGTAAAACGATAAATTATAAAATGTAAAATTTGTGAAAGTAATTTTTAAACTTTCGCGATTTGAACACATGTTTTAAATGTTTATCGGGACTTATCACGTATTAATTAATATAGGTAAAAATATGTACCTTTCGCTCGACGTTTCGACCATGTTACAATGGCCGTGGTCACGAGCTGTCAGTAATTTTTAAAGCGTCAGCTCGTGACCACGGCCATTGTAACATGGTCGAAACGTCGAGCGAAAGGTACATATTTTTACCTATATTAATTAATACGTGATAAGTCCCGATAAACATTTAAAACAAAATTTGTGAAGTTATTATTTATAATAAAACTATTATTAAATAATATAAATGTAAAATTAACCGTTTGTCAGATGTGCTTTCTACGTTCTAGTATTAAATAGCTACCCACAGTGTTGAGATAATAGAAAGACACTTTGTGCAAATAAGGTAGAGTTTTAAGAATAATATAATTACTGTTACACTACTATCTTATCAGTTGAAACCTGGAACAGATTACTTAAGCACTGACTGCAACATTGTTATAACTTTTCAACGAGAATCTTAGGCGCAATTTGAAATAAACGTCTAGTACTAAAATAAAGTCAAAATTCTTATATTTGGTAAAATAATTCTGGATGAAAACTTTAATACCATATACCAGACCATACACCATAAACCAGTCCAAATTAAACAATAAAATTATATAATAGACAACGTCTAGTACTAAAATACCGTGAGAGTAACTCTAATACTTATACATATTTGGTAAAACAATTCTGGATAAAAAAGGATTCATACCAAATCAAACAATAAAATTGTATAATGGGCAACATCTGACAGGTACCTACTAAGATAAAATCAAAGTAGCTCTAATACTTATTAATATTTGGTAAGCACCTGGATCAGATAAATAAGTAGTAATTTGTATTATACATTATAATATTCTTTTATTACGTGTGCACTTGCTTTTATCACTTATATAATGTTATATAGATATTTATACTATACTTTTTACTATACTATATTTACTTAAATTTATATTTATGATATTTATAACTTATTGGTGAACACTTTTAATTGGTCTTCTGTATTTTATTCATTTATTTATCTTGTTACACCTAGCTGTAAGTTTTTCCTAAAATTGTAAAAATAATTAATAAAAAAACTATTTGGTATAACAACTCTGGATGAAAACATTAACTTTCAGGCTGAATCAAACAATAAAATTCATACCAATGTTGTTTTGGAAATTGTTAATTCACCAAATTTTTTTAATAGGTAAACGATTTATGCAATACCTACATGTTTATTCTTTTCTTGCAAGTGTATTAAAAAGTGCGTAAAAACTCGTGAGCAACTTGCTCACTAAAAACTCGACTGATTATACACGAGGCTGTGCAACCCACAGCCTCGTGTACTATAATAAGCAACATAGCTCACTTGTATCATAATATACTACAATCACATCCTTTCGTACGGATTATTACAGCGTCCGCAAAGTTCACGAGCAAAATCAAACAATCGTCGCACGCGGCAAATCTCATAGCCTCAACGCACCAAAGCGGCAACGTCGCATTTCATTGCAAGGGCAACTATACGGACTGTACGAAGTGGCAACGTCGCATTGTCGCATCGGTGGACGCAACATTATCGGCTACATGTACGAAAATATACACCCAAAAAACATACAACGATGCAGCGACTCTAGCGGACAATCGGTGAACTGCATTATACTCGTCCAGATATTCTAGAGGTGAATTTGCGTCCCAACGTTTTTTATTATTATTATATAACGTTATGTTCTGCTATAGGTGCCCAATGCCTATAGCTAAGGAGTGGTGGTAATTAGAGGTGAAAATAATCTTGCGTCCGTATACCGGACGCAGTAAGCCGTTGGACGCAGTATTACTATGGAATTTTAGAGGGTGGATGCAAAAAATATAGCGTGATGCAAATATATATATATACATATATATTATATAGCTGCATTGCCCATATAAGTAGCTACAAACTCATGAATTGAATTTTTTGCGCCTACTTAATTAATAATACAACATAAAAACATAATACCTGACTAGTTTAAAAACTGTAGTCAGCTACAAAGATAGCATGTAACACTCGTACCTATATTTTGTTTCCTCTGATAATATAGCTAGTTATTACCTATAGTGCCTAAGTTGATAGTGTACCTAAAATTATGGTGAATAAAGAATTTAATTATTATATAATGGATAGCAATAACATATGTTTTCTTCCATTGTGTAGGTACATAAAACAAGGCAACATCAAGCTAACAATTAATTATTCATATTCAAAATACAAATAATACTATGGATTTAGTTTGATTTAATCATATTTATTAAAATGTTTAGTACTTATTTTAACAAGCAAGTCGTTAGTATAAGTATAGTAATCTTAAAAGTAGCATTGCTAATAATATTATTCAACTCTTTTATAAGAATGTAGCATAGCAATTCATATGGAGTCAGTTATCAATGGTTATTATGATCATTCATTCTAGACTTCATATTATTCAAAGTCAAACGATATTCATTTAATAGGCACTAGAAACGCAGTTTTAAACGTCAAACACACATAATACAAATCAATCAATATAGGTACATTATGTTACAAACAAATGTCTAGCTTAAATCTAATTAGCACCTATTCTGCCTTTTGTAGTAGGTACTAGTAAAAGGTAAAGTTAGAGATACAGTAGATAAATAGGTTAAAAACGTCAAAGCCATAGAAATATTTTTATGTAAGTATTAAATTAACTAAATCAAGTATCGTAAAACCGCATATATATACATTTTTGGAAAACTGCATTGTAAATAGATCAACATACGGAGAATAATTTGAGTTAAAGTTTCTAAATGTGCGTGGAAAGTAAGAATTCTGCCTAGACAGCGTGTCACCCCCGCTGATCACCCCCAGTGACACACAGATGAATATAGTCTCTTCGAGATGAAAGAGACGGTGAGACAAGTTTTATTTCGGTCAGCAGATAAGAGCAGTCAATTTTACTCGACACAATGTTATGAAGAAAGGAGAGATCAGCAGCCTCTCTCCTTTTTTGAAGAGGTAACAAGTGCTGATGCCTGCAACAAGCTTCATAATCAAAGTCTGAATTGGATATACTCGCTCTAAAGTTAATGATGCGTAGAAATTTCCTTCGCGGCTTTTCAAGGAGGGCTATATATAGCCCATTTAGAACCCATGCTATGATAAATATATATATTTATCATAGCATGGGTTCCAAACCTGGGATCCATACTCAAGTTGGCTTCGGACCAGGGAACAATACAACATTTTTAGGGTTTTAATGCCCTTGAAATCCTTAGTAACCCTAATTATGTCAAGAGTAACGCCAAGGTCGACAACAGAATCAGTCCTCACCATCAACTGGCCGTTAATGTTATAGTCATAATTGACAGTCATGGGTGATCTACTAAAAGTTATATAGCAGCATTTGCTGATGTTGAGATCTATCTTATTGAGTGTACAATATTTGTGGAGGTTATCGATATCAATTTGAAGTAGAATTGAGTCTTGGACATTTTCAATAACTTTACAGATTTTTAAATCGTCAGCAAATAACAGGAAGTGAGAATTTTTGAAACAGTGACTGATATCATTGAAAATATCACAAAAAGAAGAGGACCAAGGACTGACCCTTGAGGAACACCGGAATGGATAGGTGATCGATGAGAATCCATTCAAGGCCACAGCTTGACAACGATTACTGACGTAAGACGTAAACCACCTGAGTAGATCACCCCTTATGCCAGCTGCATATAGTTTCGCAAGGAAGATGGAATGATCAATACGATCGAAAGCCTTGTCCGTATAGATATCATCGACCTGCCCCCCTCCCTCCATCCCAGCGGTCACCAAGTCAGTAAATGAGACCAGGTTCGTAGTTGTAGATAATCTCTTCAAAAAACCGTGCTGCTGCGGTAAAATATAGTGTTTAAGGGCCGCATACTGGGGAAGGGAACTGGTCGTGGATCACCTTTTCTAGGACCTTTGCTAGAACACTGAGCTTAGAAATTGGTATATAATTTGAGATATCCCTCTTAGGACCTTTCTTATGAATAGGCGTTACCGTTACTGTTTTCCAAATTATAGGCACGCTACCATCGGAAATTGATTTTCTAAAGAGGAGACTAATGGGATATGCCAATCAGCACAATTTTTTAGGAAGTATGGATGTAAGCCATCCGGACCAGAAGATTTGTTGCAATCTAGGGTATTGAGTAATTTAAAAATAGTATGACGTGTCACAGCGATGGTTGTTATATCAGCCATAGAATTACCCGTATCAAATTGGGAGGTAACAGAAACTGATGCTTGTGAGGAGGATGGCAAGTAATTGGAGTTGAAAAAATCAGCAAATGCATTACAAATATACTCACCTCATTCAACAGATATCCCCTTGTATGTCATTGATGATGGATAGGCATTATGCTGCTTATTAGATTTGATATAAGACCAAAATGCTTTGGGGTTATCAAAAGTCAAAATCATTTATTCAATTTAGGCATCAAAGACGCACTTATGAACGTCAACTTGTCATTATAATGTACTTTAAAGACTCTACCGCCGCGTTCCAAAATATATAGAACCCACCGAGAAGAAGCGGCAAAAAACTCGGGGCGATTCTTCTTATATGGATGTTTACAATGTTTCTACTTAGGTACCTACTACAAATATTACATTTCATGGGTGGCAGAGAGACAGCTTGCCAGAAGTGGAGTATTCCAAGCATCTTTATCTTCTATATAATGTCGAACTTTATAGTAACCTTTTTTTTATTAAAACGGTTTTTTACAGTCAACTTGAATTTGCCCTCTGTGAGCTCAGTTATGTGCTTTGGGATTTTATTGTATTGACGCACACAATTTCCTAGGAATGACGTATTACTTAGTCTTCGCAAGTCTAAAACTAGGTACAGCTATCCAATTTGTATTTCTGGTATTAAAAGTGTGGTGATCACTATTTAACTTATATTTATGTAAATTTTTACGAACATACATTATATTTTCAAATACATATAAGGAAGGCAACGGTAATATATTGATTTCTTTAAATAAATCTCTCAAAGATTCACGGGGACCCATTTCGTATATAGCTCTAATAGCACGTTTCTGAAGGATAAATATGGTCTCTATATCAGCCGCTGAACCCCATAGCAATATCCCATATGACATTACGCTGTGGAAATATGCAAAATACACTAACCGCGCCGTAGAAGCATCTGTTAGCTCTCTTATTTTACGTACTACATATGCAGCAGAACTGAGCCTCCCAGACAGGGCATTTATATGAGGACCCCATTGTAATTTTGCGTCAATTTTAATACCTAGGAAGACTGTTACCTTGTCCATTACGAGTTTAAATCCATCAAGCGTAACGTTGGACTCCAAATATGGAACAGTAGGCAAAGAAAACTTCAAACATTTTGTCTTTTTTGAATTCAGAAGTAAATTATTAGTTGAGAACCATTTAGAGATACTAGATAGAGCGTTGTTTACTTGAATTAGTGTGCTATCTTTCCTATCTACTTTAAAAATCAGAGATGTGTCATCCGCAAATAAAACAATATCACAAAGATCCTTGGCCATAAGTGGCAAGTCGTTAATGTAAACTAAGAACAAAATAGGCCCTAAAATAGACCCTTGTGGAACACCCATTTTAATTATAGATCCTGAAGATGTTACACCATTTATGCCAACCTTTTGCATCCTGTCAGATAAATATGACTCGATGACATCAAGCGCAGCTCCACGAATACCATAATGGAAAAGCTTTCGAATCAGTATACGGTGTTCCACACAATCAAATGATTTAGAGAGATCACAAAAAACACCAATAGCATCATGTGAGCTCTACCAAGCCTTTAAGACATAGGTACGTTATTAACTTCACACCGGCATCCTTAGTTGATCTTGTTTTCGTGAAGCCGAACTGATTTTCGTGCAGTATTGAATGCTCGTTGAAGTGCGCCAAAAGTTGTTTGAGCATAATTTTTTCAAAGATCTTACTCAAAATTGGTAGTATAGATACTGGTCTATAATTTAAGGGGTCTGTTTTCTTTCCAGCCTTAAAAATTGGAGTGATTCTACTATATTTCATTAAATTAGGAAATGTACCTCTATCTATACAAAGATTAAATAAGCGGGCCAAAATAGGACCCATAAAACTAATAAATCTATATATCACATATATATTATATATACATATATATATATATATATCACAAATAGAAGATTCGATTTTCGCTATATAACGAAGGTAACATTCACGTTTGACCTTCTTTACTTGTTCCCGCAAGACTCTAAAGGAATTTTGATTAGAAATATTACTATAAATTTTAAACTTTCGGTGATGCTTAAGTTTTTCATTTATTATCTTGATTAGAGCAGGAGAGTACCATACAGGATATTGGGCTGGCCGTACCCGTTTGCACGGTAAAGTCCATTTCACGAAAGAAGTCCCGCGGACAATTGTGGAACTAAATTTGACAGATGGGGAGTTCGGCCATGTTGTCGTTTGTCGATGTTATCAAGGTGCGTTTGTTGTGGTAGATATTTTGTGAGTGTATTATTGGATTAGTGCGTTATAAGGTTTATTTACTATGCCAAAAGTTGTAAAAAGTGCAGGTCGAGAAATGATATTAAAGGTGAAGGAGTTCTGTGAAGCGGAACACAAGAATCGCGGCGTTTTAATACCATTAGACAATGTTCGCAAAAGAGTCGCCGCCATGACAGGTAAATTTTGGGGCTGCCATATTATACATATTTTTTCCCGATTGATTTATAGATTGGAGTTAAGTTTTTTTTAATGCACGATTTTTATTAAGGAAAATTTGAAAAGGAATTAACACAACACAACAAAAATTTGTAAAGTTATATTCAACTATAGTGTAATTAGATACGGAAATAGTCATGGTTAGATTTTTTTTTAAATTGTTCATTTTATTGCAGGTGTGTCAGAGAAAACTGTAACGAGAGTTACAAAAGAAGGCGCAACAGCGGCGAGTACTTCTAAAGTTATCATCACCCCAGGGAAGAGTCGCCCGCATCCCAAAAAGTTCGACTTGGATGGATTTGATTTGTGCGCTATACGGCAAAAAATTCATAGTTTTTATGTTGTGAAGAAGGAATTACCTACATTGGCTAAATTACGTGCAGCTTTGAGAGAAGACATAAATTATCAAGGAAGTATCACAACATTGCACCGTATATTGCATAGCATCGGTTTCAAGTATAAGCGATGCCAATCGAAACGTAAATTACTAATGGAACGTTATGATATTACTGCATGGCGTTCAAGATATTTGGAGGGAATCCGAAGAAATCGCAATGTGGAAAAAAAACCTGTAGTATATTTAGACGAGACCTATATACACAACACTTATCATGCCAAAAGTTGCTGGCAAAGTGAGGAGGAGCCTGGGGTGTTCGTGTCAGAGTCATCAGGGAGTCGTTGGATAATTGCTCATGCAGGAACTGAAAATGGTTTTGTTAATGGTGCATTGTTAATGTTCAAATCCCAATCCAAATCCTCAGATTACCACGATGACATGAACTCAACAAATTTTTTGAAATGGATGAGTGAGAAAGTCGTTCCTAACCTACCTGAAAGGTCACTTGTGGTAATGGACAACGCTCCGTATCATTGCACTCAAATAAATAAAGCACCTGCAATGTCAAGTATTAAACGTGACATGCAGGAATGGCTGCGAGGAAAGGGAGTATATTTTGAAGATACTTGGACAAAAGCTGTATTATTTGGATTAATTAAGCAAAACAAAGGTCCACCTACATATGCCGTGGATAAATTATTAAAATCTCACAATCATGAATTGCTAAGATTGCCGCCTTACCACTGTGATCTCAATCCGATCGAAAAAATGTGGAGCCTTGTAAAGAGACGGGTAGCGGATAGAAACGTGGGCCAAGATCCAAAAGAAATTGTACGCCTAACAGAAGAGGCTTTCGAGTCTGTTACAGCGGAAGATTGGGCAGTTCAATGTAAACATGTACAGCATTTGGAGAAAGAATATTTAAAAAATGATGGTCTTATGGATGAAGAAATGGATCGATTTATTATATCTACGGCTAGTGATAGTGAAACAGAATCTGATTCTGTTTCTATTCACTCTTCTGACAGTGATCATAGTATGACCGATCATAATTATTCAATAAAACTTTGAATAAAACTTTTTAAATGTTATTTTATTTTTCTAATTTGAAGTTGGTTGAACATCTATATTTCCATTTTATATTTTAGAAATTACAGGAAGATTAATTTTTCACTAATCTGACCTTAGCAGTATAAACATCAAATAGGTACCTATATAAAAAATATATTCTATTAAAAACATTTTTTTTCTTATCTAACTGTTCGAGTACGAAGTTAATAAAATGAAACTAATGAACTATAAATTATTTCCCCTGGTTTCCCCACACCATATAAATTTAACCGTGGCAACATTATGTCGCGCGAATACAGCGCTGCGTCTGCGGGACTTCTTTCGTGAAATGGACTCTACATATCTATCCCTTAGATCAGACAGTACTTGATTACATAATTTAACTGATTCGTCTATAATAGTACAAGCAAGTAGCAACTGCCAGTCGTGTTTATCTAGTTCACTGCAGATAGCAGAGTAGTCAACTCTGTCGTAAAAGTATCTAGATCTGAGTTTAGGAGCAAGAACACTACGAATAAAGTGCGGCCTGCAGACCACCGCCGGATGGAATTTGTCTTCCTTCAGAAGAGGATCCAAGCTACGAAGGACCGATACTTCATCGTTAGAAAGAACTAAATCTAGAATATTGCCATCGTACAAGTTGGGAACGTGATTAAATTGCTCCAAATTATTTAGATTTATAAGATCTAAAATTTCAAATTGGTTGCAGTCAGTGATCTTAACAGAGTAATCCTTAATCTATCTAGTACCTATTTCTTTTGACTACGTACGGCTAAACCCTGTTATTGCTTTTCAAGCCTATTCTATAACCATTGTAACTTTTTTTTAATGTCCTTACGACCATTTTGTTTACCACGGTGTCATACCACGGTGCTTGTCGAATTTAATCTTCCTCGGAGGAACCCAGAACTTCGTGGATGTGACAGCAGGGCCGCTGCAGAACACCTACTAACAGGGACTCTTCGTGGCATTCCAGGAATCATACGGCTGGCTACATAACTTCCGCTAGATAGACTGAATCTGCGGCTGCCCGTACTCCGGTCGACGTCTCTGCCTTCTGCCAGTTGCTGCATCACCCACACCGAGGACAAAAACTACTTAATCTGAGATAAGTCTCCGTAACAAGGCTATTGCGTAATTTGTCTGTAACTCGCGACCTAGCTCTGGGCTAGTAAACGTCTAGAACTTCTTCTGTTTTAATGCTAATCTCCTAGCCGCTCTTTGAAGTGATTTATTTACCATAAGTTAATATTGTAATGATTATGCTAAAATTCCAATGTATAGATGTGTAAGCATTTTATTATCGATCCTAGTTCCAAGACAAACTCTATGTAACGAGCATGCTATGGTATCTTAGTGTAAATTATAGAAAACCTACAGGCAGCGCACCCAGCGGCGGATTTAAAACTTTTGATGGCAACATCTTTTTTTCATACAAACTTGATTCTGTATACCTACATACACTTTTTTCCCGGGAAAATCTTTTATAGATACCACCGTCCCCGGGGGCAGCACGGTGGTTATGTGGCAGTCCGTATACCCGCTAAAAACCAAGATTTGGCATTAGGCGCCTCATCGCCGCTGCAGCTCCCATTTATCGGAGACCCATCCTTGCGAATTGTTGGTGAAATTTCCATCGACTATCGAGGTAAAGTCCGAGATACCTAATCTAGGGCTTTACCTCGATCCTTACGTTCCCGATAGAGATGAAGGAACCCCTCGGTGGATACCTACATTCCCTAACCTATGGTTCTAATACAAAATTTCTCTATGGTTGTAACTCTAAAATAAATTCCGGATTCAATTTTATTTTCTTACACGTATTATTGTTGTTATCCGGCTGCAATCGAACTGTCGTTCGGTTTTCTGTGCCAGATCTGTTGAGTTGAGTTATCGCAGACGGTCCTCCATCCCGGTGGGAGCCCAGATAAAATATCTGGGCTTCAACCTGGACGAACGGTGGGCTTTTCGGGGCCACTTATCCCGACTGGCCCCAAGAGTCGTTAGAACCGCAGCCACTTTGGGTAGGCCTGACCAACGTGGTTGGCCCGAACGCCAACTGCTGCCAACTATACTCCGGAGTGATCCGGAGTATGATACTTTACGGGGCACCAGTCTGGGCGGACGCCCTCAGTCGCCACAACAAGACCCTGCTGAGACGCCCACAGCGGGTTATCGCGACGAGGGCGATACGTGGATACCGGACGGTGTCCTGGACGGCGGCTTGCGTGATGGCCAGTGATCCTCCCTAGGAGCTCCAAGCAGAGATCCTCGCTGAAGTGTACCACTTCGTGGCAGCGAGAAGATCCCGAGGAGACCCTCCAGCCTGGGAGAAGGTGACACGTATGCGGCGGCAGGCAACTGTTGCGGCGGTGGACGGAGGACCTGGCTCCACCAGTACCTGGGCAGTGGACAGTGGAGGTCATCCGCCCGGTCTTTCGGAGGTGGGCGAGGCGGCGTTTCGGGTCACTCCCCTTCCGATTGGTGCAGGTGCTTTCCGGACATGGATGCTTCGGAAAGTACGTGCACCAAATCGCAAGACGGGAGGCGACCCCAGCCTGCTATGAATGCGTGGCGCCGGAGGATACGGCGCTCCACACGCTGGAAGTATGTGTTGCATGTGGCCCGCAGCGACACACGTTTTCAGTCATAATCGGCGGAGATCTCTCACTGCCGCACATGGTAAGCTCCATGCTCGACAATGAGAGATCGTGGCAGGTGGTGGCCACCTTCTGCGGTACGGTGAACGGGGGTACGGAGGAGGCAGTTTGCTTGCCTCCTCCCTCCTCCGTAGTGGGTTCACTGGTGAAGAGTCGGGGGACTCTTCGTCGGCTTGCACGACCCCACACGTTTGAGGAGTGCCCTTGGCGAGCAAGGACAGCCCTTCACAGGCGTTGCGGCCCGGTTATTAGATCAACCCGGGCCTACCCCTGGGGCGAGATGGTGAATGCCAGCGCAACCCTATCTCGCACCATCTAGCGGAGGACTGCTTACGGGGACCTCACCGTCTACCCCCGTAGCATATACCCCCGTGGAAGTGGACAACATTTCCCCCCTCAAAAAAAAAGGTCAGTTAATGCACCTTAAATATATATTTCGATGGTAAAGTTACATACAACTATATATAGATCAATTTTATTATGAAACAATTTAACACAATGATTAAGTAAACCTACCTAATTTAAATTTTCATGCTCTTAAATCTACTTATATTTTGAATAACTGCATCGGCCGCGACAGGTGTACTCGAGACTGAGGCGTAGCTTCTAGCGCCTGCTACGGTTGGAGCGGGCGCTGCGGGGCAGATGTTTACGCTAGGCAGTGCGGAGGCAGCCGCCGCCATGGCGCTGGCCCATTGTCCAGCACCGCGGCGACGCTAACGCCTGCCCCTTCCCTTAACGTCGCCTCTTCCGCACCCTCTACCGCGTCGTGTTGATGAAGAACTGTTAAATTGAAATGTTGTAAGTATAAAACAATAGTATAAGTTATAGTAATAATAAAACTGAATCTAACAAGAACTGACAGATATCTTTAAAGTAAAATAACTAAACTACAAAACGAATTACACATTTTTATATTCACAAGTTAATTATAATGAAGGAAATAAGTAAATACATATATACCGGCGCGGATACAATAATTAGCCAATAATACTCGTAATATAACTGATTACCACATTTCAGCCAGAGAATAGATACTCCCGTGATATACTAAACTGTAGAGTTTCGGGAGCATGTATATGACTCAAGCAAGGATATTTCAGAATTTTAATCCCGCGCGCGGGTTCTCTGGAAAATAATCACGAAAGATCAACTGGATGATGAACTTTCAGTGGTAGCAGTGATAGGATGTATAAGCGATGAACGCTTACGTATTGAGCTGTTAAACACAAAAACAAACACGGTTCCAGAACTCATCTCTGTGGCTTCCTCATTAAAAAAGAAGCGCCCTCACATAAATCCCATCACATCGATGTCAAAACGTGCACGATATCCAGATTCTTCTCAAGCTGCTGCTGTACGTTGCCAAATATGCAAAAGGACCAACCATACCACTAATGAATTCAGACCTTCAGAATCTACTTCAAATCTTAAGAGAACCAATACTACAACAATGGAGACATCTAAAAACGTGATTACCCGTTCATTCAGCAAGAAAGCGGGGTTCTACATTCGAGACGTGCTACAAGCGTAGAAATGCACTGACATCGAACGTGAACTAGCTGGAACCAATCAAGCACCCATCACTGTTACGATCGGTGCAATAACAGTACGTGCCATCTTCGATAGTGGAGCAGAGTGCTCATTGACTCGAGGACGAAGACCATCTGTATCATTGACGCGATAAGGATTTATTCATGACAGATTCTGTCCGAATCAGCAAGACTCATTCGAGTTAAGTTTCATTCATAAATCTATTGTTATTTTTTGCGCTGATGCGGACGGGTTAAATATTATTCTTTGTGGTTCCTGATCATGAGATGTCAGTTGACGTAGTAAGTAGTATGAATCTGATTCATGGCACCAACTTAAGCATGGTGATAACATCAGACGGCACCAGATTGATGCATCCAAAAGTGAACCCTGAGATACCGTAGGGACGCCTTGTGGAACTATGCGTAGACACGTATACACCACAGATTCTAAATTAATAAGGCAGTGCACGATGTCTTTGTGTACCGTTGTGCTACAATAAACTTAATAAAAATAAGCAACATGGGTTGCTTACTGATACCAACTTCAAAGAAAACCGTTTTCTTTAATTCAGGCATCAAACATCACAACACAGGCAGGCGCAGAGCACGCGCCGCCTGTCAGAGTGGCCGTATCGGCGCGGATACAATAATTAGCCAATAATAATTAGTCTATAACAATTAGATTTTTTAAATTGATTATTTGAATTGATTTGTAAAACATAGATTCATACTTTTGAAATTGTTTACAGTAAATTATTCCGATTAAAATTAATAAGTTTATTATTCATAAAATGATTTAAGTTTATTACGATGTACAATTAATTATAAATCGCATGCCATCACTTTGTACTGCAATCCTAACGTTTGAAACGACCACGTGCAAGTACGCCGTAACCTATAAAAGCGGTCGCACTGGCGACGGGAGGGGCAGGTGAGGCAGGCAGGCAGGCAGGCGAGGCGAGGCATATGCATAGGCAGTGAAGTGAAGTGAAAGCCCCCAAAGCCTCCTCAGGAAAATCTCCTGAGTTAAGTGCGTGCGACAGGTGTTCGGTTGGGTGGGAGATCATTCTCCGCAGTAGCGTTGAGACGCCCCCCACACTTCCCTCACCCCACCCCCGCAACTCGGAGGTTTTCCAAGACACCGTTGTCTTGGCTGCGCAAGGTTGCTCAGTGGTAGTAGGTCCGCTTCGGCGTGATCCTCCCACCGTGCCTCACCCCCGCACATCGAGACATTCGTGCTCGGATTAAAGCGATTACTACAACTGTCGTAAGTCGTAACGCTTGACCGTAGAGCAGATTTGGCTAGGGGTTTTGTTGTAAAACTCCAGTTCAAAATCAACTTTTCTGCAAAATTCTCAAGAAATCGTCGCTAGTTCACCTATACACTAGTTGCGAGGCTTCCGTGAGCGGTCACCTTGCCGGGCCTTCATAACAAGATCCGGATTGCCTGTACTCTTATGCGCTCGGAGTAACCACCGACCATAATACTGCGAATCACCAACAATTTCATTAGAAATTACTTGCTGATCGCACCCGTGGCCACGGCTGCGGAGGGGATACTTTGCCCCACGACTGCCGGAGTGAGTACTATGCTTGCATAATACTCGCTCCAGTACTCGCGCACGGTACACTCGCCCAGCCGCCGTCATGGACTGCGGCAATCCTAAAAAAGGCCCTTCTAAGGGCCACCCACCGCCGACAGGGGAACTGACCACTCCCCCGACGCAAAAAGGCCCTTTTAAGGGCCACGTAACCGCAACCGCTACCTGCATCAGTAGCGATAGTGACTCTTCCGACAACGAGGGCGGTAACCCCCACGTATCGGACGAGAACATCAAGCGCACGGAACGCGCACCGGATTCAGCATTATCGCCGAAGGGACGACATGAGCGTGATATTCTCACACTCGCTCGGCTTATCGAAGCCGAGGCCCTTTCGGAGGGCATGCTGAATTGGATGGGCATATACGTGCGCATCGAAGAGGCCGAACTAGAAGGGCGTGAAATGTCAGCTGAGGACCGCAAAGTGCTGGCACTTGCGTCGCGCTCACTGATTACCTTGCCGCCTACCAAACCACTAGCGTTTACACGGAGGCGTAAAATTACTAGCCCGCTGAAGCTCACGGACGACGACCCCAAGCGACCAAGATCGCATTCCGCGAATCCGCCGGTCAAGGCGAGAGAGGGACGGACTGATGCCGCCCCAAGGAAAGATAGAAAGGGACAGCAAGACACGCACCCGGCGTTAGTGCAGACTAGGAAGGAAGCACCCCGCCCATCCGCCCAAGCGGTAGAACGTCCGCCCGCCCAGAAGGAAATGCGCCCGCCCGCCCAAGCGGCCGCCCGCCCACCTTCGAAAGAAGCCGCACACCCATCCACATCGGCAATGGAAATATCGGCCGGTACAAGTACGGACCCTTTGCCACAGAGGCAGAAACGTAAGGCGACCGACAATGTCGACACACAGAGACCTTCGTTCGCGCGCGTCGCGAAGACTGGCACGCAAGGCGGCACGAAGGATGCCCCCCGCACCGCACCCCTGCAACCTCTCACCGATAGAGCAGGACAGAAAGAGGTGAAGGGTACGCAGCCCCCCCCAACCCCTGTAGATGGGAAAGAGAGAGAGAGAGGAGCTCGCTATCCTCCTCTAATAGTGGAACGGATCGGGAATTGGACCCACCACTTCAAACAGATCGCCGCTAAACTGGGAAGAGCACCAAATGGCAGACCCTTCGGGCAGGGCATCCGGTTCCTACCGACGGAGGAAAACGAATACCGGGTCATCCAGGCCTACCTCACCCAGCTGGAAAAGGATGAAAATATTAGCTGGTTCAGCTACTCCTTGCCGGCCGAACGCAGCCTGAAGGTAGCACTTCGAGGGCTACCAGCAGACACGGACCCGAACGAGATCAAAGAGGCCCTCGAAGAAAAAGGTTTCGAACCTGAGTATATCAAGAATATACAGGCCAGGCAAGGGCGCCCTGGCAGCATATTTTATGTGCAACTTAGGAAAAATGCGCAGACAGTGCCCGCCATATATGAAGTGGACGAGCTGCTCATGATGCCCGGCGTCATCATTGAGGCATGGCGCGGCAAGAGGGGCCCCGCTCAGTGCCACAGATGCCAAAAATTCCGCCACAGTTCGCATAACTGCCACCGAGTGCAGGCCTGCGTACGCTGTGGCGAAGAACACTCGGCAAAAGAATGCCCCCGCCCCCGAGAAGAGCCAGCCACATGCGCAAACTGCCAGGGCTTGCATCCCGCCAATTTTAAGTCCTGCCCGGTATTCAAGAAGGAGATCCGGAACAAGAAGGCGGGAACAGTAGCGGCTACGCAAACTACCCGAAGAGGCGTTGCCCCGGTAGTCCCCGCAACCGTCGGCGAGACGGCGGAAGCCACACTAATGGCACCGGCGAACTTACCTAAAGTCGCCGGACCAAAGCCCGCCAAAAGAAGGCCTAAAAAGAAACCGCAACTGCAGCAACAGCAGCAACAACAACAAAAGCAAGACGCCCCCCGCCGCGACTCTTTGGGGCAAACGATCGGGGTGCTAAAGGAAATCTTGGAGGCGGTGCAAAAAGGCACTGACCCAGAAACGGCCACTTTGGAAGGCCTAATGAGAATACTAAATACCAACAATGGATCACGAACTTAGAATTGTCCACTGGAATGCCAGAACGCTCGCGGGGAAGAAACAACTGCTGACCATCTTCCTCCGCGAGCATAAAATTGACATAATGCTGGTCAGTGAGACACATCTTAGAGCAAGCACCGACTTCAAGATTCCAAATTACCATGCGTACAGGAAGGACGAAATAAGCCCCGCCGGATCAGTATACCGTGGACTACTCATCCTGGTACGCAGAAATATCATCCACCAACTGCTGCCCATAGAAGAATATAGCTCTTTCCAAGCCATGGGTGTGCTGGTGAGCATAAAAGGAGTCAACCACAGAATATTCGCCATCTACAGACCACCTCTTTGCCACTTAGATGCCGCTGAAGTGACAAAACTAATGAACTCAAGTGACCCAACAATAGTCGGTGGAGACTTAAATGCCAAGCACACCCATTGGCACTCCAACCACATAGATACGCCAGGAAAGAAGCTATACGAAGAAGCTCTAGACCGCGGATTTGATATCATAGGCCCGACTGAACCTACCCGCTATGATGAAAGAGGAATGACGACAACCATCGACCTCACCATCATTAAGGGCATACGAACGCCTCCAACCCAGACAGTGATGCCGGACTTGCCGTCGGACCACAGACCGGTCTTACTTACCTACAAGGACCTCCCAAGCAGAGTTGCCGCCCCCGCGAGGAGACGGAAGATCTGCTGGGAAACCTTCGAAAAGGAAGCTCAAGACCGGACAATTACGAGGCCAATCGAAACACCGGAAGAGGTTGATGAAGCCACCAACGCCATGACAACGGCCATCCGTGAATCCCTCCAAGCAGCATCGCACACCTCCGCGTCGGCGAAACGGCCCGATCCGCTCCCGACGTGGATACGGGACTTAATTAGCGAAAAGAGGGACACGAGAAAGCTATGGCAATCGACGCGATGCCCACGACTCAAGACCCGACTGAACAACCTCGTCGAAAGGGTACAAGACGCTCTAACCACACACGCGACTGAGACTTGGGACAAGCACGTGGAGGACATTGGCGAAGACATGCCGTCCTTGTATCGTCTCTGTCGTCAGCTCACCTCTACGAAGGAACCAGTGCGACCCCTGATTGGGCGCGATGGTCAGCTGAAATTTGTATCTACAGACCGGGCGGAGGCACACGCCGAGCACCTGGAAGAACAATTTCAGCCAAACCCAATCAGCGACCAGCAACACGCAGAGACGATACTGCAACACGTCAAAAGCTACTTGACACAACCTCTGCCACCCGACGAAGAACAAATCGTCTACTCGCCGGGAAGAGTGGCAAGAATGATCAAGCGCTTGCCCAACAAGAAGGCCCCAGGACTCGATGGAATCACCAATGAGGCCCTCAAGCACCTGCCCATAAAATCCGTGGCGGCCCTCACGAGGATTTTTAATGGCATTATGCGCAGTGGCCATTTCCCCTGCAGTTGGAAAATGGGAAAGGTAGTCGTCCTCCCTAAGCCCGGAAAAGACCCGAAGAAGCCAGCAAGCTATAGACCAATAACTCTCTTAAGCACCATCTCGAAACTCTTCGAAAGATTGTTATTGGTCAACCTGAAGCCGCACATCATTCCCAGAGCAGAACAGTACGGGTTTAGGGCGGAACACTCGACGACTCTGCAAGTCACCAAGATGGTCGGTGAAATGGCCACCTGCGCCAACAAGAAGGAGTATGTCGCAGCAGTCATGCTGGACATGGAAAAAGCGTTCGACAGGGTGTGGCATGAGGGCCTCATCTACAAACTGTCGACGTCCACAGCACCTAAAAGAGTGGTTGAAGTCATCGCGTCCTTCCTACAAGACAGGAGGATTGTAGTATCCGTAGAAGACGCGATATCTACAGAGAAACCCGTGAGGGCGGGGGTCCCCCAAGGAAGCTGCATCTCGCCAGTGTGCTACTCGTGGTACACCAATGACATACCGGTCATTGGGCACGCAAAGCTGGCACTATACGCGGACGATGCAGCCTACTACGCAACCTCGTTCAAGACTGAAAACGCAGTAAACCGCCTACAACCGACTCTGGACGCCCTACCAGAATGGTTACGAAAGTGGAGGCTGACGGTGAATGTCGCCAAGACCCAAGCAATGATCACAGGAAGAACCAACCTGCCCACTCAGCTGAAACTCATGGGTGAAAACCTTGAGTGGAGGACAGACGTTTTATACCTAGGAGTTACCATTGACAGGAACCTCAGCTTCCACCAACACGTACAGCGCACCATCGGGAAGGCGACAGCGGCTAGGATCAAATTGATGCCAGTTTTAAATTCAAAGCTACCACTCCGGACCAAGGTTCTGATATACAAAACGTATATCAGGCCTCGACTTACCTACGCGGCTCCGGCGTGGTACGCCTATGCATCCAAAACAAATCGAACGAGACTGCAGACACTCAAAATAAATGCCTCAGGGCCATAGTGAATGCGCCCAGATATGTAAGAAACACTACCATCCACCGGGACCTCAACATGAACACCATTGAAGAGTTCGTGAAGACACTCGCCGCAAAAATGTTTGAACGAGCAGACGCATCAAACCATGAAACCCTCAGAGGAATCGCGCCCCTGCACGCAAGACCACCGGACGAGAAAGGAAGACGAAAGACGAAACCACTACCACGGGACTTGATTCCCACAGACACCGGAGATGACAAAGAAGAAGAGAGTTCGGATGCCACGGCTGTATCAGTGCTGCCCCCAGTGGCCAGCGACTGTGTAGCTGATCGGTCCGCTGGGCTTCACCCGTGTAGGCGGGGGTTCCACCCGGCGCGGCCTTGATCGCCCAGTTACCTATTGGTCACTGGGGTGGCAGTATCGTGAGGCCGTGGTAATCCCAACCCAAAGACTGGTCCATAGTAATGGGCTAAGACGAGCCAGAGAAGAGGGCAATGCGCCCTGGTACTCTTTCCCCGCTCAACCGCACTTGAGCGAGACGAGACCCGTGATTTAACAAGATCCAACCTGGTTGGGTTTGTACCGCCTCGAGGGAGTCCACAACTAGTTTACGATCCACTAGTCATCATCTTCACCATCATCATCACTTTCATCATCAATAAGGTGTTTGTTTTAAAATTGTTAGAATATCTGATAAGGACCAGCCGCCGCCTCGTAAGGGGCCCGAACCGTCCAAAAGCAAAACTACAGGTGAGCGCAAAGTCACTCACCATGTCATGAAGACTGCATCCGACTCCAGCCTATCCAAGTATGCATTGACGGCACCACCCCAGGTGAAAGTCAAATCTTCAGGTAGGAATGTTAAGGAGGTACCTGTGAAGGGTGGTGAGGTACTCGCCCCGATGGGGGATGTACCCCCATTCGGACCGAAACCGGCCCCACCGTCCAGGTTACAGCAGCAGAGCGAATTACCCACCAAGAACGGCCAGGAACATACCCGGTAAGTAAAATACCATCTCAGAGCCGAACAAAGGCCTCCGACCTAGGGCTCGTACTTGGCGGACCTGAGTGTCCGACTCAAGGCGAAACCGCACAGAGGCCTCCGGGCATAGGCGCTCAAAAAAAGAGGCGCGAGTCCTCAGATGAGGACATAGGGGGGGATGAGAAGAGGCTGAAGCAGAAGACCTCGCCCACCCCAGTTAAACCAACATCTGACCCGCAGCCGTCAACATCTGGCGGAACGGTAAGAACCCATAGAAGCAGCCGTAGTACTTCTTCGTGCTCTGCCGGCTCATCTAAAGCTGGAATATCATCGACCGACGACGATAAACCAGCCAACATTACTGCTGACTCAGCATCAGACTCAGCAAGTAACCGAATACTACAGTCGAATACTAACTCTACATCATATGCTGCAATAGAGGCAATAGAGTCGGTACCTATGGACGCGGCACCCATGCCGTCGCCGCCATCACCACCATCGGACGCGGCACGCTCGTATGCAGCGGCACTGACGTCTCCCACTATCTCAAGAGCGACTAGCGCTTCCAATATACCTCAGATCGCAGGTATGAGCACCACCCAGGCACAGGCGCCTACCAAGGTGTTAAAAGGTTATCCCCCCATTATAGTGGAAGCCTTACCTAACTGGATAGCTATATTTTCAAAGTTGAAGGAACAGTTAGGCCACCCTCTGAGTGTCAAGCCTATGGGGAAAGTCTTCAGATTCTCATGCTCAACCCCCGAAGAATTCAGGGCGGTACAAAGAGCGTTGACTGAAGCGGCAGCAACCGACAGAAGTGTTTCCTGGCACTGCTACGCGGTAGCCGAGGACCTACCCACCAAGGTAGCCATCAAAGGTTTGCCATACGGGATTGATCCGGCCGAGATTCGCGGAGCGCTCGAGGCCAAGGACCTCCCAATAAAATACATCAAAGAGATCCCCCCTAGAAGGGGAAGCAAAGGGGGGCCAGTGTATTATGCCCTCCTTGATCACCTCAACAACGACGAAATAAAGAAGCTCTCCGAATTGAACAAGCTTCTTAACAACCCCAACGTCATGGTGGAAGGATGGGTACCAAAGGCTGGATCGGTACCTCAGTGCCACAGATGCCAGGCGTTTGGGCACGCATCAGGAGGCTGCCACCGTCCCCCGCGTTGTGTTAAATGCGCGGAAAAGCACTTCGCGGCAGACTGTGCGAAAACTGCAACGCAACCTCCTAAATGCACCAACTGTAAGGGAAAACACGTGGCGAACAGCAGAAGGTGCCCTCACTACCTGAGAGAGGCCAGTCAGAGGGGGATTAAGGTCCAAGGACCATACCCGAGAGCACCTCCACTGAACCCGAACCAACCTGAGCGACCGCAACAGACCCAGCAACAACAACCGAGGGACCAACATATGGTCCAGCAGCTTCCAAATAGAGAAGTTGCTCAAACTAGACCACAGCAGCGCCAAACAAGGCAGCCAAGGTCTCGAAACCGTAACCAAGAGCAGCAGTACCAACAGCAAGACCTTCAACAACAACAGGCCTAACAACAGCAACAACAACAACAAAAAATCCAAATGGAGCAAATGGCACACAGAGCTCAAGCTGACTCTCGATTCGAGTGTCCCCTGCCACTACCCGGCTGGAGTGGTCATCCAAGACTTCCACAAAGGGACATGTGGCCTATGTTGCCCATACTGCCACAGACACTGACTGAATCTACCAACCGATAGAGGCATGCCGCTTTCGAAAAGGAAGAGGAATAGAAACAGAAGAAGACGGACAAGAACAAAGTCGTCGAAGAGGTCGGAGCCCCCCCCCCCTTCCACGGCGGCCTCCACCCCCCTACCTACAGACCAAGCGATACCAGCGACAGCACCCAAGCCGAAAGAACCGATTGGTGAAGAACGCAGACCCCTTACATCTCATCGTCCCCAATACCTCAGAGCCTGAAAACCAAGGTTTTCAACCAGTGTGTGTTGCCAGTGATGACTTATGGCACTGAGACGTGGTCCCTTACTGTGGGCCTCATTAACAAGCTTGAAGTCGCTCAACGAGCAATGGAGAGGGCTATGCTTGGGGTTTCCCTGCGTGATAAGATCCGAAATGAGGAGATCCGTAGGAGAACTAAGGTCACTAATATCACAACTAAGCACAAGAGGTGGAGAACGAAACCCTTGCTATCACCGCGGCCATGATGAATGCCAAGACAGAGGCCACTTCCTTGGCCCCAGCACCTCATCGCAGGGATGAAATGCCTTTCACCCTACAGAGGGACATTCAGCAGAAACGTTACATGCGGAGGTGCTGGGCACTGACGCGATGCCCCAGTATCAAGAGAAGACTCAACAACCTCACGGAAAAAGTTGCCAAAGCCGTAGAGAGTTGGCGAGGATCCAAATGGGAGAAGGTAATAGATGAAGAGGGCGAAAACGCTACTAACCTACACCAGCTTAGCAGACGCCTTACCACAACGCAACAACCTATTTAACCACTATGGGATAAAAATGGGGTAAGGCGTTACCAACCGAACGAAAGAGCGGAGATCCTGGCTGAACACCTAGAACAACAGTTCATCCCGCACCCAGTCAAGGAAGGAACCCCATCCCCAATCCTCGCTCACCATAATTTGGTTAAAGTGAGCGTAGAGGAATTTTTAAACCAAGAAATGGTCAAACTGGGTGGGGATGACTTCATATCACCATCTGAAGTAGCAAAGGTAGTCAGGAGGCTTCCCAGACGTAAAGCGGCTGGTTACAATGACCTCCCCATTGCTGCGATTCACCAACTGCCCAGAAGGGGCATCACTGCGGTCACAATGCTCTTCAACGGGATTCTGCGGACTGGTCACTTCCCGGATACCTGGAAAAGGGTAAAAGTGATAGTGTTGCCCAAACCAGGCAAGGACCGACGTAGGGCGGATGCTTATAGGCCCATATCGCTCCTGCCTCACCTAGCCAAACTGTTTGAGCGACTATTGCTGTGGCGGATCAAGCCCTTCATAAAGCCCAGAGCCGAGCAGTTTGGTTTTAGGAGTCACCACTCTACCACCCTTCAGCTTACTAGGGTCTTACACCACTTGGCCCTAGGTATGAACACCAAGAAGTACTCTGTGGCGGTGTTCTTGGACGTAGAGAAAGCGTTTGATAGGGTATGGCATGAGGGCCTACTCTACAAGCTAACCAAGACCGAGATGCCTCAACAATATATTTCAATTATACCTGCATCCTTGAGAGAGAGATCCTTTTATGTGACGGTGGAAAACAAGGACTCATCACTATTTGCTGATGACAGCGCGTACATAGCAACATCAATTAGCCCTAGAGGAGCCACCATGAAAATTCAAAAGGTCCTGAACCTGCTCCCAGAATGGTTAAACAAGTGGAAGATAGTAGTCAATGTGGGTAAGACTGCCGCCCTGCTTGTGAGCAGGAACACTAGAGCCCCCCAACAACTCCAACTTTAAGGACAGAGCATTGAATGGAGGAGTTCAGTCCGTTACCTTGGGGTTGAAATCGATAAGCGACTGACCATGAACTCGCAAGTAGAGCAGGTGGTTCGTGCGGCTAGAACAGCCAGAGCCATGCTCCGACCAGTGCTCTACTCCAAGCTTTAGCTTCGTACCAAGCTGGGTATTTACAAGACGTACATAAGGTCAAGGCTGACCTAAGCCGCCCCAGCTAGATACCAACTCTGCTCAGCCACTAACAAAAAACTGTTACAGACCCAACAGAATACGGCCCTCAGAATAATAGTTGGAGCAGGTCGTTATGTCAGAAACACCACCATAGTCAAAGACACCAAACTGGAAACCTTGAAGGACTTCGTTGTCCGCCTATCGAGGAAGATGTTTGATGCTGCGTGCACTGCCCCGTGAGCTCCTGCTATCGGATGATACGGATGTCTCCGGGGACAAGTAGCGGGCCAAACGAAGAAATAAGAACCACCAATTTATGAAAGCACGAGTAAGTGCATCACAGCCCCTGTGTAGAGTTGTTTTGATTGCACCTGCACAGGGTACAAGATACCGGGAGGTAGTTGCCTCCCGAGATTCAGCAGGGGCAAGGAGCGAATGCTCGAAGCCTCCATCCAGCCTCTAGAAGACTGAAGAAACACCCTACCTACGGGAGGGGCATTCTTGTTTGAGCCGCCGCACAGTACGGACCTCTCTGGGACGTCGTTATGCTACCGGTCGAATATACGAAACCTATCAGTGATCTGTGGAGTTTTATTAGGAACAGAATATAAGTGACATCACATTAAAAAAAAAACATCATGGAGGTCCCTTCTACGTCATATACATTTTTTATATATTACCCATTAAATAAGGTAATCTCGATGTGAAGGGCAAAGGGGCGGAGTCACGTATGGACGACGCAAATCTCCAGCGCCCAGCTCTGCCATTGCAACCCCAGCTGGCGAGAAGAGCGGCAGCACCAGAACACGGAGTACTTTGTCTATACCAGCAACAGCCAAGTGCCGTGACATGGTGAATATTGTTGGCGTTGTATCGTCATAGCTAATCAAATAATCTAAATTTATTGTTTATATTCCCCATCTTCGGGTGAGTGAAACAAATGTCTAGCTTAAATCTAATTCTATTCTACATTTTGTAGTAGGTACTATGAGTACTATATTGTAATGACTTGTGAAGCTCTTCAAGCTTAAGCGTAAACTGCCGGGAACTAGTGTTTAACGCTGTAGAGTAATCCTTAATCTATCTAGTACCTATTTCTTCTGACCATGTACGGCTAAACCCTGTTATTGCTATCTTAGTGTAAATTACAGAAATCCTACAGGCAGGGCACCCAGCGGCGAGTTTGAGTTGAAAGTTTTGATGCCAAAACTTTTTCATACGAACTTGATGCTGTATACCTACATACCCTAACCTATGGTTGTAACTCTAAAATAAATATCGGATTCAATTTTATTTTCTTACGCGTATTATTGTGTGCTGGCTCCTGCTCCTTTTGCATCGGGGGCGGCCGCGGCAGAGGTGCAGGCGCCTGCCCCATTTGTAGGGGGGGCGGCCGCGGCAGAGGTGCTGGCGCCTGCTCCATTTGTAGCGGGGGTGGCCGCGGCAGAGGTGCTGGCGCCTGCTCCATTTGTAGCGGGGGTGGCCGCGGCAGACGAGCTGGCGGCCGCCACCATGGCGCTAGCTCCTTGTCCAGCACCGCGGCGACGCCAACGCATGCCCCTTCCCCTAACGCCGCCTCTTCCGCCCCCTCTGCCTCGTCCGTTTGATGAAGACCTGTTAAATTGAAATGTTGTTAGTATAAAACAATAGTATAAGTTCTAATAATAATAATAAAACTGAATCTAACAAAAACTGAGAGATCTTCAAATTAAAATAACTAAACTACAAAACGAACTACACATTTTTGTAATTACAAGTTAATTATATTGAAGGAAATAAATATACATTCTTTATATATTACCCGTTAAATAAATACTTAATTAAAAAATATGTCGCCGTGGTCGTGGTTATTAACTAAGTTAAGTTAGTGTGTCTGAGCCCACATAGCCCCTTCCGACTACCCCCGTAGCGGAAGGGAAATGGACAGCATTCCCCCCTCAAAAAAAACGGTAACTGACCGTTTTTTTGCACCTTAAATAAATATTTAGATGGTAAAGTTACATACAACTATAAATAGATCAATACTGAAACATTTTAACACAATGATAAAGTAAACCTACCTAATTTTAATTTTCGTGTTCTTTAATCCACTTAAATTTTAACTATAGCTTCTGCTAGCTTCTAGCGCCTGCACCATTTAGAGCAGGCGGCCGCGGCAACGATGCTGGCGCCTGCTCCGGTTGGAGCGGGCGCTGCGGGGCAGCCGCGGCCGCGGTGTGGACGCCAGGCGGTGCGGAGGCAGCTGCCACCATGGCGCTGGCCCCTTGTCCAGCACCGCTTGACGCCAACGCCTGCCCCTTCCCTTAACGCCACCTCTGCCTCGTCCGTTTGATGAAGATCTGTTAAATTGAAATAGTGTTAGTATAAAACAATAGTATTAGTTCTAATAATAATATTAAACCTGAATCTAACAAGAACTGAGAGATACCTTCAAAGTAAAAAAAATTAACTACAAAACGAACTACAATTTTTTGTAATTACTAAAAATTAAATTAATTATAATGAAGGAAATAAGTAAATACATATATATCGTTTATATATTACATATTAAATAAATACTTACTTAAAAAATATGTCGCCCTGGTCGTGGACATTAACTATGTTAATTTTCATTTTCGGTATCTATGTAACTCCGTCGACGATTTCAGCTGTAACAAAGCAGTCGATTAGCAAAGCATGTAGTTTAAATTGTATAATGTATTTTATTTTATTTGATAAAAATAATATAAAATACAATATTTCAAAAGTCAACAAAAAGGGTGCGTTGTTGCAAAAAGGGAAACTGTTGTTCGAAATTCATTTTACAGATTTTTATTTGAATACCCTTCACTGGATATAAAACACTTTTGACGTAACGGACAGTTGATATAATTTTGTTTGACATACGTTATAGTTGTTATATAATTTAGAATCTATACCAGCACTTGATATATCAATCAACTGTAATACTATAATTTTATATACTGCTAATATTACATACTGTTCAAGTATCATAATTTTTCGATATAACGATGATTTGGCATACTATACATTTTGGTATAATTCCGTTCACAAAATGATGTCAGTAAGTATGTTTTATGGTACTCCATTTTCATGACTAGTCTAAGGCGAAGTGACGATAGGTGCGACGACGAGCGAAGCGAGGAGCGTTAGGTTGAATGGTGACTACACGATGCCGGAATTAGGATAACCTACACCTCGACATAGATATAAAGTAGCACTTTTGGGAAAAAAAAATTGTCGAACATATGTCCTGCCGAAGCCTTGTCTAAGTATGTTTTTTTCGAAGTACGCGACTTTTCGAAGTATTGGTCTTGTCAAAATTCAGGGATACATCCAACAGTCTTATATGGGGTGTTTGGTAGAGGGACCGACAAACCAAATAAGCGTGTTCGGGGGACCACTTGGAGAATACAATTCGGCCAAAAAAAATCCCCGACCCCCCAATATGTTTAACTAATTTTTTTATGATTTTTCCCTTTTTCTCCGAAATTGTACCTATTTACCACCATAACATTTGTAAAATTTGTAAAAACTAAAAACATCCGGTCTAAAACATACTTTACAAATGTTATGGTGGTAAATTGATACAATATTGGAGAAAACGAGAAAATTCGCAAAAAAGGTAAAAAAAAATTGGGGTGTCGGGGTTTTTTTTGCCCAACTTGTATCCTCCAAGTGGGCCCCCGAACACGCTCATTTGGTTTGTCGGTCCCTCTACCAAACACCCTGTATATGTGCGACGACTAGCGAAGCGAGGATAGCAGATAAGTTATACTGATTTAGATTAGTATTTATAAATAAAACCTCAGGACTCGTTTATGCTAACTGCCTTTGTACCATATTAAATAATATTCCCTACCTTCAATAGTAAGAATTACGAAATACTGATCAGCGCACTGTATTTCGTGTATGAGAGCTCTTTAGTTTTAGTCAGGCATTTTTGTTTACTTTTTAAATATATCAATAGGTTTCGACGTTTCATTAAATATGTTTATTAGAATTCGACTAAAAAGTAAGTATATGTAGTGATTATATGTTTTATAATAGTTATTTCATTTGCTAAGTATATCACATGGATGTATAGTTTATAAATGGTTTTCATTTTAAGTTATTTGTTTTAAATTTCGATTGAAGGTTTATTATATTATATTTATTGTATACGAAATTAATGGTATACCATAAGTTGTTATTTTTTATATCTATATGTATTTTAATAACCGACCATATAGAAGTAATAACTTACCCAAACAAAAATGCCTGACCAAGACAAATGATCAATACTCTCTTACACGAATTGCAATACGCTGATCAGTATTTTGTCGTTCTTACCATTGAAGGTTGGGAATATTATTTAATATGGTACAAAGGCAGTATGAGGTATTATTTATAAAAAATAACCTAAATCAGTGCCTGTAACTTATCTGCAATCTTTGCTTCGCTAGTCGTCGCACATATATAAGACTGCTGGGTGTACCCCTGAATTTCGACAAGATCAATACTTCGACAATTCGGTTACTTCGAAAAAACATACTTAGACAAGTCATTGCTACGACAAGGACAAGATATTTTTCGCAAAAGTGCTGCGTTATATGTATCTTTATCGAAATGTAGTAATTCTGGCGCTTCGCCGGCCGCTGCCGCGGCACGCTCGGCTCGCGCGTCGTGTGGTCGCCATTCGACCAAACGCACCTCCTCGCTTCCTCCTAATAATTAAAATGATTTTTTAGTATTATTTTCTTCACAAATGTATTGAACAACGTCGTATGATACACGTGTGTATTGATGATTACCGTCCTCGGCTCTCTTAAGACCCTTACATGACGGCTCGGGACTCAATGGCGCCTCAGCGGTAATCACCAACATTACAAACTTGTACCATAATGTACTATTATATTTAAAAGTCGAAAAACTCAAGTACTATTATTTATAATATAAATAGCTGGTGCCCGCGACGTCGTCTGCGCAGGATTAGTACTTTGAGTAGCTTATTATCTTCTCCGAAGCCATATCTATCATTATACCAAAACTTCATAAAATAGTTAAGTACATGGTTATATGAATAAATACTTAGTAAATCAATCAGTAAACGCTAATAATAAAATACAGTACCTACGTAGTTATGGATGCACCTGGCCCCTCCGTACTAGATGAAGCTGCTGAGTAAGCTTTATTGTGCTTACTCAGGATCAAAACTCTTAGAATATAGATTGTTATTATGTACATAATTATGGATGCACCTGGCCCCTCCGTACTAGATGAAGCTGCTGAGTAAGCTTTATTGTGCTTACTCAGGATCAAAACTCTTAGAATATAGATTGTTATTATGTACATAGTTATGGATGCACCTGGCCCCTCTGTACTAGATGAAGCTGCTGAGTAAGCTTTATTGTGCTAACTCAGCATGGAAACTCTTAGAACATAAGATTGTTATTATGTACATAGTTATGGATGCACCTGGCCCCTCCGTACTAGATGAAGCTGCTGAGTTAGCTTTATTGTGCTTACTCAGCATGGAAACTCTTAGAACATAAGATTGTTATTATGTACATAGTTATGGATGCACCTGGCCCCTCCGTACTAGATGAAGCTGCTGAGTAAGCTTTATTGTGCTTACTCAGCATGGAAACTCTTAGAACATAAGATTGTTATTATGTACATAGTTATGGATGCACCTGGCCCCTCCGTACTAGATGAAGCTGCTGAGTAAGCTTTATTGTGCTTACTCAGCATGGAAACTCTTAGAACATAAGATTGTTATTATGTACGTAGTTATGGATGCACCTGGCCCCTCCGTACTAGATGAAGCTGCTGAGTAAGCTTTATTGTGCTTACTCAGCATGGAAACTCTTAGAACATAAGATTGTTATTATGTACGTAGTTATGGATGCACCTGGCCCCTCCGTACTAGATGAAGCTAATGAGTAAGCTTTATTGTGCTTACTCAGCATGGAAACTCTTAGAACATAAGATTGTTATTATGTACATAGTTATGGATGCACCTGGCCCCTCCGTACTAGATGAAGCTGCTGAGTAAGCTTTATTGTGCTTACTCAGCATGGAAACTCTTAGAACATAAGATTGTTATTATGTACATAGTTATGGATGCACCTGGCCCCTCCGTACTAGATGAAGCTGCTGAGTTAGCTTTATTGTGCTTACTCAGCATGGAAACTCTTAGAACATAAGATTGTTATTATGTACGTAGTTATGGATGCACCTGGCCCCTCCGTACTAGATGAAGCTGCTGAGTAAACTTTATTGTGCTTACTCAGCATGGAAACTCTTAGAACATAAGATTGTTATTATGTACATAGTTATGGATGCACCTGGCCCCTCCGTACTAGATGAAGCTGCTGAGTAAGCTTTATTGTGCTTACTCAGCATGGAAACTCTTAGAACATAAGATTGTTATTATGTACATAGTTATGGATGCACCTGGCCCCTCCGTACTAGATGAAGCTGCTGAGTAAGCTTTATTGTGCTTACTCAGCATGGAAACTCTTAGAACATAAGATTGTTATTATGTACATAGTTATGGATGCACCTGGCCCCTCCATACTAGATGAAGCTGCTGAGTTAGCTTTATTGTGCTTACTCAGCATGGAAACTCTTAGAACATAAGATTGTTATTATGTACAGTCATAGTTATGGATGCACCTGGCCCCTCCGTACTAGATGAAGCTGCTGAGTAAGCCTTATTGTGCTTACTCAGCATGGAAACTCTTAGAACATAAGATTGTTATTATGTACATAGTTATGGATGCACCTGGCCCCTCCGTACTAGATGAAGCTGCTGAGTAAGCTTTATTGTGCTTACTCAGCATGGAAACTCTTAGAACATAAGATTGTTATTATGTACGTAGTTATGGATGCACGTGGCCCCTCCGTACTAGATGAAGCTGCTGAGTAAGCTGTATTGTGCTTACTCAGCATCAAAACTCTTAGAATATAGATTGTTATTATGTACATAGTTATGGATGCACCTGGCCCCTCCGTACTAGATGAAGCTGCTGAGTAAGCTTTATTGTGCTTACTCAGCATGGAAACTCTTAGAACATAAGATTGTTATTATGTACATAGTTATGGATGCACCTGGCCCCTCCGTACTAGATGAAGCTGCTGAGTAAGCTTTATTGTGCTTACTCAGCATGGAAACTCTTAGAACATAAGATTGTTATTATGTACGTAGTTATGGATGCACCTGGCCCCTCCGTACTAGATGAAGCTGCTGAGTAAGCTTTATTGTGCTTACTCAGCATGGAAACTCTTAGAACATAAGTGTGCAGGACTCCGAGCCTAGGTTAATGAATGTACATAAGTAGATTAAGATAGAATAAGTGAAATGTCAATATTTAAGTTTTATGTAGTAAATAAAGACTGAAAGAGATGGTTGTAGACAGGGAAGATATAGGTGCTCTCTGTAAGGTTAGGATCAATCTTTATTCGATAAATTAGGGTAAGCGAGACAGCCTATACTTCTCTCTCAACTGTACGACCTTAGAGTCGCGATAGGTTCGGGGAGCACGAGTGCTATATAAATAGGCTAAGTTTGTATCAAAATCATACTTGACATAGCACTTCTCAAGAACGTCACCCTCCGGTTGCGCTCTATAGAAGTGTTACACGAACTGACTTCAGACCACCGCCCAGTATTGTTGAAATTAGGCCCCGACCCGACGGACATAACCCCTATCACTAGAACGGTAGTGAACTGGAAGCAACTGGGGGAATCCCTCCAAGCTATCAGTTCACCCGCTCTCGATAGAATCCCCGATGACATACAGACAGTAGAAGACGTGTCAATTGCGATCGAGGCTCTCAGTGACCACCTCCGCACCGCAGTAGGTGAATCCTCAAAGCAGGTCCAAGTGGCGGATGGTCGCCGCTTCGAACTGCCCGAGGGTGCAAGGAGATTACTGACAGCTAAGAACGCCGCCACTAGGGCGTATGACTCGATGCCAACCCCAGAGAACAAAGCCACCATGCGCTATTTACAGCGTGCTGTAAGGAAACGCATGAGTGAGCTGCGTGATCAAAGGTGGGACGACAAACTGTCAGAGATTGAGCCAACTCACCAGGCATACTGGCAGCTGGCTCGAACTCTGAAATCTGACGGACAACAGACAATGCCCCCACTCATTAGGCCACCTCCCCTCTCCATAGCGTTCCTTGACGAAGACAAAGCCGAGTGTTTAGCTGATAGCCTTGAGGCTCAGTGTACTCTAAATGTAGATCACGTCGACCAGAAACACCTCGATTCGGTGGAATCTGAAGTCGAACGTAAAAGCTCTATGTCCATCTCTGACCTCCCACTCCTCCCACCGGTAAAATCATCCGAGGTTGTGTCTCTGATCAAGAGCCTCAAGACCCGTAAATCCCCTGGTGCTGATGGTATCAGCAACAAGGTGATTAAACACTTCTCAGTCCCACTAGTCCATCTCTTAGTTAGCATCTTCAATGCGGCTATGAGCAACTGCTCCTTCCCAGACACTTGGAAGCATGCCATTGTCATTGGTATTCACAAACCAGGCAAACCGGCAGCCGAGCCCTCCAGCTACCGTCCCATAAGTCTCCTCAGCTCTCTGGGGAAGATTTACGAGCGGCTCATTGTGAACCGACTCTGGTCCCACGTTAGGTCCAATAACCTCCTTCCCGATGAGCAATTTGGTTTTAGAGCCAAACACTCTTGCGTCCAACAAGTGCACCGCGTAACGGAGCACATCCTAGGCGGTTTCAATAAGAAACCAAAGCCCCAAGGGACCATAGCTGTCTTCCTCGACGTAGCGAAAGCGTTCGACAAAGTCTGGCACAACGGCTTGATATTCAAGCTGTACCAACTGGGTGTGCCAGACCGTCTTGTACTCATCTTACAAGACTTTCTCAGGGATCGAACGTTTAGCTATCACGCAGGTGTCCCTCAGGGCTCTGTACTCTCACCCATTCTCTTCTCGCTGTACACCAGCGACATCCCACGATCTGAACCTAATGTTCAGATCGCTCAGTTTGCGGATGATACTGCAATCTACTCTACTGGCTGGTTCAAGGTCAGGCAGAGATGCGCCATCCAACGAGCCATCACCGTAATCGGTGCATGGTTTCGTAAATGGCGGATTGCAGTAAATCCTAGCAAAAGTGCAGCAGTGTACTTCACTGAGACCCGGCGAAATCTCATGCCGTCACCCATAGTCCTATTCGGCGAACCCATCCCTTGGGCTAAATCTGCCAAATACCTGGGCGTCACCCTTGATTGCCAACTCACTTTCGCGAAACACATCCAGATTGTTCGCAATAGGGCGGCCTTCATTATGGGTCGTCTTAATCCCCTCATAGGCAAAAACAGTAAAATGTCTCTTAGAAATAAGACGACTCTTTACAAACTTTGCATCCGCCCAATCATGACTTACGCATCTGTAGCGTTCGCCCATGCTCAGAAACACGACCTCCACAAACTTCAAGTGATTCAGAATCGCTTTATGCGCAGGGCGGTGGGCGCTCCGTGGTACTTGCGGAACGCCGAACTGCACTGCGATTTCACCCTCCCCTCTATTACGCAGTATATGAAAGACTGCTCCCGCCGCCACTTCGACAAAGCTCCCCACCACTCGAATCCCCTCGTGGTCGAAGCGGCGAACTACTCCACTGACATAACCGATCCCCACTTCCTTCCCCCCCGTCGCCGTCCAAGGCATATTTTGGGTGACCCGGACGACCCCATCGCAGCCGTTACTTCGGCAGCTTTAGCGTCGTCCCAAGGGAACCCCGGTAATGGTTGTAGACCCGACCAGGGCTGTGATCCAGATCGCATTGTAGGCTCCGGCCGAGATCTTCTTCGCAGCCCCAGTCGCAGTCGAGGTAATTCACACACACACGATTGTAGTCCCAGCCACGGTGCGGGTGGGAGTATACACCGCGGCCCCGGTCGCGATGTATCCTCCGGCCCAGCAAATGGCTGCGGACGAGGTAACACTGGTTTTCTAAGTAGTCCCAGCCACCATGGCTGTGGGCGAGGTATTACACTTTCTTATTGTAGCCCCACCCAAAGTACAGTCATGAGTGCACAACACGACGATACGGGTCGCGGTGTGGACCCATGTCGCGGAAATGGGAGGAGGCGAGGTACACAAGGTTATGATTTAGTGGTAAACACAGTCAAACACAGAGCTCGCCGGCGAGCTCGAGGCAAAAGTTATGTCTTGGTTAGATTCTCTCCAAATAGTCGTAGAGTTAAAATTCATAGGGCCCACTTTCAACGGTACACTTATGTACCGGGGCGATTCTCTCCTACTCCCCTCTCTCCTGGCGACGGCCCAAGCCGAGGTCCGTACCCTAGTGGTGCCCTTGAGCAAGTCGCCTACTCCTCTCCTTGCGGCGAAGCGTCTTCAACGCTCGCCTTAGGCGGTGCGCCCTCTGCGCCCGCATCTGGCTGAGTGCCATCTGCGCTCGCCAACCGTCCGGTGACGCTGTAAATGCCGGTAGAGGCAAGCAGCATTAGTCCGTTCTAAAAAAAAAAAAAAAAACAAAAAAAAACAAAAAAAAAAAAATCTAAATCATTCAGTACTGCTCCGACCAACTTGGAAGAATAAACAATAAGAAGAAACCGAAGGAAATTTTACTACAGTCCATTACTCATCAACAGCTGGTCCTTCGAGCCGGATCTCACCGCAGCAAAAACCTACGGAACTACGCAAGAAAGAAAAACGTCTACCTGAACCCGGAAAAAAGGATGGTTGTGACCCGAAGCCAAGCGGACGCGGCGGAACAAGACCGTCGCGACGCCGAACGGCGCGAACTTGATCACGATCTCCAGGAGCGGAACGTGCTCCCGACGGCAATGGAACGACATATAATTGAGCAAGAACGACGTAGGAGGTTGTCGCTGGATCCACCCGCGTCACCGATCGTAACGCGAACAAATGAAGGTGCACACGCTGGTACGTCAAGGGCACTGAACACGGAGGAAAGAACCAGACCGCGGTCCCCCACTCGTTCAGTGCGATCGACCGCCAGCACCACAACTAGAACACGAATTGCCGAACTAGAGGCGGCGGAAAAACTAGCCGCCCTGAGGAAGAAGCAGTTGGACATCGAAGCGGAACTGATTCAGAAACGGCTGGCCGCGGACCTAGCGGCCATACAGGATGACCAGGAGAGCCTTCAAGGTGAACCGACCGTAGACCATCACAAGAAGGTTGACGCCTGGCTCCGCACGAACACCCTCCCCGCACGGGGGGAGAGGCCGGGTCACTCGAAAACCCCGGCCAACAAAGACGAACGGCATTTACGCTTCAACGTGAGAGATAGATCGACTACTCCTGTCCGATCGAGGAGTAACATGGATGCGTTGACGGAAGCCTTAGAGAAGATAGCAAGACCGAGAATAAAATGTCCTGACCTGCAAGCGTTCAACGGGACCCCGAACGAATGGTTGAGCTTCAAGGCGAGCTTCCGTGATTCAACACACATATACCAGCTAACACCGGCGGAGAATATACAGCGGCTACGAAATTGCCTGAAGGGAGAAGCAAGAGAAATGGTGGCTGCCCTGCTATATACAGCCAACGACCCTGAAGTTGTTATGAAGACATTGGAACAGTGCTTCGGGAGGCCCGAGATTATCATCGATAGAGCGCTCGATGACTTGAAGAAGCTTCCGAAACCGGGATCATCGGCAATGGAGTTAAACAACTTCGCGGTGAAGCTACAAAGCGTCGTGTGTATATTGTAGAAAAGAGATGACCCATCTACGTCACGCGGCAGTACCGAGGCCGTACTAGCAGTGGCGACCACCAACGTCACTGCGCCGAGGGCCGTACTGTTGAAAATGTGTCCGGTGACAGTGATAGGACCGCAAGGCCAGGTCGACACGCACGCCCTGCTGGACGAAGGAGCCACCATCACGCTCATCAACGAGGGGCTAGCACGTCGTATCGGCGCGGACGGACCGACGCTGCCACTACAAATGCGAGGAGTCAACATGTCACAGAGAGAAAGAGATAGCAAGATAGTCACGGTACAACTGAAGAGTGCCGACAACGTACTGCGCCCACTAAAAGCGCGTACGGTGAGAGACATGAAGTTACTACGACAATCGATACCGACTACACTGTTGGAACACGAACATCTACGCGACCTGCCGCGAGACAGCGTGTGTTATGAGTCAACACAGCCCGGTATCCTAGTGGGGGCCGACCACTGGGAATACATCGTCTCACAAGAGCTACGGGTCGGCGAAACGGACCAACCGATTGCATCACGAACACAGCTCGGTTGGGTTATACACGGAACGGTGCCAAGCAGAATGATAAAGAGCCAGGACGGCGTGCTGCATGTCTACACCCCCGAACACGGTGTAGAACGGAGCGAGCAGCAGGACCAACGCCTCCACGACCTGGTCGAGCATCACTTTTGCTTAGAGGCCCTGGGGGTCGCGCACAAACCGCGAGTGAGCGACGCGGATCAGCGCGCAATGAAAGTCGTAGAATGCACTACAAAGAAAACCGAGACGGGTTACGAAGTTGGACTGCCGTGGAGAAGCGATCGTCTTAACTTACCGGAGAGTTACAACATGGCGTTCCGGCGGCTGCGAAAAATAGAAAAGAAGATGGATGAAGACCCAGAGTTCGGGAAGGCGTACAGCAAACAGATCGAGAATTTGCTACAAAAGGGCTACGCAGTACCTTGCGACGGAACCGAATCCTTAAGTTCCGTCAGCTGGTACCTACCACACTTCGCGGTACAAAATCCGAACAAACCTGGGAAACAGAGACTCGTCTTCGACGCGGCGGCGAAGAGTCATGGTGTCAGTCTCAACGACCATCTATTGGAGGGACCGGATCTGCTGTTATCATTGCCAGGGATTTTATTCAGATTCCGAGAACGACGCGTAGCAATGACAGCCGATATCCAAGAGATGTTTTTACAAATAAAAATACGGGCGGATGATCAACCGGCACAACAATTCTTATGGAGGGGCACGGAACGAGAGAAGCCACCTCAACGCTACAAGATGAAGAGCATGATATTCGGCGCTAAAAGCTCACCATACGTGGCGCACTACGTGAGAAACTATAACGCGAAACTACACGCTCACACACACCCGCGCGCGTATGAAGCAATTACGCAAAGTCATTATATGGATGATCTCGTAGCAAGCTACGAAAATAGCTACGAAGCCCACCGAGCTGCGTCAGAATTACAAGTAGTACATGCGGCGGCCGGGTTTACGCTACGAGGCTGGAATACGAACGAAGATAACGTTCTACGAGGCGTAGCACCTGAGCTACGGGCTACGACACCTACGCAACTGGGAAGAAACGGGCCCGAAAATAAGATACTGGGACTCTACTGGAACGCCGAGCGAGACGAGTTTGGTTTTAACACGTCGATGAACAGAGTACCCACCGAAGTACGCGCACGGACCCGCGCACCCACAAAGAGAGAGGCACTCAGCGCAGTCATGTCGATATATGACCCACTTGGACTGCTGAGTCACTACACGATACGAGCAAAGATAATATTGCAAAATCTGTGGAATTTGAAGATGTCGTGGGACGAACCGATACCGCACGACGATAACGAGACGTTCGCCGCATGGCTAGGTCAGTTATCAGACCTGTCCTGCTTGCGACTCAATCGACGGTACGCGCTGGGAGACGACGAGGAGCTGGAACTTCACATGATGTGCGACGCTAGCGAACAGGCTTACTCGACCGTAGCCTACTGGCGTGTCGCGCGGCCGGACGGGAGCTTCAGCTTGAGTCTCGTGGCTGCCAAGGCGAAGGTAGCTCCAAGGCGCGCGCAGACCATACCGCGGTTGGAGCTGCAGGCGGCAGTCATTGGAGCTCGGCTGGCCGACGCAATAAAGAAGGAGCATCGAGTGAAGGTGAAGAGGACCGTTTATTGGACCGACTCCATGACGGTCATCCACTGGGTGCGACATGACACCCGACGGTACACCCCGTTCGTCTCACATCGCCTAGGTGAGATTGCTGAACTCACCCACAAAGAAGAGTGGAGATGGGTGCCGACTCACGAAAACGTAGCAGACGACGCTACGAGGTTCTCGTGCACACCCATCACGGCGAACGACCGCTGGTTTCAAGGACCGGACTTCCTGCGGTACGAAGAAGACCAGTGGCCTACAGAACCGAACAACGGCAGTGATAGTGATGACAGTGTAGAAGTGTTGTGTCATGTGACCGAGGACAGGTCCAGTGATGAATGGGTGCCCGACCCGGAACGATTTTCGAAATATGAGACGTTAGTGCGGGCTACGGCGCGTGTATTAGCGTTCATAGACATGTGTCGACGACGAACAAAACACATGGACGAGCGACACATAGAGCGAGCGGAACGCGCTATCATACAACGCGCGCAACGAGATAGTTTTCGAGACGAGATAGAACGATTGAGAGCGGCACGCCCTATCACCAAGACGAGTCGGCTGTATCGATTGGACCCCATGATGGAAGATGACGTATTGCGCGTAAGAGGTCGCATTGGAGCCGCTACAGCACCTATAGAAACGAAAAGGCCTATAATACTTGACGGCCGCCATCGGATAACACGTTTAATAGCCACCAACTTCAAGGGCGCCGACCGCGAACTAAGGGAGGCGTACGCGGAGTGGGTGCCGGCGCTGCGAGATGAAGGCCTGCTGAACAGGATGACATGGAGATATACGGCCCCAGGGGCCCCAAATCAAGGAGGAGCGTGGGAGAGACTGGTGCGATCGGTCAAAGTCGCACTGGCCGCCACCCTGAAAGAGCGAGAACCTACAGAGGAGGTGTTGAGTACGCTGTTAACAGAAGCAGAGTTCGCGGTCAACGCGCGACCACTCACTCACGTCAGCGTGAGTCACCAAGACCCCGAGGCATTGACCCCAAATCATTTCTTATTGGGGTCATCGAACGGTCTACCCCTCACTGGACCGTGCTACGAAACCGACCGACGAGTATGGAGGGCTAGCTTGGCGCTCGCCGACCACTTCTGGCGGCGCTGGGTAAAGGAGTACCTACCTACACTGGTACCCCGTGGAGAGCCCAGCAGCAACAGTCGGCCGGTACGAGTCGGAGACGTCGTGATCGTCGTGGACCACACGCTACCACGAAACGTGTGGCCCATGGGCGTCGTCGAGCACACCTACGAGGGACCTGACGGCGGTGTACGAGTGGCGGACGTGCGCACCCGGACCGGCATCTTCAAGCGACCCGTGCGGAAGCTCGTCGTGCTTATCAGAGAAGAAGAGGCTACGCAGGCTGCGCCGGGGGGAGAGATGTGCAGGACTCCGAGCCTAGGTTAATGAATGTACATAAGTAGATTAAGATAGAATAAGTGAAATGTCAATATTTAAGTTTTATGTAGTAAATAAAGACTGAAAGAGATAGTTGTAGACAGGGAAGATATAGGTGCTCTCTGTAAGTTTAGGATCAATCTTTATTCGATAAATTAGGGTAAGCGAGACAGCCTATACTTCTCTCTCAACTGTACGACCTTAGAGTCGCGATAGGTTCGGGGAGCACGAGTGCTATATAAATAGGCTAAGTTTGTATCAAAATCATTGAGGACCAAGTGATACGTGAAATTTTAACCCCTTAAATTTCACCCAGGTTCCTCAGGAAAATCTCCTGAGTTCAGTGTGTGCGACGGTGTTCGGTTGGGTGGGAGATCGTTCTCCGCAGTAGCGTTGAGACGCCCCCCACACTTCCCTCACCCCCTCCCCGCGTAACTCGGAGGTTTTCCACGAAATCGTTGTTTCGACTGTGTACGGTTGCATTGTGGTAGTAGGTCCGCTTCGGCGTGATCTCCCACGTGCCTCACCCCCGCTCACTAACGGACTTCGCTCCCAAATTTGAAGCGACTCTGCGTCTTACACGCTTCCGCGCTTCACGCTAAAGGAGAGATACTGACTAGGGGTTTGCTTTAAACCCCAGTTCAGTATCGAATTTGCCAGTAGTTTTAATCAAAATACACCTCACTGAGATATCCGATAGCTGCGAGAGCGCTTCGGATATACTCAAAGGAAGTATAGTGTAAATTAACTCTTGAATATTCTGTGTACTCGGCAAGTATTATGTCGAGAAAAGACCGCCCGCCGCCTCGCTGTAGGCTCGGGAAATATGACACATACACGGCCACGGACGATGAAGAAGCCGGATTCGTTACGCCAGGGACTAAGTCTCCTAGGCGGCGCGAATCCGAACGAACATCTCCGAACACAACAGCTGCACAATCAGCAGCAAATGTAGGTTCCCCGAAGGGAAAAACTAGGTTCCACATCGGCTCGAATAGGCCAGAGGCCTCCGACCTAGGACTCGGCACTGTCGCACCTGAGTGTGCGACAGTTGGCGAAACCGACCGTAGGCCTCCGACCAGAGGCGCCTTAAAGAAAAGGCGCGACTCCTCGGTAGAGGACTTGGGGGGAGACGAGAAAAGGGTACGTCATAGAACGTCCGTCACCCCACCTACACCAGCACCACGATCGCGCCCGGCAACAAGCCGCGCGCATGAGTCATCTTACTCAAACTCTTCTGCTTCGTCGTGGGAGGATATACCGGCCAATATTACGGCCGACTCCGACGACGACAGTGATGAGGAGCAGAATTTGCCCCACCACGTCAACACCGACTCGACTTCGTATCGGGCGATCGAGTCGGTACCGATCGACGCAGCACCTATGCCGTCACCACCAACACCGCCGGCTGAAGCAGCGCGCTCATACGCAGCAGCGCTAGCTTCGCCGACAACTGCTAGGCCCGACGCCCCTACGGCGAGCCAGGCCCCGCCTGCTACAACTACTGCATTACCGAAAGGCTACCCACCGATCATAATTGAGTCGCTGCCGGATTGGGTAAGCATTTTTGACAAACTTAAGCAGAAATTGGGTCATCCACTAAGCGTGAAGCCCATAGGCAAGGGCTTCCGTTTTGCTTGCAAGTCAGCGGATGAGTTTAGGGCGGTGCAGCGCGCCCTAATAGAAGCAGCAGCAGCTGATAAGCAGGTCGCGTGGCACTGCTACGCAGAGGCCTCCGACCTGCCCACCAAGATTGCCATCAAGGGGTTACCATATAGCATTGATCCGGCAGTGATCGTCGCGGAGCTCGTAGCCAAGGGCTTCGCGGCTAAGTACGTAAAGGAGATCCTGCCGAGAAGAGGTAGCAAAGGGGGACCCACGTACTACGTCCTCCTAGAAAGATTAAGTAATAACGAAAAAAGTCAATTATACAACATTACCGAGTTCCTACATATACCTAATGTTCGCATCGAAGGGTGGGTACCGCGTGCCGGTACGGTCCCACAGTGCCATAGGTGCCAAATGTTCGGACACGCCTCGGGAGGGTGTCATCGCCCCCCGCGTTGTGTCAAGTGCGCGGGTGAACACGTCGCGTCCGAATGTGATCGCGACCCCAGCCAACCTCCGAAGTGCGTCAACTGCAGGGGCAAGCATGTCGCCTGCAGTCGCAAGTGTCCACATTACCTTAGGGAGGCCAGGAGGAGGGGGCTCAAGGTCCAGGGCCCCTTCCCTCGAGTTGCCCCCCAAGGTCCTGCCAACCAGCAGCAGCGCGCGAATGTGGTTCGCGCGCCGCAGGCTGGCCAACAAAGTACCCGGCAGCAAAAGCCGGTAGTGGTTGCGCCTCGTGCGGTTATACCGGCCCGCACTGAGAGCGCACCACTACGCCCTACAACATCTCGCCCAACACCTCCGCTAGCGCCAGCGGCCAACCTCCCTACGGGTAGAGACGAGCCGCTGCCGCAGCAAAAGCGTCGTAGGCGTAGGCGGCGTAACCGCCCCAAGAAGCAGACGGAAGGCGGCCCCAGGGCGGCCTCAACTCCAATACCGCCCACCAAGGCGGACGAACCACAAACAACCAAAGGACCAGCTGAGGACGCGCGTGGGCATCATACGCCCGCGTTCGTGCCCCGCCAAGTTGAAAGAAGACGGGCGGCCCAGCTGCAACAACAACATCAACCGCAACAGCAACAAATTGCAGACAAGCACCCTGCGTACCCGCAGGTGAACGCACCAGTACCTGCACCTCGCAGAAACCAATCGCCACTACTACACCAAGAACCAGTGGTCGGTCTAGAGAAAGCCATGTTTACCATCATAGGCATCCTGACCGACTTCCTGATGACCCTAGCCGCAGGCGCAGACTTAAAGGAGGCAGCCGGGAGGGGCCTAGCGGCACTCGCTCGGGTCCAGTACGGCCGCTAATACGAAAATCATCGATGATATTAACATTGAAAACAGCAACACATGAGAGAGAAAGCACGATACACACAACGAAAGAGACAGCACCATACGCGAGAGCGAGAAAGAAGGCAGTGAACGTTTTGACGTTAAGGCGCGCTAGAACCGACCCGCGAGTTGCGATGGCTAGCAAGAGCCACCTCCGGGCGGAACAGCGCGCCATACAAAGGTGGGCCTTCCGCGGCCTTGCAGTGCTGGTCCACCGAAGGATTATCCACCAACTCATCCCGTCAGAAGAGTACAAGTCGATACAAGCACTGGGTGTGCTTACCAATATCGACGGTCAAATACGACGCCTGTTCGCAGTGTACAAGCCGCCGCACTCACGCCTTATACCTGCCGAAATAAGGAAATTGCTAGACGCACGAGAACCCACTATTATAGTAGGCGACCTGAACTCCAAGCACACCCATTGGAACTCGAGTAAGACTAACAGAGACGGGATAGTTCTACTCCAAGATTCGGTGGACCATTGCTATGACGTCATCGGGCCGGATGAACCCACGCACTACCACCATAGTGACGATGGGGACGTCATAGACATCGTCATCTTCAAAGGTCTCAGAACACCTCCGACGCAAACGGTATACCCAGACCTTCCCTCGGACCACCGCCCGGTACTTCTGACACTTCAAGAGCTCCCAAGCAGGGTTGCCGCCCCCGCGAGGAGGCGGAAGATTTGCTGGGATGCCTTTCAGAAAGAAGCACAAGAACGTACCACCACGAGACCGATCTCAACTCCGGAAGACCTAGAAAAGGCAACAGAAGAGCTAACCACAGCTATCCAATCCTCCCTCGAGGCAGCATCGCACACCACCACGCCGGCAGAGAAGGTGCACCCACTCCCGGCGTGGATTAGGAACTTAATTAGCGAAAAAAGGGAGAAGAGAAAGCTGTGGCAACAGACTCGCTGTCCGCGCGTAAAAAGCGAGGTTAACGCGTTGGTGGAGCGCGTAAAAGCCGCCTTACGCGATTACGCCGCGCATAGCTGGGACGAGCATATAGATGCCATAACAGAGGATATGCCATCTATCCATCGTTTATGCCGCCAGCAATCGCAAACCCCGGAGCCTACCAGACCACTGGTCGGGAAGGACGGCCTTTTGAAATTTGTGGCCACAGACCGAGCAGAGATATTCGCCGAACACTTGGAGGCACAATTTCAACCCAACCCGACCAGTGACGTAACCCACGTTGAAGACGTCAAACGCCACGTAGAGAGCTACCTAGCGACACCACCGGACGAGACAGAAGGAGAGGAAGCGCCTATCGTTTTCTCACCGGGCAGGGTGCAGAGACAGATAAGGCGCCTTCCTAACAAGAAAGCCCCAGGGCTCGACGGTATATCGAACGAAGTGTTGAAACACCTTCCACCTCGAGCCCTGGCCACGCTGACCCGAATCTACAACGGGATAATGCGCTGTGGCCATTTTCCGAAAAGCTGGAGGACGGGAGTTGTGATAATGCTCCCCAAACCAGGAAAGAACCCCAAGAAACCCGAAAGCTACCGACCAATCACGCTGCTGAGCACCCTCTCGAAAACTTTCGAGAGGTTATTGCTCCCGCATTTGACTCCACACATTGCACCACGCGAGGAACAATACGGGTTCAGGTCGGAGCATTCCACAACTCTCCAGCTAACACGGATCATAAACGAAATGGCCACATGCCATAATAAAAAAGAATACGTGGTAGCAGTGCTGCTAGACATGGAGAAGGCCTTCGATCGCGTATGGCACGAAGGCCTGCTATACAAGCTATCGAAGAGCCCGACACCGAAGAAGATCTACGCCGTCATCAAGACCTTTTTAACTGACAGACGCATTACTGTCCGAGTTGAGGAGGCCCTATCAAGTGAGAAACCAGTGCTAGCCGGAGTACCACAAGGCAGCTGTTTATCTCCAACACTGTACTCGTGGTACACAAATGACATCCCGCTGATTGGCCACGCGAAGCTCGCCCTCTATGCAGATGACGCTGCATATTACGCCTCCTCAATTCGGACAGAAAATGCTGTAAAAAGACTACAGCCAACGTTAGACGCCCTGCCAGAATGGTTGTTAAAATGGTGAATGGCAGTGAACGTCGACAAGACCCAAGCCATCGTCATGGGACACTCCAACCTACCAACAAATTTGAAACTGTTAAACAAAGAAATCCCATGGGCCCCGGTGGTGAAATACCTCGGGGTCGAAATAGACAGAAACTTAAAATTTAACCGCCATGTGAAGACCATCGTGGGAAAGACAAAAGGAGCCCGTACAAGCCTAAGACCAGTACTACGATCTAAGCTACCACTCCGGGTGAAAGTCGCAATTTACAAGACCTACATCCGGCCCCGTCTTACGTATGCCGCCCCGGCGTGGTATGCCCAAATATCTAAAACCCTAAAAGGAAAACTACAAGTCCAAGAAAACCAAGCGCTCCGCGCTATCGTTGACGCGCCGCGCTACGCTCGAAACTCAACGATAGCACGCGACCTCAAGATGGAAAATATTGAAGCCTACGTCAAACGCCTTACCACAAAGTTATTCGCCACAGCGGACGCTTCAAGGCACCAACACCTAAAGGGCATCGCGCCCCTACACACCAGACCACCTGACGCACCCGGAAAGAGGAAAATGAAACCGTCTTCACGCATGCTCGTCCCACGGGAGGACGAAGAAGAAGAAGAAGAAGATGCGAGGGCGGATCCGCCGGTGGTCGCTGTCGCGGTCGCCGATCGGCTCGCTGGGCTTCCCCTAGGGCCACTAGGGGTCTCACCCGGTGTGCCTGACTCGCCCCGACACCAGTGACCACCGGTTCGTGGAAAAACCCGAGCAACCTTTACACCCAATGACGCGCTCATAGTAATGAGCGAAGACGAGCTAGGGGCAGAGGGCACAGCCCTGACTCCCTCTCCCCGTTCAACATTGACCTGAACGAGAAGAAGACCCGAGCCATACAAAGATTGTATAGCGCAGCCTTTATGCGCGGTACATTTTCCTGCGTAGTATTGCCGCGACCATTGCGGTATGCTACGTAGGACAAATGAGTTACCGGGGGGTAGTTGCCTCCCGAGGTACCGCAGGGGTAAGGAGTGGACACTCGAGACCTCCACCAGCCCCTAGAGGGTTGAAGAATCACGTCACTCAAAATCATTCAGTACTGCTCCGACCAACTTGGAAGAATAAACAATAAGAAGAAACCGAAGGAAATTTTACTACAGTCCATTACTCATCAACAATAAGATTGTTATTATGTACATAGTTATCGATGCACCTGGCCCCTCCGTACTAGATGAAGCTGCTGAGTAAGCTTTATTGTGCTTACTCAGCATGGAAACTCTTAGAACATAAGATTGTTATTATGTACATAGTAATGGATGCACCTGGCCCCTCCGTACTAGATGAAGCTGCTGAGTAAGCTTTATTGTGCTTACTCAGCATGGAAACTCTTAGAACATAAGATTGTTATTATGTACATAGTAATGGATGCACCTGGACCCTCCGTACTAGATGAAGCTGCTGAGTAAGCTTTATTGTGTTTACTGAGCATGGAAACTCTTAGAACATAAGATTGTTATTATGTACGTAGTTATGGATGCACCTGGCCCCTCCGTACTAGATGAAGCTAATGAGTAAGCTTTATTGTGCTTACTCAGCATGGAAACTCTTAGAACATAAGATTGTTATTATGTACATAGTTATGGATGCACCTGGCCCCTCCGTACTAGATGAAGCTGCTGAGTAAGCTTTATTGTGCTTACTCAGCATGGAAACTCTTAGAACATAAGATTGTTATTATGTACATAGTTATGGATGCACCTGGCCCCTCCATACTAGATGAAGCTGCTGAGTTAGCTTTATTGTGCTTACTCAGCATGGAAACTCTTAGAACATAAGATTGTTATTATGTACATAGTTATGGATGCACCTGGCCCCTCCATACTAGATGAAGCTGCTGAGTTAGCTTTATTGTGCTTACTCAGCATGGAAACTCTTAGAACATAAGATTGTTATTATGTACAGTCATAGTTATGGATGCACCTGGCCCCTCCGTACTAGATGAAGCTGCTGAGTAAGCTTTATTGTGCTTACTCAGCATGGAAACTCTTAGAACATAAGATTGTTATTATGTACATAGTTATGGATGCACCTGGCCCCTCCGTACTAGATGAAGCTGCTGAGTAAGCTTTATTGTGCTTACTCAGCATGGAAACTCTTAGAACATAAGATTGTTATTATGTACGTAGTTATGGATGCACGTGGCCCCTCCGTACTAGATGAAGCTGCTGAGTAAGCTGTAATGTGCTTACTCAGCATCAAAACTCTTAGAATATAGATTGTTATTATGTACATAGTTATGGATGCACCTGGCCCCTCCATACTAGATGAAGCTGCTGAGTAAGCTTTATTGTGCTTACTCAGGATCAAAACTCTTAGAATATAGATTGTTATTATGTACATAGTTATGGATGCACCTGGCCCCTCCGTACTAGATGAAGCTGCTGAGTGAGCTTTATTGTGCTTACTCAGCATCAAAACTCTTAGAATATAGATTGTTATTATGTACATAGTTATGGATGCACCTGGCCCCTCCGTACTAGATGAAGCTGCTGAGTAAGCTTTATTGTGCTTACTCAGCATCAAAACTCTTAGAATATAGATTGTTATTATGTACATAGTTATGGATGCACCTGGCCCCTCCGTACTAGATGAAGCTGCTGAGTGAGCTTTATTGTGCTTACTCAGCATCAAAACTCTTAGAATATAGATTGTTATTATGTACATAGTTATGGATGCACCTGGCCCCTCCGTACTAGATGAAGCTGCTGAGTAAGCTTTATTGTGCTTACTCAGCATCAAAACTCTTAGAATATAGATTGTTATTATGTACATAGTTATGGATGCACCTGGCCCCTCTGGTCTAGATGAAGCTGCTGAGTAAGCTTTATTGTGCTTACTCAGCATCAAAACTCTTAGAATATAGATTGTTATTATGTACATAGTTATGGATGCACCTGGCCCCTCCATACTAGATGAAGCTGCTGAGTGAGCTTTATTGTGCTTACTCAGCATCAAAACTCTTAGAATATAGATTGTTATTATGTACATAGTTATGGATGCACCTGGCCCCTCCGTACTAGATGAAGCTGCTGAGTAAGCTTTATTGTGCTTACTCAGCATCAAAACTCTTAGAATATAGATTGTTATTATGTACATAGTTATGGATGCACCTGGCCCCTCTGGTCTAGATGAAGCTGCTGAGTAAGCTTTATTGTGCTTACTCAGCATCAAAACTCTTAGAATATAGATTGTTATTATGTACATAGTTATGGATGCAGCTGGCCCCTCCGTACTAGATGAAGCTGCTGAGTGAGCTTTATTGTGCTTACTCAGCATCAAAACTCTTAGAATATAGATTGTTATTATGTACATAGTTATGGATGCACCTGGCCCCTCCGTACTAGACGAAGCTGCTGAGTAAGCTGTATTGTGCTTACTCAGCATGGAAACTCTTAGAATATAAGATTGTTATTATGCAGACGCAGCTGCCTGTGTCTCGGCAGGTGTGAACTGTCCATGAACTTTAGATCATAATTATATTAGCCTCCAAATCGGCAACACGTATTTTATTTTATAATTTTAATTTAATGAATAATTAGTTTTTAAATCAAGAATACGTACAAACAAATATAAAATTAATCACCATGGAAAAAACTGTCATTACATTTCATCACCCTTGACGGTCGTCGAGCATGTTTAGTGTATCGAGCTGTCAAAAGGATATCATGCTTTTGACATAGAAACTGACACACACTGACAGAACTGTCATCATTACGATCTTGACGTAGGCAGAGATCTTATTATTTTGTCTATGCTGTGCCCAAGAATATTTCTTTTGCTTTTTCACCAGCGTGGTGATGGATGGTGATGATGATGATGATGATGACGATGAAAAGCTTGAAATAAATCAATACTCACAAACTTTCGCGTTTATAATATTAGTAGGATTTGTGAGACAATGTAAGCTATGTTTCATTTTACAACATCTTGCCATGATTAGAATTATAAACGAAAAAGTTTATGAACAGCGTAGACCACCCGATCGGAACCCTGGTCGCTTCCACTAGTTCTATCATAAATTTGTTACTGTTTTAATATTTCACAAAAATTATTACACTCAGATATTTTTAAATTACAATGACCTGAAGTATGCGAGTAGAAGATTATGTTTATGGAGATTTGTGTATGCAAAAACACAAGCATATGAGCATACAATCTAACATTCTTAGGATTTCATATATATAATAGAGGATACACATAAATTTCACACTCAAAAATCAAGGTAACGCTGACAGTTTTCTTCGATTACCGTAGTTCATCAATTTCTTGCAGATACAATTTTGTCTAGATTTGTGGTAAGGCAACTCATGGATGCTGCACCACGATAATGCACCATCACCCAAAGCCATTAGCAAGATTTTTGATTTAGGTACGAGTAGGTCAATTATTTATAGATGTTACGTCTCAGCACGACTCTCCCTAAGTACCACCTGTCTCACTTATATTATAAATGTGAAAGTTTGGATGGATAAATATGGTTGTATGTTACTCAAAAACAGCAGAACGGCTGAAACTGAGAACGGATCTGGATGAAATTTAGCACAGAGATAGATTATAGTCTGGAATAGCACATAGGCTACTTTTCATCATCATCATCATCATCATCCATCACCACGCGGGTGAATAAGCGTAATATTCTTGGGCATACAGCATAGAGAAAATAACAAGATCTCCGCATACAACAAGATCGTAATGGTGACAGTTCTGTCAAAGTTTGTGTCAGTTTCTAATAGTTTAGTCAAAAGCACACTATCATTTTGATAGCTCGATACACTAGACATGCTCGATGACCATCAAGGGTGATGAAATGTAACACACAAATATCGTCAAGGGTAATGAAATGTAATGATAATTTTTTCCATTGTGATTAATTTTATATTTGTATGTATCATAAGTACTGTATTTTATTATTAGTGTTTACTGATTGATTTACTAAGTATTTAAATTTACTAATACTTTCATAGCAATTGCGTTTGACCATTTAAATATTTTATGACATTTTGGTAGATAGTTATGGTCTTGGAGAAGAAAATAAGATACACGAAGTACTAATCCTATGCAGGTGAAGTCGCGGGCACCAGCTAGTTAAACAATAAATAAATCTCCTGATAGTATATGAAACTAGCATAATGGAGATTGGCAGAATTTTAACAACTAGTCGCAGAAGCCATAATGTAAGAACTAAATTGAACATCTAAACAATGCTTTGTATTACTTATTTTTCGAACTTAAACTATAACATTCAACAACATTCACAATACAAGTTATATCAATAAATTATTTTTTACTTTTGTATCAATTTGGATCTAAAAACTAAGGCTAAAGGCTAGAATAAAAGTGACCATAGACTGCTTGTGGCATTTAAAACTGAACACTTTAGTGCTTCGAAGGGCATATTATACTAATTGTCATCTGATGACATTGATGTCGGTCTAGTGTGCTGTGTAGAGGCGAAACATGTGTCAAATCGTTTTTGGTTGATTGGGTTGTTTAGTGTGTGGCTTACTCTGTATACTTCCCGTTTGCAGTTTGTGCAGGAAGGAGGGTGGTTCACACCGCAACTCAGCCTTAATGCTTAAGCATTATTTTCTTCTAATATCCTTTTTGATAATGGATTACCGCAAAGTAACACCTGAATCAATAAATTATCGAGACTGATTGATGAGTTTTTTCCATTGTGATTAATTTTATATTTGTATGTATCATAGGTAATCCACAGCGAGCGACACTTGCACACTGATTTTAAATTTGACGAGTGAGAACCAAGTATCCCTGCTAGGGTTACATTTTTTTGCTTCATTAATTTTGACGTATTAGGCATCTGGAGACTTATATCTCTGGTTTTATACTAGCATCATTATACTCTCATACTGATAAAAACGGGGAGGTGCATGTACTTTATTAAACAAAAAATATTAAATATTAATACAATTTATAAATGACACTAGCTGACCCGCCAACGGCTTTACTCGCTAGTAGAAGTGCCGTTTTGGAACCTCGAGATCCTGTGTTCGATCCCGGGATCCCTGGGAACTATATGATTACCGGTTACTGACTTTTTCTGACAAAGAAATTTTGAAAGAGTTCCCTGTAGTTTGCAATAGAGTCGCCTCTTAGGAAATAGACTATAAACATGTCTAGCGAAACGTAGGCGTTTAAGACACCGCTGCTTCCCCCTTCGAGAATATATAGGCGAAACTATTTGTTACGTTGTGTAAAAAATAGTTTCGCCTGTAAAATGTAAGTAGGTATTGCAACTATTGCAGGCGATTCACTCAAGACCGCTAGACTGTGCCGTGGTGTTCACTTCTCTTGGTAGAGAGTAGGATATTCCTTGGTGGTGATGGATTATGATGAGTATGAATCAAATATAGAGCGTATGTTATAATTGTCTGTGAAGAAAAGTCAAAAACGTACCGGTTATTTCGCGATCCATGTTGTAAAAAGAGTTCATCTCGTGCTGCAATCTAGTGTATTAGAAATACCTACTTGTAAAAAACCGCCAATTCTTGCTTTGCTTGAGTTGAGAACACAGACTATACTATACTATACTATACACAGACTAATAAACAGATGTGTCATAGATTAGGGCTTTAAAGTCCTAACACACGCTCGGATTTGGTACGAACGGACCACGTACTTGGTCTGCTTTCGTACCAAATCCGAACGTCAGTTGAGTAGTCCGGCGTACATTATTATTAGTTGAGCAGTTTCCTGCAACTATACGATAGTGGGAAAGGGTGTAACGATAGATACCTGGTCTCCAATTGGGATGTCGGATTAATCTGGAGCTGATGGGTAGGCGTCTTGAGTTCCTCCGTGGAGACGTCTTGCTGTGAACGTCGTGCTGAAGGGGGTGACGAACTGTTCACTTGTAGTTATAGTGTTTGTATTGTCTTATGGATGCACTGGTTCCCGCACTCGCGTACGCGTATTTCTACGTCGGTAAAGGTTGGGGGCGGATCCGGGTCGTAGCGAAACGCGGCGGCGCAGAGTGGTTCTCGGGATTTAGCGTGCGCGCGAGCTGAATGCGTCTGGCTCACTGGTAAACACGGGCTGATTTAGGCAGTCACCCGCGACGAAGTCTATCGCGATGACTCGGGGCTGACAATGGCGGTTCCCATGCGGTCGTGACGCGGAAGCGGAGCGGTATACGTCCGCTAGCTTCGACTCTAAAACGGTGACTGGTTGCGCTGCTCTTCAGCCGCCTGCTTGTCGTTTGACACCTGCAGGACAGCGGCGGCGGAACGCGCGGGCGCGGGGCATTGCTTGAGGTGACGTCACGCTTTCGCTTGAACAATTATTATTACTAATTGAGTCCGCCTCGGTCCGCAGCGGATATGGTGTGCACCGTACCAAATTCGGAAGTGTGGATGGTTGGGCCGGAGACAAACTACGACTAGACGTGTCTTTAGATAAAGTCTGATTAATCTATGGCTTCGGCTGTGCCAAAGACCCAAAGACCCAAAGACCTTATACTTACTAACTAGACTGTGCACTATGGCGAAAATATCGGTCCGCGTGAGAGGGCTCCCGTTGGGAGTGTGTCCTTTTCTAATGTAGTGACCATGATCAAATAGAATACAGGACAAATTGCTTGTAAAAACTATTGTATCCTGATATATTGATCCTAACTAACTACTCTACATACACATACCAAATTTTTTGTAAGTAAAAATAACAACCAAACATGTTATGTACATATTTTTGGAATCTACATCACTTACCCTACACGTGAATTAAGTGTCTGAACTTCTGAAGTACAAGGTGTTTCAAAAGAAAGTTTATATTTATTTAGCTTACTGCGTGAATGTTTCACAGGCACATGTCAATATTCCGCCTAAATCAACGCTACGCCAATACTTGTTTTTTTTTTGTCATATTATTTGCCAGCTTTGATAGTCATAGCATCAAATATTAGAGCGACGTCAATTTCACCCTTTTCAGCCTTATCCGTCAAGAATTCTATCATTTCTGCCATAAAATCCAGGTCGCATTTATGCGTCGCCAATATCCTTCGCAGAGTTGCAGGTCGAGGTAAAGGGATTCGATTCCTCAAAAAATATTAGGCTTTACCCGAATAATCATATAATGAAAAATAAACGGTTTAATTTTATCTCAATATTTATTAGACGTGTTTTTTTTTGTCGTTTTAATCTTGTGTGAATGCATTCTAAATTATGTTGGATCATCTGTTCGAATTCAGAATAACTATCACATTATTTTTAATAAACATTTTAGGTTATCAAAAGTTGTGTAACGTCTTTTCAGGTAGTAAGACTTCCCCCCCGAAGGGTTCTCGCATTGACGTGGCGGGGGGGCTCAGTAACCGTGGCTAGGTACACCACGGTGAAGCCAAGAGGAACCCAGGGGCCGCGCCGGCGTTGGGGTGCGCTGGCCGGCTCAGGCGGGCCGCTCCTATGGGCTTTGGCCGCCAAGTCCACATAGGAGTGGCGGGGTCCGGGCGCTTTGGCGCAGACTCGAGGAGGTGGGGCCCGGGCGCTTTGGCGCAGGCTCGAGGAGGTGGGGCCCGGGCGCTTTGGCGCAGGCTCGAGGAGCTGGGGCCCGGGCACTTTGGTGCAGGCTCGAGGAGGTGGGGTCCGGGCGCTCGGCGCAGACTCGAGGAGGTGGGGTCGCGGGGGGACTATCCCTTGTGGCTGACGTAGCAGGCGGTGGGGCTACGTATCCGATCCACCGCAAGGAGACCACGGGCGACCAGACACGGGGAAGTCTGGCGCCCATTGTTGGCGAGTTTGGTCTCCGAGGCAGTTGCGGCGCGCCATGTGTTCTGGCGTGCCGCGAAGAGAAGGGTCCGGCAACGGACAGCCACGGCGGGTTCGCGGTCGTGTGAAAAATCTGTCCCGCGTTCCCGCCGAGGGCGGCAGTGACGGAACACCCCGGGGTTTTGGTGGGTATACGGACTCCCACATAACCACCTCCCTCCCCGTGGTGGGTGGTATCCATAAAGGATTTCCCCGGGACAAAAAAAAAAAAAAAAAAAAAGGTAGTAAGACTTCCCCCCCGAAGGGTTCTCGCATTGACGTGGCGGGGGGGCTCAGTAACCGTGGCTAGGTACACCACGGTGAAGCCAAGAGGAACCCAGGGGCCGCGCCGGCGTTGGGGTGCGCTGGCCGGCTCAGGCGGGCCGCTCCTATGGGCTTTGGCCGCCAAGTCCACATAGGAGTGGCGGGGTCCGGGCGCTTTGGCGCAGACTCGAGGAGGTGGGGCCCGGGCGCTTTGGCGCAGGCTCGAGTAGGTGGGGCCCGAGCGCTTTGGCGCAGGCTCGAGGAGGTGGGGCCCGGGCGCTTTGGCGCAGGCTCGAGGAGGTGGGGTCCGGGCGCTCGGCGCAGACTCGAGGAGGTGGGGTCGCGGGGGGGCTATCCCTTGTGGCTGACGTAGCAGGCGGTGGGGCTACGTATCCGACCCACCGCAGGGAGGCCACGGGCGACCAGACACGGGGAAGTCTGGCGCCCATTGTTGGCGAGTTTGGTCTCCGAGGCAGTTGCGGCGCGCCATGTGTTCTGGCGTGCCGCGAAGAGAAGGGTCCGGCAACGGACAGCCACGGTGGGTTCGCGGTCGTGTGGAAAATCTGTCCCGCGTTCCCGCCGAGGGCGGCAGTGACGGAACACCCCGGGGTTTTGGTGGGTATACGGACTCCCACATAACCACCTACCTCCCCGTGGTAGGTGGTATCCATAAAGGATTTCCCCGGGACAAAAAAAAAAAGGTAGTACGACTTTGACATCTCGATGTAATTTATTTTTACATGGTGAGGCAGTAGTCGGAGCAGATGCAGTTTGCGTGCAAACACTTTCCGTACCTAGTAATTATCATATTTCTGTCACTTTCTTGCAGTTTTATCGTTTTTGGTATTTGTCTTCTTTCTATAGGTAAGTACATATATTGCTTAAAACATCACAATTTTTTTGCGGGGCTCGATCTGTAAAGAAACTTAATACATGGTATACACGAGTAGACTGGCGTAGAGTGGTGAGATCAAAGCTTCTACTAGCAATCGTTGAAGAATTTTACTTTTGCCTTCTCATCGGACCCTCATCACCAAAATTTTAAAACGTTTAAATATTTGTTGTGCAACACATACTCGTATGTATTGACATGCGAATTTTAGTAAAATCTGTTCAGTAGAAGTAGAGTTATGTGAAAAAGCCGTTGCAAGATTTGAATCTTTAAGATTAATAGGTTAATGCACGTACTCGTTCTGATGATTTATTCTTTACTTTAGGAAATACATCTCCAATTTAAGACAGTCGGACAGTATCTACTTACGTACTATGGGGATACTATGGAATTGCAAAAATCGTAGATCAACAATATTCATGGTTTCCCTAAAGAATATTCAACAAACCACCATCTTGCATTTAGTATTACCAGGCCCAAACATTTGTGTACTACTTTTTACTCAGTCTCAATATTTAAAAAAAAGAAAAGGTTTTTATTGCAGCATAAGCATCAAAAACAGTTTTGGATCTAATTTATTATGTTTTATAGTAGTAAGTTTATGACGAACTCAAGGTGTAAAAATAGATAAAGCTAAGGTTCCCGCACTAGGCAAAGCCTGTATCGCGGGGACCTACGTACGATTTTATTTTACATGATTAATTGCCTCGAATTAACAAACAAATTGATGGAGTTATACAAAACTTAAATTACAGAATTAAAAATAAATAAACAACTCAAATAAGACGCTTTTTTTCTTAAATAAGATATACATACAGATTAATATAGGTCAATTTTAGTAGGTATCTAACCAATATTTTCTAGACAGCATGATTTTAAATATAATAATATGGGTCAATATACAGTATTTGTATTTTCAATGTTCCCCTAGGAAATTGATAGATATTGAATAAGTATTAAATATCTCACAAGTTCGCAATGTGTATGTATGTGTAATGTTATGGGCCAGAAGATTATTTCTATTTTTTTAAGTTTTATGGGCTCAAACATACAAATGTTAACAAATGTTATTTATTAATGATTATTATTTTAACTTATAAAATTCTATCGGTCTGAAATGTTATTAAACACTTTTTATCGTTTTATAAATTATGACTTAACTCTTTCAAGTTAAGTTTCTGAACAACAATTCAATGAAAATAAATTAAATTGAATATAAGATAAAACTACGAGTTAGTTTAATACGAATAACAATCAAACTACTTCTCACAAAATAAAACAGTTTTGGGTTAACCTATCAGTTTATTAAAGATATCAAAACAAAAATGTCCTTCAAAAATTAACTATTTATTAAAGAAACACCAAAAATTGTATCTTTATTATAAAGTCGTTCGAACTTGCGTTATAGATGTTCTTAAGGAAAAAGTAAGTTTTCTAAACAACTACAACTACTGTTGAAATAATTTCACTCACTTTAGAAATTTGGAATACATAAAAATCCAACCTTTTCTCACAAAGTTAAATAACAGTATTAAAGTATCGGTAGCACCTATCATTCTCAAGTTATAAGATATGAAACATTTATCATTGTTATAATTAAACCTTTGTAGTTATTACTTCATAAAGTAAAAACACAAAATCTGTATCTTCTTTATAAAATCAAGATTTTCAACTTTAAATGAATATTATCTATTTTAAAGAAAAAATCCAAATTTTATTGAAAACTTACAAAGACTTTTCTAATAACTTCTAATCAGTTTGAAATTTACATAATGACCTGTTACCCTGCATGAATATATTGGGCACAGGTAGTTTTTCACGTATTGTTCCTATTTAACATCTGCCACATCATCACCTAGTTAAAAAGGGTTCCATTGTTACCAAATACGTTCAGAAAGGTCACCAAGATATCTCCTTATTATTCGTCAAAATCAGATGAACACGCCCCGTTATGTCTATACCCATTATTTCAAAATGAAATCATCATCATCATCATCATCATCATCTCAGCCGTAGGACGTCCACTGCTGAACATAGGCCTCCCCCATGATTTTCCAAAAGGACCGGTTGGAAGCGGCTTGCATCCAACGTCGTCCTGCGACCTTCCTCAGGTCGTCTGTCCACCGTGTCGGTGGACGACCTACGCTGCGCTTGCCGGTCCGTGGTCTCCACTCCAGAACCTTTCGGCCCCATCGGCCATCTGTTCTGCGTGCTATGTGCCCTGCCCACTGCCACTTCAACTGGCTGATCTTCTGGGCTATGTCGGTGACTTTCGTTCTTCTACGGATCTCCTCATTTCTGATTCGATCACGTAGAGAAACCCCGAGCATAGCCCTCTCCATAGCTCGTTGTGCGACTTTGAGCTTGTCTATGAGGCCCATAGTAAGAGACCACGTTTCAGTGCCATAAGTCATCACTGGTAACACACATTGGTCGAAGACTCTTGTCTTGAGGCACTGAGGTATTTTTGACGAGAAGACTTCGCGAAGTTTCCGGAACGCTGCCCAGCCGAGTTGGATTCGACGATTGACCTCTTTCTCGAAGTTGGACCTGCCTAGTTTGACTGTCTGTCCCAGGTAGATGTACTCGTCAACAACTTCGAGAACTGAGTTCCCAACTGATATTGGGGTAGGTACAACATGGGCATTAGACATAATTTTCGTCTTATCCATGTTCATCTTAAGACCTACCCGTTGGGAAACTCGATGGAGGCCTTCGAGCATTGTACTGAGGTCTTCCATGGATTCTGCCATGACTACAATATCGTCGGCAAATCGAAGGTGAGTGATGTATTCGCCGTTAATATTAATGCCAAGTCCTTGCCATTCCAGAAGCTTGAAGGCGTCTTCCAATGTAGCGGTGAACAGTTTCGGAGATATAACGTCTCCCTGTCTCACGCCTCTTTGCAATGGAATTGCCTTCGAACTCTGCTCCTGTACTCGGACTGACATGTAGGCGTTTTTGTACAAACACAAACAAATCATCATGGGATCCTGAAATATCTTTAATTAATTAATTACTTTTTAAAGTACAACGAATTAACGAATGAATTATAAAAACTGTAGAATATTTAAATCAGTTTCAAAGTTTATGAATCATTCGATTACGTAAATTAAAAAAAAGCGAAATATACAATTTTCAACCATTTCTACCTAATTCGATGATTAGTTAAACTGGCAGGACGTCAGACAAGGACACACTCCCATCGGGAGCCCTCCCACCAGGACCACTTTTAACTAGCTACCGCCTTTAAGGAAATATCTGTCCTAATCTTAAGTATATAGATCTTAATTTAACTAAACAAAAATTATTGGTACACAGTCTAGTTATAAGTGTAAGGTCCGTAGACAGAGAAACCAATAGACAAAGGTACTCTGTAACCGCGACTGAGACAAAGATAGTTTGTCAACGTATGCGATGAATGTTGCCACAGTATCCGAACTCCCGGACGTTTTGGATGTTACAGGGAAAGGGTAAATATTTTAGGATCAATTAAATAAAACCAGATATGAGATTTTTCTTTTGTCTTTATAATCAATGTAGTTGATACAAAAATATAATTAATTATTGATTGCGGAACAATGTTAATTTCGTGTACAAATTTCTTACTTTTTCTTTTGGCTCCGATAGCTGTTTTGTGTACTTGTAAATTCGAATTTGAAGGTATTTCATGGTAATTGCTTTCATTAATAGAACTTTATGATCATTTAGAGGAGAATGATCATAAGAAATACCATGTTCTTTAAATAACTCTTTCCCTATACATTGGCGAATACATTGATTCATTAATTGTAGCAAAAGATTATTTCGTGTAAGTAGATTACTGCCCGATATTGTCCTTAAAACTTTTTCAGCAATTTCACAAAGGACGATTACATCAGCGGAAGGATAATGCAGACCGCCTTTATCCTTTTTTACAATTAATTTGTAACTGTTTTTGGAGGCAGTGTTAATCATTGACATCAAACAATTTTCACATTTCACCATCTTTGCTACTTTTGTTATAATGAAACCAGAAATATATATAATTATCTGCTTAGAAAATTCTGTAAGTCGTGAAGGATCGGCAAGGTAGTCATGATCAGTATCAATGTTAAAATACTCGGTTTCAGTTGGACTTTCGCTTTCTAAACTAGTGGAATGTTCCAAAAGGGGTAAAGTAGCATTTATTGATTTTTCATAACGCGAGTTAGTGTATGTTAAAATGCTTATATTTTCGAGAGATGTACAATTTCCTGTATCAATGTTTTTGAGTTCTCCATGAATGACTAATCTTTTGTACGCGGCTCGAAACTGTACCGCCGAGGGATTATTATTGAAACCGCCTTTAGATCGAATTGCACTAAAAAACGATTCCAAGTGATCCTGACTTAATTTATATGTAGGTAAGAATATCAACTCTGAGCTGGAGATAAGTTTTTTATATAAAAATTGCAAACCACGAATGCAGCACCTTAGTCCGATTATACACACCTTCCTATTACTTTGAACAACGTTTTGGCCATTTTCTAGTTTAAGACTACTTAAATAATCGAAGACTTCATTTAAGAACACATTGATATTCACAAAATTTTTCATATTTAGAGGTTTTTTATAACCATATGCATTGATATTTCGGCTATTTAAAATATCGAACAGATTATTTACTTTTCTAATAAAATCAACGGTGGGTGATGACCCTTGGAACTGTTCGAAATGATTTTCTTCACAAAACTCAATGGAATCAGCAACTGAATTGCTAAACGTCTGAACTGCCAGTTTAACTTTCATTATCTGTTTTACGAAGTTAATATGTGCTTTTCTTAATTTATTTGCTAGATGGAGACCTTCTTGTTCCTGCAAATCATGCAAAGATGTTATAAATGACCACTTTATGATTTTATCATCCCTAGTTTTTAAAACGTGTTTATTGCCGAGCAGATTTCTAACTAATTTCACCATATGTGGTGGATCAGGAAAGAAACACACTTCTTTATTAACACCCTCTATTTCAATGTTAAATACAGGGTTAACTTCGACATCATGTTCTATTTTGCAGCCTAATATTTTTGCCATCGCAAAATTTGAGGGACATCCATCACAAGTTATTGAAATAACATTTACGTTACAGGAATACAACAACTTAATGCAATCTGTTACAAGCTGTGACTTCTGTTCCGCAGTAACGCTTTCGATTAGAAAATACCCAACAGGTATTTTCCAAGAATCGTTTAGGGCTGTTACCATAAAAACTAGAGCCTGAGTAGCCATTCTAATATTATAGCCATCTAAATTGGCACCAATATTTATTGCGCCAATACATTCCCCACCATCTAGAGTCATAGCTTTTCTTATTGACATTTCATCAAATGAAAGGCACACATGAATATTTTTACCTGATGCATTTACTTTTGACTTTATTGCATGCAATGCCTCTTGGGTAAATCCGGGATTACCATCAACTGATCGATACCAACTAACCAATGTTTGCGGGTGTGGAAGGCAAGTATTAAATTGTTCTCTAACGTAAGAATAAGCACGTGGACTAATGAAATGCAAACATAATGCAAACTTTCAGTTTTTCAGTTTTTCCAACAACACCCAAAAACCGTTTAAGGAAATCTTTGTTACCGCTATCAATTGTGCTTAATATGTCAGCATCTTCATATGATATCAAGGATTTGAATTGTAGCTCTGAAATAATATCTGATAACTTAGCATTTCGTTTCATTAGACGCCTGTTTGTTTGCCGGACAGCACGTATTTTTTTTCGAAGATTTGCAACAGCCTCAGTTTTCTTCATTAAAGCCACTTTAAGTTTTTTCTTTCTTGGCGAATCTTCCTCTTCAGGTAATTGCAATTTTCTTTTGATAACCTTTTTAGTGCCTTTTATTTTTGTGTCATCTTAAAAATTGGCACTTGTAGATGTGGACGGTGCTGGATCAACACACTCCTCGGGTATTGAAATCTAAAACATTCAATCAAATAATAAAAAAACATATCCACAAGTACCACATTAATTTTTGTGAATATGTTAATCTCTTGGATCAGAATTTATACGAGTTTGTAATAACAAAAGGTTGTGATTTTCCATGGACTAATTACTGTCTGACAATATGTTTTAAAATAAAAACGAAAGATGACAAATGAGTCTAAAATCTGCTTGAAAAAACCTGTCTAAATAGTTTGCTGCTAATTATTTACCTACTTCTTAATGCTAGCAACACAAAATCTCGTTTAAACTTATTTTTGCCAAATGTGGTACAAGTTGAAATAAATTTAATTCTTGAAGGCAGCAAATCATATTTAATCAACGAAACTGTTTTCTTAGGAGCTATGGTTGAATGTATGTTCTAATAAATTCTTACCGCTATTGGTACAGCATCAGGATACAGAACTGTCTTTTTGTTCTTTTTTATAAGTTGTTTTTGTGGGAAATGATTGCTACATATTTTACAATATTTTGTGGGAATCCAATCTTTTCTCCCAGTTGCTTCGATCCATTTATTACGTAGGTCTGGATCAGCTGGAAACCTATCGATAAACATAGGTTAATGATTAATACTCGCAGTTAGTTCAGTTCTCTAAAATTATAAGTGTAATTTTATGTCAATCAAAATTACTATGAGAAATAATAAATCAAAATATGTTTTCGATGCCGAAGTCTTCCCGAAACACTGGATTATTATGGTATTTCGTATTTATTCACTTTCGAGTTTCGCCATATTGTCAAATAAATATTTTTTTATTGATGATCGGGGTATTATTTTTACAAAAACTGGCAACACTTACTTGTTGATGTTTATAGGTTATTGAATGATAAAACTCGATATTACGCTAATATTTTCCTTGTTTTAACGCGACTTGTTGTTACTCTATGCTAATATATAAATAATCATCACTGAGAAACTATAGATTAGGACAATAAAGTCGTACTTACGCGTGAAAAGACACACCGGCCATTTTCTTCTCACTGTCGCTTAAACATGATATAACACGACAACGCACCATTATATTTACTTCGATGTCTATATTAGGATAATTTCACCGTCTTTTCAATGGGCTGAAATCGATTTTTAACTAAATAACACACACAATTCGAACACCAAACACGATGAAGGCACGAACTGTCAAAGTTTGTTTCGCAATTCAAGTTGCCGACCTTGAAAAACCGGTTACACAATAAGGGACAAAAAAAAGAGTATTTGTGTCTTTGTCTTATGCATTCGTAATTGTATTATCACTCTCTTTCTTGTGTAAGTGATAAAGGTATCGTTATTAGGTCTATTGGTTTCTCTGTCTACGGTAAGGTCTTTGCAAAGACCTTACAGTTAGTAAAGCTCTCTACACACCATGCAATTTCGAATGCAACATACTGTAGCAAACTGCTGTGATCCAGCAAAATGTATCGTAGGTAGGCATGTTGTGACTCCCTTCCAACATGTTGGACGTCGTATCGTACGTCCTAGCATCCAGCAGATTGTTACAGCATATTGTAAGCCGCGTTGTAACGTGAGTAGTGCAATTGCATGCAATCTGGGCTCGATCGCGATCGTGCTGCCGCCCGTGGCTAGGGTCGCTGTGAATTTTATTAAATGAAATATGTAAATGGATGCAAAAATCTATATTACAGAAAAAACTATATTGATAAGAATTTCAGAAATCTATTAACTGACTTGCCACATTTGAGGAATAATAAAATAGTTATGGCGTATTTTTACTTTTCTTAGCAGCTGATGCTTTTTTCTTTGTGAAAATAATTGACACGCCATTGTTCCTTCCAATCCAAATGTTTCTAGACTAGAAATAATGATTTTAATGATTAAATAACATAATAATAGGTATTATATATTGTAATATTGCTGTGCATCTATTAACGTTCATATTAAAAATTAATGTTTATTGTCTCTCAGTCTCAGTAGGTATAGTTCAGCGAACGCAGCGAAGGCAATTGCAAGACCCGTTTTTAATATTTGGAGAGCATTTGAGCTATTTTCATTTACGTGTGCACGCTGTGGCGATCCAACGCGGAATAAAATTGTAATCGCCGCTGCAACGTGTATAGAGTACGTACAACCACGACTACAGCAGATTGCTACAGCATGTTGCGTTCGGGGTTGCATCGTATGTAGACACTTTTAGTGTAAGGACTGTAAAGTCTATCTATCTATCTATTTCTTAGATTATGGCCTCTGCGGTATTGCCGCAATTCCGCCAATGTCGCGTGGATAGGGTAGAAAACAAACGAAGGAGACCGGTCGGTGGAGGGAAGATTCATCGGATTCTGGATCATAAATTTTGCATCTGAGCATACAAACCTAAGGAAGACAAACACAAAACATAAGTACACAGGATGTAACATGCAAACATAAATAACTAGTTACGGGGAGCAGTTAGAATGGTATTAGTTTAAATATATCTAAAGTTTAATTTTGTTAGCACAAATACATTTGTTTAGTATATTTACAAAGGGGGTGAAAACAAGAGATAGGAGGGAATTGATGTTAGCAGGGTGAGGGATTTCTACTGGAAGCATGTCATGCAAAGAGCAGCGAAGTGACGTACAACTAAAAAAATATGGTCAGCTGTGCCTTCATCAAGTCCACATTCGCAGATGGAGTGGTCATGAATTCTAATTTTGGCTAAAATTACGGCTATTTTCTGGTTGGCAAATAGAGACTAAGTCATGAGAGTAAATTTTATAGTAGTTCCTGTTGCCATGTAGTGGAGCTTCTTTGGCACACATGTCTGCAGTTTCATTCTCTAGAATGCCTACGTGGCCAGGTATCCAGGCAAGAACTACATTCAGTCCAAGTCGATTTTCATAAAGGGATTCCTTTATTTTTAGGATATTTGGAAACATATGCTTTGATTTAAATTGGTTGGCAAGGATAGCTTGTAGACAGCTCTTTGAGTCAGTGAAAATAATTGCCTTAGCTATTTTGTAAGAAGTGGCATATTGAACAGCTTCAAGGCAATAGCTTCTCCAGTGAACACTGAAGCTAAAGGAGGGCATTTATAGTTAAGGATGATTCTATACTTGGGTATCCAAACAGCAGTACCTACGTCGTTGTCTGCGTCAACTTAGAGGCATCCGTATATTTTGCCACCCAATCTCTTCATTGGGAGTAAATTTTTTCAGAGAAAATTTTACAAGGATCTACTGAGAATTTGCCAATGCCAAAATTCAATATAATGGAGGGTTGATAAATTAAAGATTCATATTTAGTTGAGAATAGAGGATTAACAAAAACTGGACAATGGGATATGATCAGAATATCTGATGAAGCTACGAATTATACAGGGGAGGCTCTCCTCTGATGAGAATCCTTGGGAATTAAAAAGGTCATAGAGTTGCTTAATTTTACATAAAAGAAGATGTGAAGAAGTTTGAATAAGCTTAAAGAAAAACCTATCTGCAAGATATTGTCTGCGGAGATGAAGTGGGGGTTCCACACACTCAATTTCATTGCACCCAGTATAATACGCAGGCATTTGGATTGGATTTTGTTTAATTTCTCCATAGCTGCTTTATTGCCAGGGACCAGTAGAAAAGAGCCATAGTCTAGATGGCTACGGATAATTGCATTATACAGAATCTTTTGTGAGAATGAGTGGGATCCCCACCATGCTCCCGATAATGCGCGGAGAATATTTATTTTCCTTTCACATTTGGTGACAACAGAATTGAAGTGGGTAACACCAGTCAATCTCGAGTCTAGCCAAACTCCAAGAATCTTGACAGTGTTCTGCTGTGGGATGAGTTCAGTTTTATATGACAAGGTTATATTTAGGCACGCTTCTTTTTTTAGTAAAAATAACGGAACTACTCTTATAAGCCGATATGGATAGACCATGATCAGTTTCAATCACCAAGATATTCTAAAGCACAGTTTAGTTTATTTTCTGCTTCTTATACGGATTTGGTAGGTAAGAACAGGGCTAGATCATCTGCATACTGCAATACTTGACAAAAAGAGATAACTGACAGTTCAAGTTCCCGTGTGTACAGGCTGTAGAGGATAGGGCTAAGGACTGATCCTTGGGATAGGCCTTTCCAAACAGTTCTGGGGATAAAAATTAGTCTTTAGTTCTTATTAGGATAGTTCTTTGCATCAAGATTCTACTTGTGAAGTATACTACCTTTTTATAGTTTTAATATCTATGGTGTTCGTTGCTAGGTTGCTTGTTTATATTTGACTGCTATAAATAAAACTATTGTATTTCATATAATTATGTTTTTAATATCTAAAAACTTAATATGGTAGCAGAGCGTTTATAAAAGAATTACAAGATCATTGACAAAATGTCTACTGCAAAAATCGACCCTCTCACTAGAGAAAACTATGATACATGGGTGATTCAAGCTGAAGCCGTTCTTGTAAGACAAAAATTATGGAAATACATATAAAGCCCACTGATTAATGATGCATCTGCAAGTGACAAAGAAGGAGACAGACAGGCGAGGTCAGAACTTATCCTTATGATCGCTCCTTCTGAGCTCAAACAAATAAAAAAATGCACATCTGCAAAATCATTATGGGACAAGTTAAAAGCTTTATACGCCAGTAAAGGACCTGCAAGAAAAGCATCCTTATTAAAACAGCTTATCCTGACTAAATTAGATGGACTTGATGTACGCAGTCACCTTAACAAGTTTATGGATATAGTTGACAAATTAGCAGATATGGAGATAACTATAAATGAAGACCTATTAACAATCATGATGTTATATAGTCTTTCCCATGAGTATGAGAATTTCAGAGTCGCTATTGAATTGCGAGACACTCTTCCTAAGACTGATGAGTTGAAAACCAAAATCATTGAGAATATGAAGCACGGCATACTCAAAACAAGACCAATAACAATGATTCTCGATCCTGTACTCATGAGGAGTCCAACTATGCATCTTGTAAAATTTGTAAACGAGGAGGTAACATCTACAAACGCAAAAATCACAAAATATGTACAAACTGTTGGAAGAAAAACAATAACAAATCAAAACAAAAGAGTGACGATTCCCCTATAACCAATTTTGCTTCTCAGTGCCTTTTAAAATGCAACAAAAAGCCTAACGACAGCATTTGGGTATTATACAATGGGTGTACGTCACATATCAACGAGATCTTTTCAAAACGATGGAAAACACACACACAAAAACACAACACACGAAAACTTAATTTCGCAACAGATGAACATACTGCCGAGATTAAAGGAAAAGGTACAGTCTCTTTCATTACCAAAAATGGCACAGACATGGCAATCACTCATCTAAAAGATACACTGTATGTACCAAGTCTATGCACAAATTTGTTGTCAGTCAGTAAGATGACAGAAGCTGGCTGTTCTGTTATCTTCTCTAAGACCAAAGGGACGATCAACAATAACAACGCTGGAATAATTATCACAGCATACAAACAAAAAGATGGACTTTATTATGTCAAAACTATTGAAAACCAACAGAACAACATGGCAAATGATAATGATGAAGCACTTTCTACCTCAAAGAAGACATACTCATCAAACATCAATGACTGGCACAGAAAACTTGGTCACATGAACGCCAAAGATCTGAAAACCGCACTTAAAAGCGAAAAAATACTAGGGTTAAACTTTGATGCCACGACAACATTGACAGAGTGTGAACCGTGTATCCAAGCAAAACTGCATCGAGTATCTGCCCTCTGTGACAAAACAACTCAACGGACAACAGAACGCTTAGAAATTGTTCACAGTGACGTGTGTGGACCTATTCAAACGCCAACCGTAAGTGGTAATAAGTATTTTGTTACTTTTATTGATGACTACAGCAGATACTGTCGAGTCTTCTTAATGAAAAATAAGAACGAAGTATTGAACAAATTCAAGGAGTTCAAAGAGTTAGCAGAAACGCACACAGGAAACAAAATCAAGTTTTTACAATCAGACAACGGTAGTGAATATGTGAACAAAGAATTTGACACTTATATAAAACGCTGCGGAATAGAAAGAAGACTCACTGCACCATATACTCCTAACCAGAACGGAATTTCGGAACGAAAAAATCGTACCCTCGTGGAAAAGGCGAGAGCAATGATGATTGATGGAAAAACACCACTAAACTTATGGGGTGAAACTGTGATGACCGCCAACTATCTATCAAACAGAAGTATTAACAGCGCCATCCAGAATTAGACACCATTTGAACGGTGGGTTGGAAGAAAACCATGTGTCAATCATCTGTACATATTTGGCTGCAAGACTTATGTCCTAATAAAAGATAAAAATGGCCACAAATTTGCACCAAAAGCCATTCCAGGAATGTTTGCTGGTTATACTGAAACATCAAAAGCTTTCAGAATTTTCATTTCCTTGAAAAGAAAAATAATTATATCAAAGGACGTTAGAGTGATGAAAACAATGTTTTATAACGAATCAAATAAAAATGGACTCACGACTCTTTTCGATGAGGTACAGACAACAAAACTAAACCAGACGCAAACACAACGAAAACAAGTAGTTGTAACGTTTGACGACAAAAACGATACATTTCATGATGAAGATATGAATCAAAGCACTGAGGTTGTTCAACGACCAACTCATGTTGAAAGCGATTATGAATCACTTTCAGATTCATTAACGAATGATGACGAAAATGTAGAAAATAACGATCCCATTCACACAGGGTCTTTAAGAGACAGGTCAGAAATCACGGCTCCTAAGCGTTACGACGATTTTATCTTGGCTGCAGCTGAAGAAATTGAAAACCTTCACAAGCCTAAGGAACCTGCAAATTTTAAAGAAGCGATGGAATCTATTGACAGAGCGAAATGGCAAGAAGCTATGCTTGATGAAATAACATCATTAAAAGAGAACGAAACGTGGGATCTGGTGGACTTACCAAAAGGAAGAAAAGCATTACCATGTAAATGGGTTTATAAAGTCAAAATGAATCCAGATGGTTCTGTTGAAAGGTATAAGGCCAGAATGGTCATTAAGGGTTACTCTCAGCAACCTGGAGTAGACTATGATAAAACATTTAGCCCAGTAGTTCGTTTAAGCACTGTTCGAACACTGCTTGCTGTTGCTAATCAAGATAATTTAAAATTACTACAGGTCGACGTGTCAACCACCTTCCTTTATGGTACTGTTAAAGAAGAACTCTTTATGAGACAGCCTGAAGGGTTCCAGGATGGTACTATACGTGTTTGCAAATTAAAACGCAGTTTGTATGGCCTGAAGCAAGCACCGCGTTGTTGGAACACTTGCATTGGTGAGTTTTTAACAAAATCAGGATTTTAACAAAGTGACGCGGATCCATGTTAGTGCAGTAGGATCAGAGGCCAATCCAAAGTGTTTATTAGCCTTTATGTCGATGATGGACCTGTAGCGTATAACACAACATCAGCAGGAGAAGAATTTATCAAAGAATTAAAATCCAAATACAATATAAGGACAAAACCAGCTTCATATTTTCTTGGATTAGAAATAAACGTGTGCAAAGGTAAAAAGACTATTTCTGTTTGTCAAACGGCCTACATAAAGAAAATTTTAGAAAAATACAATATGACAAATTGCAAAACTGCACGAATGCCTATAATTAAGGAGAATGAGACGGAAGAGGAAGAGACCGTCAATAATAATTTCCAATACCGACAAGCCGTAGGTGCTTTGGCATTTTTGTCTGTAGGCACAAGGCCTGACATTTCTTATGCTGTGGGTGTTGCCTCGAGAAATCTAGAAACACCTACTAAAAAAGATATTGTTTTAGTGAAGCGCATATTCCGATACTTAAAAGGGACACAGAATATCGGCATTAACTACACAAGCAAGTCGTCTCCACACTTAATCTGCTACAGCGACGCAGATCATGCAGGAGACCAGACAACTGGTAGATCAACAACCGGACTAGTTTGCTTATTCTCTGGAGCTGCCATAAGCTGGAGAAGCCAGAAACAAGCAACTGTCTCCATCTCCTCAACAGAAGCGGAGATCATAGCAGCTAGCGAAACTGCACAAGAAATTTTGTGGTTAAATCGTCTGTTAAACGACTTGGTTCAAACAGAAAAAACCAGTTTTAAATCTAGACAATGGTTCAGCTGTAAAGCTCGCGCATAACCCTAAATATGAATACCACAGGCGCACAAAACACATAAAGTTGAAGCATTTCTTTGTAAGAGAATGTGTGACCAATGGAGAATTCTCGGTAAAGCAAGTTCCCTCAGCACTGCAATTAGCCGATATGCTAACGAAACCGCTTTTTGGGCCTAGGCAGCAGGAGTTGAGTTTAAAGATAGGGTTGAGGAATTTATCTCCATAAATTCTTTAAATTTCCGAGGATGTGAAGTATACTACCTTTTTATAGTTTTAATATCTATGGTGTTCGTTGCTAGGTTGCTTGTTTATATTTGACTGCTATAAATAAAACTATTGTATTTTCATATAATTATGTTTTTAATGTCTAAAAACTTAATACTACTTATGAATTGAGTCATCCTCCCAGGGATGCTCAGCTGAAACAATTTGTTTCTGAGCTCAGGGAGAAGAACATTGTCATAAGCAGAGGTGATATCAAGGAACACACCTATTAGGTATTCCTTGTTTATGAATGTGTGTTTTATTTCAGTTGTTAGGATGCAAAGACTACCAAGCGTGCTCATACCCTTTCTAAATCTAAATTGAGATTTAGCAATGAGGCATTTATTTTCAATCAACCATTCTAGTCTATTCTTTATAAGCAGTTCTGATATTTTTGCCAATACGCAGGACAAAGCAATAGGGCGATAGGAGTTGGGGCCAGATGCCACCTTACCTGGCTTCAACACTGGGATTATAATTTGAGTGCACCATGGTTCTGGTATAATACCTTGCTCATAAAAACAGTTAATGATATTTAATAGAAAAAAAATTGTTTTTACTGAGGCTCTAGTTATAAAAGAATAAGTAATCCCATCCAATCCAGGAGAAGAGTCTGTTAAACCATCCAGTGCTACCTGAATTTCATTATAAGTAAATATATCATCGATATTACCATAAGAGGAGAGGGGGTTGGGAATAGTGTGAGAGAGGGCCATGTGGACATAGGGTTGGGCAAGATTGTTGGCAAAGGACTCAATCCACGATGAAGCATCATTAGAGGATGCATTTGAGTAACTATAATAACCTCTGAACCTGCGTATTTGTCTCCATTCTAATGAAGGAGGAGTAGTGGGAGACAAACTTTCACAGAATTTAATCCATCCTGATTTTTTCTTTGTCGACAGTAACTTTCTTGATTCTGCAGCAGATCTTTGGTAGTCTACGAAATTGTTTGAGGTCATAGAGTTGTTATAATTAACCTATGCCTCTTTTCGGGTCCTGCTCTAGAACAGTCACGATCCCACCAGGGTGGAGATGATCTGATAACAGGGCGACGTTTAAGGGGGATGTGCTCATCAGCAGAGGCAGTGATGGATTCAATAAATGTTTAATAGCATAGTAAGAAGTTGTCAGGATTAGGGTTAGGGATTAGATCCAATTTATGGTCAAGGGTAGTTGAGTATGATTCCCAGTTAGCGCCTGAGAGTCTATACTTTAAAAGTGGGTTGGGGTGATTTGGGGAAGGGGATCTTTCAGGAAGATTAATTAGGATGGGGTAATGGTCACTTCCATAGGAAAGAGAGATAACTTACCAGGATAAAATGGCGGACAGGGATGGGGAACAGACTGTAAGATCAACAGCACTTCCTTGGTCTTGTAAAGGTCGGACTCTGCGAGTGCGGGATCCGTCATTTAGAACACAGAGATTTGCCTCGTCAAATATATCCAGTAGAGAGTAGCCAATTAGATCACAATTTGCAGAACCCCAAGAGGTGCGGTGAGCATTAAAGTCGCCCATTATTATGACAGGGGGAGGGACCGATAAAATGATTAACAAGATATCTGAGATTAGATAGGACTGAGGGTGGGGAATATAAAATGAAATAAATGTAATATCTTGGCAGATATTCTCAATTTTATGAGTGTGTAAGAATTGCCCGAATTTGATTGGCCTGATCTCTGTGCCTGCGGCTGGGTCAGACTCTATTTTGGAAACGTAAACAATGTAAGGCCCCGAGTCAGTCGACTCGTAAGATCTTATGCCGTCAACTACGATTGAGGGATGGGTATACACAGTTTGAATTGATGCGGACGCTGTCTCGCTGTCTGTAATTAGTTTTTTTACGCGGACAACCTGGGGAAATGGAGCCCATTTCGCCTGATTTCGGTTAAAATAAGCACACAAAACTCACCACCACCTATATAAAGGTTAATATATGTCTCAGGAAAAGGAAAATGGATCAAAATGGATGTATTTTCACTCAAAAACTGTAGCTAGTCTCACTAACATGTGTGTTCCCTATCACACCACTCTTCGCGATCCTACTGTAAGGTCTTTGGGCTGTGCACAGACAATTACATGTAGGTACTACCATAGATTAATCAGACAATTTAAAGCGCGTTCGAATAGGTTATTTGTGATCGTTTTTAGCGAAAATAACGCTAAAAACGCTCGAAAAAAGGGGCGTTCGAATTGGGAATCTGTGAGTGAAAATGTCGTTCAAAGGTGCGTTCGTTTAGATTATGAGGGCATTGGTGGCGTTGTCATTGATGGCTCTTTTGTTAAAGCGTTCGGAAAGCTCAAAAACGTTAATTTTGCCACTTTTGCCCATACCCTATCCGAACGCTCAACTGAGCATAAGACCTAAAATCGCATGATTATGCTGGCAAATACATAGCTGTCAAATAACGATCACAAACAACCATGCTCCGGACGTGGGTCAAAAATTGCACTTTTTGCTGGCAAAAATTCCTCTTTTTTAGCTTTCCGAGCGCTGAACAAAAAGAGGTATGAATGACATTTTCACCCACAGATTCTCAATTCGAACGCCCCTTGTAAGCTTTTTTTAGCGTTATATTCGCCAAAAACGATCATAAGTGATCTATTCGAACGCACTACATGTCTCTTTTTGTTCAGCGTTCGGTAACACTAAAACACACATAAATATAACAATAAATACATAAATATAATATAACACTGAAAGCTAAAAAAGTGCATTTTTTGACCCACGTACGGAGCATAGTTGTTTGTGATCGTTTTTTGACAATTATGTATTTGACAGCATAATCATGCGATTTTAGGTCTTATGCTCAGTTGAGCGTTCGAATAGGGTGTGAGCAAAAGAGGCAAAAATAACGTTTTTGAGCTTAACGAACGCTTTAACAAAAGAAAGAGCCATCAATGACAACGCCACCAATGCTAACCAAAAATAAAATAAGCTAACCGAACGCACCTATTTCTACTGTGTTTGACAGTGTTTGTGTGTGTGCTACTGTGGAAAAAAAACAATGAAGTTGGAATTGGAAGTTGTGAAATTAGCAAAAAAATAATTTATAAATAGTAAAAGAAGGTACTATGTACCTAGTTTCGCGAAATAAATTTAGGAAATATTGCAATATAGTGTATCTACCATGGTAAACTTTTTATATAAATGATGCGTCAAGAACTAAGCTCAACAATTTATTGCTAAAAACAACTACTCCTGAAAATCTCGTTTCGTTACGACTCCTCTCATGTGAAAAAGGTACGTAATTTATTGTTGTAAAAACATGTTTGAATATATCATAAATTATTGTAGGTTTTTATTCAAGGTTTAATTAAGGTTAGGTATTCAATAATAATTAGAACATGAGATTTCTTTAACTTTGATCCCAAGCCTCTACCTATATATGTAACTAAGGTCTAATGTAATAATTGTATAACTCTGAAAAGTTTAATGCATACAACTCAATGCCTATGACCATTTCCATCACCAAGATGCATTTCATTTTTCCTGATTATCAGTAAACCTTCAGTAGTTTTTAAATCAATGCTAAATTTAAAAAATTGGCACCTGGGCTGCATACCAGCAAGCTTTAGACCAAATAATGTTTGGCCAAGATTTGATCGAGCATTGCTAGGGCATCCTTTACTTCAACTTCAACTCTTCCTTATGGCTTTTGTAGGGGAGCCACTACAATTTCGCCAATGTCACGTAGTACGATAGACCACCAAACAAAGGAGGATTGTTTGGTAAAAGAGATCTGAATGGTAACTTATTTATTTATCCAAGCAAAAGAGATAGTGTTAACATCTGGAACAAAGATAGTTATTCTAACTACAAGACATACACAAACACAAACTCAACCAGAAAATATATAGATAAATTTAGTAAAGGAACAAGTTATGGGGAATTACACTTATATTTACAAAGTTTAACGACAACATTTGAGAGGAGACATTTGAAGGAGATGGGACGAGGGATATCAGGAGGAATTATATGGGCATCCTTTACCATTATCTCTCAAAAATGAGTTTGACGTATATAACTGTTTTATCTATGTTGATTTCAAATAGTGTGAATAGTTTTGGTGAGATGGGGTCACCCTGGCGCAATCCTCTTTCTATTTGGATCTCTTTTCCTTCATTCTCTAATTTAATTTTAGCTTTACTGTTAACCTAGATGTTTTTTAGTATTCTGATGTACTTCTTTTGGACACCTTGGTTCTTAAGTGCTTGCCAGATCATTTCACGCTCTATTGTGTCGAAAGCCTTACTGTAGTCCACGAAACAGCAGTAGAAGGTGAAATTGAACTCTTTGCTTTTTTCCAATAATTGTTTGATAACATAAATGTGGTCCAAAGTCGAATATCCGCTTCTGAATCCTGCCTGCTCTCTTGGCTGGTTTTCATCTAAAGTTTTAATTATTCTGCCGAGTATTACTTTAGCAAAGATTTTGTAAATATTTGATGAGAGGCTGATAGGTCTGTTAAGCAACGACCCACCATGGAAACCGATGACGCAGATTTACATTACCAACTCACATGAGGACGGTACTGCAGTTGCGCAATCAAGCCACCGGCGTTCTACCTACCAAGTGCTACACGGAATCAGACCACCGCGCATCGTGGAACCATCGTGTCAGCATTTCGAAATTGTTAACTTGCGGACCATTGTATTGATGAACACTCACTTTTTATTCTCACATCGAATGGATTGTCGTGTCTTATAATTATAAAATAAATGTATTATTTTAATTAATTAAATAACTTTAAAATAATTTCGGTTATTTTTGCATCCTCGACTTCAGCCGTACGTATTTGGTCTATAATTATTTATGCTATTTTTATCTACTTTTTTGTGAAGTATTATAGTAGATGTTGTCCATTGGTAAGGTATTATTTCGCTATGTAGTACTTCATTAAAATATGTTTGAGAACTGGTATGAGGTGGTGTTTATTTAGTATGATGAACTCGTTGGTAATACCGTCCAATCCTGAAGCTTTATCTTTTCTTTGAGTTTCCACAGCTTTACGTATTTCTGCAGATATTATGTCTGGTACTTCGCTTTCTCCTATTAGGATTGTTGGTTGTATATTATTTTTCCTTTCATACAGTTCCGAGAAAAAGCTAGTAGCTATAGACATAATTTCTGGACGACGTTTTTCACATTTGTGGTTCTTATTTACTAGGTTTGGTATCCAATTATGTTTCTCTAAAAGTTGTTTGTTTTCTTTTTTGATGCCTCCAGTTCTTTTTATGCATTCTTCCAGTAGTTCCAATCTGTATCTCTGACGGTCTTTTCTCATTTGTGTTTTAATTTTATTACTTATACTGGCTATTTCCTTTCTTATGATTTTTTACTTTTTAGGGATTGATATTAATTCTGCTCTTGATTGCAACAGTTCTTTAATTTGAGTTCCGATCCAGTTTATGCTCTTATTTTCGCCATAATGCTTGCTTTGTTTCTTAACATACAAAAGTCCTTGAAACTTGTTGTATTTTCCTTGTATATCGGAATCGTTTGTGTTTTCCATGAAATGTTCTAGTTTTTCTTTTTCAGTACTTTCCAATGCTAAGTTATTGGTTTTCGTCGCCATAAAAGGTCGGGTTCTCTTTAATGTATGAAGTTTTAATTTTGCTCTAACCATTCTGTGATTGCTGTTAAAATTAATATTGTTTATAACTCTACAATCTAGAAACTTATTACTTTTATTCGTTAAGATGTAGTCTATCTCGTTTTTATGGTAGCCATCTGGATTTATCCATGTCCATCTATTGTTCTGACGTTTTTTGTATAAACTGTTTAGTATTTTTAGGTTGTTTTCGTAAGCCAGTTGTATCATCATTTCACCATTTCTTGTCCTTTTTCCGGAAGAATATGGACCTAGTACAATTTCCTCGCCATCTCTTCTTTCTCCCGTTCTAGCATTAAAATCTCCCATTACTATCAAATTATTGTGTGAGTAGTTTTTTATTGCATCTGTTAGTATGGAGTAGAAGATCTCAATTTCTGTTTTGCTAGATTTTTCAGTCGGGTAGTAGACTTGAACAATTGTCCACTTTTCATTCTTCGGTGGTAGCTTTAGATTAAGTATAGCAATACGTTCTGATATACGAATAAATTCATCAATATGTGGTTTTAAATCTTTCTTTAACAAAAATCCTGTTCTGTATTGGCCCGGTGTTTCTCCCTTGTAGTATAATATAAAATCTTCATGGTCTTCTATGTTTTCTCCTAGACGTCGTATTTAACTCAGACCGACTATCGACCAGTGTATGTTATTTAAAGCCAGGATTAATTCCGTTAGGCTAATTATTATATGTTGCGATGTGTATTATATCTTCGTTTAGACGGCTTTTCTTGGAAAGAGTATATGGTTGACTTATCAATTTAGTTGGAGGGTAATAGTCTTCTTCCCCCACGGTGACTGGCCGGATTGGGGTGTCTTTACAAAAAGTTGGTTTCGTTACATTTGTTTTATTTTGGTTCCGGTTGTCGATGCACTTTACAAGTTTTTTGGAATCTCCGACAGTGAAGCCGATCTTCCCCGTTCAACGTAGTTGAGTATGTTAGGTTTTATAATGTCTTTCCCTGGGGGTTTGATGGTGGGTTTGATTTGTCGGTGTGCTAGTGTAGTTGTAGCCTTTTGTTTGATTGGAGTAGTTCGGAGAATCTGACTCTTCTCTTTTCCTTTTCTCTGCGTTATTGTCTCTGTTTTTCTTCACTGCTAATTTATCGTATTTAATAAACGCTATGTTTCCTTTTTTCCTTTCTTCTTCAACCTGTAATTGTAGCTGCTTCCTTTTTTCCAACACTTCTTTGGAGAAGTCTTCTTTGATATATATACCTTTGGGAAGTTTGGACTTGTTTCGTAGTATGATATGCTTTTTCCATAACGTGGTGATAGAAACAACGATGGGGCGATTTTTACTGTTTATCTGTTTCCCAATTCTGTATATATTACTAATTTCGTTACTCTCAATGTGTGTTCCTGAGTCGATTATGGCTTCTTTTATGTAGTCGACAAGCTCGCCTTCTGGTTTCCCCTTTTCTTCAACTCCAAAAAATACCAAGTTGTTTTTTCTCTACTCATTTTTCAAGTAGGTCACCTCATGTTGTAGTTCAGAAACTTTTGATTTTAAAATATTATTTTCTTCCGTAATGCATTTCATTTTCTCATCAAGCGCCTCCATTACATTTTGAGTTACAGATTTTGATATAAGTGCTTGGTTGTTTAGTTTCTCATCCAGCATCGTTATAAGCCATTCCATATCTTTTTTCTCCATTTTTTTGGGGAGATTTCCTGTTATGGCAATACTGAAATTGTATGTCCAGTTGAATGAATGGATTGTCTCTTGTCAATGTCACTTGACAGATAAGTTGATTGTGTTGTGATATTGTCACGACTGACATTGGCCTATTGCTAACTTCACTTTAGTCTATGAGATTGCACTTTTTAGGTTATGTTTTATCTGATTTTGTTGTGATATTTTTCACAAAACATTGATTTCCACTGTGTTTTATTATTGATCTTCTTTGTTTTGGCGTTAATTAGACATTTGAGCAGAGACACTGTTGATCACACAATTTTTTGCACTGTATTTCCGTAAATTATCACTGATACGTACGTCTTAGCAGTTCAATGTTCGGAACCGGAAGTACGATATATAGTTCATAATAATATTATAATCTATTGCAGCCGCCGCCATCTAAGATTTGTATTTTGTGTTATGTTTTACGAATTTATTATGATTTATGATCGATCATACAAGAACACTATTACAATTTTAAAACGCATAGCAGTCATTCAAGTGTGACATTTCATATTTTAGATTATATAAAAAAGGTTATGATGTAAAAATAGTTTGTAACACTCACTACTGACGGCACCGCGAGAACCGCTTAGGGGTCTCGTCGATGCGCATGTTTATGTCAGTGGGCTGTTTCGAACGATTGAAGGTAGTTTCCGTACTGTTCTCTATATATCTACTGTGGTATGGGTCTCAGATGAAAGAGCTTTCTGACGAGAACACAAAAACTAATACATTAAATCTGAAATATGAGGGACCATCCAATATGGCGGACAAATTTTACCAAGCATTACTACGATGTGGGTATCAAATGAAAGAGGCACATAAGAATAAGACTGAGGTACGAAAATAATAAAACGTTACAAGAAGTAAATTACGGAATAATAATACAATACGGAAATTGTTTATTTTCTGAAGTCTGATTTCAGATGAGTTTTCTGAAGTCATTAACAGCTGCATTATGACAAAAGTACGCCTTGTTCAACATAAGACATACTTTGACTTATGTAATTTGGTGACACAGGCGTCACCAGCTTGGGTTTGCAATCTATCTAGGAGAAGGATACTCCAATATTGAACCCCGAATTGTGTTTTGTTAGGTAGAAAGCCTTAAGCTTTAAGAAAGCTTAAGGCTGAAATAAGTGTGTAATCCTACTCACACTGAAAAAAAGTATTGTTCCTATCAGTATACAAAGTAGGTTTTATCGAGCGTGTTTTCTTAAAGTCAAAATATGTTCTTAGTGCAATACCTAGTTTAGTACTAGGTATTTATTAATATTAATTATACTCTTAGTATGTATATATACCATGTACATAGTAGGTACATACTGAGTATGTAAAATTTTCAATAGTTGTTAGGCATAGCAGGCAAACAACCATGTAATAATGATGCATTATATGAATTGCACACACTTAAAAACATTCCTAATAATAACTATAAAATAAAAAATAATTAATGTAATAATATTATGTACTTACGTGTAATAATAAATAAAAAATAGGTTTTATTTAATTGCCCTAAAAAGAAGAGAATAATTTAATTTAAAGATTATTTTCTTCTTTTAAGGGATATTAAATAAAAAAACTGGCTATATCGATCTTGTGTCGATCATTGCAAGTAATTAAAAAAGGGATCGGTAGCCATTTCGATAAGCTTTTGCGATTATAACGATAACCCTAGCATGGAACTGTTAAATTACGTTTGAGATCGTCTATTTAATCGATTTTAACGATTGTTTTGTCAGCTTTGAAAATGCCCTCGATACAGCTTATCGACAGGCGACGAGAATGGAGATATTGTTTAGTTGCGTTTGATCTTACTAATATTATAAACGCGAAAGTTTGTATTTATGGATGAATGGATGTTTGTTATTCTATTTTTTTTTATACGGAAAGCAAACCGTGCCACTTAACTATACTTAGTTCGATAAAATTACTAAGGTTTAATGTTATGATATGATATTTAATTAACCTACTTGTCTGCTATAACATTTGACAGTGCGAATAAATAATTACATAATTACCGATAATTAAATATCATAACATAACATTAAACCTTATTAATTGTATCGTTATACTTTAGATGTAAACAAGAATTAATGCTAGTGAGACAGTTGGGAATTCGCATCAAACCATTTTGAAGTAATAGTTTTATTATACAATTTTATTGAAGAATTAAACAAATCATACTGAGAACAGTCAACCATCTGTTTAAATTTTTTGCCGTTGTTATGAATAACGGGCAAAGTCCCGATGGAGAACATAATGTTTCATTGGCGACATGTTTTGTCACCAATAAAACGCGTATCTCTCGCCATATCGCATAATCCATCAAGAGTCAAACCTCCAGACACAATAGAAATTCCATTGTTATAATGACATCAACACGTGAGAGGATATATCACGCCATATCATAACCCTAATCGAATCCTATCCTATCCCTAAACACATCCTATCCTATCTCGCCATATCCTTTCCCTAATTGAATCCTATCCTATCCCTAAACATATCCTATCCTATCTTGCAATATCCTTTCCCTAATCGAATCCTATCTTATACCTAAACATATCCTATCCTATCACGCCATATCCTTTCCCTAATCGAATACTATCCTATCCCTAAACATATTCTATCCTATTTCACCATATTATCCTTTCCCTAACCGTATGCTATGCTATCTCGCCATATCATATCCTATCTGCAGTGCAAGTACCTTAATGAAGCATATTTGGGTGCATTGGGGCTCCTTAACTCGCGCTAAGCGCTTCGACACGATTCGGGGACCAGTAAGTTCCTATTTAGGTGCAAGTTAGGTTACTATATAAATAATAGACTTTTGCAACACCACCAGGCCTTTTATGTATCCCAGTTGCTAACAAAATATGATTGAAATCTTGAAAAATGGCGGCTCTATGTCACTTCTGACAATTCCAGTAAGCAAAAATGTTAGTAAATTGATGACTGAAGCTGACAAAAGTGATATAGAGCCGCCATTTTTTTTATTTCAATCAACATTATTTAGCAACGGACATACATAATAGCCCTACAGGGAAAGGGCGTTACCAACGCGCTGCCGACCTCTAAGGAATTTAATGACCTTTTTAAAGGCCTTTTTAATCAACCCCATATCGTAGCGCAGAGGGAAAATCACTTATCAATACGACTTCGACATGGTATTTCAGACTTTGGCATTAAATCATAAATTTATTTGCATGAATTTGGGGTACAAAATTACGAAGATATTACAGCATATTATATAGGTACATAATATAATTCCCAACAAAATACTGCCTACATTGGTATTGCAAACTTTTGAAGAGATTATTAGCAAACCTATTATTATATTAAAACCTAAAATTTATAAACAATAATAATACATGAAATGTCAAAATATCGATTGAGTAAATAGAAAGAAAAATATTAATCATTACAGTTCAAATAATCCTTAATAGAGTAAAAACATTTATCTTATAACAAATCATATAGTTTTATCTTGAATTAATTTAAGCCATCGTCTTTGATTTTATCATTTCAATGATTTGTTCCATTTTTTAGGTAAAAAGTTTAATTCGCCATTTTTTTAATTTTTTTATGGCTTAACGATTTATTGCTCATAAAGAACGTAGTTCACTTACAATGAGCTTACAATACTAAAATTTATAACGAATTAAGAACTAGTTAATATTAAAACATACAATGGTAGTAATTCGCTTGTTCCGAACACCAAACTAAACTAGCGAACTAAAATCTGTTTTTAGTAAATATGTGGTATTTCTTATTCTGTGTATGCTAAAGTCTTAATTCGTATAACGCTTGCAAGTGACAATTCTTAAATCTGCCGTTTCTGTTTAATTGAGGGTAATTATGTTTAGTGCAAATTTAATCGTCATGCAAGTTCGTGCTCTCTAAACTAGTCTCAACTGATGTAAAACTACCCACATTTCAATAGAATAATCATATGTTTAGAATTATCATTCTAAGTGTTACTCGAATGTAGATTTTAGTATTAACATAATAAGATCTGTCGGTCTAGCGCTCGACGAGTCAACATCTCCTGAGGATGCCTCGTGTAGAGGCGAAACACGTGTCGAATCGGTTTTGGTTTAGTTTCTTGTGTTTTTTATTTTGTATTCTTCCTATTAGCATTTTATGCGGGTGGTGCACGCCCCCAAATAGGCCAAAATCATTGTTTTCTTTTCAGCGGAAGTGTCACTAAATATTTTTTAATATCGTTTTTTTTTATCGTTAGGTAACTTATTAAATAATTGTGCACCTTCAAACAAAATGTTTTATATTTTTAAAGTGAATAATATAACTCATACGCGTCGTGGGATACGGCGATTGTAAATAAAAGTAACCTTTATTATTCAATAAGTTTTTTTATAGATTCACATAAAACACTTGGTAAGTGAACCTTACCACAATATATTAGTGAAACAACATCTTAATGTATTTAATTCCAGCGCTACCTAAGCACCAGCATGAGTCTCCCAGCAGGCTCCAGCTCGCAGCCCCGTGCGTCCAGCCCTGAGCTGCTCCCGGAGTCTCCAGGGGACCCCTCGGATCCTCCATTGCCGGCCCACCTGGCAGATTCTGAGACTTTTACGCAAGCGGATGGTATTTACTTGTTCCAATATTAATGTTCTACACTTATATTATAAAGAGGAATTATTTGTTTGTTTGAATTGAATAGGCTCCGAAACTACTGGACCGATATGAAAAGTTATTTCACTATTAGAATCCTACATTTTTCCTGATGAACATAAGCTATGTAATATTTTGAAAAGTTAGGAATCTGTATGAACATTTCGATATATTAACGATGTTGTGGAACCACAGCCAAGGTGTGGAAAAAATACCAAATAAATCCTTACATCGTGTAAGCTTCGAAAACTATTGACCATATAATATAATAGTGGTTAGTGACCCTGACTGCTATGCCGGAGGTCGTGGGTTCGATTCCCACCCAGGATTTATGTTTGTGTAATGAGCACGATCATTTGTTCTGTGTCTGGGTGTAATTTATCTATAATATTTATGTATTTAGAAATATACAAGTATGTTTATCAGTTGTCTAGTACCCATAACACAAGCTCTGCTTAGCTTGGGACTAGATGGCGTTGTGTGATAGTTGTGGAATATTTATTTGTTTATTTATTTAATATTAGTCTATGCTTTTGCGTTTGACAATAAAGCAAAGTGACGTACTACAGTTTTATAGAAGACGTCAATATCTACAAAGAAGTCCACATTACCATAATGTATAACTACAGTTATGTCACAATAAATACTTTTTCATTTTAAATTATGTAATAGTAACGCCGTTACAAACCAGGCCACACATTAATTGTACCTTGGTATTAATCCTTATCTACTCTAATTGTAAAGAAGAAAGATATATGATTGTTTGTTTGTAATGGACATAAGTCAAACTACTTCTTTTTATATAATAGTCACTTTGATGAACATCAAAGTGACTCCCTCTCGCCTGATGGAAAGCGAAGATGGAGTGAAGAAGCAATGACCATTAGTGCAGCCGTAAGCTGCACTGCAAACACGTGACTTCGGCGAGGATTTCGGCTTGCAGCTCCCAGGGGGATCACTGAGATGTCATAATTCCTGAGTTGACATCTAACATCTCTACGTAACGTGTCGTGCACGTGAAACAGTACAAACTGTCATGTATCTAGGGCACACGTGACGCCTTCGAATACTTTTTCGGAAATTGTGCTAGGCTTCAGATCTGAGCAGTTCACTGCAACGATACGATTTCGTTACCTTTTCGCAAATATTTCATGGTAGGCTTACTGAAACTGCGTTACTGATTAATTGTGAAATTATGCTTAAACATTATGTAAAATAAAATTTTCTTATAATGTTTTCATTATCTTTACAGATAGAATTGTCAATCTATATGAGGACAGTCGAGATACTGTGGAGTATGATGTAGAGGCCGGAAGCACCGGAAGCACAGAGATAGCGCTGTGGTCTTGGCCTCGCGAATCCGGGAACGATGTGGAAAGGTCTAACTTGGACAATGAAAGAGGAATAGAAGACGATAACCCGAGACCGTCGAGTAGCTCAACTGTCGATGACAATACTAGAGACTCGACGAGATTGAACAATATGAACGACGACTCTAATTCCGCTTTCGCAGACGCTGAGCCTCCATCGAAAAAAGTTAGAATAAGCTCACCGAAGTCAGAGGAAATGGATGGAGAAACTTGCCCCATCTGCTTAGACTCTTGGGGTAATTCAGGAGATCATAGACTGGTCGCCCTCAAATGCGGACATTTATTCGGCTCTCAGTGTGTACAGCGATGGTTAAAAGCACAACCGGCCAAAGACAGATCTTGTCCGACATGCAAAAGCAAAGCTAGCATGAAAGACTTAAGGTACATATATGCTAGGAGGCTGGTCGCAGCTGACACGTCCCAAATTACAACATTGCAAACGCAGATAGAAACTATTCAAGCTGAAAAGTGTCGTTGTGAATTGGAGTTGCAGAAATCTAAAATTGCCCATCGAGCGTGCTCCATGCAGTTAGAAGTGTTACGTTCACTAATGAAGTCTCAAGTGAATAAAGAGCAACCGGTGAGAAAGTCCTGGAGGTTCGCTCTTGAGAAGAATTTGGAGATATGTCGAGACGGAGGCTGTCGTGTGTTAACATACAATTATAGGACATACGAGTTGTACGTCTCGCAGAAAAGCACCAATTACCTTTTCCCCGGTTATGGTATTCGGAAAGTGAGTTGTTTAGACTACAAATTAGGCCAGTTCGTACATTTACATCCGAAACCTATCAGAGACATAACGTACTCACAGCCTAGAGACTTGCTTTTGAGTGTCAGCCTGGACAGTTCAGCAAGGATCATCGAACGAGGCATTCTCAGTTGCACAGTCAACACGAGTGTACCACTGTGGTCTTGCTCGTGGGATTACTTAAGAAGCTATGAGTTTTTTGTAGGTGGAGTGGGTGGGGTTATACACCAATACGATGTCAGGAATCCAAGTCGTTACGTACAAATGCTGTCGGCTCCTGGAGACATGTCTCCGGTTGTGTCGTTATGTGCAACGGAGTTCGGGCTCCTATCCTGTCAATTAAACACATGCTGGTTATGGGTTGGGAGTAACAGGCAATGGGAGCCACGTTCCTTGCCAATAGATGGGTCCTTCATGTCGTTGTGCTATGATAATGAAACTCATAGAGCGTTGGTGTCATCTCGACCGAGTGCTAACGGTTCGGAACGGTCAAAGTTGAGTCTATGCAAGTTGAAGCCGAGTGTACCACCAGGTGAAGTCCATTTTGATGTTGAAGAGACCTTTAATGGATCATCGAGGTCTTCGTTGATGTCTCGTGCGAGTTGGGTTAAAGTGCCCGGAGCATCCTGGGTCGCTGCCCATTCTGAGAGTGATTCAGCTTTATATTTGCATGGTCTAGACGGATCGAGGACCATGTCATTGCCAGCAGCTGAACCTGCTCTAGATGTTAACTATGTAGAATTGAACGGCAACACTATTTTAGCAGCATTGTCTGCATCTAGGTTAAGGATTTATAAAGCTGTGCCAACGAATTCATGACGTTTGGATGAATTTTAAGACTGATATTGACAATTTTTAAAATTTTTATGTGTTATTAAGCGAAGAGTGAATATTAATGCTGGTTATTTTTTAGTTGAAATAAATTCTGTGCTTGTGTAAATATTAGGTGTCTATAAAAATAACCATATATTGTGAAGTGGACAATGTCATGAGTGATCAGATAATCATAAGAGTAACACACTCTGCTGTAGGATTCCGGGAGCGGGAGTCATGGATACACATTGAAACATCACAAATATGAAAGGAATTGAATCTGTGATCCCGCGGTTCAAAAGGGTCACTACCAACTGAGTTAACGAAGCGACAATCAAATATGTATATGCCCTAAAGTTCATTTTGCATGACTATATGCTGTGAAAGTATGGAAGTGGCTTTTATGGGGGTCCAGAATTACTTGTCCGATATAACTAAAGAACTAAATACGATTTGGAAATTAATTGCATGAAAGAAATAGTCATAAACAAAGTTTTGGTTACATGATTTTTTTATTTGCGGAGTCCATAAAACAGTACCTTGCAACGTTTTAATATTTTAAAAGTTTATATGACAGAATCTTTACAAAGTGCGACTCGGACTCGCGCATGAAGGATTCCGTACCATTATCTATAAATCTCCCATACAACAGACGATTTTTTCCCTGTTTTTACGGAAACCTTCGTGCGCGAGTCCGACTCGTACTTGGCCGGTTTTTAGCATTTGTTGTTATAGCGGCAACAGAAATCCATTATTTCTTATACATCTGTGAAAATGTCATCTGTATAACTATCACGGTTCATGAGATGCAGCCTGGTGACAGACGGACGGACGCACAGCGACGTCTTGGTGATGGGGTCCCGTTTTTACCCTTTGGGTACGGAATTCCTAAACGGACTGAAACTCTGGTCTGATTTCGCCATTGTTACTGAAGGCCATTCTACTGAAGGCGCGGTCCAATCCTAATTTTAAAACAATTTACGATGCTTTACATAAGGTTGAGAATTACTTCTCAATATCGGACGATGTAATTCGAAGATGCAATTGAATACGTTCTACTACTTTTTATATTTATTTCGTACAATCAAATGATTAAATGTTAATGATAAAGGATTCATTATTTCACTAGTAAATTTCATTGGGAATTCGATATGTCGAATATGATACATTCATTGAAATATATTTGCACATAATTGAATAAAAATCCTTTTTCCCACGAAGCACGGAAGAATTGCAAAATTTAGGGAATGTTGCCGACTTTTTTCTATCGAGCCCAGTTTGCTCAATCGTGTTTTGGCTTCCATACTTCATAAGAACGTACCTATATTCAATTTACACTACGTTTTTTTTAAAACTTCGGTTATTAGGTTTAAGCGTCGAAAAACTAAGTTTTCGCGAAGTCGAATCATGAAATTGGGTCGTAATCTACACTCATTTCGTTTAAACTCCGCTTTGTTGAAGTTGATTAACAATGAAACCAGACCTTACTGGACATATAATAATAATAATAAAATCTGTTTATCCCTCAAAATGTACATCTATCTATACTAATATTATGAAGAGGAAAGATTTGTATGTAAATATGTTTGTAACGAATTGGCCCAAAAAGTACTAGACCGATTTTAAATTTTTTTTTCACAATTGGGAAAGCTACATTCACCCTGAGTAACATAGGCTCTATAAGATCCTCCATCATCCATCACTGCGCGGGTGAAACCGCGGAGAGCAGCTAGTTAGAAATATACTGTCACTGAATATTTCTGACAGTGAGTGCGGTTTGTAGATTGCAAACCCCGTTTTTTTGCTGTTTTTTTCCTTTGGCTAAAATTATTTTTGTGTTTTGCTAGTGAGTAGATTGAATCCCAAGAAGTTTTACAGAAAAACATGTAAGTAAAATTAAATACTTCATGACGAAAATTAATTTGAGCCAAATCTAAAATTCCATGCGGTATAACCCGCGGCACGTAACTCTAGCGCTGAGCAAAATGTGGAGGGGATAGCTGCGCATGGGTACAGTCGCGCACATGTGACAGAGAGAGACAAGAGTCCCTCGTCTTACATGTGACAGAGTGAGACAAGAGTCCTTCGTCCCTCTAGCCACCCTGTGATACCCAATTGTTGACTTCTGCGCAATAACGGTCAGCGCTAGAGTTACATGCTGCGTAAAGGGTGATTGGCGTACTCGCTGTCAATTTTAGTTCTACAATTGACCGCAAGGTGCCACTGTTCATTTTTTCGTACATGTTTTCACGGCAGTCGACAGCGAGCATTGATTGGTGTCAATGTTGTAAGCTCATGGTAGACCTACAGAATATAAAGTTAGAGTGGGTAATCAACCATACAATATGATGATAGTTGATAGTCACTTTTGAAATTAGCCTACTATATAGTACATGTATTTACATCACTGTATTATTGGGTCCGCAGACCCAATAAGAAAATCAATCTAAGCAGATGTGTGCCTTCTATTTCGAAATATAATCTACTATATAAAAATAAGTCAGGTTTCCTTCCTGACGCTATAACTCCAGAACGCACGAACCGATTTCCACGGTTTTGCATTCGTTGGAAAGGTCTCGGGCTCCGTGAGGTTTATAGTAAAGAAAATTCAGGAAAAATTTAAAAAGAAGAGCGGGAAAATCTTTTTTGACATACAGCGCCATCTCTGATACATAGCATGTACTACAAACCAATATTTTAAGTAGATGGCGCCAAACGAAATGTTACATAAAACGAAGCCATCTGGTGGCGAAACGGAGTTCGCAGGGTTTGCTAGTTGCTTATGTATAATTATTAATGATCATAGATCCCAACGATTAAAAATAATAATGAATTTAGTATTTACCAGATACATAAGATTTAGTAAGTCAGTAATACGCAGACGCTAACCAAAGGCTGTGAATTTGAAGTACGAAGGGCTGAGCGTAGCGTTGCGCGTGTAAAGCAGCGTTGAAGATAGAAAAACAAAGACTTTTCCCCGACACTATATTTTTACGTACCTATTGCATAGCCTGTAACAAAAAAGTGCAGTAATACTAAAACCACACACGCAGAATTTTGCATACAATTTGGACATAACTTCGTCACAGGAAGTACTTAGTAAACATTCCAAATTAGAAGTAACTAGAGTTAATCTAATACTCAAGCAGGTTCATCCCTGAAAAACTAGGCCAAAGACGGCAATTACCTCTTTGGCCTAAATGAAATAGGTAAACAAGGAGCCTATGCGGGGCCTGGGCTGTGGTGCGGAGCGATAAGAGGGCGGACAAGCAGGGTAGGGGGACGAAGGTGAATTAATAGTGAAAAATAGATAAACTGTCACTGTCGGTCTAGCGCTCGACGAGTCAACATCTCCTGAGGATGCCTCGTGTAGAGGCGAAACACGTGTCGAATCGGTTTTGGTTGATTTGGGGTTTCTTGTGTTTTTTATTTTGTATTCTTCCTATTAGCATTTTATGCGGGAGGGAGGGTGGTGCACGCCCCCAAATAGGCCAAAATCATTGTTTTCTTTTCAGCGGAAGTGTCACTAAATATTTTTAATATCATTTTTTTTAATAGTGAAAACTGACTGAAGAACACATTGACCCCAACGATCAAGAATATTTTTTAACATTGTATGTAATAAAAATTCAGATATTTTTTTAAACTATAAGCGATCTAAATGTTGATACTTTGCCATGGGAATCCTGACTAGGTACATATGCACACGTTTCAGTATTACTATACCGTTTTGTTACACAATGTATATATTAGTGTGTACGATGTGTTTGCCGCGTAAGGCGTTCGATCACTGACTAAATAATGGTTACTGGGTATTTTCCGTTCGTTGCCCGTGACACTACCGCGTGGCACTACCAGTAGAGTGAAGGGTAATTTTACTTTCCCGTGGCACTACTATTCCTATTGACTGATAAAACTCGTGTTATAAAATCTCCCGTGGATTACCTCATTACTCAGGGCACTACTAATACGAGTATATTATTTATTTTGTGCTAATACTAAGTGTTTACCTAAATCAAACAAAAGTAGTTAAAAATGTGTTCAAAAGATTTATTTTTTCTACCTCAGACTTACAACAAATTCAAGTTTACATCTACCCTATATAAAACATTTCATTTACTTAACAGTTCCTTAGATAAAAAAAACAAGATGTCATAAAACTGGAAATGTACCTACTCCTACACTTCGCACTACCAGTAGTGCCACAGGAAAGTAAAATTACCCTTTACTGGTAGTGTCACGGGCTACGAACGGTATTTTCTAGCAACAGCTGAAACATTATTATATAGTATGAATTAGTATGAACGACTGCACACACAATTCTGAGCGGTGTGAAGTAATTGTGTGTGCAGTCTTTCATACTAATTCATCAATAGGTACAGAAAAACCGTCTCCGGCTCGCCTCCTCCTTCGGGTCGTGTGTGTTTTCAGCTTAAGGCGCGGTCCAATCCTAATTTTAAAACAATTTACGATGCCTTACATAAAATTGACAATAAAATTGCTTACCAGAATGGACGATGTAACGCAAAAATTCAATTTAATACGTGCTAATACTTTATATATATATTTCGTACAATCATATGATTAAATTTTAATGATAAAAGAGTCCATAGTTCACTAGTAAATTTCATTGGGAATGCGAATATGATACATTCATTAAAATATATTTGCCAATAATTTAATAAAAATGCTTTTTCCCATGAAGCACGTAAGAAAAATTGCAAAATTTAGGAAATGTTGCCGATTTTTTTCTATCGAGCCAAGTTTGCTCCATCGTGTATTGGCTCCCATACTTCATAAGGCCTTATATTCAATTTACACTACGTTTTTTTCTAACTTCGGTTATTTGGTTTAAGCGTCGAAAAACTAAGTTTTCGCGAAGTTGTATCATTAAATTTGGAACTCATTTCGCCTTAATAGCTTTCTATGCGATGTGTATTAGAATGTCAGGATAATTACTTTGCTTTATTTTTGACCTGGCATTATTATTCATGCCCACAGAATCGAGTAAACCGTGAGTGAGCAATTATTAGAACACTTTACATGCCTTGTTGAACGCTCTACGCCACGCTAAACGCTACGCTTGTACTACAACTCGACCTTTTATTAATTACAATTCATTTATTTTGTAAATATAGTTTTAGTTCATAATGTGTTTTAGTTTTTAATTGGTTTGATATTAAAAGATTCCGTGAATATATTTTGCATTTTTTTATGTCAATAATTCAACAATCACAAGAACAGACGCATAACTGGAATTGCTGGTGGTCCGTTTTACTTAGCGCGGGAAATTATACAGTTTTCCTAACTTTACTCGTATTTTTTATTAGCCCGGGTTACTTATTCAGAACATGTTCTAAGCCGGGTTACTATTGTATAACATTATAAAGTGTGAAATAGTTTGTCGAAGTCGGTACCGTGCGCACAATATTGTGATAATAGGTAAGTACTTTTGAACTGTCGTGGTACCGACTAACAATGTTTTTTTTTTTACTATTAACAAGTGACTGCCCGCGACTTCTACAGTTGATTTACCACCAATTGTCTTTTTTAAATATGCCTTAGGTCAATAAGGAAGAAAAACAAGTACCTAATTATAATGATTTATTATTCAAATAGTCATACAAAAAAATACTCATTAATATCAATATCCATATCTTCAACACTTTCGTACCGTGATTTTGTTGTAGATAATATTAGGTATAATGTTCGTAGTTTGAGTACCTAACATTCTGCTGTTGTTTGTTTAACATAACTTTTATGGCGCCGTAGTTCACGAATTCTACATTTTCAGTTTCTATCAATATGTATTACCTTTGGCACTCTTCCTTAGCCAGTCTTTGAATCTGGGCCGTCTTTTAACCAGAATTCAATAAACTTCTGTTCCTATTAACTTTTTCCTAGAGGTAACCAGTTTTTTTGGAATCAGAATCAGTCATAAAAAATGTTTTTTGCCAATAAAATAATCATAAATTTGTTCGCTAGCAAAATGAAATGATTAGGTACATAATGGCACTGCCTTGATAAGTGGGGAATCCCCAGACAGAGCGCGCAGTTCCCTGCGTTCAGTAAAACAAATTATCAGTCGGTTACTAAAGTCGACTTATACGACGTGACGCGACTTATGCCGATCTGGACAGTACGTATTATAAGGTGTGCATACTATGGGTTGCAGACGAATGTGAAAACCGACCCAATAGCATTATACATAAATTCGAATACATAACCAAAACAGTAGTTGTACTAAAACAGCAAAACAGGGAAGTCTTGTTGAAAACAACAAATTTACTGTTAAAACAGTAGGGTTGGCAGCACTGCACAAGTCGTGTACAAGTACTTCAGTTGTCAGGGTGGTATTTTAAAAGGTTGCACATTATCAGGTCGAGCAATCCGCCCCGAGCACCATAAAGCCGGGTCCAGACATGATCATTTGACCGATCCTATCACCGTATCCGTATCTGCGTATTGTATCAAGCCCCGTATCAAGTTTTGGACGCCTCCGATTTGCTCCGTATCCGTATCTTCACAATAGTCATGATCGCGTATCAAATTGCCCAGTTCAGTTTCTGCTCTCGATCAAACATGTCGTCGCAGTTGGTTGAAATGTACGAGAATTTAGCAATTTCATGTGCCTGTTTTATTGTCATTCACAACATTCTAACCTCAAAACCAAAACAGAGACGATGGTGGCAAACGGAATTATTTAGAAACAGAAACAGACTTGGAGGAAGAGCTTTGATGAGAGACCTAAGATTTCAACACATAAGTGGTAAATACAAAAACTTCACTAAGGTACAGCACGTACCACGCCGCCCGCGATACCCGGCCACGAACTCGTGTACATATCAATGGGGAGGCAGTATGTGCGACCACTGGAAGACACAGCCAAGTATTGCACGATCCGTATGACACAGCCCGTATTTCGTGTACAATGCTACAAGGATCTTTTGGCACCTGGCCAAAATTTGAACTATCGGCGCCATCTTGTAAAACGTCATTTTTTACAGATAGCTGTAGTTGATGTTTGATAATATGATAGATTTGTAAAGGTTTCGTGGTTTTATATAATATATAAGGATCTTGAAATATGCCGAAAGTCATTAGGAGTGGTGTTAGAGAGGTGGTGCTACGAGTGAAGGATTCCTTTGAAAAAAAAAATCAATATATCACCCCCCTTATTCCATTTGAAAAAGTAAATGAAAAAATTGTGTTACCCAATATACTAATAAAATGAATATTATGTTGGCCAATGACACATATATTCTGCTTAAATTGTTAAAATAAAATATTATTTCCGGTATATCTTTACGTACAGTTATTAGAATTAGAAAAGAAGGAAATTTGGCTGAAGCATCACATAGTAAAATAATTCATAATATATATTTATTAGATAAAATTGTAATGGGCAATTTTGATATCGGTGTTCTTGGATAAAAGGTTCACGAATTTTATGCTTGGAGAAAAGAGATACCAACATTGAATAAGTTGCTCTGTCATCTTAAAGACGAGATTGGTTTCAAAGGCAGTCGAGAAACTCTTAGATGCTGTCTAAGAATTTCTCGACTGCCTTTGAAACGAATAAAAATGATTGGATTTTGGTTCAGCAAAACTAAGAGCAACAGAAAGGTAGGTACTAATGGAACGTAATGATATTACTGCATGGCGTGCTCGTTACCTCAAGGTATTGAAACATGTAATTTTATTCTATCTAAAAAGTAATAAGATCCTATGAAATAATGATGACACTGCCGCACCAATTCACATACTATAAAATTATTTTATTTCAGGCTGTAAATCATAATGACGAGGCAGAAAAACTACCTGCTGTCTATTTAAATGAGACTTATATTCTCTCCGGGCACACAGCTGGAAAGCGTTGGCAGAATGATGATGAAGGTATTGGTAAATTATTTATCTCGTTTTATTATTAAATATTAAAAAATATATATATCGCGTTATTATACTAATATTATCGGACTCAATATATGTATAATGCAATTTTCATTAAAATTGAGATGCACAAATGCATAATGAATAACTTTTTTCGTTACAGATGGAGTTTTAGAGCTCATCTCATGATGGAGGTAATCAAGGCTTCTTGAGAAAGCTTGTTTTGTTTTTAAATCTCGAACAAAGAGCGGAGATTACCATGATGACATGGAACATGCAAATTTAAAAAAAAAGGTCTTAGAAAAGTTAGCTCCTAATTTGAACGAGCCCAGTCTCATTATAATGGACAATGCTCCCTATCATAACACAAGTGTTAACAAACCGCCGAACGAATTTTGAATTTTCAGAAGAATATTAGTAACACAACTATTAGAAATTATAAACAGAAATAAACCTGAACCAGTATATGCTATCGATGCCATTTTAAAATGTGTAGGTCACAAGGTAATTATAACTTAAATGTTCTAATAACATTTACAATTTGTTCTACTCCTTACTTTTTATTTACTTCATAGAAATATTTTTTTTTTTTTACATTTTTTATGGTATTGGTACCTATTTCATCTTGATTCTTTTTTCTCAGATATTGCGATTACCTCCATATCATTGTGACCTTAATCCAATTGAAATGGTCTGGGCATCCATGCAACAAAATGTAGTTCGTGTAAATATTGGGAAGCCACCCAATCAAATGCCAGCTATGGTAAAGAATGCTTTCGATTTAATTTCGGTCGATGAATGGCGAAATCATTGTGCTCACGTCAAGAAGTTAGAAGAAGAATATCAAAAAAAGATGGATATTTGGATGAGCCTTTCATCATGCAATTATGCTCTAAAAGTGAAGAAAGCATGCTTTCTTCACGTCACTGCAGTGACGATGAAGATTTCAATAATATGCAGCCCCTCAATAAAGTCCACACAGAACATAACAATAGCAAAAAAAAATATTATTTAGTTTCATTAACATTAATTTATATTTTCTACCATATTGTATTGATGACCTCCTTGGTGTAGCGATTGATTATAGAATGACCGCTAATCAAGAGTTTGTGGGTTCAAATCCCGCCCGGGGCAATTGTTATTAGAACAACTATTTGTCAGTAAAGGTAATTATTTTCATGTTTTCACCTAAAAGTGAGAATTCTACGGATATTCATCATTGTAGTTAACCAGAGCTAGGAAAACATTACAGGCTTGTGACTGTAAAGCTGAGTTAAGAGGCCTCTTGACGTAATTACAACACTCTCCATTGTTGTTCTAGCTCAAATTACTCCTTTTGATACTTATTACTAACGCTGAATAAGATTTGGAAACACAATGCTGAGATAAGAATATTTTATCTAAGTTTTATTTAAGCCTTGTTAATTTGTTACTGGATAAATGATTTCTTGCTCCTTTGTCTCATTTCGCCTCCTTATTTCATTTGCAGGGCTTTGCATCTTAAATTCTATAAAACAATCACAATATCCAGACAGATAAATGTCTTCAACATAACATGATTAATTGACAAATATTTATTGAGCAATTAACTGATAATTAACCAATGACTTGGACATCTCTATACTGTCTTTTAGTCTACGAGAAATCCAAAGAGCAAGTGTCTCTATTCAATGATCAATTCCATCAATCATAACTCCATTATTTTAGAAGAATAATTTATTAAATTTAACATTTATCTTGGAGACATCTCATCTATCCGGAAAAAATCTAAAATCCCTAAATTCTAGAACTTACGTGAGTAAACTCGTCCAACGGAGTTAATCCAATCCCCTCTGGCAGGTGGCAATTCACTAGCACTTACACTTCACTTTGATTTTTTCACTTTCCACTTTTTACTTTATCGCGAACAGCTACTTTGGCTTCTTGACGGTAACTGGTTTGGACGGCCCACTTGTCCCCTTTTTATACTACCCAAGTGTCCGTATCTGGTCTTCATTCTGTCTCCGACTCAACCAATCAGACTCCTCGAGTACCCATTCCGACCAATAGAACCCTCGTTCCATTTTCAAATATTGATGAGCCATTGGTACCTTTCCAATTTTAAATTTATTTGAATTTAGAATAATGTACGTAAGCTGTCCTCATCTTGTCTTCGACCTAACCAATCAGGGGCCTTACCATGAGCTCTTAAAGCAGGACTTCTAGACAACTGCCCGGTTTATTCGTACCATGACAACGTTATAGCAGGCCTGCCCAGACCTACTATTCAAGAACCGCAGAAAAACCGTTCACCTGTTTTTTTGTATGGACTTTCGTTAACATGTCGCTCAGTTTATAAGCTTATAAACGTCTAGGCGTCCGCAGTGTTGGTTATAATAAATTGCTAAAATGCCAGAGACAACATTATCCATTCATCTTTGAGAAAACAATGTTCTAGCAGTTCACCAAAATGAGCGTCATGGTATGATTTTATTCAAAACTGTTTACGCCAGGTTTAAGAACTGCACGGAACTTGCATGGTTTTTATGAAGCTGATAGTAAGGCCCCTGATCCCTTGAATACACATTGTGAACCTACGTTCTTTTTTAAAATATTTATGATATGTTATTTTGTTATATGAGTTTTATTTGAATTTGGAACCTGTCCCCAAGCGTCCACAGCCTATTTACATCATTCAGCTGCCGTGATTCTGAATTATGTTAGTTAGTTAAAATATAAGTTAGATGAAGCCTTTTTATTATAAATTATTTAATTAAGGCAAAATGTCATAGTAAGTTACCTGTTAAAAAATTGTTATATTGACTTTTTTGTTTGAATATACTAATCTATACTTCTATAAAAAGTTATTTAATTTGTTAGATTTAATCTGTTAAGTTTAATCATTTCCAAGTATTGGAAATCTATACATAGAATTGGAAGCGTTAGTTTGCTAATCGTAGGAATATTAAGAATCTTAGTTAGTGCATATAACCTCTTAGCATTCACTTTGCTTTTATTAGGTATACTTTTGCATAAAATCCTGACTTATTAACTTCATTGACAGGAAGTTCTATAACTCCATGATCTATGTCTGATTTGAACTTTTTAGATATTTAATATTTCCAAAAGGTACTATTAGCCCCTAGATTAGATTTCCATCATACTGATGTATCTATATATATTTGTGAACGTAGCGGAACGCATTGCGGACCGTTACAACACTCATTTAGGTGAACTGTATGAATATTGTTTTCTCAAAGGTGAATGGATAATTATTGTCTCTGGCATTCTAACAATTTACTAGAACCAACATCGCAGACGTCTAGACGTTTGTAAGCTAATAAACTGAGTGGATTTAGAGCGACATGTTAACGAGAGTCCATATTAAAAAAAACAGGTGAACGGTTTTTCTGCGGTTCTTGAATGGTAGGCCTGTGCAGGCCTGCTTAAAGTTGTCATGGTACGAATAAACTGGGCAGTTGTCTAGAAGTCCTGCTTTAAGAGCTCATAGTAAGGCCCCAGATTACTTTAATGGTTCATTAAAGTAATCTGGGGCCTATATAATCGTACTTACGATCAATCTACATAGGTACGTACGTAAGTAAAATACCTTTGCAAAGAAATAAAACAACTGTCGTACATCATTTTGCTGTAGCCAATCAGAGCGCAGAACTCGTGTCTAGTAAATAATGTACTCAGATATTGTCAGAATCATAGTATATACTCATCTCCTTGGAGTATGTATGTATAGTCATCTCCCGTTGACTCGCGATTTTCCATATGCCCAATATAAATATATTTGATTATATATATATATATATATATATTTATACATAATTATATATATAAAATATTTGGCCAACACAACTTTTCCAGGAACTGCAACGTGTGTGGTTAACGCGACGCTAGCACGGATCATGTATACCCTTTTGAGCCATGGTTGTCTAACACGAAGAGTGACTATTTATTATTCGGGCTAATATATATCTATAAATTTTCCGTTAACTACTAATGATGGCCATTTTGTGTAATAAGTTGCATCTTTTTCATTTTTTATTTAATTAAAGTAATATGTAACGTGTAAGCAATCTAATCTAACAATACATGCACCAAGCATGCGTGTCATCAGAATTATTTTTTACAGTCACAGTCTTAAATTTTTATAAAATATTTAAGAAAACAGTTTTTTGACAGCGTTTTAATAAATGGAAAAATAAAACGTTTCCTCTTCAAACCTTTTTAAAAACATGTTTGGCCTCTTTCTCTTGAGGTGTCATTTACGCGAATATCTCAAAACTTTCTCAACTAAGACCAAGAAAATTACAAAGTATAATTATAATATATAATATTATAATTAAGTTACTATAGATATATTTAAATATATTAGTAATATAATATATTTAAATTATTATAATGTAAAAAAATGTGATGACACATACGCTAGGTGGATGTTTTGTTAGATTGCTTACACATTACTTTAATTAAATAAAATGAAAAAGAATTTCCTTTTTACTCAAAATGGCCATCATTAGTCATTATTAAAAATATATATAATAAAAATTACTACCCAAAAATTTTCCGTTCATTAACGGAACATTTTTGGGGTTTTCTCGAAAAACCACAGAAAATGCCCGAAAATAAATAATTCAATTCGTCTTAGAAAACCATGGCTCAAAAGGGTCTAAATGGTCCGTGCTAGCGTCGCCTTAAAACTGTCCACCATCACACTGACCATCACACTGACACTGTATTCAACTGTATTTAACTGTATTCAAGCTTAAATCAACTTATTCTGCCGATTTGAGAGTTTATTTTATGGCAACATTCATAACCATCGAAAGCAGTACTGGTAATCAAATGCTTTTAAATTTGAAATATGCAATAAATGCTCGTTTTAACTTCTACCTTTCTCGAAAGAAGATCATCGCATCAGAGCATCGTAATCGCCATACTGACACTGCAGTAGCGCATATGGCCACTAGAGAAGGTATTGAGAAGAAAGGAGGGACAACAATTTGATCCTTCAAAATTAAACGACGTATTACCAATCTTGGCCTAATAAAGAGCTGCAGAAAGTAGATTCAAGTGGATTAGAAGATTTTTGCAACAAATATGTTTGAATTATTTAAACAATAATTTTATTTATTTAATATAAAATTGTGGGGAAGATGTTGGATTATTGATTGTATTTTTCCCAAAATTTGGGATTTTCAATCAGGTTTTTGGGTAATCCAGATCGTGGACATCGGCAACACTGAATGCAACTCATTTACAGCGTTGCCAGAATTTTACTTTTGAAACATTTTGCGTTACTTTTGACCCTCTCATGGGACCTCTATGTTACACGACCCAAAATGTCTCAACTCAACACTCAAAAACATTTTTAATTGCTTATTTTACTATTTCATTATTTATATGATTGTCAAAAAGATTGTCCTCTGCTTGACTTTCTTATTATTCATATTCATTTATTCATAATACAGATTACATGTCAAAAAATACATTTAAGTGTTGAAATTTATAGAGAGAAAAATTCACATCCTCGGATGGGATTCGAACCCGCGTCGTTCGAACTCTCCGTGTCAGACGCCACTGACCAACTAGGCCACCGAGGTTCGGGTCCGAACATCGAATGTTAACTCTCTATCTGACTTTAACCGTCATACGGGGATGGACGGAGAGACGGGAATTTTTCTCTCTATAAATTTCAATGTTTGAGATTAGCACTAAAGCAGGCATTAGCGTTTTTAAAATTTAATTTAAGTGTTTAAAAATGTCAAGTTTAAGTATGTGCTTACAATTCTTTACTAAAATAAATACATTTACCTAAGTAAATAACTCAAAATCATAGGGTGTTTGCTCAACTATCCACTTCTTAAGTTTATTTTTATAGGATTGCATAGAGACGGCATGTTTTTATATCGTTTGGCAGTTTATTGTAGACAGTTGAAGCCATCACATGCACCAGCTTCGATGACTTGCCCGGTCGCCGTAGAATAGCACTCAGCGCCAGCGCCTTTCGAGTGTTATATTTATGAGAGTCCCCCAGTCTCATGACAGATTCTCTCTCGCGTACAGAGCCGTCTGAAGGATTACCATCGCAGGGACCGTAAGTATCCCGAGAGCCTTTTACTTAAAAATACGATTTAATTCGTTATTAAACTGATTAAAAAAGTGTGGTTCTCAATCAACTCCAGGTCAATTTGGCTGTATGTTTTTATTTTAAGTATGTTACGCAATTTTTCCTCCAATTATAAATAGGTTTGGTAATAATTGGTAGGTTACATTTCAGAGAAGTTACCATATACATTTTATCGACATTGCTGCAACCCTTTTTAAAACAAAATTCATATTTATAATAAGTATCTTAATCAATTTAATGGGTTGTGAACCGATTTACGATAATATTTTTGTTAGATAACAATTATTATCACGAATGAGTCATACATTTTTGAGTATCGTTAATTACAGAACCGAACATGTTTCCGATTTCTATTTTAGAAATAGCGAATACATTTCCTGACTGTGCTGTCAACGTGACAATTAAATCTGTTCATTTATGAAGAACAAAACCGACGAATAAAGTAAAAACTGAACTTAGTCCAGTATTGATAGAACTTGCATCAAAAGTAAAAAAAAAAACTACATGAATGAATAAGGCTCCACACATATGCGTGAAAAACAATGAAATGTTTCGACGAGGATTGTTAGCAGTTATTACCTACTTAATTCCATGAAATTACTTCTGGAAAAGAATCCGAAGAACCCACGAATGTATTAATGAATTTAAGGCATGAAAATACACGGACACTTTTAAAAAACTTCGTTGGCCTTTGCTGGCATCACAAGCAGTATGATTTGGCAATAATATTCTGTTTTCAGCCACCAAGAACCAAGAAACAAAAAAGTAGGTACTACAGATAGTGCGTTCGAATAGATACCTTGTGAGCGTTCTAATTCGGAATCTGTGTGTGAAAATGTCGTTCATGTTTCTTTTTGTTCAGCGTTAGAAAGCTAAAAAAGAGGTATTTTTGCCACCAAAAAGTGCAGCGTGGTTGTTTGTGATTGTTTTTTGACAGCTATGTATTTGACATCATAATCATGCGATTTTAAGTTTTATGCTCAGTTTAGCGTTCGAATAGGGTGTGGGTAAAAGTGGCAAAAATAACGTTTTGTAGCTTTACGATTGCTTTAACAAAAGATCCATCAATGACAACGCCAGCAATGCCCTCATAAGCTAAACCTAGATTGTAGTGTAGACCTCTACATTCGTCTTCCACATATTAATGTTACTTTTCTCTTGAAAATGTTACTTTTTGAGCTGTCTCATGTTATATTTGACTATCTGCCACTGGCAACACTGCTCATCATTTGGCAAACCTGACCTGAATTGTTGAAACCGACAACAACAAATAAAAACGTAAATATCTCTGAACAAATTGCATAAAACGTGATTTACTACAAGTAGTTATATGAGTTTTCTACGTACTTTAAATTTTATATAAAATATATCTAATTTATCAGGTGAGTTCTCTTATAATTAATCAATTTGTTACCATGTGCGGTAGGTGAGATCATGGTGTTGTGACCTGTTCATTTTACTTACAAAATACTAGCCGATGCTCAACAATGGCTATAATTCGACACTGCATTGCTACAATTGTTTATTGCAATGATTAGGTTATATATGCAGACTTTACCTTATCATTTATAATACAATGACATCTTTTACTTTCTTCATCCAAAAATTATCATAGGTCTGGGTTTGTTTGATTTAGAGTTATTATTGCTATAGCTGTGCACTTTGCACAGCAACAGCATTTCCTTACCTTACTGATCATTATCTATATAATGACATACACTCTAGAACAAGTCCTACATATTTTATGCCATACTAATGTCTATTGAATATTATTTTGTATAAACTGGATCACAGAAGAGCATACTATGAATATGTCATAGTTTAATTATGCTCCGTGTGCTACCTATTAACATACATATATATGTTATATATATTTGTGAGGCTGGCACAGGTTGTATTAACCAAAACTACATTGTGAGCATGCTGGTCGATTGGATAAAATTATTGATAAAAGACAGCCTGCAATATTGGTGATGCAGCTAGATCCATACTAGAGACAAGGTGATAAATGGTAGTTTATCGACTCAACAAGTTAATGGTGAAATCCATGCTCACATGGGTGGTTCATGTAACAATGTAATAATAGGTCAGATGACCAAGTCTGGCTTGTCTTGACCTGTGACTTTATAGCCTCTGGTGCACTATATTTGCTGCTTTGTGGTCGGAACTCGTTCTGCCTATTTTCTGATATATATTCAGTATGTTTAAAGTGCCCATAGCATTATAGTTTTGTAAAAAAGTGTTTGGAAGTGAAACATTGCAATTTTAGAGAGAAACATTAAAATTCTCAGACCCTGACCTGAACCCCTGTGTTCCAACAATTCATGTCAGATGCCATGTCCACAATGCTTCCGAGAGTTACAATGCAGTCACATTAACTCGACGCATCGCTGGAATGCGCGTCCCCGCCCGCTTCCCCCCGCATTCCCTTTTCTCGCCCGGCAGGTGTCAGTACGGTCAGCATCTTTGTTACTGACACATGCGTCGATAATTTGGCTTATTAATAACGGTAACAGGTTTAAACAGACACCTTCAATTTTCACAGAATATGTAGTTGTTTATTACCTTTCAAAATAAATAAATATTTTTTATTCATGTATCAAACTTTACTTTTCATAAATTTTTACTCAATCTTAATAAAGACACTTGGCTGGTTTTTTTTGCACACCATACTTGAGCGCCAAAATGACGTCACATGGTCAAGTGTCTAGTTAATGTGACCGCATTGTACTGTCTGAGCTTTGAATTTAGTTCTATTTGATTTTATCTGGGTTCAAATCACTCAATACATTGACACAAGAGTATGTTAAGTAAGCAATTTTGATAATTTTAGTATTATTGAACTTATCATTAAATAATGTTAGCAGTGAAATTTATGTTTGTTAACATCAAAGTGTGTTATCTGGCGACCTTGTTGGAGATTAAAATGCCTATACTAGCCTGCATGCGCAGGGACATCCAGATCTCTGAATGTTATATGTACCTTTGTACATAAAATTATAACTATTCAATGTGTAGCTATAGTCACCACGTTACCAACTGAGTCGTACATAGTTATACACTTTGTAATTGAAATACCAGGACATTTTTAACCAGGACTACTGGGGCGGAAGCTCCAAACTGGTGACATGTTCAAATCTACAGGCACGTAAGGCAAATCTGAGCAAGTACCTGGTAACAGCTGATTTTGATCTCAGCTTAACCTTCACTACAAAAAGTCTACCTAATGCCCGATTTACACTTCAATAAGTACAGTAGCAAGTTAAGAAACCGGCTAGTTAAGTAGCAAGCAGTAAGTTGTAAGTAGCATACAAACGTACGTGAGTAAGTAGTCATAAGTTACCATTTCGAAAAGAAGACTAGTCGCGTCAGTTATTTTGTTTAGTACTTACTTATTGTCTACAAATCTATGGACTGTACTAAACTCGCCTGTCTACATGCCGGCCAGTTAAGTTGGCGCGGTGCGGGAGACGCGAGAGAGAAGCCTACTTCGCACTATACTTGCCAAAAAATAGGATCGCTATCAACTCAACTAACGGCCCGTCCCAATAATCTATCTATCGCCGGTTTACCTTACTAGGGTTAGATATTTGACACTATTTATATGGACGTTATGTCAAATTTCTATCGGTAGTAAGGAAAACTGTGGATAGATAGATTATAGGGATCCCCCATTAATCAACAAGTTACTACTTAACTCGCGTGTGTCGTTCAAACGACAATAACAACTTAACTCGCCAATGTCACAAGTTAACTTGCTACTGTACTTATTGAAGTGTAAATTGCGCTTTAAAGACACTAGTAGGTAACACTAAAACTAGTAGTCTGTGGACAATATTTTGCAAAAGAGTGGAACTAATTGGCGACAGTGGGTTTTATACTTTATTTTACATGATTTAAGAATCGTGTCTGACTCAATCCTTACGTAACTTAACCTCCGGAAGGGGGTTAAATTAAGTAAAACCTTTTGAATTTTTGCATAACTTCCTTAAGGAAAGCGTGGTGGTGATTACTATATTTTTACACTATACTTTAAGGCGCGGTCCAATCCTAATTTTAAAACAATTTACGATGTTTTACACAAGGTTGAGAATTGCTTCTCAATATCGGACGATGTAATTCGAAGATTCAATTGAATATGTCCGAATACTTATTATATTTATTCCGTACAATTTTAATGATTAAATTTTAATGGTAAAAGGGGCCTTTACTAGTAAATTTCATTGGGATTTCGATTAACATTCATTGAAATATATTTGCACATAATTGAATAAAAATGGTTTTTCCCACAAAACACGTAAGTAAAATTGCAAAATTTAGGGAATATTGCCGATTTTTTTCTATCGAGCCAAGTTTGCTCATTCGTGTATTGGTTCCCATACTTCATAAGAACGTATATTCCGTTGTTTTTCCAACTTCGGTTATTAGGTTTAAGCGTCGAAAATTAATGTTTACTGATTGTTATACTAAGTATTTAAATTTACTTATATAATACTATTATAGTACGAGTAATTGCGTTTGACCATGTACATAACATTTTATTACATTTTAGTATAAAGATAGATATAAAACACTGTTTTAAACTATCACGGTTGTTCACTAAAGTTATATGATTATTAACGGGATATATACCGTGGTAAGGTTGTGGAATTAGCTCAGTTTCGGCGCAGTTACATGCACCATGTTCACGGGAAGACTGAAGAGTGCGGGTGGTTGGTCGAAAAGTTAAAAAGTTAGGTGCAGACATAACGATCTACCCGCTTTCTTAGTCTTTTGCTACGGTTATCACTGGAACTCGATCGTAAGTCCCGACAAAACACACTCACTGTATCACTGCGTATAGTATTTTGAACACATTTTGAACGGAGCTCATTCCACAACCTTACCACGGTAAATATCCCGTGATTAATCATATAACTTTAAAGATAGATATAGCTTTGGAGCAGATAATAAGCTCCTCGAAGTATACTAATCCTGCGCAGACGTAGTCGCGGGCACCAGCTAGTATTTAATACACGAAAGTTTGTATGAACGTATGTTTGTTACCCTTTCATACTCAAACGCCTGGGTCAATTTTGATGAAATTTGGCATGGAGGTAGATTCGGCGCTGGATTAACACATGAGATACTTTTCATTATCATCCATCACCACGTGGGTGAAACCGTGGGGCGCAGGTAGTCTGCACAAATAATAAAGAGGAAAGATTTGAAATGTAGAATCTACTTAACCGAAAAAATAACCTTTCACCAGTACAATGCTACATTATGCCTGAGTAACATAAGCTATATTTGAAATCATCATTCATCACCACGCGGGTTAATCCGCGGAGTGCAGTTCCTAAAGAATATAACTCAAGCAACATGATAGTAGGAAGTCCCTTTTGAAACACATTATATCAACTTGGCTTCAACTCAACGTCAACTCTACCTTAAGATGCAAGTTGGTAGCCGGCTACACATAGCAGCAGCAGACGACGTGTCGTCTCTTCATGTCGCCGCGACACGTCGTCACTTCATGTCGCTGCAGTCATGATTTTGAACCCGACTGCAGATGCATTTGAAAAGCGATACGCAACGTTTACTTTAAAAGCTTTTCAGTTGTTTTACTATAGGCAGATTGGTACCCACGAGTGGCACTACTGATCTGTCGGGCGACAGTGTCGTCTGCCGCTCGGCGACGCGTCGCTAACTACGAATGGTATTTCATATAAATACATAGAAACCAGTAGTGTCGCTGCGACACGTCGTTTGCTGCGGCTTCATTTAGCGGGCTACCAACTCGCACCTTTATATGGCTTTTGTAGGGTAATTTCGGAAAACCTACAACTTCAACGTCCAATATATTTTTTTTAATTTGACACTGATATTACAATGTACGGACTGGCAGAATTGTGGCAATTAATGATAGAAGCGACATCATCTTTTGACATGACGCTGGCACAAATGTTCTAAACAAATGCCATAATTTAAAAAAGAAGCCATTTCAGTATCACGTCAAGTCATAATAACAATGATATTGAAATTGTCACAATTTTTTTAATACGGTATTTGTGATCTCGGAAGTACCTACTTAATGTAAGTGTTGCAAAAATAGTTCAGAAATAAAAAAAATATGCTCGCGCTTCGCACGCGTGTTTTCAATACAAAATGTTTTTCGATAGTTTGGTTGGGGGAGTAGGGCTAGGAACAAAACGCTTTAATCTACTATACTTAGGCTTCAATATGATATGTGCATATCAAAAAATACTAAATATGTAGGTATTTATAAATATATTAACGACTGCCACGACTTCGCGTTCGCGTAGTAGGGCCGACATTCAGCCTCGCCATAGCTTCCCATCTTTTCTTTTATAAGAACAACTTGTCTCCTGACAATAATTAACACAACAATGTATCTCTTGTATCGTGATGGACAGCTGAAATTTTGACAGATTATGTTTTCCTGTTGCCGCGATAACAATAAATACTAAAAAACCGGCCAAGTGCTAGTCGGATTCCGTACCATTATCTATAAAATGGGCAAACAATAATTTCTCACAAATAATATCTGTTTTATATGTGGATTCGTCGACGGGACTAGATTTTTAGAGAGAGACAGAATATTCGTTTGTGGAACGATTTAATGATGGATTAAGATTTAATGACGTCTTTAAAAGTTAAATACCGTTTCTGCAGCTAGCTGTAAGAGGCTTAGAGCATACTAATTAAATACCATTATGTGGCTTCTAGTATTTATTTGATAGCTGTATATTTTTCAGTTTCAGAAATGGCCGGTATGGACCAAGTATTGCAGCATGTGGCCCAGACCATGGAGAAGCAGCTAGATGCTGAAATTGAAAGGTAAATTTAAACTTAGCCGTGGTTGTATGCCATCTACTTTAACAAACCTATTATCTATACAGATAAATATAATTTAAGTGTAATTCTAAAGTAACAGCTTTTCAATGCATATGAAAGTACATACTATATAACTACATACTTACATAAAAAAATATATTTTTAAAATATTTTGTCTGTCTGTTTGTTTGTTCCGGCTAATCTCTAAAACGGCTTAACGGGACTTGCAGTAGACTAGTTCTGACAACTTGTGTGTGTGTGTGTGTGCCAAAGGTTTATTTAGTATTTTAGTAAATATTGGTTGTATCCAATACACCACACACAAACAATTGTAAAACCTCAGGTTAGAACAAATTTAAATATGACTATGCCGACACCGCAGGAACAAAATATATAAAGAAAATCTGTATATCTGAAAAAATAAAGATCAAGGTACGCTATGATGTTGAGCTATGCCAAACATTTATTAGGCGTTGCTCAATCTTTTTATATCCATTTTTTATTTAGGTTCTGGCAGATAACTGATGTTGTAAGGAGTAACTTAGGCTGCTTTTATTATAGAAATAAACATAACTGTAACTGAGCTCACAGAGGGCAAATTCAAGTTGACTGTAAAACACTTCCTCCTTTTGTTTTAATAAAAAAAGCTTACTATAAAGTTCGACATTATACATTATATATGTATAGCAGACAAAGATGCTTGGAATACTCCACTTCTGGCAAGCTGTCTCTCTGCCACCCATAAAATGTAATATTTGTAGTACCTAAGTAGAAATATTGTAAACATCTATATAAAAAGAATGGCCCCGAGTTACTTGCTGCTACTTCTCGGTGGGCTCTATATATTTTGGAACGCGGCGGTAGAGTCTTTAAAGTACATTATAATGAAAAGTTGACGTTCATAAGTGCGTCTTTGATGCCTAAATTGAATAAATGATTTTTGACTTTGACTTTGAATAATTACCTATGTATATAGGGTGTTTGGTAGAGGGTCCAACAAACCAAATGAGTGTGTTCGGGGAATATGTGTACATGGAGAATACAAGTTGACCAAAAAAAATCCCCAATATTTTTTAACTTTTTTTTGTGAATTTTCCCTTTTTCTCCGAAATTGGTAAATAGGTACAATTTCAGAGAAAACAGGAAAATTCACAAAAAAAATTGGGAGGTCGGGGTTTTTTTTTGCCAACTTCTATTCTCCATGTTGGCCCCCAAACTCGCTCATTTGGTTTGTCGGTCCCTCTACTAAACACCCTGTATAAAGCTCTGTCGCTCTGTCCGTTTGTTACATTATCACGCCTAAACGGGTGGACGGCACGTAATGAAATTTGGCGAAGTTATAGATCACATCTCGGGGAAGCACATATGATACTTATCATCATCATCATTCATCACCACGCGGGCGTAAATCGCTAGGCGCAGATAGTAATAAAAACTCAAAAGCTGCTGGACAGAATTTGATGGTAATGGGACCACCACGGAAGTATACTCTACAAAATACAGAAATAATCAACAAAATCGGTTCATAAACGACGAAGTTATCCGAGAACACACATAAATATATACATATATACGGTTGAATTGATAAACTTCTTTCCTTTTGTTTGAAGTTGGTTAAAAATGCATTGTAGCGAGTTAAATTACTGAGCGAGAGAGTAACAAATGTCTCGAGGTGAACTACTGGAGCCTTACTATAAGCTCTTAAAGTAGGACTTATAAAAAACTGCCTTGCTTAATGCCATGACAACAGTATACGAGTAGCAGGCTTGCCTGACCTACTATTCAAGTACCGTAGAAAAACCACAGCCTTATTGTCTATCTTCACGGAGAATGAGCTTCATTTTGACATTTGAATCCCATTCTGAGCGAAACCCTGCAAGCCTATTGGTTGGAACCATCAATGGGAATGGGAATGAAGTGACATTTCATTCTCATTCAAGTTAGACAATAATTCGGCGGGTCACCTGTTTTTTAACCGACTTCAAAAACTGAAGAGGTTCTCAATTCGACTGTATTTATTATTTTAGTTATCTCGGAACTTTCGACTGGTTGAATCGATTTTGATTATTATTTATATTAAAGAACAATATTATTAAAGAATAAGAAAAAAAAGAAAAAAAATTGCGATCACTCGCATAAGCTGATATCATTTTTTTAATTGACATAATCAACAATTTATTAACAAAAGGTTTATGTTCAATATGATATAACTCCTCCCCCGGGTCGAACACATGCGGTGATCCTCCTGGGCATGCTGAGAATCAAGCTATCCAGCATTTCTTGGGGTAACCTGTCCCGTTCTAGAATAGCGGCTTTAATAAAAAGAACATATCATGAAGTGCGACATTATATAGAAGACAAAGATGCTTGGATTTGAATACTCCACTTCTGGCAAGCTGTCTCTGCCACCCATAAAATGTAATATTTGTAGTACCTAAGTAGAAACATTGTAAACATCTATATAAAAAGAATGGCCCCGAGCTTCTTGCCGCTTCTTCTCGGTAGGCTCTATATATTTTGGAACGCGGCGGTAGAGTCTAGTACATTATATTAGAACAATATTATTGACGTTGATCAGAGCCGGATTAACCCTATTGGGGCCCCTAGGCAATGCAATTCTCGGGGCCCTTTTCCTTTAACCATTTGCTGACGCTTCGTACTTGACTTAGGACTAACTGACGGTGAATGGACTATATTTGACCACTTTTGCCCGAATAAAGTTATTAGATAAAAAATATTACTTGAGGACTGGTAACATGCGCACCGTGCGAGGCCATAATGGAACAAAAAAGGATCTCGTCGTTAATATTTTCCCTATCCATCAACAGCTGTTGTTACTTCTACTAATGTATTAAAGTATTTCATCAATTGACAACATGCGTCGAAAAGAAGGTATAGTATTTAGGAAGTATAAATATTTCCAAAAAAAAATTATAGATGAAACGTTTTTTTCTTGGGGCTTGGACCGAATTCCTGTGGGCCCCTAGTTGGTGCGGGGCCTCTAGGCAGTTGCCTAATCCGCCTTATGGACAATCCGGCCCTGACGTTGATATATAAGTGCGTGTTTGATGTTTATTTTTTATTTTTTTTTATTATTGCTTTTGTTCACAGACTCAATGGGTCCGTGGCATTGTTTACATTTATATTTTAACTTATATTTTTTTTTTATAATTAGTAACGGAATACAGGACATTTTTTTTTTCTTAACTAAACTTACATAATACATTTTTTTTTTGTACAAAAATAGACTTTTAACTTATGTTTGATGCTTAAATTGAATAAATGATATTGACTTTAACTGTCGTAAGCAAGGATCTTAACATCATGTTCAGAACTCTTGCTTGATCATGCCCATCTCATAAGTCATTGCTCGACCCTCCAGGCTGGACACCCTGGACAACGGCGACTTGGAGTCCATCCGGCAGCAGAGGCTCAACGAGATGAAGAAACGGGCCAAGCAGAAGCAGGAATGGCTTGCTAATGTATGTAATTTCTCTCAACACCTGCAGGGCTATTATATAACTCAGTTGCTAACATATGTTGACAAGAAAAACATTTTTTTCGCTCGTTTTAGTGCCTCGCTACTTACAAGCTCGATTGTCATTCACCGTCGCGTCGTTCACGTGTCAGATCAACCCTTATCGGCAGGGCTATTATGTATCTCAGTTGCTAACAAATGTTGATTGAAATCTTGAAAAATGGCGGCCCTATGTCAGTTTTGGCAACTACAGCAAGCAAAAATGTTAGTAATTTTATCACTGAAGCTGACAAAAGTGACATAGAGCGGCCATTTTTTCAGATTTCAATCCACATTTGTTAGCAACTGAGATACATAATAGCCCAGCTGATCACTTTGTTGTCCGTCTGTCTGTTAAAACCCTTTTTTGCAGATAAAAAGGGGAAAAAGAAAAAAGTATTGAAATTTATTATAAACCTAGGTACATATTTAATAATTATAAAAAATGTATAACAAACATGTTATTTGCGGCTGCGGCATTAACCGTGTTTATGGACCGACAGTTTGTCCTTTGGCCTAGTATGTATTTAGTTTTAAAGCAATACTATTAGACGCTTTCTTCACTTGCTTGATTCTCAATCTGTTGATAAGGCACGACACTGTCATGTTTTTGCCCGTATGACATCATTTCCGCCGCTACTTCCGTTTTTGGACACGTGACTTATAGAAACTTTTGTACACATGTTGTTTATTCAAAATAGAGTTAATCCAATGCATATAATTTTTTTTTTTATAAATTGAGTTATTTGCTTCAATCGCTATTAAGGAAAAATTACATCGTAATTTATTTTTGACTGTGTCATATTCGAAATTCCTCTTTAAATTCAGGTACCTAATGTGTGTACTAAATTTTCGTTCATTAAATGGCGCCGCAGCAAACTTCCCCCCTTTTAGGTAGAGTGTGCTTTGTACTCCAAATCGCCGACAACAAAAAATATGTTAGTAGGACACGCATACCAAGTTTCGTCAATAATGGTAGCAAAATCTTGAAAAATGGCAATAATATGTCAGTTTTGACAACTACAGTAAGCAAAAATGTAGGAAGTAGACTGGAGCTGACAAAAGTGACATAGAGTCGCCATTTTTTTTAGATTTAGATCAACATTTTGTTAGCAACTGATATATATAACAGCCCTGCGGTACAGAACTGATATATATAACAGCCCTGCGTACATACAACCTAACAAACATACGGACAGATGAAAGTCAATTTGGCCAGTTAAAGCAGAGACGCTTCGCTTCGCTCGGTCAATAAAATCTTTCTAATGCCCTTTCCTGCAGGGCCACGGAGAGTACACAGAGATCGACGGCGAGAAGGAATTCTTCACCGTCTCCAACAAAAGCGAGAACGTCGTGTGCCACTTCTACAAGAACGACTCACCGCGCTGCAAGATCGTCGACATGCACCTCAAGATACTTGCTAAGAAGCATGTCGAATGCAGATTTGTCAAGTTGGATGTCGAAAGGGCGCCTTTCCTTACCGGTTCGTTTTATATACTTACATAATCCTGCTCTTATATAACTGTTAGGCCCACTTGCACGTTCCAGAGTTAGCTTCAATAACTCGCAGAGTCAACTGCTAAAACGGGGTTTTATAATTAATTTAGCTTGCACCATTAAAGGTTAGGAGTAAATCTAAGGTTATTTATTGATATTTAACCCAGCAATGTGGGAGGGTTAAGTCAGTTAACTAGGGTTAGTGAAGTTTTGTGTCAAAAGAAATTGAGGTTACATTGTGCTGTATAACGTACTCTTTGGACGAAATGATACGAGACAATACGTATAGAATAAAAAGTCGTTAAATTTCATACAACAAAGGATAAACAAGAAAGTCTACGTTGTACTGTGGTGCCAAAGAGATAGATATAAGCTTCCTTTATTTTTCGATTCATTCATTATTGGTCAGGTTACAATATAAGCTTATAGACAATTCAATGTTCCCATCTAAAGATTAAAAATTTCAGTTTAGCAAAACCGGTGATCTTTTATAAAAATTAGAGTTAACAATTGATATACAAACTCGTAGACTTATTTATTCAACCCGAGCAAACGTGCAAGAGTTATATAAACATGCCCTTATATAACCCTACTCGTCTTATATAACTTGTTCTTACATAACCCTACTCGTCTTATATAACTTGTTCTTACATAACCCTACTCGTCTTATATAACTTGTTCATACATAACCCTACTCGTCTTATATAACTTGTTCTTACATAACCCTACTCGTCTTATATAACTTGTTCTTACATAACCCTACTCGTCTTATATAACTTGTTCTTTCATAACCCTACTCGTCTTATATAACTTGTTCTTACATAACCCTACTCGTCTTATATAACTTGTTCATACATAACCCTACTCGTCTTATATAACTTGTTCTTTCATAACCCTACTCGTCTTATATAACTTGTTCTTACATAACCCTACTCGTCTTATATAACTTGTTCTTACATAACCCTACTCGTCTTATATAACTTGTTCTTTCATAACCCTACTCGTCTTATATAACTTGTTCTTACATAACCCTACTCGTCTTATATAACTTGTTCATACATAACCCTACTCGTCTTATATAACTTGTTCTTACATAACCCTACTCGTCTTATATAACTTGTTCTTTCATAACCCTACTCGTCTTATATAACTTGTTCTTACATAACCCTACTCGTCTTATATAACTTGTTCTTACATAACACTACTCGTCTTATATAACTTGTTCTTACATAACCCTACTCGTCTTATATAACTTGTTCTTACATTACCCTAATCTTCTTATATAACTTGTTCTTACATAACCCTACTCGTCTTATATAACTTGTTCTTACATAACCCTACTCGTCTTATATAACTTGTTCTTACATAACCCTACTCGTCTTATATAACTTGTTCTTACATAACCCTACTCGTCTTATATAACTTGTTCTTACATAACCCTACTCGTCTTATATAACTTGTTCTTACATAACCCTACTCGTCTTATATAACTTGTTCTTACATAACCCTACTCGTCTTATATAACTTGTTCTTACATAACCCTACTCGTCTTATATAACTTGTTCTTACATAACCCTACTCGTCTTATATAACTTGTTCTTACATAACCCTACTCGTCTTATATAACTTGTTCTTACATAACCCTACTCGTCTTATATAACTTGTTCTTACATAACCCTACTCGTCTTATATAACTTGTTCTTACATAACCCTACTCGTCTTATATAACTTGTTCTTACATAACCCTACTCGTCTTATATAACTTGTTCTTACATAACCCTACTCGTCTTATATAACTTGTTCTTACATAACCCTACTCGTCTTATATAACTTGTTCTTACATAACCCTACTCGTCTTATATAACTTGTTCTTACATAACCCTACTCTTTTTTATATAACCAGCTCTTATATAACCCTGTTCTTCTTATATTAACAAGCTCTTATATGACCCTGATCTTCTTAAATAACCTGCTCTTTTAAATAACCCTGCTCTTCTTATATAACTAGCATAAACCTACTCCCACATAACCTGCTCTTATATAAGGTTTTCGTTAAATAGTGCACAATATTGAATTGGGTGTAAATAAACGTAACTTGAGGATTATTGTTTTGAGTGAAACAATACTTGTACACTTTGGAAATCTGCTTGTGGGTAAATCAAACCTATCTGTTTTGCATATCATATCCAGCCCATTATGTTCCCACTGCTGGGACTCGAGCCTTCCTCTAAGAGGCAGGATTAGACTAGTGGCACCCATGTCGAAGTGTTCAGGCCGCCCTCGGCCCTTCGACACAGCCTAACGACTGTTGTCCTAAGACAAACAACCGACACCGACGGCTTAACGTGCCCTCCGAAGCACGGAAGCGCTCAGTTGAACAATGCCACTAGCACACACCCATCCAACTTCTGCCCGCAGCAAGCGTTGCTTAACTTGTTGATCGGTTCAGATCGCCAAGTCAAGCATAAGACCGCCCATTGTACAATAGTATTAATAATTATATATTAAATGTATCCATGTTTTTATGTACATTAAAGAGTAATCTATCGATCTATTTACATGTGTTTGTCTATTTTCGCCAGGTCGACTCAAAATCCGCGTGATACCTACCATAGGCCTCGTGAAAGCCAACAAAACGAAGGACTTCATCGTCGGGTTCACTGACCTCGGCAACCGGGACGATTTCAGTACAGAAATGCTCGAGTGGAGGATTGCCAGGTAACTATTCACTAGATTTTAATCAAAAGAGTTTTATAATAATACCTTTAACCCTTCATGTACCGTGATAATAAAAACAAAAGATTAATGAATGAATCGAACGTAAATGTACGTCAATGGTACTAAAGGATTAAACGAGCAATTCTTGTGTATATATAGATATCCCTTCAAGAGTCGTTATATTATGACAATGAAATTTCTATTGTGTCTGGCCGCATGATGACCAATGTCCTATATAAATCGAACAAAAGTTGGTTACCCAGGCAGCTACTTATATATTAAACTAGAATGACCACATATCCGAAACTATAATATTAAAATACTTTTTACATAATACTATGATACATTTCTCGTAGACCTTTGATGCAATATAAATCGAACAAAGGTTGGTTACCCAGGCAGCTACTTATATATTAAACTAGAATGACCACATATCCGAAACTATAATATTAAAATACTTTGTACATAATACTATGATACATTTCTCGTAGACCTTTGATGCAATATAAATCGAACAAAGGTTGGTTACCCAGGCAGCTACTTATATATTAAACTAGAATGACCACATATCCGAAACTATAATAATAAAATACTTTGTACATAATACTATGATACATTTCTCGTAGACCTTTGATGCAATATAAATCGAACAAAGGTTGGTTACCCAGGCAGCTACTTATATATTAAACTAGAATGACCACATATCCGAAACTATAATATTAAAATACTTTGTACATAATACTATGATACATTTCTCGTAGACCTTTGATGCAATATAAATCGAACAAAGGTTGGTTACCCAGGCAGCTACTTATATATTAAACTAGAATGACCACATTTCCGAAACTATAATATTAAAATACTTTGTACATAATACTATGATACATTTCTCGTAGACCTTTGATGCAATATAAATCGAACAAAGGTTGGTTACCCAGGCAGCTACTTATATATTAAACTAGAATGACCACATATCCGAAACTATAATAATAAAATACTTTGTACATAATACTATGATACATTTCTCGTAGACCTTTGATGCAATATAAATCGAACAAAGGTTGGTTACCCAGGCAGCTACTTATATATTAAACTAGAATGACCACATATCCGAAACTATAATATTAAAATACTTTGTACATAATACTATGATACATTTCTCGTAGACCTTTGATGCAATATAAATCGAACAAAGGTTGGTTACCCAGGCAGCTACTTATATATTAAACTAGAATGACCACATTTCCGAAACTATAATATTAAAATACTTTGTACATAATACTATGATACATTTCTCGTAGACCTTTGATGCAATATAAATCGAACAAAGGTTGGTTACCCAGGCAGCTACTTATATATTAAACTAGAATGACCACATATACGAAACTATAATATTAAAATACTTTTTACATAATACTATGATAAATTTCTCGTCCACAGATCAGATGTGATCGAGTACGCCGGCGATCTCCTGGTCCCTCCAGAACAAGCCAAGAAGCAGAGAGCTCTGCATATACAGAGCAAAAGCACTATCAGGGGCCGAACAGAGAGCGACTCAGACTTAGAACTGAGTGACTAGCATTGCAAGGGTTGAGTGAATGAAAGAATGAATGAACTAGTGTAAGAACCACGGATTTAGGAAGGGAGGGGATGTGTTGAGAAGACGTGGTACGTGTCGCAGCAACAAGTTCCGAAGAACTTGTTGCCTTAAATCGGCGCGCCAGTGTGCATATTCATTTCGACATCCATTGCTGCTAGCCCTTGAAGTAGCATAAAGAAGTAGTATACAGATATTTTGGCACCAAATCGACGGAATAAGCGCACGAAAATTCACTATTTAAAAATTAGAGCGTGCCGCACGCGGTGGCAGAAGTTAAAACGTAGTACAACAGGTATTTGTTCTATTTTATATCGGCGTAAATTTAAACTGGTTACCTAGTACATCTTCCTTTTTCTATTAATAAGTTTATTTTTAGTCTAATTATAGAGGTAAAGTCAACTGGAAATATACATGAAAACTCGACACGCGACAAAAATTAAATGAAATAAATTCTACAAAAACCAATTTTATCTCTCAAGCAGGTGAAATAAGAGTATACATACAATCACAACGATATAATAGACTTTGAAAACCTATACTACCTATTTTATAAATTATACATACTAAATCCAAAAATTGTCATATAAATATATACTCTAACGCTACCCACATAGAGATCAAAATCGTGACCATACCCTTTATCAAAACAATATGGCGGCTGACTTTATCAAATTATGGGAATTGCTCACAAAACCATAATATAAGAGGATTATAAGCTTTTTCTTAGGTTTTTTCCTCGTAATGGTACTTTCTCACGAAAACAATACACTCGCACACGCGCACCTGCGAAAGTTTCGCAGAAATGGTATCCACGCCCCTATTAAAAAGCAATGGGCGTCGATACCATTTCTGCGAAACTTTTTAATAGCCTACTAATAACCAATAAATTTAAAATTTCTATGTAAAAATGATTTCTAGGTGCTTATTAGTATTGAAAAAATATCTAATAAATAGAAATGTATTATATATTTGAACAGTTAACGTTTATGTTCAGTCCTGATATGGGTTTTGAATGCGGTACACCGGTGTTCCAGCGCGGCTTTATAGGCTAGTGTTATGAAATTGCTTACAACTCCACAAACAAATGCCGCAATGTAGTATTGCGTATAACGATACTCTCAGCGCGCACCGTCGCGTAGTGCGGCCGTTGCTATCGGCGCCGGGAGTTATTAGCGTTCATTAGTGTATTTTTCAATGAGCATTGTAATGAGTTGGAGCATTTAATAACTAATGGGTTCCTTCCGATTTAAGTCAAATAGCGGTTTTAGCGCTTTGATCGCCATTCTAAATCAACGACAGCGTGACAACGTAGATCCATATGACGTCATGGACGCCATTTTGCGATTTCAACAACCATGCTACAAACTGAAATCACTGTTAGCAGTCCGTCAAAAATGATAGTTTGTTGATGTGTGCGTGATGTGCTAGCTAGTATCTTTCTGTGTGTGCGTGTATTCCATGCCGTGAGCAACGTGAGCGTGATTTCAACCCATTCCGAATGGCTGACAGATCTCACCTGTCAAAAACAGGTGCGATCTATCGATAGTGATATTAAATCGGTTAATGGAAAATAGTGATAATATAGCCAAAATCAATGTTGACGCCACTCGGAAAGCACAAAATGAGTGTGTTCATGTTTTATGAGTTTATTGTTTAATTTGTAGGTACAAAGTGTAGTGGGGATGCGTAATTGAAAACTGCGACATGAGAATCACTAAAACATTGCCTCGCGCCATATCTTCCATTCCTAAATCCATGGTAAGAACCCAAGAAACTGCATTAATAACAGAGATTCGAAACACAACCTGTATTTAAAAATGGAGTGAGATTAGGCTTGTTGAGTTTAAAGAACGAATGAATGAAGGAGAGATGCTTGTTGATTGAATCATGTTTTACAAGGAACGAATTAATGAATGAATGAGATTTATGCTTATGTTCTAGCTAGATAATTATACTGCACTGAGTCTGCACGTAATCTGGAATTATAAATGTGCTAAAAATATAATGTTTCTGATAGTTGAGTAATGTTGCTTGCTAATATATTGAGTTTATGAATAATCATAAGAATGAATGTGCGAATGAATGATTAGAAAATATAATTATGTATGTGAATATGGTAGAAAAAAAACAACTAGGTAAATAATTTGTAATAAATAAAAACATGCGTTTAATATGATTAAAATTGAGGATGAATGAGTTAATGAATGAAAAGAAGAAATAATCATTTATTAAAATATGGCAGAAAATTAATAAAAATTTATGTTTATATTATTAAAATTGAGTGAATGATACATGATAATAATTGCCTTATGTTAGTAATTAGTTCGCTAGAATGGAATTATATTATATGTCATTTACATGTGTTTATCGCAATGTTGAATATATAAAAATTAACTTTGCATCTTTTTCAAATAAAATTACTTTAAAAATTGTGCTTTTATTTATTTTGTAGACTATATTTCCATTACACTCGACTGCAACGACGGCCATGTTTGTAAAATTATATCGCAGTTCCAGACACCTGACAATCACACTTGAAATAGACATTCAAATTCACCATTTGAATAGATATCTATCGAACCCGGGACCTCCCGGTCAGACGGCAGACATGCTTGGTACCAACTAAACCAAGGCGGGCGACGTGACATATAGAAAGCATGTTGTATAACTCTTCTAAAAATGTTTAGTAAAAATTGTTGGAATCGACGTAAAACCATTCTTATGTTGTGTTTTTATTCAAATTAAATCTTTTATATGTTGCTTTTTTTCTTTGCTTGAGTGCAGCACTCTATCACGGTAATAATAGATAACAATACCGTGACTTGTGACATGTAGCTAGAGTCAGCGCCACCATTCAAGTCCGATAGACGCGGTGCTGTTAGCGTAACTAAATGTTGCCAGTAACTTATGATAAAATTACTCATTTTCTACTTAACTCTCGCGCAGTTCGAGTAGCGCAGAGGGCGCCGCAGCGCGACGTCCCCCGCTCACGTCAGTATGTTTGCGCCGAGTTGGTAACAAACGGCTATTGTACCATACCTATAGCGAGTAGGGATGAAATTTTTGTCAGAGATAGTTGAATAGCCAAGGAATTCGTTACCTAAACATTTGTGTTAACTGTAATAGTAAAATATTATGCCACACGAGGACGAACTTGACCTCGCCGAAATAATCGTAGTTGAAATGGAAAATAATGTTTATTTTAACATTTAAAGCGTCAACTTATAGGTTTTTAGCTTTAATTAAATAGCAAAAACACGTATCTAACTAATTACGTTCAAATATTTTAATCTATAGAAGAAAAAATATTAGAAAAATATTTGCAATCAGACTACACAAATTAGGATTTCACGAAATATAACGCTCACCAAGCCAGAACTACGAATTAATATTTATCAATATTTTGAATGCCTAGAACAAAAATATGATTTTTACCTTGAAGCCTAAGCTTAGGTTATTGATATTTATAAGAAAATAAAGAGATTCTTTAAAAATTCAGGCTAGAATGATTTATTTTCAACATTGGGAGCCCATTTTCTAGGAATAGACATGGTGACTTTGTCGGGTCAACAGTATACTAATATTGATATAAAATATAGATATTTTTATATAGATAAATCAGAGTAATGATCAACTTTAATAAAATTTAAGTTTCAAAGTAATATTCAAAACCATCAGCCAGAAATAAATTGCTAGTTTCGAATTTTTGATAAAATTAGCCATAACTAGCGAATGTTTAGACAAGATGGCTGCCAAATTATGGTTAGTTTACACGAAAACGATTTAAATAAAAATAGAAGTTTTAAATAAAAATGAGAAGATTTTTCCCAAATTGTTTTGTTCCCTGTAACTAATATTGGGGGTAAATAAAACAAATTATCTTATAAATTAAAATACGAAATGGTATATTTTGCACCATAATCATCATCATCACCATCATCTATTTTGATACAGTCTTCATCACTAGATTCTTAATAATTTATACATGCATACATGCTAGTAGGAAGCAGACAATAACTTTATATCAACAAAACAGTTATATGTACATTACATTAATCACCATCATCCATCACCGCTATCATCATCATTATAACCATCATGTTGGTATTCTTTAGATGGCTATTTGTTTACATGCAAGTAGCTGCCAGAAAGTAACAGTGACTGAATTGATACATTTATCTAGAGCAACACCATCATCATCATCATCATCATTTGTACCACTGTCTTCACTAACAGTTAGACAGCAATTAATTTACATGCATGTAGTAACCAGAAATAACAGATATTAAATTTGTACATTAATCACCATCATCATCATCATACAAAAAAATAGTATTCAGATCACTATTTTCATCACAAACATGTAAAACATTGTTCAAGCCCATATTGATAAGCTTTTACAAAATAATCCTAAATACTTGCAATCCTAGTAGTAACCAGAAAGCTACATTATAATAAATTTGTACATTAATCACAATCACCATCACCAACATCATCATCATTTTATCATTGTCTTTGGTAACAGTTAGTCAGCAATTAATTTACATATTTACATGCAAGTAGAAACCATAAATAACGGATATTAAATTTGTACATTCATCACCTTCACCGCCACCAACATCATCCAAAAAATAAGTATTCAGATCACTATTTTCATCACAAACATATACAACATTGTTAAAGACCATATTGATAAGCTTTTATAAAATAATCCTAAATACTTGCAATCCTAGTAGTAACCAGAAAGCTACATTATAATAAATTTGTACATTAATCACAATCACCATCACCGACATCAACATCATTATTTTATCACTATCTTTAGTAACAGTTAGTCAGCAATTAATTTACATATTTAAATGCAAGTAGTAACCATAAATAACGGATATTAAATTTGTACATTCATCACCTTCACCGCCACCAACATCATCCAAAAAATTAGTATTCAGATCACTATTTTCATCACAAACATATAAAACATTGTTAAAGACCATATTGATAAGCTTTTATAAAATAATCCTAAATACTTGCAATCCTAGTAGTAACCAGAAAGCTACATTATAATAAATTTGTACATTAATCACAATCACCATCACCGACATCAACATCATTATTTTATCACTATCTTTAGTAACAGTTAGTCAGCAATTAATTTACATATTTAAATGCAAGTAGAAACCATAAATAACGGATATTAAATTTGTACATTCATCACCTTCACCGCCACCAACATCATCCAAAAAATGAGTATTCAGATCACTATTTTCATCACAAACATATAAAACATTGTTAAAGACCATATTGATAAGCTTTTATAAAATAATCCTAAATACTTGCAATCCTAGTAGTAACCAGAAAGCTACATTATAATAAATTTGTACATTAATCACAATCACCATCACCGACATCAACATCATTATTTTATCACTATCTTTAGTAACAGTTAGTCAGCAATTAATTTACATATTTAAATGCAAGTAGAAACCATAAATAACGGATATTAAATTTGTACATTCATCACCATCACCACCACCATCATCATCCAAAAAAATAGTATTCGGCGTCGCTGAGCGTGCCCAACCACTTAGCGAGCCTCTGAGCCTCAACGTCAGCCTGTGCCGATGTCGATGGCTGCTGTGGTGGTTGGTGGTGAGCAGGTGCGGGGGAGGTGCTGGCGAAGTCTGCCGGCCGCAGTTGTAAAATGATGCTTTCGTCAACTGCAAAAAAATATAAGAAGTGCACATTATTTTATAAATCTGTTAATTATGAAATGTATAATATACAAAACAACAAGATAATGTAGCATTCTAATGGTGAAGTAATTTTTGCAATTGGCCCCATAGTTCCAAGTTTATTTGTTGTGGTTATGATGATGAAGGTGATGAATCAAAATATATACCCTATGTCACTTAAGAATAATGTAGCATTCTAATGGTGAAGGAATTTTTGAAATAGGCCCCGTAGTTTCCAAGTTTATTTGTTATGGTGCCCACATAAATGTTCATATGTTTACGAGCCTATTCAATTCAAACAAACAAACAAATCTTGTCCAAATATATACCATATAACACTCAGGAATAATGTAGCATTCTTATGGTGAAGGAATGCTTGAAATCGGCCCAGTTTTTTTATTTTATTTGTTATGGTGCCCACATAAATGTTCATATGTTTACGAGCCTATTCAATTCAAACAAACAAACAAATCTTGTCTCTTTATAACATAGTTATTGAAAAGTCCCTACTGCTCTGCATTTAAAGTATATAGAATCACTTACCAAATGACATAATAAGTGAAGAAAATATGAATAGATTTATAAATAAAATTAAATATATGCTTGTTGATAAACATTACTATAATTTGAATATATTAATGTTAAAAGAATTATAATGTAAATTTTAATTTATTAAGATTCCTACAAAATAGTAATGATTTAATCTTAATAGCATAATTATACATTCTTGACAAACACTTGTTCTAAGTATGTTCGTATAATAGTATGCCACTCATGGTTATATTATTATACCCAAATGGTTTCATATGTGATTCTTTCTTGTTTATGTCATCTTGTTTACTGATGAATGCAATAAATTGCTTTGTCTTTAAATCATACACAAAAATGAGAATATATTGTATATCATACCTTGGTGCGGTAGTGATGGGCACCTGGCCAGGGGTCTCTTGCCCCCTGGCTCCGCTACTGCCACAACCTCGACCACGTCCACGCCTGGAACTGCGTCCCCCCTGTCTAACATATTTCCTCGAGGCATTTTATATTCTAAAAAAGTTATAAAGACATTGTTAAAATAATATATTCCACAAGGCGGAGGCATAGTGAAACAACTGTTGTATATGATGATCATCACATATTTTAGATGCTTTGATCACAAAAAATCATTGGACAGAAACTGGCTGATGATGGTGCACGAGTTGTACTGATGGTGTCTTGACCTATGCAGTCTTGCTCATAAACTTACTGAATCCATTGTACCAGGGCAGATTTTATAGATTCATGTTATATATTCAAAAATGATCATCGCCGTGTAAACGAACCATATTGTTGTCCGTTTCCATGGTAACGCATACATTTCAAATTCAAAGTTGTTAACCAGAACACTAGAGGGCCTTCGTGATGAGAGAGCATTCACTAAATTTTTTCAATACAACTTCGGTTTTCATCAATCCTGGCACCGTACGGCGTATTTAGCATAATGTGACTGCTTATATTTACGTAACAATATTAGATCTATGATATTTCACAATGTAGAAGTCCATTCCGTTAAAAAGAATATGTTATTCCTTCGAAATATAACCTGTCACAAATTCACGCACATGAGCAGATCGATAATTGTCACTTTTTTCTGTATTATCTTTGATTTCAGACTGAAATAACAAATACAGAGTATTCCTTTCACATTCACAATGATATTAATATATAATTTGTATCAAAAGTATTAATTTACACTTAACTAAATCAATTACTTACTGGAGTTCTTCTACCGCCGAACGCAGAGTCTTGTATAGTGCCACCAACTTATCTGTTCAGGTGGGCAAAATTGGAACTAAAATATACATAATATGTATACAACAAACTTTCGCGTTTATAATGTTAGTAGGATTATAATTGCAGAATTTGCAAATTAAAGAGTAGCTTGAAAGACTGCCCTATGTTTTGATTCTCCTTTTTCTTGGTGAATTTCTTAGGCTGCAATACCAAATTATCCACTAGCGACGCTGTCACCTGAACAGATAAGATGGTGGGACTGTATAGTGCCACCAACTTATCTGTTCAGGTGGGCAAAATTGGAACTACAGTGTACATACCAACTAACTTTGGCGTTTATAATATTAGTAGGATTCTTTGTAGAATTTGCAAATTAATGAGTGGCTTGAAAGACTGCCCTATGTTTTGTTTCTCTTTTTTCTTGGTGAATTTCTTAGGTTGCAATACCAAAATTCTACACTAGCGACGCTGTCACCTGAACAGATAAGATGGTGGGACTGTACACTTTGATTTTTTCGCTTGTCACAGCCCACAGACAAATTATGCTATTTTTTGGTGTTGCAATATAATGAAAATATATTCTAATGCAGGATTACACACTAACTTTCACTCTTGGGGTGCGTTCCATAAATCCCTAAAAAATAAACGCGCGTGTAAAAAACGTGCAACAATTGTTACATCCGCAATGTCGGACGAAATGTCCATGTAACAGTTGTTACATACGCAATCTATGCTCCAAAAAGTTAGAAATAATTGTAAAATGATAGTAAAATATTAGTTCTACCCATGAAGTTATATCAGACAATAGCCTAACGAACTATTTAAACGATAAAACAAAACAAATGTTCTGTATCTATTTATTTTTCATTTATTATATATTTTTACAATAATTGTGATCTACTTCACATAATGGTTTTATACCAGTCATATCGCAAACGCTGTCACTCGTATCAATTATGTCACTATCATGATCCGATTCAGTGTCGCTATCATTTTCTGTACAAATTATAAACCTTTCCATTTCCACATCGATGAGTCCGTCATTTTTGAAGTATTCATCTTCAACATTCTTGACATGATTGCACTGAATGTGCCAGTCGTCTTCTGTGATGCTTGCAAAAGCAGCTTCAGTCAGTTCAACTATTTGTTTGGGATCTTGAGCAACATTTTTCATCAAGACTAAATTTGAAGTTAAATTATAGTGCTATCAGTGCATAATTACAAAAACTTTTTCAATTTTTAATGATCAGTGATATCTATCTACCCTCATCATAAGAAATAAATGTGACTGCACATTTTCGCCTTAGCAAATCACTTAAACGACTGCGGTAACTTAATAGCAATACACACCAGTGTATATACGCTTCTTACAAATTAATAAGTTAATTTATAATGATGCCGCTAAAACGTACCCCGCCCTCGACACCAGAGCCGAGTCTTTGTCCGCAGCCGGCGAAGACTCCTTTACTGACCAGCGACAGCGCCCTCACGCCTGCCACTAGAAGGATGCTTGAAGACAGACCATCTTCCGCCGACCAAGCGAATCTCCGTAATAAAAGAAAATTCGAAGGTTCTGACGACAATGCTTCACGTTCGATTATAGCCGAAATGCGAATGTTATTCAATAACTTTGCGTCTGAGCAAGACAAAAAGTTAAATTCATTTCAGAAATCGATCGAAAAATCATTACATACCAAAATTGACTCATTTAGAACTGAGCTATCGGAGTTCTCGAAATCGTTTGAATATTATTCTGCGCGACAGGAAGAGGAGAGGACAAAAAATACATCCGCTCACTAGAAGACTAAATTGAATATATGAGTCGGCGGTCCCGCCACACTTGTATAGAGATAAGAAACGTCCCATTATTGGACTCCTCCAAACCATCTGAAAGTAAGCCCCAACTTTGTGACGCTGTAGTTATGATGGGGCAGTCACTTAACACCAACATTGACATTTCGGACATAAAGGATATCTACAGGTTACGAACAAAGAAAGAGTCGGATAGGCCAGTGGTAGTGGAATTCACTTCTGTTATAAAAAAAGAAGAGATCCTAAGTTCGGTAAAGAAGTTCAATAAATGTAAGAAGAGTGACGAAAAACTAAACACTACGCATTTAAAAATAAAAGGGCCGAAAAGGCCTATATATACGTCAGAACTGCTCACCGCTAAAACGAAAATGCTATTTTACCTTTCTCGAGATTTTGCGAAAACACATGATTATTCTTATTGCTGGACGTCCAACGGCGTAGTATATCTCCGCAAAAGAGATAAAGCACCTTTAGTTCGAGTGGATCAAGAATCGGACTTAAATAGGCTGCGAGAGTCCAATTGACTAGCACGTACTTATATAGTCACTTGTACTGTTCTAATATATATATTGCGCAGATTTTTGTTTGTTGCCTATTGTTATGACAATGTTATGCTAGAATCTCGGTTATTTTTGTACAATTCATCTAACTCAGAGTTGGACATGTGCATTTTTGTACTATCCATTATAATTAAAACAACACACATATTTCACACTCGTATAGACATATTGATTATTTTTTCGAGCCTCACTCATTTATTAACTTTTATAAAATTGCAAGTTTATATTACCTCATTTTTTATTCCACGACTTCAATTGTGCTTAGTTACATGTTAAGAATGCGTCAATTACTTAACTTACTGTTAATTTGAAGTTTTTAAATGGCAACTTAGTATTAGTAATAAGGTTCTCATTGTTGTCTATAAAAGTCTCTCCGTGCCTTCCCGGCCTTAATGGCGGTTACTTACTGTTGCGATGTGCGCTAATTAAAAGAAGGATTAAACTGAAGAAAGCTTTTTATTTGGAGCCGTTAGCAAGATCCACCGACCTAATATTTATAGGTTATGGGCCCAGAACACCACAGAAAACGACCCCAAAAAAAAGCATAGAAAATGGAGGACGAAAAGAAAAACCGTTATGGCATCGTCCCTTTCGCCGGCACTGACTTCGGGAACTGGTTCTTCCGTTTGAGAGTAGTCTTAGAAGAAGCCGACGTGCACGAAGAAATAGAAGAAGTAGAAGAAAAAGAAAATCCAGTAGAAGGTACAACGAAGGCAAGAAAATGCAAAAGCATCATTGTTCAAAGTATTGCAGACAGCCACTTAGAAATCATAAAAGATCTAGACACTCCACGAGAAATTATTCAGAAGTTGAAATCAACGTATTTATCAACTGGGATTGCTTCGCAGCTCCTAGCAAGAAAGAAAATACTCACTCTAAAATACAATGAGAAATCTACGCTCAGTGATTTCTTTCTAGAATTCGACAAGCTTGCACGACAATTGCGAGAAGCAGGTGCACAGCCCTCAAGGGATGAGCTGATATGTTATCTCTTGTTGGCTATGCCAAAAGCCTATGAAAATGTAGTCACAGCCATAGAAACCATAAATAGTGACACAATAAACATGGAATTTGTAAGACGGAGACTCCTTGATGAAGAAACGAAAAAGAAAGGACTAGTAGAAAGTGAAAGTATTGAAGTTTTTCAAGCTAGAAAAGAAAAGCACTCACCAGCATATAGGCCACTAGAAAAGAATAGTAAAGACAAAAAGCCATTCCCATTTGAATGTTACAACTGTGGCAAAAAGGGCCATATGAAATCAGAATGTAAGTTCAAGAAGAATCGGAATACAATGAATATAGAAACACATAAACAAGAGAGTTCGAGCCTTTCTTTCCTTGCAATAGACAATGAAATTTTGGTGTCAAATTCAGTAAATACAATAGAATTTGTATGTGATTCCGGAGCGACGGACCATCTAGTAAACAGCGAGCAATTCTTACAAGAAACAGAAACACTACAGAACCCAATTGTGATAAATACAGCTAAACAAGGTGAGAAGATAGTTGCTACAAAAAAAGGAAAAATTAGAGAACAGAATATTACAGTCAAGGATGTCCTATATGTACCAACCAGCCGATGCAACCTGTTATCTGTAAGTAAAATGGAAAGCGCTGGATGTAAGATAGAAGTTGATGACAGAAAAGTTAGAATATACTATAAAAAGGAATTAGTGAAAGAAGGAAAGCGTGAGAACAACCTGTATAAAATATGGTTCAAGCCAGAAATAGAAAAACAAGTACAGAAAGCATACAGTGTTGGAAATGAAGAATATGAATGGCATAAGAAGTTAGGACATGCATCTCAAGAAAAATTACAGAAGCTAAAACAAAGAAAGTTAATTTCCTATGAAAACAGTAATTCAGAAGAATTATGTGAACCATGCCTAAAAGGAAGACAAACAAGACTACCATTCCAAGAAAAAAAAAGAAAGAATAGTAACAGAATACTGGAATTAATTCATAGTGATTTATGTGGACCTGTAACCCCCACTACACATGATAACAAAAAGTACATATTGACATTCATCGATGACTACAGTCATTTTGCATACATATATCTAATAGAAAGCAAAACAGAAGTTCTTAAACATTTTAAGTACTATGTGAACACTGTAGAAGCTCAATTTGGAACAAAAATATCAAGATTCAGGTGTGACAATGGGACTGAGTACAAGAACAAAGAATTTAATGATTATTGCAATGAGAAAGGAATACGGAGAGAATTTTCAATGAATTATACACCACAACAAAATGGTGTATCAGAACGTTTTAATAGAACATTGGTTGAGAAAGCCAGAACACTGTTGGCTGACTCAAATTTCAACAAAGAACTTTGGGGTGAAGCAGCCTATACAGCAACCTACATAATTAATCGATTACCAACAAGAAATGGCATTATCCCAGCAGAATTATGGTTTGGAAAGTCACCGGACTATAAAAAACTTCAATGTTTTGGCATCCCTGCTTATGTGCATCTCCAACCACAATACAGAGAAAAAGGAAAATTTGAAGAAAAATCAAAGAAGTATTATTTGGTTGGATACTGCAACAATGGATACAAGCTATGGGACACACAAGAAAGAAAAATTATAACAGCTAGAGATGTGATATTTGATAAAGCACAGACAATCAAAAAGGAATGTTTTTCACGTCCCTATTATGAAGAAGAAAATGATCTGTCAAAAATTCAAGGTACTCTCCAACCAGAACAATTTTATAAAATACAAGAATGCTCAGAAAACTCAGAAACTGTGGAAAATAAAACTGAAAATACATCTGTAGAAGAGAAAAGGAAAAGAAAATTACCATCATACCTAAGTGATTATGAAGTATATCACAGTGCATTGTCATGCATAGGAGAACCAAATACTTTGCAAGAAGCATTAGAAAGTGAAGAAAAAGAATATTGGAAAGATGCAATGAAAACAGAGCTAGAATCACATGAGAAACACCAGACTTGGACAAGAGTAGAAAGACCAAAAGACAAGAAAGTAATAGATAGTCGATGGGTATTTAAGAAAAAGGAAAATATTTACAAAGCAAGGCTAGTTGCCAAAGGTTTTCAAAACAACGACTACGAAGACACCTACTCACCAGTGGGACGAGTAACTACAATAAGAGTATTGCTTACTCTTGCAAATCAAGAATGTTGGCATGTGGAGCAAATGGATGTAAAAACAGCTTTTCTCCATGGCCATCTACAGGAAGAAATATATATGAATCTGCCTGGGGAAAACGGTGCTCAGGTTTGTAAACTGAATCGTTCAATATATGGATTGAAACAGAGCCCCCGTTGCTGGAACGAGGCGTTCCACTCCTTCATGTTGAAGAACAATTTTAAAGTATCAAAAAGAGATAGTTGCCTATATGTGCAACACACAGAAAACAGGGAAAAGGTGTATTTGTTTCTATATGTTGACGATATTCTTCTAATATGTAAAAGTGAACAGAAAATCAGTGAAATAAAAAGTGCATTATCAAAAAACTTTGATATTGTTGATCTTGGATCTGTGAAAAAATTTCTAGGTATTGAAATAGAAAGAGACTTTAATAATAAGAAGTTAGTGTTACACCAGAAATCATACATTCAAAATGTGTTAAATAAGTTTGGTATGATAGACTGTAAAAGTGCATCGACCCCATGTGAAGTTGGACTGAAATTAGAAAAACCTGATAAATTTTCATGTAAGTTTCCCTATCGTGAGTTAATAGGTTGTCTTATTTATCTGGTGATATGTACAAGGCCTGATTTGTCATATGCTGTTAGCTATTTCAGTCAATTCCAGAACAATGCATGTGATGAACACTACACCTACTTAAAAAGAGTGTTAAGATATCTAAAATCAACAGCTGATTATGGTTTGTTTTATGAATGTAACATAAATACAGAGAACATTGCTTTGGGGTACTGTGATGCAGACTGGGGAACTGATAATGTTGATAGAAAGTCTATATCAGGATACTGTTTTTTATTATATAATAATATTGTTTCTTGGTGTACTCAAAAACAAAAGACAGTATCTTTATCATCTGCAGAAGCAGAGTACATGGCACTCAGCTTGGCTTGTTGTGAAGCTGTGTGGTTTAAAGGCCTTCTATTTGATATGGGAATTGAATGTAAAACTTTAACCATATGTGAAGATAATCAATCATGTATCCACATTGCTAAGAATAGAGAGAATAGTAAAAGAGTAAAACATATTGATATTAAGCACCACTTTATCAGAGATTTGATTGAAGAAGGGCAAATTATATTGAGATATGTACAATCTTCAAAACAGCTGTCTGATATTTTTACAAAAGCATTGTGTAAACCTAAATTTGAATATCTGCGGAACCTACTGAATATTAAGAAATGTTAATTAAAGAAATATATGCCATTTGTGTTATTATGAGTAAGTTAGGCATTTTGTGTTAGTTTTTTAGAACTTATTATTGTAATTTTAACTAGAATAGGTAACTACATATTTAGAAATGTCAAAGAATAATTATAACCAGAAGTGACACTACTGTGTCATAGAGTAAGTAGGTACATCCAGATGTCCAACTTTGCTTTATGTATGTAATATTCTAATAAAAATATAGAATTATAATGTTTTAGAAATTAGAATACTAAGTTGAGGAGGAGTGTTAATTTGAAGTTTTTAAATGGCAACTTAGTATTAGTAATAAGGTTCTCATTGTTGTCTATAAAAGTCTCTCTGTGCCTTCCCGGCCTTAATGGCGGTTACTTACTGTTGCGATGTGCGCTAATTAAAAGAAGGATTAAACTGAAGAAAGCTTTTTATTTGGAGCCGTTAGCAAGATCCACCGACCTAATATTTATACTTACCCTTCGATAATGGATAACATGATTTATGAATAGAAAAAAATTTGGACAATATTAGCATTTCTGTTCCTTATTCCTGTGAGCCTGAGGATTGCCTTTCGTTCTTGGAACCTAGTCAATGTAATAAATTAAATATCATTACTCAGAATATAAGAAGCATTGAACACAACATGGATGCTTGGTTCTCTGCACTATTACATAGAATTGTAGTCGAGCCTGATGTGATAGTTCTCACGGAATGCTGGTTGTCATGCCACCCGACTATTCCACAGATAAGTAATTATAACTCAATTGCATCGACACATCATTTTAATCAGAACGATGGACTAGTAATTTTTATGAAATCTAACCATAACTACAATGTGTATGAACCTTCTTTTTCTGATGCCAACTGTCTAGTTATCACCAAAGAAAAAAGACTTGCTATTGTTTCCATATATAGACCACCATCATTTCAAAACATTGAAAATTTTCTTGTGGCTTTGGATAAGGTACTTTTATCGTTAGAAGGGTTCCAGTCTGTTGTAGTTATTGGTGACATTAATATAGACATTAAACAGACTCGATCGACAGGCATGCGAATAATTATCTAAACTTAACCGCATCTCATGGCCTCCTCCCGGCTCATACTATACCGACACGTAAAAATAATTGTTTGGATCATGTTCTACTAAAAACAAAACTTTCATCTACGACTTTAATCATTCATAACAGTCTTACTGATCACGACACTGTAATGGTTTCTATAAACACAAAAAGTAGTGCTATAAGAGCCCAGACCTCGTACAATAAAATTAATTATGGTGCCGTAACTTCACAATTAAAAAACACTGACTTTTCACCCGTTTTAAATTTAAATGATTGCAATGCGGCAGCGGAAATGCTTGTAAATCAAGTATCTGCAATAATTAAAACTAACACGATCTCTGTAAGAATTTCCCGACATAAAGCACCACATAAACCATGGATCACTCCTGGGCTTATTCGCTGCATGAGGAACAGAGACAAAATGCATAAACAATTAAAGAAAAAACCACTTAATGATATTCTAAAGACTACTTTTACGAGGTATCGGAATTTTCTCACCAGGTTACTTCGAAAATTAAAAAGACAATATGAGCGCTCGGAAATTTAGAAAGCTAAGAATGCTAAGGAACTGTGGCAAGAAATAAATAGGATATCAAATAGGAAGCCGTCATCAAATAAATCTCAGGAACTATTAACTATATCCCCCACACCTACAGAGGCTTCAAACATAGTCAACAAACATTTTGCCAGTGTAGGTAAGACTCTTGCGCGTAAAGCCTCTGCTAATTTTGGAAACAAATTAATCTCTCCTAACTCAATTATCTCAACAAAGTCGTGTTTAAACTCTTTCACATTACTGGAAACTGACATGACTGAAGTTATTAGTATAATTAATTCTTTAAAACTAAGTAATACGTCTGGCATAGATAAAATTTCAACGAAAATCATTAAAGATAATAAAACTATTTTTGCGGGACTTATTGTGCATATTTGCAACTTAGCTCTCAACTCAGATCAATTTCCCAAAGCCTTTAAAACATCCGTCATTATACCTATTCATAAAAATGGTCCCAAAGACGTAGTTAATAATTATAGACCAATATCAATTCTCCCATCTTTTTCAAAAATACTAGAACGCATCATAAGCATTAGATTAACTAAATATCTGGAACAGCATAATTTGTTATCTCAACAGCAATTCGGATTTCGAAAAAATAGGTCTACTTCGGACGCCGTCGGTGAACTTACTGACTATGTGGTCAAGGGTTTGGATGCGGGAGACAGGTGTCTAGCAGTTTTTTTAGACCTTGCAAAGGCTTTTGATACCGTGTCCATTCCATTTCTATTGCGTACGCTAGAGTCTGTCGGAATTCGTGGTTCTCAACTCTCATTATTCAAAGACTATCTTACTGATCGTAAGCAACGTGTTAAACTAGATGAAAACACTCTAAGTGACCCGGAATTAGTCTCATATGGTGTTCCCCAAGGAAGTATTATTGGCCCTACTCTTTTTCTTATATACATTAATGGATTATGCAACCTAAATATTAAACATGGTAAAATTGTATCTTTTGCTGACGACACTGCGTTAATATTTCGGGGAGAGAGTTGGACAGAGTATTTTCTTATGCACAGAAAGGTTTCGATCAGGTAAACAATTGGTTACACGAAAACGTGCTCAGTTTAAATACAGATAAAACCAAAATTATAACATTCACAATAAAGAGCAACTCAAAACCTCCAACATCAGATGATTATAATATAAAGGCTCATTATTATAAAGATGTCAATTCATGTGCCCTAAACACTTGCGACTGTAATATCTTAGAAAGTGTGGATTCCTTGCGCTATTTAGGAGTCATGTTGGACTGTCAACAAAATTTTAATTGCCATATTAAAGCTCTCACTTGTAGAATCCGCAAACTCATCGCTATTTTTAAGAACATACGACATGCGGCGGATAAGGACACTCTTAAGACCACTTATTTTGCCCTCTGTCAGTCGCTACTTATGTACTGTGTAGATGTTTGGGGTGGAGCAGCAAAAACCTATATGTTACTGTTGGAAAGAGCTCAGCGAGCAGTTTTGAAAGTAAGCAATTTCCTCCCTTACAGGTATTCTACATCTAAGTTGTTTACTGAAACTGACGTTCTATCTGTTAGACAAATATTTATCCTACGACTAATCCAACAACAGCACAAACAATGTTTTCAAAGCAAGGCTTCAGAGAGTAGGCGTAATAAGCGACGTACCGACAGAGTGTTTAATGTTCCTAGTTTTAAAACAAAATTTGCAAAAAGATTTCAGTGCTTCCTGGGTAGTTTTCTGTATAACAAATTATTCAAATCAGTTCCTTTACAAAGTTTAAATAACTTTCAACTTAAAACAACGGTTTCAAATATACTAAAGGCATGTCCTTATGTACAAACAGAGGATATGCTAATATTTCGAAAATAAACATAGAGGTTATTATGACAGTCTATACACAATTTACTTTATTCTACATACATCCTCACACACACACACACACACATATAAAAGATTACCGAGATCTTGGCAGAATACTTTTATTAGGTTTTATGAAATTAACAATCGAATATATAACTTAGTCTTTGATTTAAATTATTGAGTTTAGTTATGTTTAGTTGAATTATTTTGTATTTAACTATTTAAATTTAATTTACACCATTATTGTCAATTTGTCATCACATATATACCCAATTTATAATAATTATAATATTTGTCATTATATTGTCTGGGGGAGCACAGAATCCTATAACACAGGCTTCTTAGCTTAGCATAGGGTTCTGAGGCTTATCATTTTATATGGAATATTAATATTTTAATTATTGATGCCCGGCTACCACCCCCAAAGACGACGACTGGCCCTGGTAACACACAACATACGCACGATGAGGACAGACGAGAAGATATATGCTACATAATATACTGAGAGCTGGAAGAAGAAATGAGTAAGCTACACTGGGACATTGTGGGGTTATCTGAAGTTCTTAGAGCGGGTGAGGACACGATAACCCTAAAATCAGGTAACCTACTCTACCACCGTGAGGGCGACAGTTAGGACAGTCCCAAGGTGGTGTCGGGTTTCTCGTCCACAAGTCCCTTACTAACAACATAGTTAAGATCGATAGCGTTTCCAATAGGGTCGTATACCTAATACTCAGAGTATCCAAACGATATTCGCTGAAGGTCATTCAGGTATACCCACCGACGAAGTCGCACCCGGATGATGAGGTGGAGGATATGTATGAGGACATTAGTCGGGCCATACATACCTCTGAAACGCACTTTCTAGTTGTTATGGGGGACTTCAACGCGAAGTTGAGTAAGAGAAGCGAGGATGAGTCGAAAGTGAGGCAATTTGGCTATGGACAACGGAACCGTAGGGGACAGAGGTTGGCCGACTTCCTGGAGAAAGAGGGACTCTTTATGATGAACTCTTTCTTTCAGAAGCCACCTCACAGGAAATGGACATGGCTGAGTCCCGATGGTTCCACGAGAAATGAGATTGACTTCATTATGACCACCAAAAGGCAAATATTCACTGATGTCTCCGTGATCAACAGGGTTAAAACCAGTAGTGATCACCGAATGGTAAGAGGCACGGTGAATATTAATGTCAAACTGGAGAGGTCTCGTCTGATGAAGTCTACGCTCCGACCCACTCGTGCCCATATACAAGACCCCGAGAGCTTTCAACTTGAGCTATCCAATCGCTTCGATTGCCTTGAGAACATCGCTTAAGTGGACGAGATCAATAACAGGTTAGTAGAAACTGTCCATACAGTGGGTTCCAAATACTTTAAACCCCACCGTACAGATAGGCCACAGAAACTCTCCAACGATCCCCTAAACCTCATGGCTGAACGACGCTCACTGAAAATGCAGTCTTCGCATGATGCTGAAGCATATAGGCTGCTCAATAGACGAATATGGAAGTCCTTGCGACACGACATCCGGATCTTTAATACAAACCGTATTAAAGAGACGATAGAGCGGAAAAAAGGCTCCAAAGTGTTTGCAAGAGACATGTCTATTGGGCAAAGCCAGTTGACGAAGCTGAAGAGAGAAGACGGCAGTGTAGCGTCGACCAAAGCGGAAGTGTTAGGAGAGGTAGAGAGTTTCTACGGACAGCTATACACCTCGGTCGCTAAACCTGTTAGCAGCTCGGCCAAAGACCCAAGAGCCAAGCTGACCCGACATTATACCGAAGATATCCCGGACATTAGCCTGTACAAGATTAGAATAGCCTTGAAACAGCTTAAGAACAACAAGGCGCCTGGTGACGACGGTATCACATCTGAGCTTCTGAAAGCGGGTGGAACACCGGTACTTAAAGTCCTTCAGAAGCTCTTTAATACCGTCTTACTCGAAGGTTCAACGCCAGAAGCATGGAACAAAAGCGTGGTGGTGCTGTTCTTCAAGAAAGGTGACAACACTTTACTTAAAAATTACAGACCCATCTCGCTTTTGAGCCATGTTTATAAGCTGTTTTCGAAGGTCATAACGAACCGTCTCAGTCGCAGGTTTGATGAATCTCCACCAGCCTCCGGAACAAGCCGGTTTCCGAAAAGGCTATAGTACCATAGACCACATCCACACGCTACGGCAAGTTATACAGAAGACCGAAGAGTATAACTTGCCTCTTTGTTTAGCGTTTGTGGACTATGAGAAAGCCTTTGATTCGATCGAGACGTGGGCAGTGCTTGAGTCTCTCCAGTGGTGCCGTATTGACTATCGGTATATTGAAGTGCTGAAGTGTTTGTACAAAAACACCTACATGTCAGTCCGAGTACAGGAGCAGAGTTCGAAGGCAATTCCATTGCAAAGAGGCGTGAGACAGGGAGACGTTATATCTCCGAAACTGTTCACCGCTACATTGGAAGACGCCTTCAAGCTTCTGGAATGGCAAGGACTTGGCATCAATATTAACGGCGAATACATCACTCACCTTCGATTTGCCGACGATATTGTAGTCATGGCAGAATCCATGGAAGACCTCAGTACAATGCTCGAAGGCCTCCATCGAGTTTCCCAACGGGTAGGTCTTAAGATGAACATGGATAAGACGAAAATTATGTCTAATGCCCATGTTGTACCTACCCCAACATCAGTTGGGAACTCAGTTCTCGAAGTTGTTGACGAGTACATCTACCTAGGACAGACAGTCAAACTAGGCAGGTCCAACTTCGAGAAAGAGGTCAATCGTCGAATCCAACTCGGCTGGGCAGCGTTCCGGAAACTTCGCGAAGTCTTCTCGTCAAAAATACCTCAATGCCTCAAGACAAGAGTCTTCGACCAATGTGTGTTACCAGTGATGACTTATGGCACTGAAACGTGGTCTCTTACTATGGGATTCATAGATAAGCTCAAAGTAGCACAACGAGCTATGGAGAGGGTTAAGCTCGGGATTTCTCTACGTGATCGAATCAGAAATGAGGAGATCCGTAGAAGAACGAAAGTCACCGACATAGCTCAGACGATTAGCCAGTTGAAGTGGCAGTGGGCAGGGCACATAGCACGCAGAATAGATGGCCGATGGGGCCGAAAGGTTCTGGAATGGTGACCACGGACCGGCAAGCGCAGCGTAGGTCGTCCGCCGACACGGTGGACAGACGACCTGATGAAGGTCGCAGGACGACGCTGTATGCAGGCTGCTTCCAACCGGTCCTTTTGGAAAATCATGGGGGAGGCCTATGTTCAGCAGTGGACGTCCTACGGCTGAGATGATGATGATGATGAGTACAGCGGGGAACATTTATGTATGCAGATTCTAAATTCCCCACGGCAGCACCAGCTAGTATAGTTGGAGGAATAAAAAATCCCTACTGCATAACCAGTAGTGCATCTCCGTAGTGCAGCGGGGAATGACTGATAAAATTATAGTTGTAATTTTTAAATAGACATTCTTCTACTTAGTCCATAGTATTTTTTGTAGGGACATATACCGGTTAGACATTATTATATATAGACAGTTTTATATATGGGCATGTTTCTACTGTCTAGTTTGTTATAATAATTATGTTCTTTAAGTCAAACCTGACCATGGCAAAATCACGCTCTATAAAGTATGAAACAAGAGAATATTCGCTAAGATTTTTAACTTGTAGATGAGTTGTGAACTCCCCATTTTTACTAGACGAATGCTAGGTAGGTAATTGCCGTAGTCGCTACCAGTCTTGCACTTCCAAGCGTCCGGTATATACGTCACCACTAATCGTGTTTTTTAGGAAAAAGTTGTGGACAAAATGCCTTCTTGTGTCTTTAGAGACTGCACTAATTATATAGGCATTGTGAGAGATAAGAAAAATGTTTCATTTCACGAATAAGTATGGCTATTTTGATTGAAATAGGAAATATCGTCATTTGCAGCGTCATTGCAAAGAGGCGTGAGACAGGGAGACGTTATATCTCCGAAACTGTTCACCGCTACATTGGAAGACGCCTTCAAGCTTCTGGAATGGCAAGGACTTGGCATCAATATTAACGGCGAATACATCACTCACCTTCGATTTGCCGACGATATTGTAGTCATGGCAGAATCCATGGAAGACCTCAGTACAATGCTCGAAGGCCTCCATCGAGTTTCCCAACGGGTAGGTCTTAAGATGAACATGGATAAGACGAAAATTATGTCTAATGCCCATGTTGTACCTACCCCAATATCAGTTGGGAACTCAGTTCTCGAAGTTGTTGACGAGTACATCTACCTAGGACAGACAGTCAAACTAGGCAGGTCCAACTTCGAGAAACCGGTCCAACTTCCAACCGGTCCTTTTGGAAAATCATGGGGGAGGCCTATGTTCAGCAGTGGACGTCCTACGGCTGAGATGATGATGATGAGACGCTAAAAATTCAATTCATGAGTTTGTAGCTACATATATGGGTAATGCAGCTGTAATATATATGGTTGGCGTATTCATTCCATAAAAAGCATTCAGATGGCGATCAAATCGCGTTGCCTTTTTTACCAGCCGAGTGAGGTCTCTCCATTTCCGTATATACAGAGTAACGTCTTCCTACGTTAAAAAGCCACATAAGAAGAAGAAGAAGTAATTATCTATGTAATTGTATACAATTCTGATTCTCTCTACCATAGTGTTATCATTTAGAAGAAAAGTATAGATCCTATTATCATTGCAAAACAAATCAAAAGATGGCTCTTTTTCCAGTCATATATTTAGGCAAATATACAAACCATAAGAATCTACTTTATAAATGTAAAAACAATATTTTATTCATAGATTAGAGTATGTATACTTTTACTTGAATCTTTTAAATAACTGATAAATCGACATTGTCAAATTTATTATCATTTTCTTTCTCCTCGAGTGAATGGATATGCGAATTTTTTTCCGTGGATTTACAATGACCTGGCTCGTTTCACTGACTCTGACGATTCCTGCGTACCTTCCCTGACCTAGCAAATATTTGGATTCCAACGGCTGTGAATATATCGATTTATCTTTGCGAATTATTTCGGACTCTGTATTTGTGCCTAGCTAATTGGATTTTCGTCATGTCCCGAACTGCAAAAAGACACGTAAGTTTCAATACCTACTTTCCATTGCATAGCTATGATCTCATAGTACTTACAATTTGTAAGTACTGTGAGATCATAGCTATGCGATACAGATTTCAGCTTTGTAAGTTACAAAGCTGAAATCTGTACGGATGATTGATAGATCATATTAGTGTACCTACTTTCATAACCTTTAATAATTGTTAATATATAGGTATTCCAGGTGAAGACAATACGATTCTACATTTATTTCCCAATCCAAATAAAAACTTGGAAAATTTCGCGATATGGCTAAATGCAATAGGTGGCGATATATTAGTGCGAGACCAACATATTGTGTACTCGAAGAGTTTGTCACTCACACTTTGATACTTAATATCATACTCGAAGCAATATACTCAGTCATCTGCGGTACCTACACTATATTTGCAAGGTTTGCATTGTTAAGGTGACGAGTATTACGAGTTCACTTTAAAGGAACACACATGATGCAAGAAGAAAAATATAAGACAATATTCAAAAACTAATAAATTACAAGTTTATAAAGTGTGCTGTTCACAGAACAGACATCATACAAAAATTAGAAAACTTATCAATAAATATATTCATTTACAATTGGTGTATAGATACAAAAAGAGTTTTAAATGGGAACAGATCTGATTACGACCAAACAGATAGAGTCCAAAAATTAGCTTTGGCGTATTGCAAAAAAGATGCATAATATTTAAATTAAAAAAATGTAAAAATATATTATGCTTTTATTAATTTTCCCCAACCCACAAAGTGACACGGGTCCGTTTTAATCCGTAGTTTAACTATTAGCCAATATGTATACTCATAAATATTTGATACTTATATAATTAAAAAAACATTTGGACTATTAAAGTTCAACTAAGGATAAAATAAAGACCAATGAAACAGGTAGGCAAGTAAAAAATAGTAAAATTAGTAAAGGTATATTATAGTCACAGAATAACTGATAGTTTCAAGTTTCATAACAAATCAATAGATGGCGCTGCGTGCGATAATGCTGGAATGACAACTCTATCTCCAGTATACAAATGTTCTCTATGCTCTCTACTATGGTCCATGTCATGCTTTAGCATCTGTTAGTCTGTGGTCTGTATTGTCTGTCGTTATTTCATACATTTCATAATTCTTACATGAGCCTATAAGAATTTCCACAATTTCTCTTGGCACCCCTACAAAAGCAATATAAGGAACAGTTGAAGTTGAATGTAAGTGTGTGAAAATTAAGCTTTACCATAACAGTGGATAACTTTATCTGTGAATTTGTTGAATTAAACCAATTACTTTCCGCATAAACGGTCTAATAAAACTTACCCAAAGGATCAGTCACCCAAGTCCTTTACGGCCGTATAGCTTATAATATATAACTTCGACTTGACTGACTTCAGTAAACTCATTCTGCAAAGTTCTTCAATATGCTAATGATTTGGCTCCTTATGGGTAGGTAATGGTTTACTTTTTACTTTTTTATGTTACGTAGTTTACGTTTTTTGTAAATTTTGAAGTTACCTATTCATTGTACGTACCCAAACATGAAAATGATTTATAGCTGAAAATGAGGAATTTTAGACTGAGTAATAAAACTAAACTACTAAAAAACTAAAAAATATCCGAGATATATCGAACGATTTTTTGTGATATATCGCACCTTGAAAACAAAAGTGGCGTTATACAAAAATTTACATTTTTCAGTAAAACCATTTTAAGTTTTTGACGCAGCATTTTAGCCAATACCTTAGCAAATAACTGGAAGAAAAGAATACAATTAATTTCATTTATCAGTTTGACTATCTTAGTTAAGTTATGTTCTGAAAACATGCCAGTATATTATAAAGTTATTTAGAAAACATGGATTTAAAAAAAGTTCCGTATAATTCCACTTTGGTTTTACGTAAACCTACCGTGTTTTTGGATAATTACCCAAAGATTAATAATGGAAATAAGAAAAATAAAACGAAATGATGTTTTTTATAGAAGAAACATTATTTATTTGGCAAAAACAATGTTTTTCGTTGAAATGCAAGTTTTAGGTATAAATCAAAATTTTTTGGGGGTATCAATTAAACCTTACAACTAATAACAATGAAACAAACATTAAACTTAAACATAAATTTAACTTTAAAAAAATTAGTATTTTTCTCAAAATAAAAAATAAAGTCTTCTAGAAAATAAACTGATCTAAATATACTTATAAGTGATACCAATTATTTTATTGAGATCATCTAAAATACGTAGGTTGTATCAAAATTATCGTTTGGTATCCTACTGAAATATACTTTCGTAGTAGGAGGTATAATAACTGGGAATCAAACCAGCATTAATGAGGCTCCTTACGTCAGTTTTCTTTCTTTCGGATATTTCCAATTTATGCTGATAAAGCGGTTTGAGTTCTGTTGGACGATTATTTCTATTTGTTCTTTTAGTCAAATCAAGCTCTTTAAAATCATCAAAATACGATGTTTTATACTGTATTTTAATCTCATTATGTTCAATTTTCTCAATTTAGATAATCTACATCTTTATTTAGTATAGGAACTGGTAGTTGCTTTATATCTATGAAATCGCCGTAACCCATTTCATTTACAATGAAAGGTGTTCCACGTTTTTTAGCACTTCGAATAGCAGAAATATATTGCAAAGGTACGTATATGGCTCCAGATCTAAGACATCGCTTAACTTGTTTCTCAATTACAGAATGTACAGCATCTCCCTCATTCTGAGTATGCCCACGTATAAGGAACTTATGTGTTATGGACTTAATTTTTAAGTATTGGACTGCGTAAATATAAACTCCAATAATAAACTGGTTCTTCTGCTGACCGCAGCAATTATCAGAGTAAAAAATTATGTCAAGATATTCGTCGGCACAAGAAGATTTTTTTGTAAATATTTTAAAACACAAGTACCTATCTCATTTGCTCCTCGGTGTCCTTGAGATTCATCCCAGAAGAAGCATTCAGTTTTGTCAAGTTTAAGCTCAGAGATGGTAAAGTTCAAGCAGTTAATTTTAGACTTATAATAAAACGTAGAAATCTCACCATTTGGTACTGTCATCACGGCTTGCAAATCATAACATGCGACAATAAAACTAGGCAACACCATTACTTTATCATTAGCCTTTTCCTCACGACTCTTTTCTTTCTCTGCTAAGTGTTGATCGTACTTTTCTTTAAGAGCAGCTTTATCAACACTTTCTGCGAGCTTGTATATAGAGCATTGCTCACATTGGTCCTTTTTTGGAATAAAGAAACCAATGTTAAATTTTTCGTGATTTTTCGTTCTGTAGGTATGTATCATTACGTAGGATAATCCTTGCTTTATACAGTCTTCTTTATAATCAAAATAAATATCTGTTAAGGTTTTTCCGCCGTCGATGTATTCTCTTGTCGTTTGTTGCCGTAAATAATGGCTTTCAATTCTAGGAATACTATTAATATGACGTTTAACTCCTTCAATCAAACCTTCAGGTATTTTTTTATGCTGTCCATGCTTACCTCTTTGTTCTCCTTTTAATATACCTGTTGTACTATTCTTCTTCTCTATTACAGTTCTAATACATCTGTCAGTTATATCCAATGTATTCTTAAAAAATGTTTTACATACTTTAGTTCTAGTACCATTTATATTAAAATAAAAAGCATTCTTCAACTTTCTATTGGAATCAACTCTCTTATATTGATACTTAATTTCTTCCATATTGCGAGCGATGTATTCTCGTTGTCTTATGAGCGAAGCCATCCCCCAATAATCTTCAAAAATTTGATTCCTCAAATCTTCATTAATACTCTCTGAGCATTTTAAGCGACAGGTCGATTCACATGTTGGTTTTAGAAACTTAGCTGGGAAAACCTTTTTTGTTTTGGAGCTTGAAACATATTCTTTTCCGCAGTCTTTCAATATCTTAGAAATATAGGCAACCCTTTGGTTCTTTTTCTTCTGTTTTTCGATATTATCTGTAGCTGGTGGAATATCCACTGCAATATCGTTATCTTCGTTCCCAGCACTTGGGTTATTAGAATCAATAGCTGGTGCAATATCTACTGCAATATTATTATCTACATACCCAGAACTTTGGTTATTCGAAATCACTTCCGTACAATCATTAACAAATTCTAAATTATTGTCACTTACATTGGTAGTTTGAGTGGTGGCTGGACAAATATTTGGTAGATCGGGTGCAGTAGGAGTTGAAGATGAAACAGGTGATTTGCTGGAAGATGAAGATGAAGATGATGATGAGGAGCTCGAAGACGACGATGAACTGGAGCTTGATCTACGGCATGTTTTCTTTGAAGGTGCGTATGTTGTATCATCGTCAGAAGCGGGTGAAAAGTCACCATCATCGTCGTCGCAGAGGTTTTCTTTGTTCTGAATTGGTAGCACAGCTGGAAATGTAGGTTTGCTAGTTGTTGGCAAATTGAATGTTGAGGTTGAGGGTTCAGGTTCTGAACAGTTTTGTTTATTTTGAATGGCTAGCATTAATAGTTTTCTACCTCTGGAAGGATTCATGTTGATAACCTTAAATAAGGAAAGAAAAAACGTTTCTCAAATGCGAGAATGACATCCAAATATAGATACAGAATATGAAACATCCAAATATAGATAAAACAATTTTGGAAATCTCTATAAGTAATAAGAAAACATAATTTAGGTTTTAATTCGCTATAATAATGTCATTAAAAAAAATGTAGATGTTATATTTTTCAAAATAGTGGCAGTATGCTCAATATGACGTTTATTTAACAAAATGAAACATCATCATCCTCTTAACTTATAGTATTACTGGCACTAAGAACAATAGGACACTAAACTTAAAGAATAACTTAAAACATCAACATTTTAATAATTTTGTTTAAAAACAGACACTTAAAGGAAAATGCCAGTTTTTATTCACTAAAAAAATGGCGATTTGAAATAAAATAACCTAAAAAATGGCACTATGGTTATAATGCCATTTATGTTTTTATCAGTTCAGAAAATTATTACAGACAATAACTTTAAAAAAGGCACTAAACAAAAAATGACACTTTTAAAATTAATCAAAAATAATATTTCAGTGTAACATTAACTAAATAAGCGACACTAAACATAAAATATCATTTTTTTATTCATCAAAAAATTTGTTTCAGTATTACTTTAACTAAATAAGCGACACTATACTTAAAATGCCATTTTTGTAGTTATTACTTCAGTAGAAATGTTAGCTTGAATTACGTTTAAAACGACACTATACATAAAATGCCACTTTTTTACTCACCGCAGCGTGTATCCACTCCGAATGCTTGTCGTCAACACGAATAGTGTCACCTTATGAATTACTACTTCGTCATTTACCCAAAAGTATAAACTGACACTAGCGGCCTCTAGGGAATAGTATTAAAACTAAGATAATGTCAGTTTTTGCATTAGAAGCACTTTCTTTCAACGAAGCTAGATGTCGTTGTAACTCAATATTGCTATTTTCAGTATAATGCCACTTTTGTTTTCAAGGTGCGATATATCAACATACAGGATTGTTATTGAAATAGAAATCGATTTATTGTACGAAACATGGTTACAATGAGGTGTTTTTTTATACATTTGTTCTGCATGTTCCACCATAGACTGGCATACAAAATATTGTCAATTAGTTAATTTTACACATTTGAAAATAAAGAATACATAATGAATTAAAATTATTAAAACAATATACAATTTAATAATGACATAATTAATAATTATATTAAATTTATAGCACTCAAATTCAATTCTAAAAATGTCAATATTATATACTTCATGTCAATGTCAATTAAAAATATGTCACAACTTAGTTATATAATGCCCAAACCTTATAAATTATAAAACAAGTACATGATTTTTATAATTATATACCATTACATTTAAAATTGAAGAACTCTTTCAAATTATAAAAGCAATTTTCAGCGAGCCACTTGTGAAGCTTAATTTTAAATAATTTTAATGGGAGCTCTCTAATACTTCTAGGAAGTTTATTGAATACTGTAACAGCCATTGCGTTGCAATTGCGTTTATAGAGAGCTGTTTTGCAATAAATTACTCTTAACCTTGTGGGATCTCTCCTTGGCATTTCAGAAAATTCGCTTTTATCAAATTTTACAAATTTATCAGGATGCTCCTTCACAAAAGCTCCAACTTGCATTATATACAAGCTGGTCAAGGTCAAACCTTTAGTTTTTTAAAAAGTGGTCTACATGAGTCTAGTGGACCCACACCACATATTGCTCTTATGCACTTTTTTGCACTAAGTACGCTTTGGTAATGTCCGTAGAGTTTCCCCAAAGTAAAAGGCCATACCTAAGAACTGATGCTACATAACCATGATAAGCGGTGAGAGCAGTATTTTCATTTACTGTGCGTCGTAATCTTTTTAACGCAAATACAAAGCGATTGAGTTTTTATTAATTATTGCATATTATTCACTTACCCATACTCGTAGATACACTCACACACAATACACATACACATGCGCGCTAGTACTTGGTACTTGGTGGGCTGGCTCTTTTCCGCAACCAGGCCGCTGTGGCGCGGCCCATTTTGCGTGATAGCCGGGTGACGCTGATCAGTCCAGCCACCCGGTGTCGCCCAGGAAAGCCAGCAGCTCCTTCAGCTTGGCGCAGGCTTCCCACACTGTCCTCGGCGAGCCGAGGTTTGCTGCTCTTTGTGCCGCCACGCTCCTGCATTCGATGAGCAGATGCGCAGCTGTTTCTTCCGCCTCCATGCAGCCTCTGCATAGGGGGCTGTCTGTAACACCTAGATTAAACACGTGTTTGTTGTTACATCTCTAGTCTATGACATTCCATATTTAATGTGACATTGACAGATGTCAGTAACCGAATGATGTTGCCGCGGTTTTCTCTCTCGCCCTTTCCCTTGTTTCCGATTTTACCACGTGCATGTATAGTTTTGTTGGCTATGTGAAATAAATGGAAATATCAAGCTTCCGATGGTCGGCTTTGACTTCATCACCACTATAACAACTGGCGACGAGAAAATTGGCAGGCTACGCGTGTTGGAACAAAAATAAATGACCAAAATGACTGGCGGCAGCGCGGGTGGCAGCGGCGCCGGGGCGGACATGTCCCGTGCCATTCCACCTAACTTTATAGAAGTTTACGAGACTAGCAAAAGCAAGTTTCAACGCTGGGTACAACGCTTGGAGGGAGCCTTACTGATTTACAACGTTACGGACGATAACAAGAAGAATACCTACTTCCTGCACTACATCGGCGCGGAGCTGTACGACGTGCTCTGCGATCTTGTTTCGCCTACAAAACCTGAGGCAAGATCATACAAAGATAATTGTAAGTCGCTTGTAAGCCATCTCGATCCGGAGCCTTTGGAGATTGCGGAATACTATAAATTCCATCATCGCACTCAAAGCGAGGGCGAGTCTGTTAAGGATTATCTGGCAGCGCTTCGTAAGATGGCGGCGGGGTGCAATTTTGGAAGTTTTTTGAACACTGTCTTGAGAAATCAGTTTGTTTGTGGCATACAAGACAGAACCATTAAGGACAGACTGCTTGAAACTAGAAGCTTAAAGCTGGAAAACGCTTTTGATATTGCTGTGGGGCTTGAGAGCACACGGTCGAGTAACTTGGAGGAGAAGAACGTGCATGCAGTTGTGACTTATGCAAAGAAGAAGAATAAGAACATAGGGTATTCACCGAGTAACAAATCTGCACCATCTACAACTTCTACCAATAAGATGACATCTGCTCCTGCGGGGAAGCAGAAACCAGCCTGTTTCCGGTGTGGTGGTAACCATTATGCTGATAAATGCAATTTCAAAAGTGCAACATGCAATTTTTGTCATAAAGTGGGACACATAAAGAAAGTGTGCCTGAAACTTAAAAAGGTCAACACAGTTGAGTATGTCAATAATATCAACATAAGTAGAGACAGACAATTTTTGATTACAGTGCTAGTAAACCAAGTACCTTTACAAATGGAGTTTGACAGTGGTTCTGCTGTCTCAATAATCAATGAGAATATTTACAATCAGTATTTTAGTGAACTAGCCTTACAAAATAGTGATGTGAAACTATGTACATATTCTAATGATTTGTTAAATGTTTTAGGGTTCTGCTACATAAAAAGCATTAAAATAGGAGATGAGGGCAAGAATAATTTAAAGCTCTATGTTGTGTCTGGGAACAAGAAACCTCTCCTGGGCCGTGAGTGGATCCGAGCATTTTCATGGACAAAGCTGTGTTCAGCTGTGCATGCTCTAATATTTATCACTCCGTATCCTTGCAGTCTCTGTTTAAAAAATACAGTACCTTGTTTGATAGTAAAAAGGTAGGGGAAATAAAGGGAGATCCAGTTTCTCTTCATTTAAAAAACAATGCTAAGCCTGTTTTTTTTCGTGCTAGGCCTGTTCCATTTGCAATAAAAGAACGTGTTGAAAATGAGATAGATAATTTAGTGGAAGAAGGGGTCCTAGTTAAAGTAGATTACAGTGAGTATGCTACACCAGTTGTTCCAGTTATAAAAGCTAATGGAAAAATCAGGTTATGTGGTGACTACAAGCTAACATTGAACCAGCAGTTAGTTGTTGATGAACATCCTCTACCTACTTCTGAGGAACTGTTTAATGGCCTAGCTGGTGGTAGTAAGTATACAAAGATTGACCTCCGAAATGCATACTTAAATTGGAAAGTTAGGGAGGAAGATCAGCACCTGTTAACTTTGAATACTCATAAAGGCTTGTACAAATGTACACGTTTAATGTTTGGATTGAACTGTGCACCTGCTAAGTGGCAGAGAAAGATAGAAAATATTCTTAAAGGGATTCCAGGGGTCCATTGCTTTATTGATGATATTCGAATTACGGCTGCTACAGATGAAGTTCATCTGGAACGGCTGGACCAGGTTTTTGCCAGGTTATCAGAGTACAATCTCAAGGTTAATTTAGAGAAGTCAGAGTTCATGAAAAACGAGATTGAATACTGTGGTTACATAATTACTAAGAAAGGTATCCATAAGATGAATTCTAAAATAAGGGCAGTCACAGAAGCTCTCAATCCAAAAAATGTTGGTGAGCTGCAAGCACTTTTAGGAATGGTGAACTATTATGGTAGGTTTTTTCCTAATCTCAGCGATACACTGGAGCCACTATACAAGTTATTGCGCCAAGGGGTCAAGTGGCAGTGGTCACCTGATTGTGAAAAGGCCCTACAAGTTATTAAAAAGCAAATGGCTTCAGATACTATACTTACTCATTACTCACCGGACTTACCTCTCGTTCTTGCAACTGATGCATCACCAACCGGGGTAGGGGCAGTCCTTTCCCACATCATGCCAGATGGTACCGAGAGACCCATACATTATGCTTCGCAGACGTTGAACAAGACTCAACGAAAATGGGCTCAAATCGACAAGGAGGCTTATGCAATTGTTTTTGGTGTCAAACGGTTTTTCCAATATCTTTATGGTCGGAAGTTCATTTTGTATACAGATCACAAGCCACTTGTTCAGATTTTTTCACCTTCAAAAGCATTGCCACACTTGTCAGCTGCACGTATGCAACATTATGCAATATTTCTGCAGGGTTTTAATTATGACATTAAATACAAAAATTCAAAGTCTATTGCCAATGCGGATGCACTGTCACGCCTTCCCATGCAAGAAGAGGAGACCTGTCCTCTGGAGGAAGCAGATGTGTTCCAGATCCAGCAGATGAGTATTCTACCTGTGACAGCTGAGCAGATAGCTGCAGCTACTCAGGAGGACGAGACCTTAAAGCACCTACTAAGAGGTTTACGTGAAGGCAAACACCTATCACATACTGAAAGACTTGGCATCGATCAGACAGAGTTTTCATTACAAGATAATTGTATAATGAGAGGTTCTAGAGTACTTATACCTACTAAATACAGAGAGTCTGTATTAAAAGACTTGCACGACGCCCATTTCGGTATTACTAGAATGTTGGCACTAGCTCGTAGTTATTGCTGGTGGCCAGGTATAGACAAGCAAATTAAGGACTTAGTTGCAAATTGTGTGCAATGTTGTCTTAATCAGAGAAACCCTCCTGCAGTTGCTCCTCAGCATATCTGGGAGTACCCATCAAAGCCTTTTGAGCGAGTTCATATTGACTTTGCTGGTAGGTTTATGGGGGTCTACTTTTTTGTATTAGTGGATGCTTTTTCAAAGTGGCCTGAGGTCTATATTGTTAATAGAATTGATACAGATTCTACTATTGAAGTATTAGAAAAAATATTTACTACTTTTGGGTACCCTAATGTACTGGTAAGTGATAATGGTCCACAATTTGTAAACCCTAAATTTCAAAATTATTTAAGACATCACAATATCAAGCATAAACGGTCTGCTCCTTACAATCCTGCAACTAATGGTCAGGCAGAAAGGTATGTGCAAACAATAAAAAATAAATTGAAATGCTTGAATGGCAATAAACAACCTTACAATAGACAAACCTTACAGGAAATTTTAAATAAAATACTATTTCAATTTAGAATCAGCCCTCACACAACAACTGGGAGAGCTCCTACAGACCTAGTTTTCAACTACAGAGTAAATTCTAAATTTTCAATATTGTCTCCAAATGGTACTGTCAGGGACGGAGTGAGGATATTACAGGTGGGGGACAGGATAATTGCAAGGAACTACATGGGCCAGGAGAAGTGGAAATTTGGCAGAGTTTTAAAAGTTTTAGGTTTATTACATTATGAGTTAAAAATGGATAATGGTTTGATTTGGCGCAGGCATATTGATCAAATCAAAATTATTGGTGATAATACTGATACTCAGAGAGATTTTAATGTTAGTACTCTATATGATGTGCCCAATGTAACCAGCAGTTCACAGGAGTCACCTCCTGATGTGCCTAATGTAACTAGTTCACAGGAGTCACCTCATGATGTTCCTTACGTAAATGTATGTGTGGATAGTTCAAATCCTGGGAACCAAAGTGTTATCCATAATGAGAATTCTACAGACAGTTCAAAGTCTCACTCTGAGGCTATAGTAGTTCCTGACACGAATGTTAGTTCAGAACCAAACATTGTTTCTCGAAGAAGTACTAGAGTTAGAAAACCAGTAATTAGGTTAAATTTATAAATGTAACAAGTGTTTATTGAATATTACATGAGTATGTTTACTAAAAGAGGGAGGAAACTGTTACATCTCTAGTCTATGACATTCCATATTTAATGTGACATTGACAGATGTCAGTAACCGAATGATGTTGCCGCGGTTTTCTCTCTCGCCCTTTCCCTTGTTTCCGATTTTACCACGTGCATGTATAGTTTTGTTGGCTATGTGAAATAAATGGAAATATCAAGCTTCCGATGGTCGGCTTTGACTTCATCACCACTATAACATTTGTTTAAGGTCCTGATGCTGGTCCTTAGTTTTTTTTCGAATCCATGCACGAATTTGACTGAAAGGTAGGGGGATCATTGGGTCTGGTCCTGCACACGTCATTCCGAAACTTCTCCTAGCTAGCTCATCAGCCGCATCGTTACCCCTGGAATCGCTGTGCCCCTTTATCCATTGGAGTGTGACATTATTGTTATGGTTACTTACTTCTTCCAATAGTCGGTGACATTGTATGATCAGCCCCAAAGAGTGGTCGTATCTATTTAGGGCTCGTAGTTCCGCAGTGCTGTCGCAGAGTATCCTTATATTACTATTGGTTACCTTTCTGCGAAGTACTGCTGCTGTGGCTTGGATGACACCCACACATATTGCTTGGAATATAGAGTTGTGTTTACCTAGCCCTGTTGCTATGTGTATGTTTAGTTCCTCCGAGAACGCTCCCGCTCCGGTGCCTGTTGCCATCTTAGAGCCGTCTGTGTAAATTCTGACTTCATGTATACCTGAGCAGTCGCTTGGCTCTTCATTTAGTTGTACGCGGTAGCTCTTTGTTAAGAAGTGTTGCTTTTGTACTCTATCATAGATAGACTTTATTAGGGGGTTTCCAACTGCAAAGTCTTCTATGATTGTTGTATGGGGTGCTAATTGATCCTGATACCAGAGGTTTAGTGCCTTTAGCCTGTACGCAGCCGCCGCGGCCTCTTGTTGTATGTATAGGTGTAGCGGGGTTAGGCCTATCAGGGCCTCAATCGCGGCGGTTGGTGCAGTGCGCATGCAGCCTGTTCCGGCTACACAGGCAAGTCTGAAAGGGTTGTAGCTTGGTTTTGGTGGTGCTCAGGGTGGTTCTGGGCCACCACACAATTGCACCATATGTTAGTGAAGGTCTGCTTACAGTTTTATATAACCACAGGGTGATATTAGGGCTTAGTCCCCATGTTTTACCTATCATGCTTCTGCATTGTCAGAACGAAATACTGGCCTTGATTAACTTGTTCTCTAAGTGCTTGGCCCAATTCAACTTGCTGTCTAGTGTAACTCCCAGATATTTCTTGTTAAATAGGCTAGGTAGTGTAAACCTGCCTAGGGTTCGTTTGTTAGTGAACATCACCAGTTTGGTTTTAGCTGGGTTTACGGAGAGTTCGTATTCTATGCACCATTTTTCGACAACATTTAACGCATTTCTCATCAGGTCACATGCCACACTGGCAAAATGGCCTGATATTAGTATTGCGAGGTCGTCTGCATACCCTACCGTGAAGAAGCGACTTGTATTCAGCCTGGTGATTAGATCATTGACTACTAGATTCCATAGGAGCGGGGACAGGACTCCTCTGGTTGTGCCGTTTAAATCAATGCGCATCGCCCTTAATTCTAGCATGTTAATGATCGAATCGATCACGGTCAGGTCTACTTTATGTTTAAGCAATGCTGCTCTGATGCTGCTAAAGTTAGTTTTGTCAAAGGCTCCTTCTATATACACTCATCAACACTGTCTAGGGATATTTTGTATTTCTTAAATTTTTTGATAAACTATAAATATTTTGTTCAGAGAAGTATATATGGTAATATATACTTCTCTGAACATGAAGTCCTCCATGAAGTATAGTCCGAATGAAACCTCAGTTAATGACCAACTTAATTAAATAAATAAAAAACATTTTAGATAATCAAATATTTAAATAAAAAAAAAATAACAAAGAGACTAAAAATGGCGTTAAGTCTACGAGTGAAATTAATTAATAAAATTAATAATTTTATTAAAAATAACAACAGAAAGTTAGACATTTTAACTCTTAATAATCAGTGTTGCCACCCCTCACGTTAATTAGAGTTCGGCATCGGTTATTCATACTGTGAATTAAGGTGTCGATGTCTTGCTGTGGTATGCGTTCCCAGGTTCGTTGTAGGTGCAGGAAAAGTTGCTCTTCTGTGGCCAGATTTGGAGGGAGGGCGTGCATAGCCCTTCGCTGCAACATGTCCCACGCATGTTCGATGGGATTCATATCGGGCGACTGCGCAGGCCATCTCATTACCGTGACGTTGTTGTCTTGAAGGGCGGCTGATACCAGCCTCGCTGTGTGTGGACGGGCATTATCATGCATGAGTACGAATTGGTGGCCGATTTGCACCCTATGCGGAATAATGACAGGTTCCACCACCTCATCACGGTATTTCTGAGCATTCATGTTGCCTCTTACAAAAACGAGATCGGTTCGCGCGCCTATACGAATTCCCGCCCATACCATGATCGTTCCTGCTTGGTACGAATGAACCTCTTGTGGATGCCGGAGACGGCTTTCCCTGCCTGGAACTCTCCAAACGCGTGTTCTTCGCGAATCTGGATGAAATCCAAACCGAGACTCATCCGTAAAGAGCACTGTCGACCATTGTTCATTATCCCATAACACGTGTTCATGGGCCCACAAATAGTCGCCTTCCGCGATTGCCACGTCGCAAAGCAGGAACACGAATTGGCCTGCGAGAATGAAGATTAGCTTCATGTAGCCTTCTTCTGACTGTTTGGTCGCTAACCAACAGCTGATGCTCCTGTTGGAGCCTCTGTACCATTTCCATTGCCGTCAGAGTAGGTTCTCTCCTGGCGGTATTTTGGAGAAAACGGTCCTCTAGGGGTGGTCATCCGAATTCTGCCAGCATGCCGTTCCGCCACTTCTCCAGTATCACGATAACGTGACCAGAGCCTTGATATCACATTCTGGCTGGTGCCTAGAGTCTCCGCAACAACGTTTTGGATAGCGCTAGCTTCCAACATTCCTACCGCTCTTATCATCTCGTCTCTCGTCAAATGTCGACGTTGCATGGCACCAACGAGATGACACAAACAGTAAAAATCACTAAAACAATTGATAGCGTTAGTTAATTAATGTTTTTCTAAACAAATCTCAACACAAAACTAGCACTGCTAACTGAATCAAATGCGTGTTCCCGCGTTTTCTTTTGTTTTAATAAGTTTTAGTTTTTTTTTCAATGTCAGTTTGAAAATGGAACAAGGAGGTTTAATCCCACATATAAACTTTTTCCTAATTCTGAGTAGTTTTTCTGAAAACCAAAGAAATGAAAATAAAAATCTAATATCCCTAGACAGTGTTGATGTGTGTAGATGAAAGCTCCTAGACATAGATTTTTACTTTTAATATTTCGCTCTACTTTGTGTATAATATTGTGTAGGGCGAATTCGGTAGACTTACCTGAGCTGTAAGCGTGCTGTTTTGGGTGAAGTGGCGCGGTAATGAGAACTGTGTCTCTGATGTACCTATCACAGAGCCTCTCCAAGGTTTTCAGGAGAATAGACGTAAGACTTATCGGTCTATAAGCCTTAGCTTCTGTGTAGTCACTCTTACCCGGCTTTGGTATAAATAAGACCTTGACCTCTCTCCACCGTTTGGGCATGTATCTGTGCGCCAGACATGCCTTGAAGATAGCGCTCAATGTCTCGTTTATATGATGTTCACTCCATTGTAGGAGTCCTGGGAATATCCCGTCCAAACCTGGCGTTTTGTACGGTGTGAATGTTTTGGTTGCCCAGTTTAGTCTCTCTCCTGTAACAACAATCTGTGCAACAGCCCAGTCTGTCGCTGTAGGTGGTGCCATGAGGTGTTCTGTCCAAACATTTGAGTCTGATATTAGGCACCCAGGAAAGTGTGTTTCCAGGAGTATTGTATACGTTTCTGTTATAGTTTTTGTAAACGTATTGTCGCTTTTGGATGGAGCCGATGTCGCGGTTCGGGTTACTAGCTAGTATTTTCCTAACCCTATTCGCTTGTCCATTCGACTTGATGCTGGTGTTGTAGTTTTTCCATGATCTGCGTGACCTGGACCGTATATTTTTCTTATATTTAGCCTTGGCTTTTCTATAGTTATCCCAGTTCTCGTCCATGCAGGTATTCATGGCTCTATTGAACAGCTTGCGTACCTTCCGCCTCTGTCGTTCCAGCGCTTTGGTCCACCCCTGATTGCCTCCCCTAGCGTTTGGCAAAGAGAGGGGGCATGCGCTTTCAAAACTCACAGTGAGACTATACGTGAGTTGTTCAACAGTTTGCTCTATTTCTTCTATGTTTACCAGTTGCGTGTTCGCACTTACTTTGTTCATGTTTTGTTCAAGGGACCTTGTAAAGATCGTCTTGTCAGTCCTGCGAGGGTTGCGGATTGGTGTTAGTATCTGTTTGCTTATTTTTAGTTCATACCTGATCCACCTGTGGTCGAAGCCGGAGTATTCGCCTGATACTTCCCAGTTCTCTATGAGGTTTGTATTACCTGAGACCAAGGTGAGGTCGATGATAGTACGGCTGCGTTGTCTAACAAAAGTTGGCTCCGCGCCTGTATTTGCTATAAGGAGATTTGTAGTAAATAAAAAGTTTACCAGGTCCTCTCCTCTGCTGTTTGACGTGGGCATACTCCATATAGGGTGATGGGCGTTTGTGTCTGCTGATATTACTAGTTTGAAGTCATTGAGTTCGCAGTATCTTACCAGGTCCGCAACGTCTTTCGATGAGATCTCCTCGTCGCCGGGCATGTAGGCTGACGCGACGATCACGTCCCCAGCTTCCTCCCCGAGAACACCCCGGAGCCTGGCAGTAGCCAAGTCTCTGGAACAGAACTCGGTTAGAGGCATTGATGTTTTTGGAGGTGTTGTCATATATTAACTTACCCCTTAGATTATTGAGACCACACACACGCCCCGCCCTGATCCACGGCTCCTGGATCAAGGCTATGGTCTCCTCGCTGTCATCCCCCAGGCTCTCGCATCCATCAACTCTGCGCAGGTTAGCCGTTGCAGTGAGGCTGTGCTGGAGGTTGGTCTGAATGACCTTACACGTCATGGAGGATTGGGTCGCCATCATCCAAGCTTCCGTCCTCCTCTGACTCTGCCTTGTTGGCCCCGTTTGGATCCCTCCACTCTCCTCTAGTAGGGGGGTCAGGATCCACACTCATATCCTCCGTCGCCTTTGAGGACGATGGTTTGGGCGATGAGTGTGACGGCTCGTCCGGAGTTTCCCCCGTCTTGCCGTCTGGAGCCCGCATGGTATCCGGCTTGTCTGCTGGTGTGGACTTGCTTGCTGGTGCAGGTGGTTCGTCGTGAAGAGACCCGTTCGCTGCATAGAATCAAACGTAGACATTCCCCAGGTTGAAGGCTAGCCTCCGTCCTTTCTCTACGAGTGTAGGTATAAGGGGTTCGAGAATCCCCAACGTGAGGAACATCGTGTCGTCTCCGTTTATGCTATGCGCGAACAGTATCCAGGTGTTCACCTGGGCCCACTTGTTCTGATCCGCCAGAATCAAGCTTGTGTCTTCGACAGAGCCGTCACATTCCGGGATGAACAGTGCTGCTCTTACTACTCGGGTTAGAATAGACTTGAAGAGCAATAACAGGGTTTAGCCGTACATGGTCAGAAGAAATAGGTACTAGATAGATTAATCTGCCTGAATCAGCAAAACGAGCTGATAATATCCAGAACTGCTGGCGTAAGAGTGAGTGCAGAGTGTTGTGTGTGTGTTTGCGACGACATTTTGTCGTCGTGTTGTGTGTGTGTGCTGAATAGTTGTGGGCTGAGAAGAGACGTGCTGAATAGTTGTGGGCTGAGAAGATATGTGCTGAATGTTTGTGGGCTGAGAAGATATGTGCTGGATGTTTGTGGGCTAAGTAGATATGTGCTGAATGTTTGTGGGCTGAGAAGATATGTGCTGAATGTTTGTGGGCTGAGTGTGTTTTTGTTTATTGTGCCGTCCCAGTCATTGCGTAGGCGGCGGTGGAGAACGCGAGGTAGTGCGCGGTGGAGTACGACGGAAGGACACCATCCGGCCCGTATCAGGTGAAGGACGGCGGCGTGGTACCTCTCGCTGTTGTACTGGTAATAAATGAGCAGAGTTGTGTGTTGGGGAGGTACAACCCAACCTGTGCATGGTTGTGTGGTGATTTGCACTGCCACAAGTCCTGCATTGGCCCGTTGACGAGCACTCATTTTCATAATGCGGACCTAAACATTTGGAGCATCGGTTGCGCGCGTCGATAAAGTCTCAGCGGCTAGTTGTTTGTTGTATTGGGTACATACCCGAAGCTTGTGACCCTGGACATTACACCATGGGCAGTAATGGTTGTCTCTGGAGAAAGGTTGCGCGTTCGATCCCTGCTTGGGTCTAGGCGCGGAGCTGAAAAGTCGCGGGTTCGAAACCTGCGCATAGCGCGGAGGTTGCGGGTTCGAGACCTGCTGAGGTGGGGGCGTGAAGCGCGCGGGTCGTGAGGTTAATACCTGTCCTCGAAGTGCGTCGGGGAGGCGCTCGCGGTATATACCTTTCGAGTCTGCGCGTACTCAGGGTAGTAGGTGCGCGCGCGTTGTGGCCCGGATGGTGACGCTCGGTTTGCGTTTGGTCCTAGCGTGGGCTGAGTGGTGGAGATTGGTACGCTGACCTCGTTACAGCGTGCGTGATGCTCTAGGAAGCTGACGAGGTCGGCTAAGGTTGGGAGTCTGTCAGACGACCCGTATTGACGTTCAAAGAGGGACCTAAGTCCCCCCTTGAGTTTTCGTGCTGCAATCGAACCAAGACGTATCCACTCACCAGTAGTGGATAGTTTTAAATTGTTCAGCGCGGATTGTGCGGATATGAGCGGAGTTAAGAACTGCCTCCTGATTTCAGAACGCGATGATATTGTGGGCAGTTCGAAAATTATGTCCACGAAACGATCAATGAGCAGCCGTCGATTTTCGTATCTACGTGTCAGGGTGTCTAAGGCTACCTGATAGTTTTCATTTGTGATCGTCAGGTGCGCAATGAGCGATCGCGATTCCCCTGCTAGGCAGGACAGTAGGTAGTGCAGTTTTACTGCACCCGTAAGACCGGCCATGTTGTCGGTCAAGTTCTTGAATATCGCTATAAAGGAAGGCCATTCCTCAAGTCGCGAGGAACTTTGGTAACTCAATTTGGGGCAGAACCGAGTTTACCGTAGATGGCGCTGTGACGTTCGCCTTGTTTTGTGCTGATGGTACATCGTCTGGCAGTAAAATCCGAGTTGGTATATTTTGATTTGCCATCGCAACGATGACGCTATCTCAGCAAGAGCAAGGATGGCTCTCTGTCCCTCCTTAAAACGGGCTGCCTGTGATTTAGAAGGCATCGTTAAACGTCAAAGGCGTAGTCAGGCACAAAAAAAAATCTAATCGTAGTTGAAATTCAGCACCTCCATTTCGGAAGTCGGTTAAAATAACACCTAACTAACTAACGCGTGTACCTAACGGTAGTGAGCTGAGGGTTTAATTACTTAATTAATTTAGTATAACCTGTAATTTCGTTAGGTACTAAATATTTAATTACTCGCGCGGTACCCTAATTTAAATCTATGATCACAACAGCTAACAAATGTTACTTTATGTTAATCACGTAAAATTTTTGTTATGTTAATCACGTAAATTTCTTACGCAACTCTAAAATGTTGTGCGTATATCTAGGTAAAATATAATTGAGCTTAATTCAAAACGTGCGACCATGGACGAATTATATTTATTTAAACTCACGAACACAAGTAAATCCGTTTAACAGTACTTTGTATAAATTAATAAGTAAAGCTTAGCAAATAAATGACGTAGGTACTTAGTACCTAGCCTAGCTTCTTAATTACAGACTTTCTTGCAAACAATACTGAACAATCGTAAATACTCGTAGTTTGTTATCTAAAAGATAGGTACCTACATGCAATACGATATCGCAGCGCATAACTTAATCACCGTGGCTTGCAATTTACCGACAGTCGGTGATAAGGAAATATGTTTGAGGAGACTGTATGTTGAGAAGGAATATACGATAATGATATTAAAAGTATTGTAATCGTAATAATATTATATATATGGGAATTTAAATAAAGCTGATATTTGGGAATTTTTAGACAAGGTGGGCTGATTCTTTTAATTTGCTCGTAGGAAATATGAATAAATGCTGCTGATAGAACTTTGAGTGGACTGTATTTAAGGAATTTTAAAATTTAATTTATAGCTGATATATGAGCTGATAGGAACTGGTTCAAAGCTCTGCGCTCGAAGGAAAATATGGTTAAGGTAGAGCTGGTTCAATAATCCGGCATGAAGGAAAGTATGGTTAAGTGGAGCTGATAGAACTGGTTCAGAGATCTGGCTCGAAGGAAAATATGGTGTGGCGTTCACCATACATCGGTAGGCAATAATTATTAGGAAGGAAGGTACTCACAGGAATGCGGGCTGATCCGTGTGGGTCTTCCTCTGGGTCGTGCGGGCTGATGACCGTCGGAATGATTCGGGCTGATATCTCACTTTGGGTAAAGTTTGTCCCAGGAGCACTGGGGTGACGCGCACGAACACGTGTATCGGTGCCGGCGAAATAGGGGCGGATCCCGGCGTGTCGTGACGCGGCAGCGCGGAACTGATAAGTCCCCAGTAGAAAGCTACATTATGCCTGAATAACATACGCTATATTTGATTCATCATCATCGTCATCATCCATCATAACGCGGGTGAAGCCGCGGAGCGCAGCTAGTCTGTTTATGGAAATTGTTAGTCTGTACCGCCTCATATTGTAATCAAAACGTTCCCGATGCACGCAGTAGTCCCTCACAGTGTGCAGAGGTCTTGCAGTATTGTGCGGACTAAGGAATTGTATTAGTTTCATCACTGGATCCCAAGTAGATGACACTTGCCAACCATAATCTCTATTGAATTTAAGGTGTTTTTAATTTCTATGGCCTCTCTTAACATTTTTGGCAAATAGTCGTTCTCCCTAGATACAATTTTTGGGTTGAGTTATTGGTATGAGTGGGTGTCCTATACTCTGTATGACTAACGGCCGGTGCCAATAACCTACCTATCGTCGGTTTACTTAGTATTTTTTACTAATTGTATGGATGTTATGTCAAAAATCTATCCGTAGAAAGGAAAACTGTGGATAGATACATTATTGGGACGGCTACTATGGTACTAAAGAGTACATCATTAGTTTTTCTGGTGAAAGATATTGGTTTCGTTTTTTGTGGGTTCACAATTATTTTGTGACGGTGGCACAACCGTTCGACTGTCCTTAGAGCCCTTGCAGTTTTTCGCATAGGGACGTCTCAAAACAGCCCCGAGATCTTGTCTTGAAGTTCAAGGAGTTTGTTCGCCACTACCACCCAAAATAGAGCTTAACTAACACCCGATAAGACGCCCCCTTGTGGACAGCCTTTAGTGACTTTAGCATCTTAGTATTTTACGAGTTTGTGCTACATTTCACATTTGAAATGCTTTGTTAATTCTTCTTTAACTTCCAGATCTATGTATTTCACAACTCCATAGGTCAGGCTTACTTCATTAATAAAACGACACCTATAACCCAAGTCTAAAAACTTGCTACCCTCTGTTAATTATCTATTCTACTCTCGATTTTATTCCAACTTTATGTGGATTGTTATACTTAACGTATGCAATGTTGAATATATTTTCGCTCTTGAGTAACTTGGCGGACTCTATCTGTTTTGGCAAAGTTTCATCCGATGTCTCACAAACCTCAATTGTAGCATGCGAAAAGTACGTTTACTCCCTATATGTATGATTGGTTCAAAAGTATTTTTGTTATTATTGAACGGGGTGGTTTGGAATCGATAACTAGTCATCAAAGCGAAAGAAAAAGATCTACTAATGTTTTTACAGTTATGAACCCATATTCACTGACCATCTTCACACCCTTAAACCTTACCTGTAAAACCATATTATTATCACCATTTTTTGGTTTAAACGAACAGTGACAACGAACGAAGACAATGTTTCACACTTAAAAGTTTCAAAAACAAAGAATTTGCCTTATTAAGTTGATACTCCCTTTCAGACCCTTAACTCATCTATTTAAAAAAAAACTAAGTAACATCATTTTTTATTTTAAACGACCTATCTAAACACAAATTTTCACACTTATAATTTCAAAACGAAGGACTTTAATTTTTCCACCTTGGGTGGGAATTCGAAAAACCCTTTCTTAGTACACACCTAAGATAAAAGCTAAGACAAAAACACGCTCCAAAGGGATATCGACCTGTCGCCATTTTGTTTTTTTTTCGTAATCACGGCGCACGGTGTAAGTGGTATGCATGGATAGAGGACACATAGACAAACAAAAAATATCGAGTAACATGGTACCCTAAAATGTCACGTTACCGAGATATTTGGAGGTAAAGATCGATATATGAGTAAAAACAATTATTAAAAATAGAGTTGTGTCCATATGCATCAGATTGAATGCAAATAATCGTTCCCTGGTGTATTATAATTTTTTCACTTTACTTGAAGAGAGTAGGTCCATTGCATACCACTAGGAGGAAGAGAAAACAACTACTATAATTAATTATTTATCTACTAAATAATTTTATTGTACTGCCAAACTACTGGTTAAAAATAAAACAAAGCAAGTGATTGATGTTAACCTTTATTTATTACTGTTAGTACAATAATAAACTTACGTGAATATAATAATACTGCTACGATCATGTCTCGATATCTATAACAAACATCTATTGTTGTTTACGACCCGAGGTACTTTCGAGAATGTTTTAATAGCTACTTTGCAAACAAACAATGACCTTGCGGACAGTTAAATAGTAATAAAACCTTAATAAAGACATAAGGCAGATTGATTCTTGATAATAAGTTCTAGTAGAAAAACATGTTAACATCAAAATGAATGATAGAAACCGCAATTATTTCTTCTGAGTTCAGTGCGTGAGACAGGTGTTCGGTTGGGTTGGAGATCGTTCTCCGCAGTAGCGTTGAGACGCCCCCCACATCACCCCTCCCCACGCAACTCGGAGGTTTTCCGCGAATCCGTTGTTCGACAGTGTACGGTTGCATAGTGGTCGTTGGTCCGCTCTGGCGTGATCTCCCACCGTGCCTCCCCCCGCTCACCATCGGACTTCGCTCCAAAAACTGTAGCGCTGCAGCATTCAGTACGTCCGACGCTTCAGCTTAAAGGAGTTATACTGGCTAGGGGTTTGTTGCAAACCCCAGTTCCAGTATCGACTAGACTGCGAAAGTTAATAAAAATTCACCTTACTGAGTTATCCGATAGTTGCAAGAGCACTTCGGATACACTCAAAGGGAATATTATACGTAACTATTTTTACTATTTAACGAATATTCAGCAGAACTCTGCCTACATATGGCCGAGGAAGACCGTCCACCGCCTCGTAAAAGGCTTGAACCATATGCCCATCTCATAAAAGACAGCTTTATAGTCCCAGAAGGCTATGTCATCTGGAAAGACCAAGACCACACCAATGATAAGCTCTACCTGATACGGGAAAGGTACTTAAGGAACGTCCTGTATCCAGCTGTAGAAGCTAAACCGGACGAGATCGGAACAGGACTCGCCCCGCCAGCGGCTAGGTCCTCTGGAAGAGGCGAAACCGAACCCGACCCGCCGCCATCAACATCTGTTATCAGTCCCGACAAGAAGAAGAAGGGTAAACATAGTAGTAAAAGCCGATCGAAGGCGGCCGACCTAGGGCTCGGTGCGGCCGCGCCTGAGTGCACGGTCGTAGCCGAAACCGAACAGAGGCATCCGAGCAGTGGCGCCTCTAAGTCCAAGAGGTGCGACTCCTCAGACGAGGATCAGGGGGTGATGCCAAGACAACCGTCACCCCACCTGAACAATCTATTCATTTGACAGTGACCGATCTACGGTATCGGTCACGTACATCAGAAAGTCCGCCTATATAAGGCAAGCATCACCAACTCCATCAATAGATTCAGAGCGCTCATATGCAGAGGCGCTGGCCTCTCCAGCAACTTCAAGGCCATGCTCCCCCACGGTGAGACAGGCCCCGCCCGATTCAACAACACCAGCACCTGCTTCATCACTTAAGGGGTACCCACCGGTAGTGGTAAACGTTACCGAACTGGGTCATCACATTTGACCAGCTGAAACGTCAGCAAGGATATTCGTTGAACGTGAAGCCCGTAGACGAGTTCAGGGCCGTCCAGAGAGCCCTGACTGAAGCAGCAACAACCGAAAAGCGCGTCGCGTGGCACTGCTACGCGGATGCCGCCGACCTCCCCACGAAGATTGCCATAAAGATATATATATATATCGATGCCATAAAGAAGGCCCTTTATGGCAATCTTCGTTTATATTATATTATAATAGGGGTTCCTTTATATATATATATAAAGGAACCCCTATATCTCCTGGTCGTACCGTACTCGTATATTAATGAAACAACTTTAACATAAAGTGCTTTAATGTGTTTAATACAAATTCATAGTGATTTTCAGGGGATAGCCGTCGTATGCCAATTTGCCATAAATCTTATGATCGCCTACTACGTAAGAATAGTTTAGTAGGAAACTATTCTACGGTAGATTCTTACGATGGACCCCATTACTAAGACTCCGCTGTCCGTCCGTCTGTCTGTCTGACCGTCTCGTTACCAGGATGTATCTCATGAACCGTGGTAGTTAGAAAGTTAAAATTTTCACAGATGGTGTATTTCTATTACCGCTATAACAACAAATAAACCAGCCATGTGCGAGTCGGGCTAGCGCAAGTAGGTTTCCACATGGCAAAAAAATCATGTCTGTTGTATGGGAGATTTATAGATAATGGTACGGAACGGGAACGGAAAATCAGGCGCGAGTCCGATTCGCACTTGGCCTGTTATTGAATTTCTACAGATATCTTACGTTATATGTAATGCACACACCATGCATAAAACTTAATTGTTTTGTTTCAGGTTTTCGTACGTATAATGGCTGATTATGAGTCTGTGCCAAAAAGGAAAAACATAACATGAGGTAAAACACATACTGGAGAAAAACCTTATAAATGTAATATGTGTGATTATAAATGTGCACAGGCAGGTAGCTTAAGAAGTCATATTGAAACACATACTGAAGAAAAACCTTTTAAATGTAATATGTGTGATTATTAATGTGCACAAGCAGGTAACTTACGACGTCATATTAAAACACATACTGGAGTGAAACCTTATAAATGTAATATGTGTGATTATGAATGTGCACAGGCAGGTAGCTTAAGAAGTCATATTAAAATACATAGTGGAGAGAAACCTTATAAATGTAATATGTGTGATTATGAATGTGCACAAGCAGGACACTTACGAAGACATATTAAAACACATACTGGAGAAAAACCTTTTAAATGTAATATGTGTGATTATGAATGTGCACGGGCAGATAGCTTAAGAAGTCATATTAAAACACATACTGGAGAGAAACCTTTTAAATGTTATATGCGTGATTATGAATGTGCTCAAGCAGGTAACTTACGAAGTCATATTAAAAGACATACTGGAGATAAACCTTGTAAATGTGATATGTGTGATTATGAATGTGCACAGGCATGTGACTTACGACGTCATATTAAAACACATACTGGAGAGAAACCTTATAAATGTAATATGTGTGATTATAAATGTGCACAGGCAGGTAGCTTAAGAAGTCATATTAAAACACATACTGGAGAGAAACCTTTTAAATGTTATATGTGTGATTATAAATGTGCTCGAGCACGTAACTTACGAAGTCATATTAAAACACATACTGGAGTGAAACCTTATAAATGTAATATGTGTGATTATGAATGTGCACAGGCAGGTAGCTTAAGAAGTCATATTAAAACACATACTGGAGAGAAACCTTATAAATGTAATATGTGTGATTATGAATGTGCACAAGCAGGTAGCTTACGAAGACATATTAAAACACATACTGGAGAAAAACCTATTAAATGTAATATGTGTGATTATGAATGTGCACGGGCAGATAGCTTAAGAAGTCATATTAAAACACATACTGAAGAGAAACCTTATAAATGTAATATGTGTGATTATGAATGTGCTCAAGCAGGTAACTTACGAAGTCATATTAAAACACATACTGGAGAGAAACCTTATAAATGTAATATGTGTGATTATGAATGTGCTCAAGCAGGTAACTTACGAAGTCATATTAAAAGACATACTGGAGAAAAACCTTTTAAATGTAAAATGTGTGATTATGAATGTGCTCAAGCAGGTAACTTACGAAGTCATATTAAAAGACATACTGGAGAGAAACCTTGTAAATGTAATATGTGTGATTATGAATGTGCACACGCAGTTGACTTACGACGTCATATTAAAACACATACTGGAGAAAAACCTTTTAAATGTTATATGTGTGATTATGAATGTGCTCAAGCAGGTAACTTACGAAGTCATATTAAAAGACATATTGGAGAGAAACCTTGTAAATGTAATATGTGTGATTATGAATGTGCACAGGCAGGTGACTTACGACGTCATATTAAAACACACACTGGAGAAAAACCTTTTAAATGTAAAATGTGTGATTATGAATGTGTAGAAGCAGGTAACTTACGACGTCATATTAAAACACATACTGGAGAAAAACCTTTTAAATGTAAAATGTGTGATTATGAATGTGCAGAAGCAGGTAACTTACGACGTCATATTAAAACACATACTGGAGAAAAACCTTTTAAATGTAATACGTGTGATTATGAATGTGCACAAGCAGGTAGCTTACGAAGACATATTAGAACGCACACTGGCGAGTAACCCTATAAATAATGTAAATATTAGATCCTTACCATTCACATGCAATTTTCTTATGAGAGCCACAGGGATCTGACCTAATTGGCAAAACAACGCCGAATCTGTATGCTCTAAACTACGCAGCTATTCCTACGCCCTAATTATGCTAACCTAGGCGGTAACTCGACCAGCAGTGCTCACTTCGTATCACTTGTGTGTGACGTCTCCTTAACGCTACGGTATCATTTTCGGGGTTACTATTTTGAAAGGACAATGATTTGTAATTTTTTGACAATGATTTGTAAATTTTAAATTATTGTTATATATAATTTTTTAAATAGGTCCAGTGTTTTTTTAAGCTATTCCGTTTTATCCAAACAAACATGTTTCCTCTCTATAATATTAGTGTAGATAATATACAAATAAGTGCTGATTCCTTAGGCTTTCGAGATTCTTATGCATTGAAATTAAATCAATCGAATCAATTCCAATGTTTTATTTGCAAGAATGCATACATCATAAGGGTAATATTGTATAGTATACAATGTATTCTTGCAATTAATAATGTAATATTACATATTATGTCACATTCAATTATTATTACGATGTCGCTTGAGTATTCAGCCTGCAAGCAGGCCTGCAGATATTAACATATCATAATTAAATACAATTAACTACATAGTCATTTTAATATTTCAAATGTTAGTGATAATTATTATCCTTAATTAATTACAATTTTAAAAATCTATAAACTGTAAAACAATTAACAAGCAGCCTGTCAGTTCATTTCTATTTAAATAAATTTCCCTCTAATAATGTTATGTTCTTTGGTACGGCGTTATAATTTATGACCAGCATGTTATATTTTTCTTATAAATACCTTTTCTACAAGACGGTTGATATTATAGCAAGTTTGCGAACCTTTGTCGTTTTTGTCTCGTAATTATTACGTTGCGTTTGGGAATGTGTTCGGGTGTGTGTCTTTGCGAATAGATAAATATCTTTTTGTGCAATCTGCTCGACAATGTCCTATTACCTATCACGCAATCTCGACGTAAAGCAAAACAAGGCGTTGCATCCCAAGGCAGGTAATTTTATATACACCCTGGATACACCCTGGAGTTGACATTTGTAATAATATATTCTTAGATCTATTGTTGATTACTATTATTGTTATTTTGACATTAATTGATATTTCTGGCATTAGTTTGTACGTTATAATTTTTTTTTTTACATAATATGGTTTATTTTTCTTAATTACTTATTTGGCTAAATGTTGCTTTTGTTTATTTTAACTGTGTGATAATATGTAATTGTACTTTTAGACGTTTATTATCACAATAAATTAATTTGAATTTGAATTTTATATGAAACTCTTAAGGGATTAAAGTGATTTAGAAAATTGAACTGGTCCCCACAGACATCACTCAGAATAAAAGCGCGATTGTAATGAATTTGAAACAAAAGACGGTGTTTGGTGTTATTATAACAACTTCCATAAAATGTTCCTTACTAAAATATTTAGTACAGGATCCATGGTCCATTTTTGCACTTCATCACTATCAAACTAATTTTCCGTGTATAACGGACATGACGTCAGCCTACGGTCAGACAGCCAGCCAGCCAATGCTATGCCGCCATATTGACAAGCCCCTTTCCCGCCATGCCAAGCCATGCTATTTGACAGTCAATGCAGTGGGGATGTGACAATATAAAAGCCCTAACAGACGCTCGTACTTGGTCCGGCGGACTATGTACTATGTCCATATACTGTCTCGCTACGGACCGAATCGAACAGTTGCTTAACGTACGCCTTCAAGTGCACACGGTTGTCATCATGTCGTTGGTCAGAGTACAAACTGGCCAAGTGCGGGTCGGGCTCGCGCACGAAGGTTTGAAGGTTTCCGTACCAGTATCTATAAATCTCTCATACAAATAACGGGTTTTCAACCGACTTCCAATTTAAGTTTGTTTCCTCAGAACTTACGACTGGGTGAACTGATCTTGAAAATTAATTTTTAGTTTGAAAGCTGGTATTCGTACTTCTCGCGTGGTCCCATTTAAATTTCATCAAATTTGGTCCAACAGTTTTGAATTACACTCCAATAACTGAAAAGTGTTTCGCCTAATTTGATGATATCTTATCACCCTTGACGTGATTGACAATCGATCCCGTAATTATCAAGGCCCGCTAAAAAGAGTGAAAAAAAATGTTTACATAAAATGGAAACTTGGTAAAAAATGTATGTCTCCGGAGCAGAAGCACCTATATAACTATAAATAATATAAATAAACATAACTATATTTAATTAGTACATACTGCAATTAAATGTAGATTATAAGTACCTATAGATTATTTGAAGCTAATTATAAATAATCGTATATTAGTACATTATGGTACTAGTATGTAACATTGGTAATTACCGCCGAGGCGCCATTGAGGACGGTAATCATCAATACACACGTGTATCATACGACGATTTTCAACACACTGTAATTTTTTAACATTGAGTATAAACACCACAAAGAGCTAGGTTTGTACTTAGAAGATAATTCTTTAAAGTACGCCATGAACACATTTTCGTTTCATTAATTTACGTTAAGGGCTTCACATTTCATATCGGGCGGTGTACAACATACATCATTTTCTTCGTAACTAGTACTTGTAGACATTTTAATGAATAAATAACTTTAATTTCATCAGTGAAAACGAGTTGTGAAAAATGTTTCGCAGAGAAAACAAAAGTTATATTTGTTAAATTAAAAAAGTTTTATTTATTAATCACGTATGAGTTAAAATTATCTATTTAAATAAGAAGTTGCATGAAATGAGCGAGCAATAAGAACATTAATTTATTTGTCCTATTGAACACGATCTTTTTTTGAATAAAAACTTTTTCAAGAACAAAGCCAGTTGTGGTGACCATAGAGCCACTTTACGAGCAAGTGTGTTGAAAAAGTACGTAGTGTTTTGGTAACAATCAAGAAAATATGGTTTTGCCACAGAGCATACTCTCTGGCAAGAACACCCTGAATTAACAGTTATTTCACGCAGATAATACACAGGTAATAATTTAAATAAATGTATAGTAGTACGTACCTATATCAAAGTAACATCTACAGTTTAAACTTGTTAAAAGTTAATAAATTAACATTGTTTTAGTCACGTTTCAGGATTCTATACTAATACGCCTGAAATACATTACTTAGCTAATATTTATTAGCAATCTGCACTTGTATATGACTAGGCTTTCTGATATTATTAAGAATTAAATAATTATGTTTTAGTGGGAATGAGTTTTTTTCTACGTAATTAACTGTTTGTACTATGGTTCTCTTCTAATAAGTAGTGCTTAATTTTTAAAACTATGAAACAACTAACCCTTATCTGTATTGTTATAATATGACTTCATATTATAACATGGATTTGTTGATGGAGGATTAGTTTAAGCAGTCAAATAATACCTATACATTACGTAATTTTAGAAAAATATTGATTAATTTTTTTATGAAATTGGATAACATTTAATTGTAGTACCTATGTGTTAAATATCAATGTTTAATATAGTATGTATTAAATGAAAATCTTTGTATAATTGAAGAACTTCAATTATTATATCGCGTTCGGTAACGATTTCCTCCATGATGTATATGAGCGTGTGAGATTTGTCAAGATAGAGGGCGTTGATCACTACTACATTAAAAGGTTTCATAGACTAGTAAGCCACACATGGCAACAAGCAGATGTGTCATATTATATCCTATGAAAGAGATTGATGATTATAATATGAATTTAACTACCTGTCTAGCTACATATTCTACTAAGGAATGAAGGAAAACACAGAAGTTACATTAATAGCATTATAATAGAACCATATATTTTACCCAAGAAACACAGTGTTCATTTTAATATTATATAACAGGATACAGATGTCCTAGTACTAGTAAAGTATTTTATAGGCACACTATTTTAGGAAACAAAGCAAATAGACAATCAATATACATAATAAATATACATCTAAGAGATACCATACACAGACACAAAACATAGACATACAGCAGTATTTATAACAAGAAATATAACACTTAACTTTCGGCAAGCAGGAGTTCATAATGCAACAGTCACTTGTGAAGTAAAGAATGCACGGCAATTTTTTTTTTTTTTTTTTTTAGAACGGACTAATGCTGTTTGCCTCTACCGGCATTTACAGCGTCACCGGACGGTTGGCGAGCGCAGATGGCACTCAGCCAGATGCGGGCGCAGAGGGCGCACCGCCTAAGGCGAGCGTTGAAGACGCTTCGCCGCAAGGAGAGGAGTAGGCGACTTGCTCAAGGGCACCACTAGGGTACGGACCTCGGCTTGGGCCGTCGCCAGGAGAGAGGGGAGTAGGAGAGAATCGCCCCGGTACAAAAGTGCACCGTTGAAAGTGGGCCCTATGAATTTTAACTCTACGACTATTTGGAGAGAATCTAACCAAGACATAACTTTTGCCTCGAGCTCGCCGGCGAGCTCGGTGTTTGACTGTGTTTACCACTAAATCATAACCTTGTGTACCTCGCCTCCTCCCATTTCCGCGACATGGGTCCACACCGCGACCAGGATCGTCGCGTTGTGCACTCATGACTGTACTTTGGGTGGGGCTACAATAAGAATGTGTAATACCTCGCCCACAGCCATGGTGGCTGGGACTACATAGAAAACCAGTGTTACCTCGTCCGCAGCCATTTGCTGGGCTGGAGGATACATCGCGACCGGGGCCGCGGTGTATACTCCCACCCGCACCGTGGCTGGGACTACAATCGTGAGTGTGTGAATTACCTCGACTGCGACTGGGGCTGCGAAGAAGATCTCGGCCGGAGCCTACAATGCGATCGGGATCACAGCCCTGGTCGGGTCTACAACCATTACCGGGGTTCCCTTGGGACGACGCTAAAGCTGCCGAAGTAACGGCTGCGATGGGGTCGTCCGGGTCACCCAAAATATGCCTTGGACGGCGACGGGGGGGAAGGAAGTGGGGATCGGTTATGTCAGTGGAGTAGTTCGCCGCTTCGACCACGAGGGGATTCGAGTGGTGGGGAGCTTTGTCGAAGTGGCGGCGGGAGCAGTCTTTCATATACTGCGTAATAGAGGGGAGGGTGAAATCGCAGTGCAGTAGGTCTACCATGAGTTTACAACATTGACACCAATCGATGCTCGCTATCGACTGCCGCGAAAAAATGTATTGAAAAAAGAACAGTGCCACCTTGCGGTCAATTGTAGAACTAAAATTGACAGCGAGTACGCCAATCACAAGTTTAATAGGTAGGCGAGATCGAGTATCGACTATAGATGAGATTTATGTTGCCAACTCATGGTAGAGGCACTGTTCGGCGTTCCGCAAGTACCACGGAGCGCCCACTGCCCTGCGCATAAAGCGATTCTGAATCACTTGAAGTTTGTGGAGGTCGTGTTTCTGAGCATGGGCGAACGCTACAGATGCGTAAGTCATGATTGGGCGGATGCAAAGTTTGTAAAGAGTCGTCTTATTTCTAAGAGACATTTTACTGTTTTTGCCTATGAGGGGATTAAGACGACCCATAATGAAGGCCGCCCTATTGCGAACAATCTGGATGTGTTTCGCGAAAGTGAGTTGGCGATCAAGGGTGACGCCCAGGTATTTGGCAGATTTAGCCCAAGGGATGGGTTCGCCGAATAATGCACGGCAATATGAGATATTGGCTTATATAGTAACGTCTGCCGCCAAGAGACTGTACCACCACTATTACACCTCCCACCAAACCTCATAACCAGTCAGAAACAAGATACTACCCGCCATACCAAAATAGCCTATCAGAAATCAAGAGGATGCTACGTCACACGCTACAAATTAAACGAGGTAGTATTTCGGTGTGGCATTTGCTAAAAATTATACCAATTACAGTTCCGTTAACATTTAGATATATTATTATTATAAAGTAGTAATTGAGCTAATTTACACAGTTTACGAATTTTTATCAACATCTGACGTATAGAATTCTAACAAACGCACGCGTGGCCGTCCTTCTTGGCGTTCCAAAACGACTAGTTGTAGTTTCTCCGGCCCAACCATCCACACGTCCAGATTTGGTACGGAGCAGACCATGCCGCTGCGGACCGAGGCGTACTCAATTAATAATAATAATGTACGCTGGACTACTCTACTGATGATCAGATTTGGTACGGAAGCGGACCAAGAACGTGGTCCGTTCGTACCAAATCCGAACGTGTGTTAGGGTTTAAGGTTTCTGAAATTGCAATAAGTTCCATGGTCACAATCGATACATTACAGTCAGTTCTGAACAAAACTGATCTTCTGGTGGCCAATTCTACATATGCTACACCTTGTCCATTTGCATTCTTAGATCCGTCCGTATAGTATTTTTGCCAATTTTCATATTTTATGATAGTTTTTAGGTTACACAATCTAAATTACTTAAAATTATATATTCATTTTCAATGTATGTTGTCCATACACCCATTGCGTACATTCTATAGGATCTGAACAATGTAATTTGTAACTTTTACATTCATCCAAACTGTAATAAGTAATGGTTTTTTTTATTCATCCAATATGTTATTTATCTTAGCTTTGAGATCATCATAAATTAATAGATATATTAGACCAAGATAATAATAATAATAAAAAAAAAAAAAAACCGCTGACAACATAGACGTCTTGTGATTTTCTATATTTTATAAATACAGTTTTTTTTCCCAATTTTACTATTTTGTACAGTTTTATCTCTGGATTTTACAAAAAGACCGCCTCCGTTACAATAAGCATAAAAAATTCATCAGATATAGACAAAAATCCATGAACAACACAATGCATTTTTTCCAACCAAATGACAAAGTCAAAATTAGCTCAAGATCACATTCAATATTTACAATAACTAATTCTATGAACTAATGATCACAAGAAGTAAAGCGGGAACGAATTGCGCACGACCACCATCACCGCCTGCCCCGTCAACATCGTGCTCGTCGTCAGATGAGGAGTATGGAACCCCCCGTGACACGAGTGCATCGAGCGACGAGAGCGGGCCTCAGTCACCATCGCCGCCACCACCAACTGCGCGACGAGGGCGACCACCGCTGCCGGCACGCTTGGGGCCTGCGGGACAACCTGTTCTGCGCCCGGCCCCCGCTACCGGTGGTGTAGTGCGCCGCATGCGATGGACTCCGTCAATAAATGAGAACTGCATGCGCGCCTACTATGGGGCTACAAATGGAGGAAGCAACCTGACTGCGTATCGTGATCGAATGCTGTCTCTGTTTCAGACCCTTGAACCAACTTTGACCGTATCTACAACGACTATCGGATCAGGTGCGAGCTATTCACCGGTGCAAACTGTTGGACCAGCCTGCACTTGATCGGCTACGCCTGGAGGTGCTACCTATTCAGGCGTGTTCATCCTCGACACGGGACCCGTCTGACACGGTGTCGATATCGGTTCCGGTATTTACGAGTATACGGACGGATACTGCAGTCGACGAAGAAGATTGCCTGAATATGAGCGTAAGTACCCAGGTGAATGAGCAACTGAGGAGGGCTTTGGATGACGCGATTTTTACATATAGATTCACACTTGACTCTAGGCCACGCCTGCCTCGTCTACCCACGAATAGACATAACCTAGCGCTAATGGGAGCCTTGAACGCTTTGCTAGTACCGTATATACGGGATAGCAAAGATTTAACTGATACTCACTCGATCCTCTATTGTGGGGCAATCGCGGTATGTCGCGTTGCTCGTGTTAAGTTCCCGGACAATGACCGAGCACCGCGAAATGCTTCGGGTGTACCCGAGTGGCAAACGCGGATCGAGAGACGTATCAGTACGTACAGGACTCTCATTGCAAAGCTAATCTGCTTCAGCAGGGGCAACAAACGCCCTCGAGTCATACGCTTCGTGAACCAAGCTTTTGCTGGGACTGGCATCAGACCCCAGGAGTATATGACTTGTGTCACGGAGCGTATAGACTTTTTGAAACAGAAAATCTATGCGTGGGCAAACCGCATTCGCCGTTACAGAGAACGTGTGAATAGATACCAACAAAATCGCCTTTTCCAAAGTGATCAAAGAAAGGTATATAGAAAATGGGAAGGAACTGACAAACGAGTGAATGATGGGCGGCTACCGGATGCCGACACCATGACAAACTTTTGGCGTGGCATCTGGTCGCTGCCCATTGAACACACGGAGGGCGATTGGATGAATATTGTCGAGAGCTCATGTGAATCCATCGAACCCATGGAGGCTGTGAACATCAGCCCCATAGACGTTAGTTGTGCTATTCGTAAGACCCCGAACTGGAAAAGCCCTGGACCAGACGGATTGCACAATTTTTGGCTAAAATGGATTCGATGCTCACACGAGTGCTTGGCAAAACAATTCCAAGAAGCCATTGAACGTGGTTCCCTTCCCAATTTCTTGACAACTGGTGTCACCTTCCTGCTCTATAAGTCCGGTAGTACCACGGAAGCGAAGAATTACAGACCCATCACGTGCTTGCCTACGCTATACAAGCTCCTTACATCTATTCTGCGAACAAAAATTTATTCGCACATTGTTGTGAATAACATTTTGGCTCCTGCTCAGAATGGATGTCGGGTTGGGTCCCGTGGTACTAAAGAGCTCCTCCTCACAGACATGACCATTTGTCAACAAGTCCGGCGAAACAGGGGGGTTCTATCCACTGCCTGGATTGACTATAAGAAGGCTTATGATTCAGTGCCTCATTCGTGGCTAGAGAGGATATTAGAGTTATATAAAATCAATATAACTCTGAGATCATTCTTAAGCACATGCGTGAGACATTGGACTACAGTTCTTCGTCAACCAGGAGATCGTGAGAGCATCTCTGGGTCACAGGACTTCATAAGGATCGAACGAGGTATATTCCAGGGTGACAGTCTCAGTCCTTTGTGGTTTTGTCTAGCGTTGAATCCTCTCAGCACTTTGTTGATGGATTCAAAACTAGGCTACCGACTTCGAAGAGAGGGTGAGATAATTTCTCATCTATTGTATATGGATGATCTCAAGCTGTTTGCAACGAATCGCCAAGACATGATGGATCTTTTGAAAATTACTGAATCTTTCAGTGATTCTATCAGGATGGAGTTTGGTGTAGATAAGTGTGCGGTCATGCATGTACAACGGGGAAAGGTTGTGAATTCTTCAAATTTACAACTTTCCGAGACAATTACTCTCACATGTCTTTCTGAAGTTGAAACCTATAAGTATCTTGGTATGTCACAGTCATTGGGTATCATGGATAGGGACATTAAGCAGACAGTGAAGGAGCGTTTCTTCTACCGCTTAACAAAAGTTCTTAACAGTCTTTTGTCGGGCGGCAACAAGACGCGCGCCTTCAATGGTTGGGTGATGCCCCTACTCATATACTCCTTTGGCATACTAAGATGGACTCAGACTGAACTTGACGCCCTGGATAGGCGGGTCCGTCAATTGCTTACAACACATCGCATGCTACATCCACGCTCGTCTGTTATGAGGCTATACATCCCACGGAAGTGGGGGGGTCGTGGCTTCCTAAATGCCAAGAACCTCCACAACTGTGAGGTGTCCAGTCTCCGGGAGTATTTCCGTAACACCGAGTGTGGGATACATCGCGATGTCATAGCAGTTGATAGGAGCCTCACACCTCTCTCCTTGGCAAACGAGAACTGGCGTAAACCAGTGGTGCTAAGCATCGAAGACCGTAGAGACGTATGGAAGGGCAAAGAGCTACACGGACGGTTCTACAAGGCCCTAACAAGGCCTGACGTGGACCCGCTCGCCTCAGTGAACTGGCTGCGTTTCGGTGATCTCTTTGGTGAAACTGAGGGTTTTGTTTGTGCTATTGCTGACGAAGTTATCAAGACGAATAACTACCGGAAATATATTCAGAAAGACGGTACGGTCGACATTTGTCGAGCATGCCGCCGTCCCGGAGAGTCACTCAGACATATTATTTCCGGTTGTTCTCATCTTGCTAATGGAGAGTACTTGCACAGACATAACCAAGTAGCCAGGATTATTCACCAGCAACTTGCCCTTCAATATGACCTTATTGAGTCTGAGGTGCCGTACTATAAGTACGCACCTACGCCTGTTCTTGAAAACGGTCGTGCTACGCTCTATTGGGATCGATCTATAATCACGGACAGGACTATTGTTGCCAATAAGCCTGACATCGTGGTGATCGATCGATCTCAGCGCCGGGTAATGCTTGTTGACGTCACCATTCCTCATGATGAGAACCTCGTGAAGGCTGAGAAGGACAAGCTTAGCAAGTACCTTGACTTAGCTCATGAGGTGACCGCCATGTGGGATGTTGATTCGACAATAATTGTTCCGATAGTAGTTTCAGCAAACGGCCTTATAGCAAAAAGCCTCGACCGACATCTTAAGAGGCTTTCGCTAGACAGTTGGATCAAGGGACAGATACAGAAGGCAGTACTTCTTGACACGGCACGTATTGTCAGGAGGTTCCTCAGTCTGCAGCCCTAACCACTGGTAGTTTGGGTCATGCCCCGCTGCCGATGGCAATCTAGGATTAGGTTTTTTATAATGTTTTTTATTTATTATTTTTATTGTATATAGAAATATTGTAAAAAATGTAATTTTAAGAAAAGGAAATAAATAATGTGAATAATAATAATAATAATAAATCTTTATTCATGGAACTTAAACAATGGCATACATTGTTAAGAAAAACGATGATACCCGCGAGAGTTTTGGAGAAAAACTGTGTTGCGGATACCAACGCCCTCCTCCTTAATTTCTATAATACAGTTAGTTCCTAAAATTTATGTAACATATTTTTAAATAAAAAAATTACAAACAATTGTTTTTTACAAGATAATAGCGAATGAGTCAACTACAACATAAGATAGTCCAGAGTTTAAATCATGATTAAAGCAAATTTCATTTATAAAAATCACTTGGTCACTCAACAATCACACACTTATAAAGATAGACTCTTTATACAGTATTTATAGGCCAAGTTAAGTCTTCTTATGTGAAGTGGAGGTATCATTAGTTCGCTCTTCGTCACATGTATGGGCGTAGATCTAATGAAACCTATAATTCTCAAGGCTTGATTTTTAATTTTTTTGTGTTTGTATAGGTGAACTTTAGCACAATTGTCACACATAACACAGCCGCAGCCCTAATTTAATCTACTTCGAAGTAGAGATAGATACAGAGTTCTTAAATGTTTGGGATGAACACCCCAGGAGGGACCAGCTAGTACTTTCAAAAGGTTAAGAAATTTTGAAGTTTTATCACTAGTTTCATTAATGTGTTTTCTCCGCAATAGAGATCTCTCTATCCACATTCCTAGGTACTTGACACATTCAACTTTTTTGACCAAATTGTTTTGAATTAATAAGTTTATATTGTTGCTTTTATTACCTTTATTAAAAATACAGACATATGATTTACTAGATGATAATTGAAGTCCTATTTTATCAAGAAACGCTGTCATAACATCTAAGGCTGTCTGTATACTATTTTCGCAGTTCTTAATATTCTGAAGTCTAATGTAAAATATGAAATCGTCAGCATACTGTGAGATGGTTATACTATCTCTTAGGTAAAACATGCTACCTTCTTATTTCAAAGTCATGATATTTAAAGATACATTTTTTAATGTATATTGATTGATTTATTTGTATTATATGTGTTTGACGTTTAAAACTGCGTTTCTAGTGCCTATTAAATGAATATCGTTTGACTTTGAATAATATGAAGTCTAGCATGAATGATCATAATTACCATTGATAACTGACTCCATATGAATCGCTATGCTACATTCCTATAAAAGAGTTGAATAATATTATTAGCAATGCTATTTTTAAGATCACTATACTTATACTAACGACTTGCTTGTTAAAATAAGTACTAAACATTTTAATAAATATGATTAGGTAAATCAAACTAAATCCATAGTATTATTTGTTTTTTGCATATGAATAATTAATTGTTAGCTTGATGTTGCTTTGTTTTATGTACCTACACAATGGAAGAAAACATATGTTATTGCTATCCATTATATAATAATTAAATTCTTTATTTACCATAATTTTAGGTACACTATCAACTTAGGCACTATAGGTAATAACTAGCTATATTATCAGAGGAAACAAAATATAGGTACGAGTGTTACATGCTATCTTTGTAGCTGACTACAGTTTTCAAACTAGTCAGGTACCTATTATGTTGTTATGTTGCATTATTAATTAAGTAGGCGCTAAAAATTCAATTCATGAGTTTGTAGCTATATGGGCAATGCAGCTATAATATATATATATATATATTATAGTTGGCGTATTCATTCCATAAAAATCATTCAGATGGCGATTAAATCGTGTTGCCTTTTTTACCAGCCGAGTGAGGTCTCTCCATTTCCGTTTATACAGAGTAATATCTTCCCACGTTAAAAAGCCACATAAGAAGAAGAAGAAGAAGTAATTATCTATGTAATAATTGTATACAATAATTGTGATTCTCTCTACTATGGTCCATGCCAAACCCAGTATTCATTGTAGTCTTTGGGTCCATGTCTGTATTGTCTGTCTTTATTTCATACATTTCATAATTCTTACATGAGCCTATAATAATTTCCACAATTTCTCTTGGCACCCATACAAAATCAATGGAACAGTTGAAGTTGAATGTAAGTGTGTGAAAATTAAGCTTTACCATAACAGTGAATAAGTTTATCTGTGAATTTGTTGTATTAAACCAATTCTTTCCCTTAAAACGGTTTGTTGGGCTATTATGTATCTCAGTCGCTAACAAATGCTGATTGAAATCTAGAAAAATGGCGCTCTATGTCACTTGTGTCAGCTTCAGTCATCAACTTACTAACATTTTTGGTTACTGGAGTGCTCAAAAGTGACATAGAGCTGCCATTTGTTAGCAACTGAGATACATAATAGCCCTGCTGAAAAAACTTACCCAAGGGATCCGTCGCCCAAGCCCTTTACGGCCGTATAGCTTATAATATATAACTTCGACTTGACTGACTTCAGTAAAGTCATTCTGCAAAGTTATTCAATATGCTAATGATTTGGCTCCTTATGTTCAATCTCACAGCACACAGGAAACATAATGCCGGTTAAACTCTGCTTTATCATATCTTATGCTTGGTTGTTTGAACATGGCCTATCTTTCAAGCCTTTCCACTCCATGCATGTTTCCCTTTAATTCTCAAGATTAAACAATCCCTCTTTGAATGTCATAACCTTGGTCTCAACATTGTCCTTGCCTTGACTCTGGGTCACACTGCCATGCCCGGCAATGAAAATGGATTCTTGTGCTAAAATGGCTTCTATTATTATCTTATCTCATGAACACTACAACATAATATACACTCATGACCTTTGCCTACTCCCAAAGTCCCAACTCCTTCATCATTGTTTGAAGTATTGGGAGTCATCCCAAAAACACAACGACAAATATTATGCTGATATTCAACCAGATATCCCTAAGACTCCAGGCTTTTTTAAATTAACTCTTATAATAAACCATGTAAATATTTTTGACATTTTGGTATAAAGATAGATATGGATTTGGAGAAGATAATAAGCTACTCAAAGTACTAAACCTGCGTAGGCACCAGCTAGATGTAAAACTTATTATTAAATACCACTACCATCACTTTATGTTTGTTTATATTTTTATGTTATAATCTAAAATGATTTGGTACTAAATTGTGTTGTGTTGCCCTCCTTTTTTGTACAATCATAGTGGATCTTAAGAAGTCTGGTGGACTCTCCCTATGATTCACAGATTATATGCTTAGTGTAAACAATCTCCATGAAACTACCATGGAACTGTCACGGGCAGAAATGCAATAAGCAGAAGTGCCAAATCCAAAGTCAAGTGAAGTTGTTGTATTATTTGTATGCCTTGCTTTATATATATCATGTGCGCCGCCAAATGTAAGTATGTTTTATGTTGTCCTATTTTCAGATTCAGTTTACCTGGATGCAAATTTCAATACAACGAGGATTATCATTAAAGTCTCCGATCATTCTCTGCAGTTTGTTGTCTGCTCTACGTATGCGATGCTGACAGATTTGTGTTAACCCACACAAGCCACTCACAAAAGAAGTTGAAGGTGGGAAACTTTGTACGGTAGGTAATGGTTTACTTTTTACTTCACATGTCAAACAACCTACACACAATAGAAATTTCATTGTTATATTGACAATCCACAGGTGAGAGGTTAAACATATCTCAATTTAAAATGAATAAAAAAATTCGTAACTATCAGTAGACTGTAAACTTGCAATCTTTATGCCATTTTGTGACAAGCAAAACTTTAACAATATAAACGCATAAATAAAATTATGCATTTTAATTTTGAAATGATCCATTCTTTTAACATTACAGTCCAATGCACTAAGAAATTCTTTGTATGTAGGTACACCCTGGCAATAATTCTCTGTTACTGAAACTTTCCTGTGTAATAAACTAATGTTTATATATTTCACATCACAAATTATCCAAGTTATTAGGGTTTCGTACCCAAAGGGTAAAAATGGCACTCCATTACTAAGACTTCACTGTCCGTCCACTTCACCAAGCTGTATCTAATGAACCGTGATAGTGAGACAATTGCAATTTTACAGATGATGTATTTCTGCTAATTTCTAACAACAAACACTAATAAACCGGGCGAGTGCGAGTCGGACAAGCGTTCTAAGGTTTCTCGGCAAAAAAATTAATTTCTGACGTATATCGGAGATTTATAGATAATGTTACGGAACCCTTCATGCGTCGAGTCCAATTGTCCGTTTTTTTGTAAATTTTGAAGTTACTTATTTATTGTACGTACCCAAACATGAAAATAATTTCTAGCTGAAAATGAGGAATTTTAGACTGAGTTATAAAACTAAACTACTAATAAATATCCGAGATATATCGGATATATGTATATCGAACGATTTTTTGTGATATATATCAACATACAAAAATGTATATTTTTTTTTATTATTATTAGGTAATTTTTGCAGTTTGTTACTGTGTTTCTACTTCCCAAATGTAGATGGCGTTGGAATAGAGTTACAACATACTCCCTTATAGTAAGTTTTATCCTTAAATGGCATCAATGAATAGGTGCATATCTCCGGCGGAGATTGACAGTTCTAGATTATGATCCGTTCAGCCTTTTAGGCATGATAAGGTAATAAAAGACTGACACAGAGTTTTTTTCTGAAATAAAAGTAGCCTAAGTTACTCTGTATAACATTAGCTATCTGCCAGTGAATGTCTCATTAAAATCTGTCTAGCCGTTTCAGTAACAACAAACACTTACAAAATTAAAAAAATAAACTGATTGTTACATGTAATATAAGTACCATATACACTTTCATGTGCATTTAGTAAAAAGCTGTTAATTTGTAATTGCAAACAGTCACTGCAATTTTATTTATCTGTACAGAGAAATAGAACAAGACTTATTTGATTTGATTATATTATTCTTGACTTATTATTTTTAATGTTTGTTGTTTTCCTATAAGTTAGTTACTTATGGAAATGAATGAAGCCATTAACTGATTAAAATTTAAAGATTATATCTTTTGACTTTATTATTCTTTCATGATTTATAAGATTATGTGATTTTGAGTTAATTTTTTTGATTTTATACAAGTACCTACCTAAATAAATAAAACACATATGCAAACAGTATATAAATGTCAATAAAATAATAATACTGCTGTCATACAAACTGGATATATATCACGTTTTTGATATATAACTATCAGATATATATATATCATTACAAATAGGATAGCTGTACCTAGTTTTAGACTTGCGAAGACTAATAAGTCATTCCTAGGAAATTGTGTGCGTTTTTACAATAAAATCCCAACGCACATAACTGAGCTCACAGAGGGCAATTTCAAGTTGACTGTAAAAAACGTTTTTATAAAAAAAGGTTACTATAAAGTTCGACATTATATAGAAGATAAAAATGCTTGGAATACTCCACTTCTGGCAAGCTGTCTCTCTGCCACCCATAAAATGTAATATTTGTAGTACCTAAGTAGAAACATTGTAAACATCTATATAAAAAGAATGGCCCCGAGTTTCTTGCCGCTTCTTCTCGGTTGGCTCTATATATTTTGGAACGCGGCGGTAGTCTTTAAAGTACATTATAATGAAATGTTGACGTTCATAAGTGCGTCTTTGATGCCTAAATTGAATAAATGACTTTGACTTTGACTTGAACATCATTTCATCTTTTCACACTAATAATTTCAAAACGAAGGACTTTCATACAAATAATTACACCCATTTTTCCACCTTGGGTGGAATTTCGAAAAACCCTTTCTTAGTAGTAGTTCTTTCACCCGCCAAGACAAAAACACGCTCCAAAGGAATTTCAACCTATCTACCATATCGACCTGTCGCCATTTTGTTTTTTATTTTCGTAATCACGGCGCACGGTGTAAGTGGTATGCATGGATAGAGGAGACATAGACAAACAAAAAATATCGAGTAACATGGTACCCTAAAATGTCACGTTACCGAGATATTTGGAGGTAAAGATCGATATATGATTAAAAACAATCATTAAAAATAGAGTTGTGTCTATATGCATCAGATTGAATGCAAATAATCGTACCCTGGTGTATTATTATTTTTTCTCTTTACTTGAAGAGAGTATATACATTGCATACCACTAGGAGGAAGAGAAAACAACTACTATAATTAATTATTTATCTACTTAATAATTTTATTGTGCTGCCTAACTACTGGTTAAAAATAAAACAAAGCAAGTGATTGATGTTAACCTTTATTTATTACTGTTAGTACAATAATAAACTTACGTGAATATAATAATACTGCTACGATCATGTCTCGATATCTATAACAAACATCTATTGTTGTTTACGACCCGTGGTACTTTCGAGAATGTTTTAATAGCTACTTTGCAAACAAACAATGACCTTGCGGACAGTTAAATAGTATAAGGCAGATTGATCCTTGACAATAAATTCTAGTAGAAAAACATGTTAACATCAAAATGAATGATAGAGACCGCAGTTATTTCTTGGCTAATGTCGGAAAATTCTAAACCTCGACTGAGTATAAATACTGAAGAATCCGCTAACCGTAGTTGGAGGACCAACTGTAAAAGTGAATTAGCGATCCAAGCTATTCTCTTACAGAGTTCCTCAGGAGAATCTCCTGAGTTCAGTGCGTGAGACAGGTGTTCGGTTGGGTTGGAGATCGTTCTCCGCAGTAGCGTTGAGACGCCCCCCACACTTCCATCACCCCTCCCCTCGCAACTCGGAGGTTTTCCGCGAATCCGTTGTTCGACAGTGTACGGTTGCATAGTGGTCGTAGGTCCGCTCTGGCGTGATCTCCCACCGTGCCTCACCGTCCGACGTGTACGACGCTTCAGCTTAAAGGAGAGATACTGGCTAGGGGTTTGTTGCAAACCCCAGTTCCAGTATCAACTAGACTGCAAAAGTTAATAAAAATTCACCTTACTGAGTTATCCGATAGTTGCAAGAGCACTTCGGATACACTCAAAGGGAATATTATACGTAACTATTTTTACTATTTAACGAATATTCAGCAGAACTCTGCCTACATAAGGCCGAGGAAGACCGTCCACCGCCTCGTAAAAGGCTTGAACCATATGCCCATCTCATAAAAGACAGCTTTATAGTCCCAGAAGGCTATGTCATCTGGAAATACCAAGACCACACCAATGATAAGCTCTACCTGATACGGGAAAGGTACCGTAGTTAGAAGCTAAACCGGACGAGGCCCCGCCAGCAGCTAGGTTCTCTGGAAAAGGCGAAACCGAACCCGACCCGCCGCCATCAACATCTTTTATCAGTCCCGACAAAAAGAAGAAGAGTAAACATAGTAGTAAAAGCCGATCGAAGGCGGCCGACCTAGGGCTCGGTGCGGCCGCGCCTAAGTCCACGGTCGTAGCCGAAACCGAACGGAGGCATCCGGGCAGTGGCGCCTCTAAGTCCAAGAGGTGCGACTCCTCAGACGATCAGGGGGGTGTTGACACGACAACCGTCACCCCACCTCCACAATTAATCTATTCAGATGACAGTGACCGATCTACGGTTTCGGTCACGTACATCATAAAGTCCGCCTATATAAGGCAAGCATCACCAACTCCATCAATAGAGTCAGAGCGCTCCTATGCAGATGCACTGGCCTCTCCAGCAACTTCAAGGCCATGCTCCCCCACGGTGAGACAGGCTTCGCCCGATGCAACAACACCAGCACCTGCTTCATCACTTAAGGGGTACCCACCGATAGTGGTAAACGTTACCGAACTGGGTCATCATATTTGACCAGCTGAAACGTCAGCTAGGACATCCGTTGAACGTGAAGCCCGTAGACGAGTTCAGGGCCGTCCAGAGAGCCCTGACTGAAGCAGCAACAAATATATATAAGTATATAGGGTGTTTGGTAGAGGGACCGACAAACCAAATGAGCGTGTTCGGGGGACCACTTGGAGAATACAAATTGGCCAAAAAAATACCCGACCCCCCAATATGTTTAACTTTTTTTTTGTGTATTTCCTTTTTTCTCCGAAATTGTACCGTTTTACCACCATAAAATTTGTAAAAACTAAAAACATCCGGTCTAAAACATACTATACAAATGTTATGCTGGTAAATAGGTACAATATTGGAGAAAAGGAGAAAATTCACAAAAAAAAGTAAAAAAAATTGGGGTGTCGGGGATTTTTTTATGGCCAGCTTGTATTCTCCAAGTGGGCCCCCGAACACGCTCATTTGGTTTGTCGGTCCCTTTACCAAACACCCTGTATATATATATATATATATAAAGGAACCCCTATTTCTCCTGGTCATGCTATAACTTGATTACGGATGAAACAATATCTCTAATTCTCTTTCATTGTGTTATTTATTGTCAGGATAAGGGTTCTCATGAAAGAAAAATCAAGAAAAGATGGGATGTTTTGACGAGGCCGAAGGCCGAGTCTCCTATGCGAGCAAAGTCGCGGGCAGTTGCTAGTTTTTAATAAAATTTAAGTTCTTTATGTCAAGCCTAACCATAGCAAAATCACGCTCTATAAAGTATTAAACAAGAGAATATTCGTATCTAAAATGTTATGTACTAAACTAACCTTCATTAGGTATCGTATATTAACGAAACAACTTTAACATAAAGTGCTTTAATGTGTTTAATACAAATTCATAGTGATTTTCAGGGCATAGCCGTCGTATGCCGCTTTGCCATAAATCTTATGATCGCCTACAACGTAAGAATAGTTTAGTAGGAAACTATTCTACGGTAGATTCTTACGATGGACCCCATTATCAAGACTCCGCTGTCCGTCCGTCTGTCTGTCTGACCGTCTCGTTACCAGGATGTATCTCATGAACCGTGGTAGTTAGAAATTTAACATTTTCTCAGATGGTGTATTTCTATTGCCGCTATAATAACAAATAAACCAGCCATGTGCGAATCGGACTAGCGCAAGTAGGTTTCCACATGGCAAAACAATTATGTCTGTTGTATGGGAGATTTATAGATAATGGTACGGAACCCTTCGTGCGCGAGTCCGATTCGCACTTGGCCTGTTATTGAATTTCTACAGATATCTTACGTTATATGCACACACCATGCATAAAAATATTTTTTTTTGTTTCAGGTACTCGTACGTATGATGGCTGATTGTGTGTCTGCGCCGAAAAATAAAATGGAAAAACATAACATGAACTACATTGGTACAAAACCATTTACATGCAATATGTGTCATTTTAAATGTTCTACTGCCAGACGCTTGAAAACACATAATATTAAAACACATACTGGAGAGAAACCTTATAAATGTAATATGTGTGATTATAAATGTGCACACGCAGGTAACTTACGACGTCATATTAAAACACATACTGGAGAGAAACCTTATAAATGTAATATGTGTGATTATGATTGTGCAGACGCAGGTAGTTTAAAAAGACATATTAGAACACATACTGGAGAGAAACCTTATAAATGTTATATATGTAATTATGAATGTGCACTAGTAGGTAGCTTAAGAATTCATACAAGAACGCATACTGGAGAGAAACCTTATAAATGTAATATGTGTGATTATAATTGTGCAGACGCAGGTAGTTTAAGAAGTCATATTAAAACACATACTGGAGAGAAACCTTATAAGTGTAACATTTGTGATTATAAATGTGCACAGGCAGGTGACTTACGACGTCATATTAAAACACATACTGGAGAGAAACCTTATAAGTGTAATTTGTGTGATTATGAATGTGCACAAGCAGGTAACTTAAGAATTCATACAAAAACACATACTGGAGAGAAACCTTATAAGTGTAACATGTGTGATTATAAATGTGCACAGGCAGGTAACTTAAGAAGTCATATTAAAACACATACTGGAGAGAAACCTTTTAAATGTAATATGTGTAATTATGAATGTGCACAGGCAGGTAGCTTAAGAAGTCATATTAGAACACATACTGGAGAGAAACCTTTTAAATGTAATATGTGTAATTATGAATGTGCACAAGTAGGTAGCTTAAGAATTCATACAAAAACACATACTGGAGATAAACCTTATAAATGTAACTTGTGTGATTATACATGTGCACAAACAGATAATTTTCGAAGACATATTAGAACACATACTGGAGAGAAACCTTATAAATGTAATATGTGTGATTATAAATGTAAACAAGCAAGTAGCTTAAGAAGTCATATTAAAACACATACTGGGGAAAAACCTTTTATATGTAATATGTGTGATTATGAATGTGCACTAAGAGGTACCTTACGAAAACATATTAGAACACATACTGGAGAGAAACCTTATAAATGTAACATGTGCGATTATAAATCTGCAGAAGCAAGTAATTTACGACGTCATATTAAAACACATACTGGAGAGAAACCTTATAAGTGTAATTTGTGTGATTATGAATGTGCACAATCAGGTCACTTAAGAATTCATACAAAAACACATACTGGAGAGAAACCTTATAAGTTTAACATGTGTGATTATGAATGTGCACAAGCAGGTCACTTAAGAATTCATACAAAAACACATACTGTAGAGAAACCTTATAAGTGTAACATGTGTGATTATAAATGTGCACAGGCAGGTAACTTAAGAAGTCATATTAAAACACATACTGGAGAGAAGCCTTATAAATGTAATATGTGTGATTATGAATGTGCACATGCAGGTAGCTTACGAAGTCATATTAGAAGACATACTGGAGAGAAACCTTATAAATGTAATATGTGTGATTATAAATGTGCACACGCAGGTAACTTACGACGTCATATTAAAACACATACTGGAGAGAAACCTTATAAATGTAATATGTGTGATTATGATTGTGCAGACGCAGGTAGTTTAAAAAGACATATTAGAACACATACCGGAGAGAAACCTTATAAATGTTATTTATGTAATTATGAATGTGCACGAGTAGGTAGCTTAAGAATTCATACAAGAACGCATACTGGAGAGAAACCTTATAAGTGTAACATGTGTGATTATAAATGTGCACAGGCAGGTAACTTAAGAAGTCATATTAAAACACATACTGGAGAAAAACCTTATAAATGTAATATGTGTGATTATGAATGTGCACAAGCAGGTCACTTAAGAATTCATACAAAAACACATACTGGAGAGAAACCTTATAAGTGTAATTTGTGTGATTATGAATGTGCACAAGCAGGTCACTTAAGAATTCATACAAAAACACATACTGGAGAGAAACCTTATAAGTGTAACATGTGTGATTATAAATGTGCACAGGCAGGTAACTTAAGAAGTCATATTAAAACACATACTGGAGAGAAACCTTATAAATGTAATATGTGCGATTATAAATGTGCACAGGCAGGTAACTTACGAAGACATATTAGAACGCACACTGGCGAGTAACCCTATAAATAATGTAAATATATTAGATCCTTACCATTCACATACAATTTTTTTATGAGAGCCGCAGGGATCTGACCTAATTGGCAAAACAACGCCGAATCTGTATGCTATTCCTACGCCCTAATTATGCTAACCTAGGTGGTAACTCGACTTCTCACAACCGTTGACCAGCCCTCGCCCTTCGACACAGTTGGTGATGGAAGCGTGCGTGGTTCCGACCTTTCGGGAGATCCCTTCGTTGGCAGACGAGCGCCTACTCGCCTTGGGGTCGTCTTTACAGATGTTTGAGTATCCGCTTTCCCCTTGGTTGCCCTAATCAAGACCGGTGTGGCCTTACGACTATTATTCGCTACAGCTTCAATTCTCGGTGCCACTCTCGGTGGCACTCTCAGTGCCGGTTTCGGTGTCGCCTTTGCTGCGTTTTTGCGGTCTGCAGCAAGTGGAGGCCGCACGGCTTTTCAGGCAAAAGACGCTCCTCTAGTGCCTCAAAACGAATGCTTATCATGCTTCCTACCTGCAACATAATAGCTCGTGATAGCTCATCCACTGACTCTCCCTGTATAGGCACAGACTCATGCACTTCCATCCTGCCCGGCGAAGATTGCCGCGGTGGAGGGGGCGGAGCTACTCGTAGTTGGGCCTGCACTACCTCTTTCCGAATTTCCGCCATCTCTTTGCGGAGCTCACTTACCTCGCACTGCAAGCGGGCGTTGTCTTCCTTCAGTTTGGCCTTCACCTCAGTGGAGGTACGGCTCTCTAACACCATCACTGCCGCCTTGATTGAGAGCGCGCCTCTAAAAGGTGCCTTTTAGGTTGCCTGACTTAGCTGCCACATCATAAATGATTGCAACATCGTCAAACACCTGTTTAGACAACGTCTCAGCCGTTCGGGCCTCAGTGGCGTCCGTCCGTCAGCTACTACTCTGCCTTTGAGCGCTGGGAAAGTCAAAACAAGAAAGGATGTAGTTAGGTTGAGTGCTCCACGCTCGGCAGCAGTCGTAATAACACTGCTTCCAGGAGCTGAAGAGAAAGGCCTCACCTACTCGAAAGTGCTAGCGGAAGCGCGTCGGAGAGTAGACCTCACAACCTGTGGCATAACTGGCGTGCGGTATCGGCAGGCAGCAACCGGTGCTCGCATGCTGGAAGTGCCAGGTGCCACCAGCGGAGATAAGCCGGATACCCTCGCCCAAAAACTGAGGGAGACACTAGATGCGGACCTCGTCAAAGGGTCAAGGCCCACGAAATGCGCTGAAATACGCGTGTCGGGTCTTGATGACTCAGTCTCCGAAGACGAGGTGGCCACAGCCATTGCAGAGCGTGGCGGTTGTCTCAAGGAATCTGTTAAAGTAGGTGAAATCCGAAGAGACTCCCGAGGTGTCGGAGCAGTATGGGTGCGCCTGCTCGTCGGGTGGGTGGCGGCACAGGTGAAGATTCTGCAGGCCAGACCTTTGCAGTGCTTTAGATGCCTGCAGAGGGGGCATGTGCGATCACAGTATTCTGCAGAGGTAGACCGCAGCGATGAATGCTATCGCTGTGGTCGGCCTGGCCACAAGGCGGCCCACTGCTCCGAAAAACCCCGGTGTTCGCTGTGCGCAGCGGCGAACAGGCCGGCGGAGCACAGGTTGAGGAGCAAAATGTGCTCTCCACCTAAGCCAAGGAAGGGGGCATTGGCTCACACTAACGCCCTAACAGCCAACAGCTGTCCCCAGTCACAAGCGGGGGAGGAGGAGGCGATGATCTGTAATTAGTAATAATTATGGAGCATCGCTTCCTCCAAACGAATATCAATCACTCCGCTCGCTCGCAGGATCTGCTCCTGCAGAGAATGGCGGAGTGGTCTATTGAAATAGCAGTGGTCGCTGAGCCCTACTTTGTCCCTCCTCAGGATAACTGGGTAGGGGACCTTGAAGAGTCGGTGGCCATCATATCTTCGGCGGAGGCTGGAGTTTTGCCGCTTGTAGCAAAGGGCAAAGGGTTTGCTCCAGTCAAATGGAGAGAGTTGGTTCTGGTCGGAGTATACTTTTCTCAGAACAGAAGCCTGTGGCCACATCATCCAGTGCAAACAGATAGGGAGGAAGATGAGGTCCCAGAAGTAACACAGGGCGAGCTAGGTGCTGTCGTGTTGAGGTTGAGAGATAAAAACATGGCCCCGGGGCCGGATGGTGTTCCTGGACGTGCGTGGGCCCATGGCTCTCTTGTCTCTCGGGGACCGATTCCGTCGTCTTCTGGACGCTTGTTTGAAGGTAAGCCGGTTCCCGAGTAGATGGAAAACAGACAGGCTTGTCCTCCTAAAGAAGCATGGGCGACCTGGTGAATCGCCTTCTGCTTATCGTCCCATAGTGATGCTGGATGAGGCGGACAAGCTCTTTGAGAGGGTCATAGCTGGCCGCCTCAACCGGCATCTCCAGGAGGTGGGTCCGAACCTGTCGGATAATCAGTTCGGCTTCCGAGTACACCGGTCGACCATCGACGCCATTCAGCGAGTCAAGGCCTATTCGAACGAGGCAGTGGCTCACGGAAGGTGATGTTGGCGGTGTCACTTGACATTGCCAATGCCTTCAACACTCTACCGTGGGCGTTTATAGGGGAGGCATTGAAATTCCACGAGGTGCTCCCCTATTTAAGCCGAATTGTTGGGGCATACTTGTCTAACAGGTTCGTGTCGTATACGGGGCGTGAGGGAAGAATCCTGCACAGGCCAATGGCGTGCGGTGTTCCGCAGGGTTTGGTCCTTCGGCCGCTCTTGTGGAACATCGGGTACGTGCTCGGTCCATACATCGGTGCCAGCGTAATTTGCTACGCAGATGACACGCTTGTGACTGCCCGGGGCGAGACCTACCTTGAGGCAGCCCATCTTGCCACGGTGACGGTGGCTGAGGTGGTGAGCAGGATAGAGAGGTTTGGATTCCGAGTGGAGCTCAGCAAGTCGGAAGCCATCTGCTTTCATGGCCCCCGAAGGTCTCCACCGAGGGGTTCCTTTATCTCTATCGGAGACGTAAGGATCGAGGTAAAGCCCCAGATTAAGTATCTCGGACTTTACCTCGATGGTCGATGGAAATTTCACCAACACTTCGTAAAGATGGGTCCCCTATTTAATATACCTATTTCTCCGGAAGGTAATAAGGCATGTTGGCATCCCATCCTTCCACTCATGTTCTTTGTCTCCTTCGCACACGCTTACTAGATCAATCGCCGTCGCATGCGCCGACTTCAGGAGATAACGCCACGACGGCAGGCTGACAGTTGCTAAATCAGCGCCCAACGAACCGCTCGCATTTTCTTAACGTAACTTTGCGTAGCTGTGCACTCACCGCGTTCAGTTTAAACCGATGCAAACGGTTATTTCCGCTTAATCTCACCGATGCCAAGAACACAGCCGCAATAGGCTCGTGAACTTGAACTACCACGATTGCACGCGGCGCGGCTATTTTATAGCCGTCGCTGCATCACCGCTGCACGTTGAAGGCAGGCTCACACTAGCTGCTTGGGACCCAAGGGAAGAGAAAACCTCACCAACAAAGGTAGGCGTGTGCTTAATACCTATTTTTCTGTGTCCTTCCATCAGCTGCCAACTTGCCTTATAGTGCCATCAATAACTCATACGCTCACGCACCGCGAACTAGCCCTAAGAAACAAATACAGTCCACACCCGCTTAGGGTCTCATGATCTCTATTTTTGACCCCACGCATCAGAGTTTTAGAGCTCTGGCCCATTGAGTTACTCCGCTCAATTTACCGCTCATATTCCGCTTGGAGGCGTTCATCATCATTTGGCGCCACCACAATAACTAACTTATATTATATTTATAAATATATATGTTTTAATGAGTATCTACTTATAGCGAGTGTGTAGCTACTGTTCCTCTTTTTTTATTCTTGTATGTTTGTGATAGGGTGTATAGGGCTTGTGTATGTGCGTGACGTATCATCGTGTACGTCAGCCTCGGACGAGTTGCGTTCACGGTGATGTCCTCGTGTGTGTGTGTGTGTTACTGGGTGTGCGGTGTGCATGTGCATGAATGGGTGTGAGAGGGTGTAGTTTATGTAATTTATTGGAATTATACATTACTTGGGTCATATTACTTCTGTTGCTCAAAATAAAAATCTGTAAAGGAGATAGTTAGTTACCTAACAACTTGTATTAATTTCTCTGTCTCTTCACAAGTTAACGTCATTAACCATGTCGTGAATTTAACTTTAACTTCATGGTTCGATAATGTATATATGTTTAGGAATTTATTGAATTTATTATAAAGAAAAGAACCTAGAAAAAATAAAATCTTTTGATAAAGGCTGTGTTCAGTCATTGAGGCAGTGAATAAACTGTATGATTTCGTCTTCGATCTATTTACGTCTGGGGATCATATATTAATAAAGCGTGCTGCTTTAGAATAATGCTTACTATAAATAATTGTCGAACTGTAAGAACATCACAAGATTTATACAAAAGTTTGGTATCAAATAGGATTGGTTTACCGGTACTAATTTTTAATGCAGCCCGTTGAGATATCTCAATAGGTCTCAAGGTTGTTTTAGGTTCACCTCCACAAGATGAAATGCAATATGTAATTATAGATTGACAAAGAGCTAAGCAAATTTGTTTGACAAGTTCTGGTTTCGCAATTGATTTAAGTTCTTTTAAAACATAAAAAAATTTACGTACCTACACGTTTACTTAAGTTTATGATATGTTCTTTGAAATTTAGATTTTTATGATGTTGATATAATGATACCTAAATATTTTATGGAAAAGGTTGATTCTAAGGTCTTACAATTACACGTTAATAAATTTGAAGAGAGACATTTTTTAGTATGAGCTAATAAATTATTTAAGTTATTTTGACGAGGAACATTTGTTATAGAGAATGTGATATATTTAGTTTTTTCCGTATTTAAAGATAAGGTGTTATCATACAACCATGTAGTAACTTTATTGTATCCAATTTGAGCAGCATCGTAGACCTCGCACCATGTATTAGCAGTGAACATTAAGACTGTGTCATCCGCATATGAGATAGTTTTGCCGTTATCAAGGTTAAGGGAACATAGTTGATTTAGGTATATTAAAAACATATTAGGACCTAGAATGCTGCCCTGTGGAACACCATGCGTGACTAGTAGTCCATCACTAATGTGAGGGCCAACTTTAACGGTCTGACATCTATTAGTTAAGTAGTCCCTAAAAAGAGTAAGCTGATTACCCCTAATTCCATTTTTTTCATGTTTGGATATGAGAATGGGCACAGAGACTGTATCAAACGCTTTTGCCAAATCTAGGAAGATGGCTATGCATTTTTCCTTTTGTCTAGTCCATCTGATATAAAACTAGCTAATTTATGCACCGCGTCATCGGTTGATATACCACGGCGAAAACCAAATTGATTATTGTTTAGAATATTGTTTTGTTCTAAATAATTCATTAGTCTATTGTTCATTAAACGTCCGAGTATTTTGGAAATCGAAGTTAGGATAGATATGGACCTATAGTTGTTGATACAGTCTCTGTCTCCTTTCTTATGTATAGGTATGATAAGTGACATTTTAAGTCTCTAGGGAAAATACCCAATTCAAAGCTGAGATCGAATATGTAAGTAAGAGGAGGAAAAAGTAGTTCTCTATTTTCTTTTAAAAACCTATTGGATATTCCATCCCATCCAACTGAGCATTCATTTTTTAGCCCTAATAGAAAGAAAGAAAACGCATTTATTTAAGACACACACATCACATTACAGATATATGAAATAATAAAAATAAAAATACTTACACATACATTATAAACAAGAAAACACGTATGGAAAACAGCGTGGTGCTGTGCGTGTCATGAATATGGGTCCCGACTCAGCATACGACTAAGGACAATCCCTAGTCACTGATTTTCAGTCGCAACCCATAGTCATGATCTCACGAACCTCAGCAAGTCAGTAACGATACTCAACGTCCGAGAAGAATCGCGACATTCGGCGACAACGGACAATTTGTTCCTACGAGTATATTATTATGTACCTTGGTACGTTGTTATACAAAAATGTATTTTAAAAACAAAACATGTAATTAACATCAGCAGGAGTGCGTTGGCGACACAAACTATATATATACGAGTATATACCACCGCACCGCGGTCGGAGTTCGGACTCGATACCTCTATTGAGTATATGGTCGCGTAAAGTCAATAATTAACTATATCTGTGGTGTCACACTGGCAAACAAACAATAACAAAATTTATCTATGATAATGATAACAACGTCTCAGCATCTGTTATAACGTCTGAACTAGGGCATGGATCCCGGAATTCCGAGATTTCGTAACTCCGGAATTTCGGATGATTTTTTACAATATTACAATTCTGGTACTGAAGTAAATATCGCAATCCGATACTCATTTGAATTCAAATCGCCGCAATCGACGCTTGCGTTTCGTTCGTTCGCCATTTCGTCAACCAGTCAGAGTCAGTCAGTAATATAAGTCTTTCCACTTCCTCTGTGTCTGTTTCTAGAAGGACAAAAGATTGCATCTCTGATTCTGGTATATTAGGTGTGGCCGCAGTTAGATTACCTGTATTCGTATTTACCTTCAGCTAAATTTTTACCAATATTTACAAAAAAATTGTTAACTTCATTAACTGATGAATTTGGAGAGTTACGGATACTTAGTAGCTCTTTAGGGTACTCGTGAATAATTTTAGTGCCTGATATTTCCCGTACTGCCGACCATATTTGTATGCTGTTGTTACCAGCCTTTTCTAGTTAATCTTTTTCATAAGATGTTTTAATTTTCTTTATGAGAGAGTTACAAAAATTCCTATAACGAGAGTAGGTTAGTTTTAAAAATTTATTATTTGGCGAGTTTCTGGTTTTTTTGTGCAACTTATCCCTATTTCGAATACATCTAAGTAAGCCTGTAGTCATCCATGGTTTTATAATCTTTTTACGCCTAGAGTAAGTACAATTCGTTGTGTATTCTTTTTTATTGCAGTTTGTAACTGTTTAATCAAATAGGATAATGCAAAATTAGGATCTTTTGAGTTGTATATAGGTAATAAATCAATATTTATCATATCTTGCTTTAACCTAACGCTGTCTATTTTAGAATAAGTAGTTTTTGCATAGTTTCTATTTATATATTTTCATCACATTGCGTTCTAAACATATGAGTAATAAGGTAGGTCGGTGATCAGTGATTTTTGTAAGTGGTACAAGAGTGAGTACTGGAAATTCAGTTCTTATAATAACATGGTCTAAGCAAGTACTGCTTTCTTCACGTGTCACAAAAGAGTGTGCTGGAAAGAGCCCGTGTTTTGCTAACAAATCCAAGTACTGATCGCAATCTTCACTACTTTTCTCTGGGTTTATCGAAATATTAGCATCACCAGTAATAATAATATTTTTTATTGAAGATAATTTACTAAGTAGATTATTCAGTGATTTCAGAAATGTGTTAATCTTTTTGAAAGAAGGAGAGCGATATATTGCTAATACAGCGGCATTTGCGTCCAATTTAATTACTAAACAGTTTCCCTCCCCAAATTGTGGTTCCTCGTAGGAAAAACTAAGCTCTCGTTTTACATAGACCACGACGCCATAATTTTTATTGATGTTTATTTTTGAGTCAACTGAATCCATCTAACATGGGTATTACAGACAAGCATTTAAGCCAGCATTTTGTCATGACAAGAATATTCGCAATCAAATTCAAGTCTTGGTAATAGAATTTCAAATTTGTTGATGTTACATCCGAGACTGTGCCGATGTTTTGCGCCAAAATAGAAAGAGTTTTATTAGAAAAAGGAAGAAATTGAATACATTTTTCTAGATCACATTCATATGCTGTAGACACTTCTGTGTCTAGTTCATCTGTTAAGTGAGATGTGTTACCCATAAAGAGAGTAGAGGTAGGTTGATCGTGCTAATCTTTTATTCGTATCTGTTTTGTGAACATTATAAAATATAGAAGAAATATGATTGTTTGTAAGTAGCTAAGATAGCGTAGTGTAATACAAAAAAAATGTGAGTATTTGAGCAGTGAGTGTAAAATATGTGTATAATTGTTTTTAAAGATTTTTCTGTTTTTGTATAGATTGTATACTATACAATGTATTCTTGCAATGAATAATGTAATATTACATATTATGTCACATTCAATTATTATTACGATGTGGCTTGAGTATTCAGCCTGCAAGCAGGCCTGCAGATATTAACATATCATAATTAAATTCAATTAACTACATAGTCATTTTATTATTTCAAATGTTATTGATAATTATTATACTTTAATTAATTACAATTCTAAAAATCTATAAAACAATTAACAAGCAGCCAGTCAGTTAATTTCTACTTAAATAAATTTCCCTCTAATAATGTCATGTTCTTTGGTACGGCGTTATAATTTATGACCAGCATGTTATGTTCTTATAAATACCTTTTCTACAAGACGGTTTATATTATAGCAAGTTTGCGAACCTTTGTCGTTTTTGTCTCGTAATTATTTCGTTGCGTTTGGGAATGTGTTCGGGTGTGTGTCTTTGCGAATAGAAAAATATCTTTTCATTCCATCTGTTCGACAATGTCCAAAAAACATATCACGCAATCTCGACATAAAGCTAATCTTTGCATCCCAAGGCAGGTACTTTTGTATGAAGCTCACAAGGGATTAAAGTGATTTATGTTAGGAACGTTATTAAACTCGTACGGGGTAGATACGGGCATTGTTAAGAGAGTTTATTCGACCACAGCACACAGAAAAACAAAAGAAAAAACGCACGATTGTAATGAATTTGAAAAAAGAGACGGTGTTTGGTGTTATTATAACAACTTCAATAAAATGTTCCTCTGTCCCTCCATAACTGGACAGATGTGTCCAATATTATTAACTCACTAGTGAGATATATATTTTTTAAATTTTATTAGTTGAGGTGATTTGTTCTTAAAACAGTTTTTGTTCAAAAAAGATCGTGTTCAAAAGAACAAATAAATTAATGTTCCAATTGCCTGCTCATTTCATGCATCTTCTTATTTAAATAGATAATTTTAACTCGTACGTGTTTAATAAATAAAATTTTCACTCAAATACAACTTTTATTTCTCTGTAATAAAAGAAAACTTTAAATTCCCCACTTTGTACGTGGCAGAATAGGCGCAAACCCTATGCGTGGAAAATAAAAACAACCTCATCCCTTTAGTCTGTGGCTGATCGCAATGCGCGCGCATAGGAAAACTGATTAATTTCTCCCGCCATAGCGAAACATTTTTAACAACTCGTTTTCACGATGAAATTATAGTTATTTATTAATTAAAGTACTAGCTAAAAATATTTATTAGTAAAAAAAAGAGCCTTCCTCTCAGAGAGAGGAGTTGGGCCATAATCCACCACGCGGGTCCAGTGTAATTGGTGGATAGGTTAGTGGCCAACCCATGTCGAAGTTTTCAGGCCGACGAAGGCCCTCAAATACAAATACAAATAATTTATTTTTAGCTCTTTTTCTACACGTCATCACGTTAACATAAATGGTTAACAACATAAATGGTTAACAACATAAATTAATAGTAACATAATAATAATAAAGTAAATGAATTAAATTATAATGTCTAATTTTAAGTATTCATCTAAGTCATAAAACAGTCTATCCTGTAACCAGGTTCTTAATCTATTTTTTAGTCACGGTGTAAGGTGCACCTCGAACAGCTACAGGTATGCGGTTGTATACAGCTGGGCCTAGCACGTAGAGTGATCTGTTGGACTTGGCGAGGCGGTGCGCCGGCGTCACCCATTGATTTTTAAACTTTTTGCTGCGCATATTCCACTTACTGTTTTCACCCTTTTGTCGAAAAAGGTAAATAAGGCTACTTGATAGATGAGTTCGCAGGGTAATGGTAGTATCTTACTCTCCCGGAAAATCTCTACGCATGAGGTGCCATCCTGGACTCGCTTCTGCATTGCAAAAGCTCTGTTTCTATCGGCAGCACGGCCCCACAGCTCCAATCCGTACGTAATGACGCTGTGGACGGTCGCGAAGTAACGGGAGCGCACGACATCGCGGGTGGCGGTGCTCGCAAGCCGCCGGAGCGGAAAGCACGAGCTCGAGAGTTTCCCGCATAACTCCTCTATGTGCGTCTCCCACGTTAACGCGCCGTTAATTTGAAAACCTTACAGTACTTGTTGGAGCGCGGTCTTGCCGACTGCTACCTGATATGTCTTTGTCATGTGACCGTTCAGGTTGAGCTAACCCGTTCGACCTAAACCACCCCTCCAGCTTGATTGCCACCGAGTTCAGCTTAGACTCCAGCCGGGCGTGCGTCGGCGCTGTGATCACCACGGTGACGTCGTCGGCGTACATATGGATTTCAGCTTCGTCGATGGATTCGGGTAGGTCGTTCAGGAGAAGACTGAACAGTGAATTTGATAAACAGGAGCCCTGCTGACACCCATGACATTTTCCATTTCGGAAGACATAACGCGGCCTTTGTCACCGACCACGCGGACCTGTATCTGTTTGGACATAAACGAGGTCAGCAAATCCAACGCTGGACCTCGGATTCCATAAAAGCACAGCTTGGCAGCGATGAGGCTATGATAGGCGGTATCGAAGGCGCGTGACAAGTCGCAGCAAAGCAGCGCGACTTGCTGCTTTACCTCGCGCTCGTCCAACACTCGCCGCACCACCTCCCGCACCAGGTCTGTAGTTATATGGTACGCATACTGTCTTTGTGACAGTAATTTGCGGTCAACAATAAAGTTAAGGAGCCTTCTGTTGAGGCCAACCTCGAACACTTTGCTAACCGCTGGGACAAGGGATATTGGACGATAAGACTTGGGATCCGCCTTTTTCCCTTTCCCCTTGTACAATAGTCAGATCTTCACTTTTTTAAGTGCCGCGGGATATAGGCCTTTCCGAACGCATGAACTGAACAGATGGCCCATGACAGACGCTACTGTCTCTATTGCGGGTTTTAAAATACTGGGCGATAGCCCGTACAGACCTACTATTTTTTTAGGAGCGATACGCTTGGTTACTATCGTTACTATTTCCGTGAAGGAAAACGGTTCCAACCTGATCGACACGTCGCTCGCGTTCCTCTCGTTTTCGAGCGTGGTGAGTCTGCCGGGGGCGCTCCGCACCTACTTGCTGCTGTTACGAACTCTAAATTGAGCGCGTCAACTAACTCTTTTTTTCGTCCCGTATATTTGACCTTTCACGTCTCGCACTACGTCTGTATAGTCAACTCGCTCTCGGATGCCGCGGCCTAGCTCGGTGTTGATGACTTGCCACATGCGTCTCGGATTCACTTGGATTATATTTGAGTAGTAACCTACGTGTTTCTCTTTCAGTAAGGAATGGTACCTTACCCAAAGTTCGTCACACTTAATGCGCAAGCCGTCATGTGTCGGGAAGGTTTTCTTTAATTTTACCGTCTCGTGCAGCAAGTGTCCGAAATTATGTATTTCGTTGTCTACCCAGTGTCCTCGTTGTATGTGCGTTGGATGTGTGTATGTGCGAGCTGTTTCTTAAAAGGAAAACAGGCATTATACTTGTCAGACAATATCATTACTATGCTCTTGGCCAGTGCGTCACAACAACCGCAAGACTTACAAATAATCGCGTCCCAGTCGACCGAACTGAGGGCGCAGTGCGGCGGCGGCGCTTTTAGCGAATACGAGGCGTTGGGCAGTGTGGTCGCTGAGCGGCCGACTGTCGACGCACATGTGTCCCGCGCGCCCGCCGCTTTTTCGTAACCACTCGCTGACCTGTGTGCTAGTCGGCCAGTCGGCCGCCTCATGTATGATTTTATCGTTTCAGCCGTTATCTCCGGCGCGAAGAAACACGCTTGTATTTTACGCGCTCGTTAGACTGTCTTGAGTTCGTCGTCGCTCGCTCCGCTTCCCTTGATCACCGTCCGTTGCCGCTGGCGCCCTCTACGCCGCTTCTCTACTTCTTCCCATCCCTCTTTGTCGACACAGGTACCGGTCGCGGCCGTCATCAAGCCAAGTCAAGTCAAGTATAGTCGAGGCCCGGGCGAGCGGCTCGGTGCTGGTGGTGGTGGTTCCGGACACTGTCGGTGTTTGTGAGAATCGCGATGATTTCCGCGCTCGGGCACGGTGCCAGCGTTTAGGCGCTGCCGGCAGGACAGCCGAGCATGTTACTGGTGAAACATCTCATCACAACTCCTTGGTTTCAATCGTGTACGTACCTAGTCGAAGGGCTGACCTGCTCCGTAACTTCGGCCGCTACTTCACGTGGCAGGCATGCCAGGTGGTTAATATTGGCTTAGCCATGCGTGCTGAATGGTCTGTGATGGCTTGAAGGGTTGAAAGTTTTAACCCTTCAAACCTTAGTGTTTCAAATTGAAACACTAAGGTCTTCGTGTCGGGATAACACCCCGATGAGCTTTTCTAGCGTATTTATCTAGGTGTGTCTTGTGGCTGGCGATTGTAGACATGGCCTCGCACAATTTTATTTCGTACCTCTCAATGGTGAGAATAGATCGGCTCAGTTTGGCGTCATAACATCCTATCTCTTCACTGAACTGCGCTCTCATTGACGTCAACTCGTTGCGCATCTTGCACATCTCCTTCAAGAGCGCTGCACTGCTAGTATCGTTGTCATCATTTCCTACTGTGTGAGGCATCGGACCTGCTTTCTGCCCGATGGATACGTACGGTTCTCGGGTTTTTTTCGAAGCACCTACCGGTGTTAGACTGTTGTCTCCTCCTGTTTGGTTGCGCAACGGCACTCGGGGCAATACCAGCTATTTCGAGTTTCAAGTGTGTGGCACTTTTCACCTATACACAGCGTGTGATATTTCTTACAGCAGTAATTTGAGCTACAGTGTACATAGTCCTCGGCATCAATTATAATACTGTAGCTTGCCGAGCAGTCCATCGCTAAACAGCAAGAAAAAGCAACAAGCGCATAAACAGGCAAGCAGCGTGTGCGTTTATAGGTATAGCTACGTACTCACTGATAACGGCGCGGCTGGCGCTCGGTGGGCGAACAGGTGCAGGGGCGGGTGCGGCGCGGTGCGACCGGGTCGACGACCTCGCATCGGTATCTCACGCGCCGAACAATGGCAAGTGGACCGAATTGTACGTTGGGAACGGGCCGTTAGCAAAACATTAAAAATAATTTTGCTTATATCTCAGCAATCCTTCGTTGTCCATCCTACAACTTACGGCACTGCAAACAGCCGGATTTTTCCTTCATACCAATCCCAGTTTCACTGCTTCTTCGTTACTTTTTAGTCTATAACAATTAGATTTGTTAAATTGATTATTTGAATTGATTTGTAAAACATAGATTCATACTTTGTAATTGTTTACAGTAAATTATTCCAATTAAAATTAATAATTTAATTATTCTCAAAATGATTTAAGTTTATTACGATGTACAATTAATTATAAATCGCATGCCATCACTTTGTATTGCAATCTTAAGGTAGCATTCGGATCAAGACGACCGCGACGAGAGACCACGACCCGAGACCGCGACCGGCAACCGGTCGCAGGTCGCAGGGCGACAGCTACCTACAAATCTACGCGACACGAGTCGTGCGACCCATACGAAACTCAGTATGCTTGCAGTTACTAAACTAAACGGTTGTATTTCATCGCGTTTTCGCGATCGCGAACAGTAAAAGATTTCTTCGACAGTTATTAGAAGACGAAGAAGAAGAAGACGATGATATCCTTCTTTTATTATGTGCTCTAATTCCGAAAAAAAGGATGAAAATCGATACATTGTTTACGTCGCGAGAAGAAGAGGGCTGCTTTCAGACACTGATAAAACGACATTTAAATTATAAAGAAGAAAAGTTCAGAAAGCATTGTAGGCTAAATCAAAGTCAGTTTAATTTTGTACTCAGTTTAATCAATCAAGATATTCAACCAAGAAGAAATGGCTCATCAATCATCACAAGCGCTCAGAAACTTTTCCTTACATTGAGGTAAAAAATAATTGTTATCATATTCTGTAGATTCTTCTAATTGGAGATGATTATTTGCATCGTGAGCAACCTGATTCAGTAATGGTATGCTTAAATCAGTTGGTTGGGCAGGTGGAGACGCAATACTGCTGATAGGGGAATATGGGCTCAGGTTTGATGCTGAACTATGTGTAATATTCGAAATTGAATAGCTTTCATTTGAATGTGGGCTGTAGGAAGCGCTGCCGAGACTTGAACTTTTATTAATACTTCTCAATTCATATTCTGCCAGTAAATTAAAAACTTTCGTTTTAGCCTCCACTCTTAAACCCAGTGGTATTTTTTTTTAAATAGTCCTGATATGTGAGCAAAATGAATTGATTCCGTCTTTATCAGCTTTCCCTTCCTCTTCTGCCATGATCTTCATTTGTTCTTGTCTTTGTTTATCTCTTTCTTTCCAATGCTGCAGTAAAGATGTAATATGTAAATTATTATCCAGTTGACATGTTTTCTTTTTTTTCTCCCACTTGTCTCAGCTGTACCTTTACCTGGTCCGCTTCCCTCTTCATTGCTCGTTTCTCCACTTCTCTCCCCTCTTCTCTCTGCATTACGTTTTGTTCCACTTGTACCAGCTGCACTTATTCCTGCTCTTTTTACCTCTTCATTGCTTCTTTCTTCACCACTTATCTCTTCACTACGTCTTCTTTGTTCACTTATCCCTGTTATACTTGTTTCTTCACCAGTTTCTCCACCTTCAGTATTTTCAGCTTCAACTGTTGCTACACTCGCTCTTTCTGTGGGATTTTTTTCTAAAAAACGAAGTCTCGCATACAGCATCCATTTCGTTGTTTTTAAAGAGCCTGAAGAACCCGTGGGCAATTTGTTCTTACGTTTGCATCTATTATAGGAATCTCTTATATATTTCCACCTCTTCTTGCAATCATTACCTGTAATGAACATAATGTTGTTTCAGATTTATAGCTACTGGAGAAACATATGCATCTCTAGAGTTCACGTATCGTATATCGACAAGTTATATTAGCAGAATAGTGAAAGAAGTGCTTGCAAGCCTGCGAAAGAACTTGGTCCCACTTTGCATGCCAGTACCTACAGAAAATCATCTAAAGCAAGTCACGAGTGATTTTTGGAATCGATGGAATTTTCCCAATACTTTTGGAGCCATTGATGGAAAACACGTGCGTTTTTTAACTACAAGGAGTATTATTCGATCGTACTTCTGGCGATTGTAGATGCCAATTACAAATTCATTGCTGTTGACGTGGGTTCTTATGGTAAAGAAGGAGACAGTGGTATTTTTCAAAAGTCATGCATAGGGAAAAAAATTGCTCGTAATAAGTTTAATGCTCCGAAGCCCGCAAATTTACCAGGAACAGATATTATGCTTCCACACTTTCTGGTCGGTGATGAAGCGTTTGCCCTTGATACATATATGATGAAGCCATATTGTAGAAATGATGCGAGAGCGAATCGTGATAAAGCTATCTTCAATTATAGACTTTGCCGTGCCAGAAGAGTGACAGAAAACTCGTTTGCATTGTTATAACAAGTATTTAGAATATTCTACACACCGATATCAATCAGACCAGAGGTTGTTGATGACTTGATTTTGACCGCGTGCTGTTTACATAATCTTTTGCGGGATGCTTATTTAGAAAAAAACGGCATTCCTTATTACAAATATGATCCAAAAATCCCCCCACCTACGGAAAACATGATACCATTCTCAAGAGTTGGTGGTTTTGCAAGTCTGGCGGCATTTGATATACGAAATTCATTGAAATCATTTTTTTTTAAGTCCAGTTGGCCAAGTATCATGGCAGGAAAATCGTATAAATAGAATAGAATAGCGTCCCATGGAAGTAATCCCAGAACAGTTTTATAACCTCAAAAAATAGAGAAAAGTAAAATAGTACCTATTTGTAAACAATAAGAATAAGTACCTTTTCTAATAAAAATATGTATCATTTGAACTTACTTGTTTTATTCAACGCTTTTCCAATTTCTTCCCAAATATTGTCCCTCACAGTATTATCTTTATAAACTTGAAGCGTCGTATCGAATAAAGGTGCGTTTTTACTAACTAATTCTATTAAAATTTCGTCTTCGTGCGAAGAAAACACGGCCATTTTGCATCTGTCGCGCCACGGCACTGCCTTGTGAGCGACCGAGTCGCGCGATGCAAGGCGCCGGCAGGCCACGCCCACACGTCGCGCGACTCGGTTGCTTGCATCCGTCAGCACTTCCTATTAATTCATATAAAGCAGTGGGTCGCGGTCGCCGGTCGCGGTCTCGAGTCGCGGTCTCGCGTCGCGGTCGTCTTGATCCGAATGCTACCTTTAACGTTTAAAACTACCACGTAACCTATAAAAGCGGTCGCACTTGCGACGGGATGGCCCCCTGGCCATCGCGATGTATCCTCCGGCCCAGGTAATGGCTGTGGACGAGGTAATTCTGGTTCATTATGTAGCCCCAGCCACGGTGCGGGCAGGAGTCTACACTGCGGCCCCGGGCTCGATGTAGACTCCGGCCCAGATAACGGCTGTGGGCGAGGTACACAACTTTCAATATGTAGCCCCACCCAAAGTACAGTCATGAGTGCACAACGCGACGAACCTGGTTGCGGTGTGGTCTCATGTCGTGGAAATGGTGGGAAGTGAGGTAATTCAGTTTGTAGCCTCAGTCAAGGAAGTGATTCCGATCACGGTGTAGGCTCCGGCCGAGGTAATGACTGTGGGCGAGGTACACAAGGTTATGATTCTCAGGTAAACACATTCAGACACCGAGCTCGAGGCAAAAATTATTTCTTGGTTAGATTCTCTCCAAATAGTCATAGAGTAAAAATTCATAGGGCCCACTTTCAACGATACACTTATATACCGGGGCGATTCTCTCCGACTACCCTCTCTCCTGGCGACGGCCCAAGCCGAGGTCCGTACCTTAGTGGTGCCCTTGAGCAAGTCGCCTACTCCTCTCCTTGCGGCGAAGCGTCTTTAACGCTCGCCTTAGGCGGTGCGTCCTCTGCGCCCGCATCTGGCTGAGTGCCATCTGCGCTCGCCAACCGTCCGGTGACGCTGTAAATGCCGGTAGAGGCAAACAGCATTAGTCCGTTATAAAAAAAAAATAAGACGGGATGGCATTCTTGTTCGAGTCGCCGCACAGTACGGACCTCTCTCGGACGATATGAAACCGATCAGTGACTTGTGAAGTTTTATTTGGAACAGAATATAAGTCAGCAGTGCTGACGTCACACTTTTTAAAAAAACATCATGGAGGTCTCTTCTCCGTCATCAGAAGTGGGATCAGAACAAGCTCTGGTCCCAACCACATCCTCATCGACTCCGGTTCAACCTGTCACGACTGGAACAGCGTAGGGCAGTACCAGGCTGATAGACCCTGCCTTATTGAACACTTCAGAAGTACCAGCAAAACAACTACCGTGCAGCCCATCACAACGGGAATAACCACAGGCATGACGTCTACACCAATCGCTGCTGGATCGTCCAATACAAAGACTATGCATCCAAATACTCCAACAGCTGGATGCCCTCCCCAATTTATGATGCAAATGATGGAGATGATGGGAAGGATGTCCGAACGGTTGTATTCTCCTCCAGAACCAAGAATCAGGATCAAGAACATCTATCTACCGTCATTCGATCTCGACAGTCATGTTGGAGTCCGGGAATGGTGCCAGCACATCGATAAAGCAGCTGCTAACTACAAACTAAATGACCTGGATCTACGCACTAAGGTGTGTGGATTACTGAAGGGACGTGCTAAGATGTGGATCGATGATTGGTTGGTGACTATATCCTCGTGGGAAGAGTTCCGCGAAAAACGTGATTACCTGTTCATTCTGCAAGAAAGCGGGTCATACATTCGAGACGTGCTACAAGCGTCAAAATGCACTGACATCGAACGTGAACTAGCTGGAATCAATCAAGCACCCATCACTGTTACGATCGGTGCAATAACAATACGTGCCATCTTCGATAGTGGAGCAGAGTGCTCATTGACTCGATAAGGATTGAAATATTATTCTTCTTCCTTCCTTCTGAATTTGACCGTATATATTTATTTTTTAATGTGCGTTCGCGGACATCTTCGTTGTTTATGAACCGATTTTAATGATTCTTTTTTGTTTGATAGAGAAACTTCTGTGGTGGTACCATATAAGTTTCATCAAATTCGGTCAAGCAGTTTTTGAGTTATACTTCAATAACTAAAAAGTGTTTCTCCTTGATGATATCATCATTGACGGTGTATCCCGTAAGCAGAGGTCACTAAAAAAGGTGGGAAAATTAAAACATATTTTACTCAATCATAATATTGCTAAAGTACGTACCTATTTAAAATAATTTATTCGAAACGAAGTAACTTATTCCATAAATTTCAAAAAGATGTTTTAGTAGAAACACTGAAACTAAATTACTACGAGTATATTCGTTGTTTTATTTCAGTTTTTGTGTAATTTATGTAAATATAATTGCGTAAACAATAAACTTACGTGTCAAAAGTTATTCCGCTTGATTTATTATGTTTTTTTTTTACTTTGAATCGCACTCTTTTACTCCGCATTTACCCATTTTGTAGATATTTTTTGTCGCGTGTCACTCGGTTGTCATCACGCTGAGCACTGAACTGATGTTAGCTAGACATATGGCTGTGGCCATATGTGAAGTGGCGACGATTTGGCCCGGTAAGTACTAATCTAGTGTAACATATAAATCAATGGTTCCGGCAATCGCCGTCAACGCTCACAACTGTCGCCACAGAGTACTATACTGTCGCAACAACCCGGTTTGCCATTCCCTTTGGTTGACAGTGACAGCTCGCAAAGACCACGTAAAACCACCTTCGAACCGTGGCGTTGTGGTCGCGACGTGAGCGATTTCGGTGACGTCATTGATGACGTATCTCTATCGGCTCTTCCAAAGCGTACAGGCTCTTACATCTATGTATCATGCGATAAAAACAACAACAGGTACCTACGTAGCACACGATAATTTATCAAATTCCCACGATATTTTGTTCAAATACACAATAGTTTTGTTTATCGATTTCATATTTTCGTTTAGTCTACCCAGTGAGTCCACCCAAAATTCAAAATTCAAAATTCAAAAATTATTTATTCAGTTTAGGCATCATATACACTCTTATGAACGTCAAAATTTTTAAATGATTCTACCGCTGTCTTCGGAAAAGAACCACCGCCGAGAAGAAGCAGCAAGAAACTCGTGGGCCATTATTTTTTCAAGTCTTTGTACATTGAGGTTACATATGAGTAGTATTAAAATAACGAATTTATTCAATAGTTGGCTACTAGGCAGAAGTGGAAAGCTTCCAGGCATCTTTGTCTTCTAAGTAGTGGCTCAATTTATAATAGGCTTTTTTCATTAGTATATTTTTGACACGTAACTTGAATTTCCCTTCAGTGAGCTCAGTAATGTCTTTCGGGATTTTATTATAGAAACGTACACAATTGCCTAAGAAGGACTTATTTTTAGTTTTCGTGAGTCTAAATTTAGATACAGCTATCCTATCCTTATTTCTAGTATTAATATTATGCATATCACTATTTATTCTAAACTTCTTTATATTTTTACGAACGTACATTATATTTTCTAGGTACCCCATACCTATATTAGGTATAGTCTGTGAGTCTTTAGATATAGTCTGATTAATTTATGGTCCCTCATGTTTCCCCGTTTTTATATCGCAAACAACAAAGGTCATCATATAATCAATCAAAACTTTAAGTAAAAGGACTAAACAATAATGAAGAAGAACAGTATTATAAAGAAGATAACAGTACTGCGAAGAAGATTTACCCTGAAATTGGCACAATACGCTAGCCGCGTCATGGCCATTCTTAAAAGAAAAAAAAAAAAGTTATGGTCCACCCTAATGCCAATGACGTTCAATTATTCAGCATTCAGCTGTCAGAGTCAATGTCAGTTCCACAAGTAGATATTACGCTTCTTTTTGTTTTGTTTATTTCGGTCATGGATTCTAGTCCTTTAGCCCGTCTTAATTGGGAATAACACGCACATCAATAGCGTTAGAATTTTACTTTTGTGACATTTTACTTTACTTTAGACTCTCTCATGTTACTTCAATGGTACAAGGCTCAATATGTTACTTTTACGTTACTCTTAGGAACTTAAAATATTTCAATATTTACCAGCAAAAAAAAAAGATACTCGCTTGATTTCTTATCTAACACAAATTGCCGTATTGTCTATTCATTGACTCCCGTGTATTTCTAAATTGTGCACCCCAGTTACTAAGGCGTACAAGCGAGCGCATAGTGGCTTCCTTGTTATGTCACAGTTCAGTTTGTCTTCATTTTGTATTGTAGTTACGTGTTTTTATTTGTAGCTCTAGTATAGCTAATAGTATAAATATAGTAAAGTATCTATACCGAATCTTCGTCATTAAATTTAATGGATTCTTATTTGTTTCGTTATAAGTGGATGGTTTGTTCATTGTGTGTAGCTTTTGAAAGATTTGAAATTAAGTTAGTATGTTACTTAGGTACACATTATTCATTTATTATATTTTTCCGGATCACCAATCAATTAATCGATCAACTGCTGTTACGGTTGTAACGACTAAGACTCTTACTTGAATAAACAATAATTGAATAAAAATTTAACTAGTTGCTAATGAATATGTACACAAGTGACTTGACGAATGGCAAATGTACAACCGTACAAAAAATACCTACATTTTAGCCGCATAAACTGTACTTTATCGAGTTTAGTAAAATAAAAAAGTAAAGTATCACTGCATTGTCAATCTCTGCGTCTGTCTGTCAAACCTTTTTGTCAGGAACGCGTCGAGGAATCAAATAACAATACAACACAAATTAAATTTAGTCCTACTAATATTATAAACTTAAAAGTTTGTGAGTATGGATGTGTGGATCTTTGTTACTCTTTCACACTTAAACGGCGGGGGAACTTCTGATGAAATTTGGTGTGTAGGTAGATGAGGCGCTAGATTAACACATGGAATACTTTTCATTATCATCATCATCATCAGACAAAGCAAGGCGAGGGAGGTAAAAACAAAAAAACAAAAAAAAAAGACAAAGACAAAAATATTTTTGGGCACAGCATAGACAAAATAACAAATCTCGGCCTACGTCAAGATCGTAATGATGACAGTTCTGCCAAAATTTGTGTCAGTTTCTGATAGCGAAATCAAAAGCACGCTATCATTTTGACAGCTCGATACAGCTAGTAGACGTGTTCGGCAACCGTCAAGGGTGATGAAATGTAACACAAATACCGTCAAGCGTGATGAAATGTAATGACAGTTTTTCCATGGTGATTAATTTTATAGGTATTTATAATTTTATTATTAATGTTCACTGATTGATTAACAAGGTATTTAAATTTACTCATGTCAAATTCAAATCTAAATTAATTTATTTGCCAGAATGTAGTTTACAAATTTGGTCACAAATGTATGATGTTAAATATACATATACATGGTTTAATACATTCTACCACATAAAATGGTGTGCAAATATAGGTATACACCTTACCTTACTCTACGTCACCATTAGTTGATATATTGGAAGCAATTACAAGAACATTACATTAAATCATTAAAATTTGGATTTTTAATTAATTAAAGATAATGTCAAAACAGAAATACAAAATTTGAATGACAATAAAAATACGTTAAGATTGTACACGGTTAAATAAAAAATATTAAATTCTAATTTTTCAACACATTCGGCCCTAACGTAATTATTTCAGCTCATTTTACCATTAATGTCACAATTCTTTGTCAATAAAGATTACACGCTTTAAATTCCATATATACTTTTACACTATAAAAGCAATTATCGCTTAGCCATTTGTAAAGTTTCGTTTCGAATATAGGTAAAGGTAGGTCTCTTAATGTATTTGGCAGCTTATTGTACACCTTAATAGCATTTACAAAAGAATTTCTTTTAAAAACTTGAACTAAAACATTGTGGTATACAGTACAATTTGAGTTTGTTTCTGACAGTTGCATTTCTTGTCACAACATCTGCATGTTTCTTAAAATGTTGTGGATGTTGTCGAACAAAAAGACATAACTCATGCATGTTTACAACTATCCATAAACCAGGCTCCACAGATTAAACGTACACATTTTTCTTGAAATAAAAAAGCTTTTCCGACAGTTACCGCATTACCCCACAGCAAAAGACCATACGAGAGTACTGAAGAGACGTACCCATGATATGCACTGAGAGCTGCCTCTGTGGATACTGTGAGTCTCAATCTCCTTATCGCATACACAAATCTATCCAACCTGTCACAAACGTTATCTATATGTGCCTTCCAGTCACAGTGCTGATCTAGTATAATGCCGAGAAACTTGGTTCTTGTTTCTTCTTCTATATCACTGTTTTGGTAACTGATGTGTAATTTTAACGGTGTTCTTTGATCATCTTTGTTTTGTCTATGTTTATCTGTAAATTATTATTTTGTAACCAGTCTAGGACTATATAGATTGCTTCATTTATAACCTTTTCATAGGAGATTTCATCATTACATTCAATAATTAATGTGGTATCGTCTGCAAACAAAAATTCATTTATATACATGAGAAACAAAAATGAACCCAAAACACTGCCCTGTGGAACTCCAAAGTTGTTTTGTTGTAACCTACTTCTATTTGTTTTTTTATAAATTTTTGCAATTTATACACATTGCTTTCTACCACTTAGATAGCTTTTTAGCCAGTCATTTGCCTTTCTTCGTATACCATACCTTTCCAGCTTATATAACAGCAACCTATGGTCCACAAAATCAAAAGCCCTGCTCATATCAAGGATGATACCAGTCACTGACGTCTTCTCATTGATAACTTCGGTAATGAGCTTCATTCCGCTCGCGGATACAACGAGAGTTGGCGGCGGAGTGCGGACTGGCGAGGCGAGGCGGGAATGCTGACGACGGCCGTTACCGCCACGTGCAGGCAGCGGTCACCTGCTATTGGTTCCCGAGAGAATCACTCCACATCAGGTGATTTACACTACGTCTCTGTATACTCAACGTACCGCGAAGGCAAGCGCCCGCGGGACGCTCGAATTGGTAATGTATTGCCAGGTTTAGAGTTTGCTATATACACTCCCTCTAGTCCTGGAGAACGACCTCGCTCCTGGACTAGTAACCCATCAGCCTTAGCTGGACGTCCACGCTTCTTCTTTGGGACCACGGATTTAGGTAGGGTGTCATCGTTACCTAGGTAACGGGTTAGGTCTTGACAGTGATATTTCCCTAAAACAACATGAGGCTGTTCAATGCTCGTGATATTATAAGTTGTAGGACTCACCTTTTCTGCAATCTGGTACGGTCCATCGCGACGTGGGAAGAACTTAGCAGTGAGATCTTTTGAACCTTTGCTGAGCAGGTGGGACTTCAGTAGTACTAAATCACCTACCTGGAATGCGTCAACCGGTCGGCGCGATGCATCAGCGTAATGCTTTGTTTTATCCTGCTGGATCTTCACACGTTCTCTGACAGCTGACATTGAGTTCAGGAATTTCCTAATATAAGGAGTTATTTGTGGTACAAAATTTTCTTTGTTTAAGATGGTACGCAGGTCATGAACGACCTCTGTAGGAGACCGCATTTCTCTACCGAAGGTCAAATAGGCAGGTAATTCAGCAGTTCTTCGACACTTGACACTATTTAGGGCAAATCGAATTACTGGCAACATCTTCGGCCAAGAAGTGTGATCGTCTTCCACGAGACGTGCCAACATAGCATTTAAATCCCGATTTTTACGATCTGCTGGATTACGTTCTGCTGGTTTAGCTTCTGGGTGGTACAGAGGAACAAGATTTTGTTTAACATCCAGGACAGTCATGCATTGGCGTATCACGGCAGATACAAATTTGATACCGTTGTCTGAAATAAGCGGGGAAGACCAAATCGCATGAAATATTCCTCAATAAGTATACGAGCGCAGGCTTCGGCCGTTGCTTCTTTGAGTGGATATATTTCCGTCCATCGAGTTGCTGTGTCTTCCACGAGAAGGATCCATCGCTCTCCCTGGTCACCTTCCGGTAACGGGCCAAATAAATCCATGGCCAACACCAAGTTACGCTGGTTCATAACTGGTATCTGAAGAAGACCTGGCGGTTTGGCATTGGTTGCCTTATATCGTTGGCAGTGGATGCAGGCTTTGACATAATCCGTGATTATTCGTCGCATCCCTGTAAAATAATATAGCTGCGCGACCCTATGGTACGTTCTATCAACGCCAGGATGGCCGGCTGTCGGAGACTCGTGCAGCTCTTTCAAAATATCTGCAATGTGTCCTGTAGCGATTACTAGCTGAGAATTTTCACTCTCAGAGTCCGGATTGTATCGGTATAGGACACCTATATCCATGAGATATCCCCTTTCTACCCACCTTCGGGATGCAACCTCTTCAGTACTTTCGAGCTCTTTTATGATCTTTTTCACATCAGGGTCGGAGAGTTGCTCTTGGCGAAGCTGACTAGGTGACTTTGTAGGTAAATTGCAGATGACCGAGCAGATACCACAACCTTTTTGAGATTCGCTGGAGCAAATAGGTCTGCTAAGCGTATCGGCTACGACATTTGCTTTTCCTGGGGTATACTGGAATTGGATATCAAATGATTGGAGCTTTAGAGCCAAACGTACCAAGGTGCTTGCTGGTGATTTAAGAGACAGCAACCAGCGTAAAGGTTGATGATCACTACCGATAATGACTGGTTGGCCGTCTAGGTATGGTCGAAAACGCTCGACCGACCAAACTACAGCGAGTGCTTCTCGTTCTGTAGTAGAATAATTACGCTCAGCTGCGTTGAGCAGACGGCTAGCGTATTCAATGGGCCTTTCCTGGTTGCCATCATCATGTAGTAATACAGCTCCAAGGGCGTAGTTACTTGCGTCTGTGCGTAGCACAAAGGGACGACTAAAATCGACTTGTACCAATATTGGCGCCGTAGTAAGCCATCGCTTCAGCTCACTAAAAGCTTGACTTTGCTCAATGCCCCAAGTCCAAACTTGGTTTTTTCTAGTCAGGCGTGTTAACGGTTCGGCTACTTTGGAAAAGTTAGGTATAAATTTCCTAAACCATGAACACGTCTGTAAAAAGGTTCTCGGATGCTTTAAGGTACATGGCTCCTTCATCTCGAGTACCGCACTCACCTTTCAGGATCAGTGGAAACGCCTTCTTGGGTTATTACATGGCCGAGGTATTTTACGCTTTCTCGAGCGAAGGCACACTTCTCCCTGTTAACATGAAGGTTGAACTCAGTCAGACGTTTGAATACTGCTTCGAGGCCCTGCAGATGGCGCTGGTAGCCTTGAGAAATGACCAATAAATCGTCAAGATACGCTAGGATTGTGACGTCCTGTAAAGCAGAGCAGGTGCGGAGACGATCAATCAGGCGTTGAAAGGTCGCAGGCGCGTTTTTGAGCCCAAAAGGCATCCTTTTGAAACGGTAAGTACCCAGAGGAGAGCCGAATGCAGTTTTGTCTCTGTCAGCTGCGCTTACTATCACTTGCCAGTAAGAAGACCGGAGGTCGAGGGTACTCACGTAGCAATCACGCTTTGTGCTCTGTAGTAGGTCATCGATGCGTGGCATCGGGTAAGTATCGGACTTAGTGACTGCGTTCAAGCGCCGATAATCTACGCAGAACCGAATACCACCATTGGACTTCGGCACCATCAGTGCCGGTGAACACCAAGCCGATTTGCATTCTTTTATTATGTCGTCCTTTAGCATTTTGTCTATTTTCGCCTTCATCTGTTCTTTCTTTGACGGATTTAGACGGTATGGAGGTACTGCTATTGGAGGATGCTGCCCTGTTTCTATCCTGTGTTCAGCATAGGGTGTTGGACCTCCCCCTGCTTTAAAGACGTGCGCGTGTCTGGAGAGGACGTCAGCCAACGCTTGTCGCTCAGCTGGACGAAGTTGTGTACCTTCGTCATCTCGAAGGACGTCCGTAGATGCACAGGACACGCTACGTGAGGAAGGCTCAAAGCATAGGCTATACTTTACCTTACTGTTATTGCTGAAGCACCAAAGATCTTTCTAAAAATCGATAGCCACTTCTGCAGCTGTAATAAAATCGATGCCTAGCAAAGTCGCGTTATTTGTAGAGTCTGGGAAAATTAAGAACGGGGTCGTAATAACCATTTGTTCTAGCGTCACTTCTAATGACGTGGTAAGCACTTCCATTTTTTGGACTATACCATCAGCAAGTTTTATTTCCCGTGAGGAAGAGTTAAGCGGGTGACCTTGACGTAAAAGGAGAGCATATAGCGTATGGCCGGCAATACAATGCTTCGCGGCCGTATCTATCAACGCGGTACCGTTAAACCCCAAAATGTTTATGATAAAATTAGGGCGTGCGTTTCGCCCATTCGTGGGTCGCATAAGAACGTTCTCGCGCGTCAAATCATCTCCACTACAAATATGTTGAAATATTATCTATGCCTGCTTTGTATTGTGAACGAAGACTATATAGTTTGTTTTATCTGTGACAGCGCCGTCTATAAACTTCCTTCTTGCTCTTGCCTCCGTAATGGCGGCTGCTTGTAATTTCGTGTGAGTGAATAATTAATAAGTTAGATACGTTATGCTTGTGACATTTAGTGGTCTAATAAATACTTGTTTGTACCACTGAACACGCTGTATTTAATTACTGCGAACCTGCTTACATATCCTCCGGGATATCCAACAAAAAGGTTCTGGGTCCAGTGTGCTACAGCGGACATAGCGTGCTCGTCGAACTACACGAAAATTCGTGTTAACTTATATCTTGACAGCATATTAGATTTTCTTTCACTATGATTGATAATGATAATCATCATAATGATGAACCACAGCAGCAGCCAGAATCAAGAATTCAGCCGTCCGGCCAATACTTTCAACCACATTCCGCCATACTAGAAAAACTGGATGGCGTGGCGAATTATTCTACATGGAAGTTCAACTTGAAGAATGTTTTAATTCTTGAAAATCTATGGGATTGTATCACCGGCACCGTCGTCGACCCTATGCGTGACCAGAGAGCGTTAGCACGTATTTGTTTATCGATTCAGCCAACATGTTATCAATATGTTCGAAATGTTGTTACGGCGAAAGAAGCTTGGACAAAATTAGCCAACATTTTCGAAGACAAAGGTCTCTATAGACGCGTTGTCTTGTTGAGGAAACTGCATCGTGCTGAGTATTCGCACTATAAATCTATGGGAGACTACATAACCTCTGTCATGAACATAGTTCAGCAACTTGCGGATATGGAAAAATCGATAGATGATGGAGAAGTCGCAGAGATCTTATTGAGTGGATTATCGCAAGAGTTTGACGTGCTTGTCAGCAGTTTAGAAACTGCGTGCCTGACCAACAATCTCACTAGTGAGATTAAGTAAGGACTCGATTGTTACAAGAAGATTATCGTAGAAATGAAAATGGGAATACCGAATCAAGTGGTTCTGCGTATGCAGCTCGGAAGAAATTTACTTGTGATTACTGTCACAAAGCCGGCCACATAAGCAGGAAATGTTTTAAGAAACGACGCGACATGAAGAAGAAAGAAGAACACACACTTTATGCATCAGCTTTGGTTGCACATAAAGCTACTGACTTTATAATTGATAGTGGTGCATCTACACATATGTGTTGTAATCGTAAGTTAGTAAGAAACTTTAAATCTAAACAATGTAATATTACCGTAGCAAATGGGGAACAAATTTGTGCTGAAGGTGTGGGATCTCTTCCATTATTGTCGGATTCTAAACATGATGTTAATTTAAATGATGTTCTTGTAGTGCCTAATCTTTCTACAAATCTTTTGTCTGTTAGCAAAATGGCTGATAAAGGTTATACTATTGTATTTGACATAGATGGGTGTCGCATATTTAAAAAGTGTACTATAATTGGTAGTCATATATTATCTACAAAGAATGTGAATGGTTTGTATAAGATCCAGCAGTCTGTGTCCGAAGTGAAGTTGGGGTATTCTATGCCTTTGCATACTCATAGGCAAGGGTCAATGAGTGCCAATGCTGCAAGCCTTTCTGCTAGTCTATGGCACAAGCGTCTAGGCCACATTAGTTCAAAAGGTATGGATGTTCTGGGTGGTGGTGGTATTTGTTCTGGTGTCGTTTTTCAGAAGGAAGATGGTGTACCGGACAAGTGTGTTCCCTGTCTTACTGGCAAGATGCATACAAAGCCCTTTCCTAGGACAGAAGGAAAGCGAGCCACTACGCCACTGGAACTTGTCCATTCAGATGTTTGCGGTCCGATGCAAGTCTGCAGCTGGGGAGGTGCCCGTTATTTATTAACGTTTACGGACGACTACTCAAGGAAAACCTTTGGTTATCTTATGAAGAATAAAACTGAGGTGAGTTCACATTTTATAAACTTCAAGAAATTTGTAGAGAAACAAACTGACTTACCGATTAAGGTTTTACGCACTGACAATGGTACTGAATATTGTAATTCTTTTTTATCTTCTTTTTTGAAGACTGAGGGAATAATTCACCAAACTACTGTGCCATATACACCTCAACAAAATGGGGTGGCAGAACGAGTTAACAGGACGATATTTGAGAAGGCTAGGTGCATGCTACAGGAATCTGGACTACCAAATCGTTACTGGGGTGAAGCTGTAATGACAGCCATTTATATTAAAAACAGAAGCCCTACTAGTGCATTATCAGGTTCGATACCTGAATGTGAATGGACTGGAACAAAAGTAGATCTTAGTCATTTGCGGGTTTTTGGATGTTTAGCTTATTCTCTAATTCCTACTCAAAAACGGCACAAACTTGATGCAAAATCCAAAAAATACGTATTTGTAGGTTATGGTGAACATTCTAAAGGATATCGTTTAGTCGACCCATCTCAACCTCAAAAGATTGTTTATTCTCGAAATGTTGCATTTCTCGAGGATACTTTTTATAAATCTGATTCTACGGAGAGCAGTAATGCTGGGGATTTTATTTTATTAGACATGACAGTTAACAGTAACAGTAATTACTATAATAATAATTTAATACTGTCCAATGAAAATAATTACAATGAATTAAACAATGAAAATTTGAATAATGAAATAAACAATGAAAATTTGAATAATGAAATAAACAATGAAAATTTGAATAATGAAATTAACAATGAAAATGTTAATAATAAAACAAATATTGAAAATATGAATCATAATGCAATAAATGAAGTGAGTTGTATGAATAATGAGCCTAATCAGAAATCATATGATATTTCAGATGCGGAGCCTTGTTCTCCTTTGTCTGATGACTACTGCACTGGTAATGAGGGTGATGAAACCTGTGAGAATACTGGAGGAGACTCTGAGTACTCCTTGCCGTCGCCATCTCGAGGAGGAGGTATGAATGGTCCAACTGGTACTGAGACTGCCCAATCTCGTCCTGTGCGTAGTACTAGAGGAAATTTGCCTAGCAAGTATAATGATTATGACTTGTCTACTATGTTGGCTAAAGCACATTCACCTGATGAGCCACAGTCATATGAAGAGGCTATAAACTCTCCTGAGAAAGATAAGTGGCATGCTGCTATGCGAGATGAGTTTGATTCTCTCATACAGAATCAAGTATGGCAGCTTGAAGACCGCCCAAAGGATCAAAAGGTTATAAAATGTAAATGGGTATTTAAAAAAAAACATAGTGCAACTGGCAATTTTGATAGGTATAAGGCTAGGTTAGTTGCACGTGGTTTTACTCAACAATATAATATAGATTATCATGATACCTTCTCACCAGTTGTGCGACACTCAACTATGAGAATACTCTTTGCCTTAGCTCATGAATTAGATTTAAAAATTGATCATATAGATGTTACTACTGCATTTCTCAATGGTGAATTGTCGGAAACCATTTTTATGGAGCAGCCACCAGGTTTTACAAGTAATGATAATAAAGTATGTTTGTTAAACAAAAGTATATATGGCTTGAAGCAAGCAAGCCGCATGTGGAATGTTAAGATTCATGATATTTTGTCTAAGAATAATTATATACAGAGCAAATGTGAGCCATGCGTATATTTGAGAAAAAATGAAACTGAATATCTTATTGTTGCTTTGTATGTGGATGATTTTTATGTGTTTCACAATGGCTGTGTTAGGGATTTATTGGCTTTATTGCAAAGTGAGTTTAATATAAGGCATCTTGGTGAACTTACAAGTTGTCTAGGCATTAATGTAACAAGGAAAAATGATGTTTTAATACTAGATCAGTCTGAATACATAAAGCGTCTATTGGTTAGATTTGGCATGGAAAATTGTAAATCTGTGCAAACTCCTTTGCCTGGAAATTGTAAATTGGATAAGACAGACAAGGAATGTTTAAATGATGATGTTTATAAATATAAAGAGCTTTTAGGCAGTCTTATGTATTTGTCTGTTTGTACACGTCCAGACATTTCTTACGCATGTAGTCAGTTGAGTCAATACAGTAATTGTTTTGGTGAGAGTCATTGGCGTTGTGCAAAGCGTGTTCTGCGTTATTTGGCGGGAACTTTAAATTATAGTTTACATTTTGTAAAAAGTAATAATTTAAATATTAATGCATATACTGACGCAGATTTTGCTAACAACTTTGACAGAAAATCTTTCACTGGCTTTGTTGTTAAGTTGGGTTGCAATGTTATAAACTAGGAAGCCAGGAAGCAACGTTCAATTGCACTTTCAAGCACTGAAGCTGAGTATTTAGCGATTGGTGATGTATGCAAAGACATATGTTTTGTTAAGAATTTCTTGTCAGAAATTGTAGACATAAAGTTAAGTGTCACTGTGTATAACGACAATCAGAGTGCTCTAAAACTGTTGCAGATTAAGGAATATTCACATAAAAGAACCAAGCACATTGATTTGCGGTATCACTATGTAAAGGATTTAATTCAGAAACATTATTTATGTGTTAAGTACCTTCCAACTGAACAGATGATAGCCGATGTTTTGACAAAACCTTTGTGTGCACAGAAGCATTATAATTTTATAAATGACTTAAATGTTAAACCTTATTAAGTATTGCATTATGTAGAGCCATCATTGTATATTGTGTAAATGATAAAATCCTGTGAGATAGGTAGTCATTGCATGTTGAATGTATGGCATGAACTTTGTGTAATGTATAGCATGTTTGATCAATTCAAAGCATGAGGAGGAGTGTTGAAATATTATCTATGCCTGCTTTGTATTGTGAACGAAGACTATATAGTTTGTTTTATCTGTGACAGCGCCGTCTATAAACTTCCTTCTTGCTCTTGCCTCCGTAATGGCGGCTGCTTGTAATTTCGTGTGAGTGAATAATTAATAAGTTAGATACGTTATGCTTGTGACATTTAGTGGTCTAATAAATACTTGTTTGTACCACTGAACACGCTGTATTTAATTACTGCGAACCTGCTTACATATCCTCCGGGATATCCAACAAAATACAATGATCAAAATCGTCACCTGCATAAACATTCTCAATTTTAGAAAAATGTGAGTTTGGCATGTTTACTATATTGCCGTTAGTCGGGCAAGTACAATTTGACATTACATCACTTGTTTTGTTGTAACCATCGTCATACACAATGTTAGGCGGGTTATCAACTTTCACACAATTATCAAGCGGGTTAAATTTTGACATGTCATAAAAACGGGTTAACACCTTTTGTGCCCAGAAATAAGTTAACATCAGATACAATATCACCATTGCCAGAGTTAGATTTGTTAGTGAGGTTACCCATAAAAACTTGACGATCAGCGTTTTCATAACTGCAATATACAATATTTTGCATTCCAGAAGACTCCAACAACTCAATATTTTCTTTGGGAATATGGCCCTGTGAAATACTATCCCTATTATTTACATCACTTAAATTATTTTCGTTTATTGAAATTTTTGATTTATGACATTGTTTAACTTGAGTCTCGACATATTCTTGATTTTTCGAAAATTGTGAGTTGTGTCTTTCTTGAAAGGAAGGTTCGATTTGTTTACAAAAAGTGTTGTGTCGAACATTTATGTTTACTGCGCGCGTTTTTTGCACTCGGACATGAGTTTTAACAAAGTAGTACTACGTCGCAATTTTTGCGAGAATATTCGGAACAAAAATTTTCGGCACCTGTATGTATAGAGACATAGTTAGTCATTTCGGTTGACCTTTTCTCATGACATGCAATATGACCACACCGGTTAGTTGGTTCGGAATAACATAAACATTTAGTGTTCGTCGTGTTACATGCAGTAATATTATGATGACAGGTTAGGTTTTTAGTACCTTTGTGTGGTAGTACTTGAGACTGTTGCGAAGTACCGAGATTTAAGCAAGCAAAATTATTATTTTGCTGAGAATGACTCGGCTGACAAGATGAGAGTTTATTATTAGTGCATGTATCACTAATGGTAAACTGATAAACAATGTCGTGTATAGCATAATTCAGCAACTAAGCAGTTAGCCTTTATCGACTACTAACTTGTTGGTAAGTAATGATAGAGTCAGGGATGTGAGCAGGCTTAACCTAGCATGGGATTTGACACTCGAACTGAATAATGGCTACTGAATTGTGTATCCAGACAGTCTTTTAATTTTTTTTATAATATCTTTCCTCTTATTGTCATTGTATGAAGTACGCTACCTACTCTTAATTCAGATCAAAAACATTTCAATGCAAAAAAAGGCAATGGCAAACCTGACTGATAGTAACTTGTAAGCCTGTACATCTATGTAGAAAAAAATAATATATTTACAATTTACATACCGGTGGAATATTTTGAAGTTCTTGTAAAACATCACTTTTTCCTTTTGTTTTCTTCTTCATGGCAGAAGAACAAGATTGTGGCAGGGGAACATTTTGAAAGGTTTCGCTTGCCTGAAGCTGTGCTCTATCACTTTCAAAGAATTCTACTTCAATCAAGCACTCCTCTGCTGAATCCTTGTCTCCAGAGCTCACAATCTGTAAAATTAAAATCAGCTAGATACCATATTAAATATTTTATATGTGGGTGGATTTCTAGAAATTTGTTCGTTATGTAATGGAATTCCACTTTTTCAAAAATATTAAATTTAAGGTAAAATATATTTTGTTTTATTTATTAATTATGATACTAGAAGAAAATATTACTTTTTGCTATGAAAATTCATTAGTTTTTACGTTAATTGAAGTTCAATGTGTACTCGTTCCATGAGGAATTCCATTACGACACTAAATAAACTTTACTATAAAATAAAACTAGCTTGTGGTATGAATGACAGCATTTTTTATTCAAATATTTAGTATAATCAGTCTTGGGATAGAGGTATCACATTAACATATCTACCTAAATAAATGTAATTTAGACCACTAATCAACATTACGTCACTTTTTGGTACTTAGTACTTTACACCAACGTCTTTCATGTGGTTATACGATCCATAATGATATGTTTATATGATAAAATCAAACAGGTGCCTAAATATTCTTTTTTAATTAACCTATTGTCAAATATTTACCTATAATTATACATAATTAATCAGTTGAAATAGCACAGCCAAAGTAGGACCGTTACGTTAATGGAATGAGATGTAACGTATAGGAACTATTAAGCTAAGTTTAAAACGTTTTTTTTTTCTATTGTACCAAATAGTATGCTTATCAGTTTACTAGAATTAAACATTTCTGTCATATACCATCCTTTTAATATTTTAATCGGAATAATACGAGACTAAAAATGGCAGACAGAATGAAAATTGGTTGTCAATTAAAAAAAAAACAAGAAATATTAGCCTAGATAAAAGTAGTTATACTTTGTACACACTGCCTAAGAATTCCATTACGTCACGTTTTTGCGTTCCCATATACAATACGTAACGTAATTGATGTGACGTATGTCTACCGGTCGGTAGTAAAACGCAAATTACTTCAAAATTAATGCGAATTTGAATATTCTACTCATATTGCATCATTACTAAATAAAACATCTAACATATAACTCACAAAAAACTACTTAAAATAGGAATATTACCTTCAAAAACAGTCGTTCGTAATTGAATCACAATTTTTGCCACGTTACGGAGCGACCGCTCTGCTCGGTTTTCCGGCTAAACTGCTGTCAAAAATAAAACATGGCGGCTGTCCATGGGCTAAGAATGTTGCCATTTGTTAAAACAAATCGTATTTTAGTAATATTTTGCATTAAAACTTGTTCAAACCCGTAGTGACGTATTGCGGAATTTCCGCGCGAACGATTTTTAGAGACGGCAAATAATGTGTTTATTTTAATTTTAAACTCTGAATCACCTATCATTAAGTTTAATTATAATATATTGGACATATGATCTTTTAAAATAACAATCGTATCAATATTATAGAGAAGAATAACATTACAAATTTGCTGCATTTAAATCTGCATAGGTGGTGTGGACACTTGAAATTGGGCATGTTTTTATTTTTCATTTAATATTTATTTAATCTGATTCAGGATTTGCAGTTATTATAGATGATTTTGTTTTTAGATTAATATAAAACATTACAATTTATTTAAAAAAAACACATGTATTGAAGCAATGCATCCCCGATAAACAAGTTTAAAGTCATAAGACACGGAATTTCCTTGCAAACAACTTTTGTGAAATCCGCCCATGTATGTCTTATTCAAAAATGTAGAAGTACATACATGTATGAGTACATGTATTTCAGTATTGGAAGGAATCCTAGAAAAATATAACAAATAATTTCAGTAATAATAAATATGGGTAAAATCATTCACAGTATGACAACCGCGAATCTCAAAACGAATAATGTTTTTTTTACCAAAAATGCAGATTATGTATGACTTTAAGATTGAAAGGCGCAGGATATTCCTCCAAGATGCACTAGTTCATCATTACCTTGCCTTTTAGCTATAATTTAGCAAAAATTTTGATTACTTACGCGTGAAACGTTATTCCACTTATTTTTCGTTCACTTCGGCTTTTACAGCCAACCTAAAACGGACATAAACAGGGTTTTTGTTATGCAAAAATAGCCATGCGTGCTATATTCGGAGTTCAAGTCGACGTCTCGTGTGTTGAGCTTTTTAAGGAACTCCAAGTACTGCCACTGCCGTGTGAGCTCATATACCAACTGGCTTTGTTTACGCACACCCACATGGATAGGTTCAGACAGCGGGGTGAACCCGGAACGATAAGCTTGCGAAGTAATAAAAGGAGAGAGCTGCTGATAGTGCCAGTTCACAAACTCGCCAAGTCGAAAATGTCGGTATACATCCTAGGCCCGGAGGTTTATAACCGGGTAACTGTTCCCGCGCGTGGTGCACCTTCCACCACCTCATTTAAAATTAGGCTTAGGGCATGGCTCCAAGAATGCCATTTTTATAAGTTTGACGACCTCTTAAAACTACCAGAGTGTGTGTAGATAGTAGTTTTTAATATCGATAGAGAAACTAAATTAAACATATTTTAACTATAATAATTGATTAGATTGCCTGTATAATTAAAATTATAATAATAAATTGAATAAATAAAAATTATAAATACATTCATGTACTACTGTACTCATGTATACTGATGTATACACATATTAGTAGTTGGTATTCAAATTGCTATTAAGACTTGTAACAATGGTGTTATCAATAAATTATTTGTATTTTTATACAATTTTCGCAGTACTATTCTGATGTCTAATGTAAAATATGAAATAGGTACTTGACACATTCAACTTTTTTGACCAAATTGTTTTGAATTAATAAGTTTATATTGTTGCTTTTATTACCTTTATTAAAAATACAGACACATGATTTACTAGATGATAATTGAAGTCCTATCTTAACAAGAAACGCTGTCATAACATCTAAGGCTGTCTGTATACTATTTTCGCAGTACTATTCTGAAGTCTAATGTAAAATATAAAATCTACAGCATACTGTGAGATGGTTATACTATCTCTTAGGGAAGAACATGCTACCTTCTTATTTCAAAGTCATGATATTTAAAGATACATTTTAATGTCCCTATATTGATTGATTGATTTGTATTATGTGTGTATGACGTTTAAAACTGCATTTCTAGTGCCTATTGAATTAATATCGTTGGACTTTGAATAATATGAAGTCTAGAATAAATGATCATAATAACCATTGATAACTGACTCCATATGAATTGCTATGCTACATTCTTATAAAAGAGTTGAATAATATTATTAGCAATGCTACTTTTAACATCACTATACTTATACTAACGACTTGCTTGTTAAAATAAGTACTAAACATTTTAATAAATGTGATTAAATGAAACTAAATCCATAGTATTATTTGTTTTTTGCATATTAATTATTAATTGTTAGTTTGATGTTTCCTTGTTTTATGTATAACTGCAGCACGGCTTTTACGTCGAATTCTTTTGCGAGTTTCAGTATTTATTTCAGCCACAGTAGTATTGCGTTTCATATTTTCTATCAATATAATCATTCTTATATTAATCGCGAAAGTTTGTGAGTATGGATGTGTTTACTCTTTCACGCGCCAACGGCCGGGCCAATTTTGTTGAAAAACGCGAGGCTCATCTAGTATGTTAATAATAATAAATTTTGACTGACACCGAATATGTAGTTTTTTTAATCACTACGGGTTATTTTCATAAGCGCTGATTAACTTTAAATGTCGTTATTTAGTAGTGCACACAAATGAATTGTTCTGCGTCGTACCAAAAGACGTTATTTATAATTCAGCAACAATACAATACAATGCAAAAACTCTTTATTTGCACCAAAGTAAATACTACATAAGGAAACAACTTAAATAGTAGGCACAAATGGGCGGTCTTATCGCTAAAAGCGATCTCTTCCAGACAACCTTTGGATGGATAGCGATTACATGATTGACATGGACGGTGGTGCAACATCACGAAGAAATATATTATTACCTAGTATTACATGAAACAGATGTAACACTAGATAATACTAGATAAAAGGGTAAAATTCAAATTAATAAAAATACACTTAAATATAACAATACTTACACTTACCTACACGTAATAATAATATAATACATATATTATACTATAAACATACATGAACATATATACTTACACATACATAAATATCAATAATATAAAATAATATCAATCAATGAATTATGTCAGGGATTAACATTTAACGTGGAGAGATAGTAGTCTTTTACTTGAGCTTTGAAGCTATTCAGCGATTGCGCGCGTTTGATACTAGTAGGGAGGGCATTCCAAAGGTGAACTGCCTGGACTGTGAATGAAGAGTTGTAGAATATAGTACAATGTTCAGGAGTCGTTAGAAGTAAGTTTTCTGATGACCTAAGAGAGTAAGAAGAGCATTGGAGAAATCTAAATCGTTCTTTAGGTAAAAGGGAGTAGAAGGATTAAACAATATGTTATACAGAATAGAGAGGATGTGAGAATTCCGGCGAAGGCGTATAGGGAGCCACTTAAGTTTACAGCGAAATTCGGAAACGTGGTCGTACTTTCGCAGACCAAAAATAAACCGAATACAGAGATTCTGTAGACGCTCCAGCTTGTTAAGCTGGTCCTCTGTGAGATCTATGTAACTGGCATCAGCATAGTCAAGAATGGGAAAAAGGAGAGATTGTGCAAGTGCAGCTTTGGTAGCAGTGGGTAAAAAGTTACGCAGTCTGTTAAGGGAGGCTGCTGATGCAAACATTTTTCGTGCTACAGATTGGATTTGTGGTTGCCAAGACATACAGTTATCCATGATTATTCCCAAGTTCTTAACTTGAGTGCTATAAGGCACACATATACCACCAAATACGATTTCGGGGAGAGTTGTGAAATCAATCTTCGATACTAATCTGGAGCTTCCAACAATGATAACTTGAGTTTTTATTGGGTTTATTGTAAGTCCGTGAGATCTACTCCAGTTAGCTATACGAAGTAAATCGCCGTTGACCTCATCAACAGCATCTGCTAAGTGATCTAGTGGAGCCTGAGAGTATATCTGAAGATCGTCTGCATAGAGATGGTAGGAAGAAGTAAGAAAGAAAGATATAGAGTTTATAAATACGGCAAAAAGAAGAGGTGACAGTACGCCACCTTGAGGAACGCCAGCATTTGTTTCACACCAAGAAGAGAAAGTATCCTGAATGCGAATACGTTGGCGTCGCCCAAATAGATAGCTTCGAAACCAGTCAATTACCGATGGAGATATGTTTATAGAGCGAAGCAATGCTAGGAGGATGTCGAAATCTACGGAATTAAAAGCATTGCTAAAGTCAAGTAAGGTAAGTATGGTAAGCTGTCTGTTATCCATACCTAGTCTGATGTCATCAGTTACTTTGACAAGTGCAGAGACAGTGCTATGGCCGGTTCGAAACCCAGACTGGAGTGGATTAAGAAGCATATTTTGGTTGAGGAAGGAACTGAGTTGGTTATGTACTAGGCGCTCCAAGACTTTTGATAGGAAAGGAAGAATAGAAATAGGTCGATATTCGGAGAAGGACTTGGGATTAGATTTCTTGGGAAGCGGGATGATTTGAGCTTCTTTCCAGCAAGATGGTACGGTGCCCTCCAAAATAGAATTGTTTAATATATGGCATAGGATAAGGAGGATTTCATCCAATATAAGAACAATCATATTTCGGCTGATGCCGTCACCGCCTGCTGCATTGGAGGATATTGATAGTATGCTCTTTTTAACATCACATGCAGTGAATTGACTCAGAACAAAAGGTGAGTGATCAAGAGTAGGGAGAGAAGAGAGATAAGTCAAAGTAGCTATTTTGTCATTTGAATTTACATTGGATGACGAAGAGAAATGTTGGTTGAGTGAGTTGATATCTAAATCTTGCGGAATTGAATGATGACGTGATTTCCCTACTCCCAATGATCGCAAGAACTTCCAGACTTTAGCTGGATCTTCATTATCTACTGAGTCATGGATGTGGCGACGTAGAGCATCCCTACACATTCTATTGCAGCGATTTCGAGATTTAATATATTTTTGCTTATTCACGTCATTAGAACAATGCTTTAACTTAGACTTTGCTGCTACTTTTTTGTGCATTAGTTTTTTTATGTCTTCAGTCAACCAGGGTGCAGGAAGGTGTTTTATTTTTATGGCCCGCAAAGGAGCATGGGTGTCATAAAGCTGTGTAAGAGTGGAATTAAATATGGATACTTTGTCATCGATATTATTGGCGCTATGAACTTGTACCCAATCTATTTCACCAGCATCGTTTCGAAGTTTTTCCATGTCAATTGTACCAAAGCTGCGCTGCAGAAGTATCTTAGGCTTAGGTTTAGGAGGACGTACCTTATACGACAGAAAGATGAGGTCATGATAAGAAAAAGCATCAGCAGAACATTGTCCGTGTTTAACAACATGGTGTAAGGATGATACAAAAATAAGATCCAAAAGGGAGGGATTACAATTTGGAAAGTTATGGGTGGGGTTGAGTGGCAAAATGTGCATGTTGCTAGAATTAACTATGGATTCCAAATTCGCACAACGAAAGTCTTTTTTTATAAGGCAAGTGTTAAAGTCTCCCATAATTATATTATGGGTATAAGATGGAATAAGATCTTCTAAAATCTTTTCAAAAGATGCGAAGTAATTGACTCTTATGGAATGGCTATAGTAGACTCCGAGAAGAATTTTGGTGTGTGAAAGTAAAACTTCAATAAAGAGATGCTCACCGGCATCACAAGGCGGAGGCTGTGGTGACATATTTATTATTGAGTACAGAAAATGAGAACGTAGATAAATAGCCACACCACCGCCAACGCTGCCGGTTCTATCGTTACGTATAAGTATGAAACCGGGGAGAGAGAAAGAGGTGGACGGGAGACAAGGTTTCAACCAGGATTCGGAGACTAGTATAGCATGTACATTTGTATTGTCAAATGATGCCAGCATATCAGGGTAATGAGCCGGAATACTCTGTGCATTTATATTCGTACATTAAAATTCTTAGGCACATCAGAGAACTGAGCCGCTAAGGTATCACTTAGCGTAGGAATGCTTACAAAGCTATCGTTTCCACTGTTAAAAGTATCATTGGAAGAGAAAGACAGATATTCGTCACTGGTGCTGCTACTATCTTGAGTATTCGACATATTACATTAATATTATTAATATAGATATATACAATTATATAATAATAAATATTTTATATATAAACTAAGAATATATAATTTCTTAACTATGTGTAAAATGTATGTACTACTACATACTTACGCATACTCCATCTGCCGACTATGTGGACGAGAGCGCTATTACCTTCTCTATAACTATAACACAAATATAAAAGTAAAAGTAAAATGTATGATTTCTCCTACAAATTTAGTAATGGATATTCAAAGTTTTATAACATTCGCTTGGACAAAATTACAATTAAAACCCTACTTAAGTCGTCGTTACTTCGACTTCACGGACTTGACATATCAACTAATATTTTTACGTGACAAATGACAAATGTACAACTCATAAGAGTCCTTATAAATAGAAAAAAAAAAATCGGTTACTAAAAATTTGACAGAAGACAGATTGGAAGAGAAAGACAGATATTCGTCACTGGTGCTGCTACTATCTTGAGTATTCGACATATTACATTAATATTATTAATATAGATATATACAATTATATAATAATAAATATTTTATATATAAACTAAGAATATATAATTTCTTAACTATGTGTAAAATGTATGTACTACTACATACTTACGCATACTCCATCTGCCGACTATGTGGACGAGAGCGCTATTACCTTCTCTATAACTATAACACAAATATAAAAGTAAAAGTAAAATGTATGATTTCTCCTACAAATTTAGTAATGGATATTCAAAGTTTTATAACATTCGCTTGGACAAGATTACAATTAAAAACCTACTTAAGTCGTCGTTACTTCGACTTCACGGACTTGACATATCAACTAATATTTTTACGTGACAAATGACAAATGTACAACTCATAAGAGTCCTTATAAATAGAAAAAAAAAAACTGTCTTCTGTCAAATTTTTAGTAACGTCAACAAATATTTATGAAGAAGAGGTTGACTTGAATTGAATTGAACTGAAAGTGGAAAATAATTTACATGTTTGAAATTGGGTACTCAAAAACAAAGGCAACTAATTAGACAAGGAAGTGGGTAGACTACGTAGTACATATTTGGTACACATTTGGTCTGTAGGGTAGACAATTTATATGCAATGAGGAACCAGACAAGCGATTTTACAGTGACTGGGTTATTGAGAATGAACTAAACCTATGTACAATGAAATATGTACCTATTCCTACTTTCGAGATGATGCTGCAGCGACCCGCCTGGACTTTGATGTTGCCGCTGTTGTCTCTTTCGATCCTGGAGCAGGAGCTGGCTTCAAAGTTCCCGACACTTGCGCCGGTACAACATTTTGTAGTTCGATAAGGCTGCAGATGCGGTGACGAGTACCATCGGGCCCAATGACATAAATAAAGCCGTCCTTTGTCCAACACTCTGCAATACCGACTCGTTGTCTTGCTCCCATAAAGGCTTGGTGTCTAGACCTGGTTAGAAACTCGGACAGTGTTATACCAGTACCCTTCAATGAGGTTTTTGAAAACCACAACTTGTTCCGCATATCCAAGTCCTTCAGTTTAACCAAGACAGGCCTGGGCTTATCAGTAGTGGCGCGGCCCATTCTTTGGCAGCGATTAATATCATTCAAACTAAAGTCTTTCACATGCAAGTGATTAGTGACTGCCCGCATAACAACCGCAGCTGTATCTTCCTGTTTTTCTTCTGTTATCCCATGGAGCAGGAGGATTTTTCGCCGACTATGCATTTCGATGTTATCCAGATTCCGTGCCAGTAACCCCATCTGATGCTGAAATCCACGCATAACTTCTGCAGTGAATGATTTGAATGCTGCAAAATCTGCTGCCAAGGAGCCTGTGGTATTGGCGACAGGGGGTGTTTTCTGCAGTTCGCCTTCAAACTGGTCCATCCTCTTGTTAAGGGCAGCCATCACTTCAAGAAAAGTTTGGGATGCCTCCATTGTGAAAATTTTGTGTCTATATTAGTGAATTGAATTATAGATAGTGAACAATGGTGATAGTGCTGTTACAGGAAATAATGATTATGGCAGGTGAAGTATGCTCTCTGTTATGCTAAACTAAGCATAAATTATGACCCTACAATGGGTTTTTATAATTAAAACTTTATAAATTTAGAAGAGCTTATTTGGTGAGATGTTAACACACATACCCTCCAAAGAGAAAAAAAGCAACGTTTGTATGTAAGGTCGTACATGAATACACATTATGAATAATAAATCGAAATCACCAGCATTCGAGCGTATGATGCAGTAAAAATGTATTTCGAAACAGCGTCGTTCGCGACAACATTATTCGAGTTCATAAGCTTTTAAGCTTAGAAACTACGAGGCAGTGGAAAAAAAATCGCAACAGCGTATATCGACAGCATAGAATAAATTTACTCTTAACGGAGGTCCACAGTGTTATGGAATGGCAACACTATTTGTTGTCTGTGACATCTTGTAGTGTAATTTATCTATACTTTGTGGTTGTGGTCAACATGGATAAGGGATAGTTCGTTACAAATAGTCTGTGGTTCGTTATGCGAATGTGGCTTACAAGGAGAATAGGATTAGTGATGTAACGATGTCGAAATTTTTCAAACCGACTTGAACCGGTTTGAAGTTTAATGCAAACCGACTTGTAAACCGAACCGTAAAAATAGAAGTAAACCGGTTTGAAACCGAGTTACAAACCGAAATGACAAAGTAAACGCGACCAATAAATTTGTATTGCTCCTGCTAGAGTTTCATGATAAGGGAGCCTGATTATGAATACAAATTTAACTTGTTCGTTTCTGATAGAGACCAGGAACGATTTAAAATCGACTTTGACAAGTCAGACTCATTTTCGAAGCCCTGAGAGACAGTTTATTAAATACAATGCACTCACATAACAGTGACTAATATTAAAACATAAAAAGTGCAGAAATTGTAGACCCGACCTGACTTCGGCACCGGGTTGAGTTAATTGTTATTAAATTATTTATTAATTAAAACTATAGGTTTTCAGCCATAATATGATAGAATTGCCTATCATATAAAGCAAATATTATCAAGCTTGACTAATGCTCTCATAATACAAATTGGCCATAAACACTTAACTAAACGCACTAAATCAAAAGACTGCCCGTGACACTACGCAACTCAGTTAATCGGTTTGACGGCGGCGGCGCTAACTGTGTCGCCGACTCGACTCGCCGCAACCCGCGCGGCGCGCCGCGACTCCAGCGACATGCCGCGCCGTGCGCACGTTCAGTTTAGCTCATGCAGATCGGTTTGACATAGGTTCAAACCGACTTGAACGGTTTGAAGCGCAAACCGGTTTGAACCGGGTTGGTAGATCGAATCGTTACATCACTAAATAGGATCATATTTTCTTTAGCTGTCCAAATTTGAAATATTCACTGTATGATATTCATCCACAAAAAATATCCCGTCCTATTTCATTCAAATCTCTTCTGTCCCTTACTTTTTCTTCTTTAATTAACTGTATATTATGTAATTACATTAGTAGAAATAAAATTAAATTATAATATATTACTTACCTACTTAATATTTATTTTATAAAATGTATGATTTTTTATTATTTTTTTTTTTATTAAAATGATATGATATTTTTGTATTGTTTTTGATTTGAATTTTGTTCATATTTATGTTGTGTTTGTGTGTTTTAGAGTAATCACTGGTGTGGAACAGTTTGTTTGATTCTCTCTTCTAATCATCGACCATATTCTAAAAGTTTACTTTAATTTCTCCTACAGTTTATGAAACTATCATGTAACAGATACTGGCAAAGTTGCGACACTCAAACAAGTCGCAAGGGCCATACACAAAGAATCTTATCTAATCTAGTATTATCTATGCATAAAATAAAGAAGTGTTTTGTAAGGACTCTCGTCGTATTTCATTGGAAATCATAAATATTATTAGAACTAGCACCGAAAGGAAACTGATTTACGAAGCAATATTATTTAGCAATATAGTGGCGACCCTGGGATAAAAGAAACATCGCTGTAGTGTTTATGATTATAATGGATAAGATGAACAGATGGATGCGGGAACGCGCCCAATTACGGCGAGTATTTACAAGACACGAGACCGCGGCAGAAACTATTACTGATTTCGAGTCCCTGGAAGAAAAATATGAAGCGATGACGCGGCTCGATATATGCATACAAAAAAGAGATGCTGAACGCAAAAAAATACGATGAAGAGGCGTTCGGCAAAGAGTGCGACGAATCCGACGAATTCAGAAAAAGATGGCTGCTGCTATTATATAATTAAGAAGGTTAGTTGTATAAAACAAGAAGTAGAACAAAAACAAGAGAAACATAACCTCGATTTACCGAAATTTGAAATAAGAAAATTTAACGACAATCCGAAGACGTGGCTGAGTTTTTGGGGCCAGTACAAAAAAATCATGAAGATAGCAGAATGGACGCCGAGACGAAATTCCAATACCTGACACAAGCTATGGTTCCAGACAGCAAGGTGCGAAGTCTAGTAGAGAGTACAATTACAGCAAAGTTATCTACACACACAAAGAAAGGTTTGCAAAGGACGAAACATTGATCGAAATTTATGTGTGCGAACTTTTGAAATTACTAACTAACAAAAACTGTTTTGCGATAGATATGTTATATGACAAAATATCTACTAATTTACAAATTTTAGAATCGCTAGGAATTGCTAAAGACAAGTATGAGTGTATTTTACTACCTATGATAGAATCTGCACTACCGGAAAGCACCATATTGCTCTGGAGCAATGGAACTTGGTCTACAGGTAATAGGACAGGAATGTCTCAGCCACTCGCTGTTTGGTGGGGTCAAGAAAGCAACACAAAAACACCAAAATTTCAAATTTCAAGTAAGTAACCTTGACAACATATGTATTACAACGATGACAGGTCTGGAACAAGAAATACCCTGTGGTAATAAACCTAAAGTCCAGGATAATGGGCTCATAATGAAACTGCAACAAAAACCAATACATTTGTCTGATACTGAATCTACTGATATCAACTGATAGGGATACTTATTGGCTCGGACCAACTAGGTTCGATCCTAGAAAATAGTATAGTAGGTATCACTGAAAGTTTAGTAGCTATCAAGATCAAGCTGGGATGGACGTTGCAGGAACCGATTCAGTCTGGTGTATGCAGCAATGTAGTACACACTGGTTTCACAACAGCAATACCAGAATTGGATGACTCACTAGAATTTCTATGGAACTTAGAGACGTTGGTTATTAAAGATCCATACAACAAAGAAGTAAACGATCATTGTCTTGACATTTCAGTAAATAAGGATGGACGCTATGAGATGCCACTATTGTGGAAGGAGGGATACCCCAAGATCGAGTCAAACTTTGAAGCAGCACAAATAAGGTTACATATACGACAGCGAAATTGACTAATACTGGACAATTCGAAGACTACCATAGCATTTTTAAAGAATGGGAAAGTGAAGGTATTATAGAATTAGTGGAGTTGAACAATGAACATGATGGACATTATCTACCACATCACGAGGTTGTCAAGCTGGACAGTTTGACCACAAAGATCAGACCAGTCATGGACGCATCATCAAAAGATAAAAACGGATTATCGCTGAATATGTGCATCGAGAAAGGTGTGAACCTTATTGAGATAATTCCCAAGCTGATAATTATGTTCAGAGCTGCAGCAACCAATAAAAACTCCTGTTGTGCCTTCATTGCCTAGTAATGGTCCAGTTCCCCAAAATTTCACCTCTTTAGCAAGAACCAAATATGAACCTTCTGATAAAGCTCCGTTTATTGTGCACGTACAACGTGAAACGACTTCACATGACGACGGTTCTACTCTCCATCCTGTAACTTTTGGTAAGTTTCTTAAAAGAAATGCGTTTCAAAATATAGTTGATGGCTCTGTTAAGAGAATAGGTAGAAATAGAATATGTCTAGCATTTTCAGACTTTAATGATGCCAACTCATTTATTAACAGCAATAGTATAACAAATAATAAATTAAAGGCGTTCATTCCATCGTTCAATATAACGCGAATGGGTCTCGTACGTGGAGTACCACCAGAATGGTCTCCAGAGGAGGTAATGGAAAATATAACGGTGCCTGATGGGTGTGGTGGAATTTTAAAGGTAAGAAGAATTAATTATAAAACTATTGTAGATGGTTCCCCAGTTTGGACACCAACGCAAAGTATTATTATTACGTTTGATGGACAGGTTCTTCCGAAAAGAATTTTCATGTGTTACAATGCGCTAACCGTCGAACTGTACACGTACCCCACTATCCAGTGTTATAACTGCTGCCGTTTTGGACATACAAAACTGCAATGCCGAGCCAAACCAAGGTGTTATAAATGTGGAAATGACCATACTGGCGACACTTGCGAAATTGAAGAGGAACACATTTCCTGCTGTCTGTGTTCAGGAGCACATTTCGCTATTAGCAAATCATGTCCTGAATTTTCAAGACAAAAGCAAATAAAAGTTACCATGGCAGAAAATAGTATATCGTATGGCGAAGCAGCTAAGTTGTTACCACCTATATATAAATCTTATGCTGATGTTGTTACTTCTAGCTCTAATGTCACTTATGCTAGTCATAATCCGGTTCCGACTCATCCAAGCCACCAGACTTCATTTAATCAACGTCAACCAAATAGTTCATACAAAAAAACAATATACACCCCACGCAGACCTGCTCCTGCAGCAGTGAAAGGCTATGATGTAGCAGCACATAAAAACATTCTCAATGAGTTTACTATTCCGCCTACCCAAAATGGTTGCGCTCTTAATTCGAAATCAAATAATAACCCACTATTGTTGTCACCATCAGAAATTATTAAAATCCTTATCGAAACATTAACTCACTCAAACATCTCTTTACCGTCCAACGTCGCCTCTATAGTTGATATGTTTAATATTCCCAAAGCCATTAAAAATGGCAGCGACCGTCACAAAGGTTCTACAATGGAACTGCAGAAGTGCAGTTCCTAAAAGAAGTGAAATTATACATATTATAAACAAGCACAACGCTTGTTTATTCGCACTTTCGGAGACCTGGCTAAAGCCAGGCTCCACCTTCAAAATCCACGGATTCTCATGTCTGAGAGATGATAGGTCAGATGGGTATGGTGGCGTCGCCTTGCTCATCAGAAATACCATCTCTTTCTCTCCTCTTTATCTTCCAAATTACAATGAGTTTTCCGTGGTGGCAGCACAAGTTGATAACATTTGTGTTGTTTCTATATATATTCCTTTTCCTTCTTCGTTGACTTATCACATATAATCTTATATCTCTACCTACCTAAACCCTTCTTACTGCTAGGAGATTTCAACTCCCATCACATTTCTTGGGGCAGTTCCATATCAACTTATTGCGGTCAAATGTTATTAGATTTATTAGATTCATACAACCTTTGTGTATTAAATTCTGGTTCTCCTACGCGACGTACAGCTCCAACTGAAAACTTTAGTGTCGTAGATCTGTCAATTTGTACACCAAGTTTAGCTTCATCTTTAACATGGTATACGTTATCTTCCACCTTCGGAAGTGACCATTACCCGATTGTCATTTCTTTACCAGGAAAAATCACTCATGGTTCGCTACCCAAACCTCGTATGAAATACAAGATTAAGGATGATAAGTTATGGGAGAAATATAAGATAGCGATAGAACAAAAAAATTCTGGGTTACAAAATATTCATGATATAACTGATTGTACTGTTGTGTTTACTAGTGTATTGATACAAGCTGCAAACGAAACATTTCCTATCAAAAACTCATCAACTGGCTTAATTCCTTCCCCGCCTTGGTGGGATGCGGAATGCACTGATAGTAATCGTAAAAGAAAACAAGCTGAAAAAGTATACAATAGTGAGATGACTGACGAAAATTTCAAACTAGTATCTGATTTAATCACAGAAACTCGCAAGTTATTTAAAGAAAAAAGATTTCAAGGTTGGAGAAGTTATTGTCTGACTATTTCTCCGAATATTAACCCGTCTATTGTGTGGCGCAATATTAAAAGATTTAGACGCGGTGTTAGTGAAACTCCTTTTAAACCGTTTCCTCCCAATTTAAATAACCAATTTCTCGATCGTCTGGCACCGCCTACAGTCCCACAGCTTGAATATGTTATTAATTATTCTCCTCCTTTATTACTTTCAAATCAATCCACTCTGAGCTCTCCATTTACTTTACAAGAACTACAAGGTGTTCTATCTTCCGTGAAAGATTCTGCTCCGGGTGAAGATGGTATACCGTATTCATTTTTAGTAAACCTTACTCAATCTACACTTCAGTTTTATTTAAATATTATAAATTCAGTGATGTTATCAGGGAACATCCCCCTTTCTTGGAAATCACAGATAGTTCTTCCTGTCTTAAAACCAGGTAAAACACAAAGTGAAGCATTGTCATATCGCCCCATAACGTTGTCATCTGTTCTTGTAAAAGTAGCTGAAAATTTAGTTAAAAACAGACTTGAATGGATTGTTGAAAACCGGGGAATATTATCAAACACACAATTTGGTTTCCGGAAAGGTAGAAGCACATTGGATGGTGTGGGCACGTTTTTGACAGATATTAGAGTAGGATTTACACACAATGAGTCAGTTCTAGCAGTATTTTTAGATTTGGAATCTGCATATGACAACGTCCTACTTCATATTCTTAAATACAAGCTTCAAATACTTCAATTCCAGAATTTTTATCCTGTTTTATATTTAACCTTTTATCAGGACGTACTATAAAGTTAGATCATGCTCGAGATCAATGTAGACTCGTATGGAAAGGGCTTCCACAAGGGTCAGTACTCAGCCCTTTATTGTACAATATATATACTTACGATTTAGATTCATCTCTTCAAGAGTCAGCCAGTATCTTACAGTATGCCGATGATATTGTCTTATACTGCACAGGTAATTCCATTAACACATTATGTACTCAAATATCCCACTCTCTCAATAATTTAAAAAACTGGATGGAAGAAAATGGAACGAGCATTTCAGCACTTAAAAGCTCAGCTGTACTATTTACTCGCCAACGGATGCATCCCCCGATTAGTATATATTTTGACAATACTCTTATTCCAACAAAAAGTTATGTTAAGTTTTTAGGCGTATGTTTAGACTCTAAACTATCAGGAATCCCACATTGTGAATATGTGGTGGCTAAATGTGAGAAAATTCTCAATTTGTTAAGGTGTATCTGTGGCGTTTGGTGGGGTGCGCATCCATTTTCTTTAAAGCTTCTCTATAATGCTCTACTACGAAGCGTTTTAGATTACGGAACCTTTTTACTGGAGCCTTGTAGTATAGCTGGACTTAGAAAGTTGGATGCCATCCAGTCAAAAGCATTGAGAATAATAGCCGGAGCAATGAAATCTAGCCCTTTAAATGCACTACGCGTTGAATGTGGAGAGCCCCCTTTGCAGTTGAGACGTCAGTTTCTTGCAGACCGCATGTTTTACAGAGTTTTAAAATTTTCCAACATTCCTCTAATTTCTAAATTGCATCTCCTCTCTGATCTTGTCGAATCAACGAATTACTGGAATCATAAATCTTTACCTTGCCTGATAAAGAGTCTCATTAGATATAAGGCAATACACGCACCAACTCATCGATCTCCATTCATTGATATATTCGATTGTGCATACGAAGCTCTGATCAATGTCCCAACAGTTTGTTTCAATTTAGATATAGACAAACATAATGCCAAGTTCTATTTTAAGGCTGTAGTGCAGGAAAATTGGCCAAACTGGCATCACATTTATACGGACGCATCCAAACACTCTCCAGATATGTTTGTAGGAGTTGGAATATATCATTCTCAATATAAGATAGTACAAAAAATAAAGTGCCCTGTTGAAATGTCCGTCTTTACAGCTGAATGTCTTGGCATCGTTAAAGCTCTAGAATATGTTTTAAGTTTCAAGCTTAGCAAAGTACTGATTATGAGTGATTCAATGAGCGCATTGAAGACTCTATTACGATATCCTTTTAAGTCTAAGTCTCATTTCCCTCTTATAATTGAAGCTAGAAAAAAACTGTACTCATGCCTTCTGAAAGGATTTTCAGTAACGTTTGTATGGATACCGAGTCATTGCGGTATTAAGGGCAACGAAAGAGCCGATCGACTTGCTAATGAAGCTATCGCATGTGGTGATCTGTATCCATTTAAAAATTATCCGCATGACTTGGCTGCGCTAGCCGGTTTGTATCTCCGGGATACTTGGGGTAGAATCTGGGGAGAAAGTGGTCAGATGACCGGTACTCACTACTATAGCATACAGTCACTAATTCCCTCTAAGCCATGGTTTTCAGTAATAAATCTAAGCAAAATCGTCACGTCAGTTTTAATTAGAATGCGTTTGGGACATACAACATGTCCAGCACATCTAGCAAAGTATAACATTATCAATAGTCCACAGTGCGAATGTGGTCATGATTTTGGGGATCTGGACCATATATTCTTCTCCTGTCCTAATCATGAACGTGCATTCTTTTATAATAATCTTATATCCCTTCGTGTCCCTCTCCCTACAAACATCAAATCTCTGCTCTGTACTATCAATCCTTCTATATATATTATCATAGCTGATTATATTTGTGTTAATAACATAAAATTGTAAATGTGTATATACTGTATTATATTTCATATGTTCTTGTTAAGTTATGTAAGTAGTCATAGATATTTTACGACAATAAAATAGATCTTCCTAACAATATATATGAACCTACCAATAATCTACTTCTCCCTGATCCTATTCTTATTACAAACGAAGTCTGATTAAAATTATAATACAATTGTTAATATCGCGAAACGTTTCCCCACTTTTAAATTAAAAGTCCATTGAGACAACATGTAAAAAACACAAATCAAGAAAATAAAACCAAAACTAACACGAAGTCAAGAAAGAAGATTACACCAATATAATAAAAATGGCAGAAAAATAATAAATAGGAACAGAAAATAAAACATGACACTGGCGGATGCATAAGAAGTGCGAGCCATAATTCCCTCTGGGGACAAGAAAAAAAAAAAGTATGAGAAGCATGTTGACACGATAAGTAGCAAGTCTTTTAACGTGAGAGGAGTCGTGTAACTTTAAAAAAAATAAAAATCTAAAGTAGTTTTTAGAACCACTGTATAACTGACAATACATGAGTAAATTGCAATAACGAGTAGCTACTTTATACTTCCAAATTTTTATACATCAAATATACGCATAGCGCGCTGATTTCAAAATTATATCAGTGTGCACATAATTGTATTATACGAGTATAACCATACTTACACAACATGTATATGATGTACCCGTGTGTGTTATTCCCATTAAGCCGAATAATATAACTAAGACAAACAACAAAAAACAAATTATACTATATGTGAAGCGGGATATATATATTTAAAAAAAGTTATAGTTCGTAAAAATCGTTCCAAACGATGCGTATTGCCAACAATACATTTATTAATCTAGCAAATATTGCCGCACTATATGTATATATATACCATTAGACAGTCAGTTGTTATATCGCATAGTCAAGTCGGTTTGGATGGCATTTTCAGATCTGCAAGCTGTTGCTCACTTCCAATCTTGACAGGCCGGTTGGCGCAGTTGGTAGCACCCCTGCCTTCTGAGCCGCTGGTCCCGGGTTCGATCCCCGGACAGGTCAAACATTTGTGTACATGAACATGTCTGTTTGATCTGTGTCTGGGTGTGTATATATATATAAGTATGTATATCAGTCATCAGGTTACCATAGTACAGGCTCTGCTTAGTTTGGGATCTGAAGACCTTTGTGTGGGTGTTGTCCCATATTAAAAAAAAAAAAAAAAAAAAAAAAAAAAACTGGATATAAGGTGCTCCCTCCTGCTTGCGTAGGTACACCCTTCCTGCATATAATAGGTCAGATTTAGTAAACGTATTCTGGAACTCGATTATTATGGTTGAGGCCTTGTTATCAGCCTTGCTAAACAAGCGGAAGAGGTCCCGTACATCGGCTTTGTTAATTTCCAGGTTTAGGGTTTTCGATAAGTTGTCCAACATTGAAAGCAGATGACCTCTTGGCTCTTTTTGAGATTTGGGAACATTTCTTATTTCCACACAAGTCTTAAAAGAGTTTCTTTCAATTATATCAATTCTGTCTTTTAAGTGCGCTACTTCTGTCACGAGGTGTTTACGTTCGTTTTCAATCCCCGTCATTACGGTCTCAAGTGTACCAATCTTGTCCGAGACAAACTCGAGACATTTTTGCATCTCTTGATTTGACGTAGTGTTGTCTAGGCCAATACTTTTAATTTAGGCTTCCATGGAGTCTAACCTCGAATTTTGTGTCATTATGAGATTTGATACCTTTAAGCTCATCTAACTCGCAGCTAATACCGCCATCCGATAGACGCCGTCGCTTACTTTTCTTTGTTATATTAGGCATGGATTCAGTACGAGTAATGCTGGAGTTGCCCAGAGCTGCAAGCCCTAGGTCCATCGGAGTATGAGGGTTTGAGGGACACTCTGGAGTTTTCGGTGGTGTACGCATCATACTGCTATATAGATCTATATAACCCTTCGCGGCTGATAGTCCAAGCGACACGCCACTCGTTTACTACTAAGGTTAAAGAGAAACTATAGTTTGTCTCTTTCGCTCTGCAGAAGTATCCTAATGTATGTGTCGCACACACAATAACACCAACAAAAAATATCACTCACTACCGTCTTCAATTTTGTACAACTTGTTTACGCACTGCACTTGAAGGGCACGTCTTGCTCGTACGAAGGTCGAGCGATGGATGATTTTTATGTTTTTTTTAATCATTAATTTATTTGTTCTATTGAACACGATCTTTTTTTGAATAGAAACTTTTTCAAGAACAAAGCATATAACTCACTTGTGAGTTATAGCAATGAAAAAGTCTCAGTTTGATTATGGTTGTCATTCTGTGCCTAATTGTGGTGACCATAGAGCCACTTTATGAGCAAGTGTGTTGAAAAAGTACCTACTTTTTTGGTAACCATCAAGAAAATATAGTTTTGCCACAGAGCATACTCTCTGGCAAGAACACCCTGAATTAACAGTTATTTCACGCAGATAATACACAGGTAATAATTTAAATAAATGTATAGTAGTATGTATATCAAAGTAACATCTACAGTTTAAACTTGTTAATAGTTAATAAATTAACATTGTTTTAGTCACGTTTCAGGATTCTATACTAATACGCCTGAAATACATTACTTAGCTAATATTGATTAGCAATCTGCACTTGTATCTGACTAGGCTATCTGATATTATTAAGAATTAAATAATTATGTTTTAGTGGGAATGAGTTTATTTCTACGTAATTAACTGTTTGTACTATGGTTTTCTTCTAATAAGTATTGCATAGTTTTTAAAACTATGAAACAACTAACCCTTATCTGTATTGTTATAATATGACTTCATATTATAACATGGATTTGTTGATGGAGGATTAGTTTAAGCAGTCAAATAATACCTATACAATCCGTAATTTTAGAAAAATATTGATTATTTTTTTTATGAAATTGAATAACATTTAATTGTAGTATGTACCTATGTATTAAATATCAATGTTTAATATAGTATGTATTAAATGAAAATCTTTGTATAATTGAAGGACTTCAATTAATATATCGCGTATGGTAACGATTTCCTCCATGATGTATATGAGCGTGTGAGTTAAATTCGCTAGTACTAAAAATTCAAAATTTATAAAAAAAAAAATAAATATTTCTGATTTATAATTATTCTTTGAAACCTAGTTTGGTTTGTAGAATTTCTAATAAGACAAGAAAATTTATATTTTATAAAAAAAAAAATTTTTGAAATCACCATGTCTAAGTCTAGGAAATGGGCCCCCAAGTTGAAAAAAAAAACATTATTGGCCGAAATTTCAAAGTAGCTCCTATTTTTTATGTTATTATTATTAACATATGCATATGTTACTAGGTTAAAATAATATTTCTGTTCTAGACATTCAAAATATTTATAAATATCAAATCAAAATCCTGTCTTGGTAAGCACTATTTATTGATAAAACTTAATTTTTGGTGTCAGATTGCAAGTTTTTTTATGATTATATTTTATCTACGAATTCAAATATTTGAATGTACTTAGTTAGATATGTGTTTTTACTATTTAATTACCGCAAAAAACCTATAGGTATTGATGTAAAATATTTATATTAAATTTTTTTTACACATACTCAGATTTTTCCGGTACGTCAAGTTTGTCCTCGTGTAACATAACATTTTACTAATACATTTGACATAAATGTTCATGTTTAGATTCCTTGGTTATTCAACTATCTCTGAGTCTCTAAACTCGCTATAGGTATGGCACAAGAGCCATTTATTACCAACTCGGCGCAAACTTTTGAAGCGGGCGCAGGTCGTAACACTCGGGAGCAATCACGAGGGCGCCACAGGGCTCCTTAGGCAAGTTAGTTGGTAAAGAAGGCTCGGCAATATGAGATATTGGCTTATATACGAGGGTCACTTGAAAAGTTCTTAGCCTAACATGGTTAAAGTCATTGGTTTTTTTATAACTACCCTCATTTTGTAGTTACATTATTTAGCAACAAGTATGCACAGTTTAGTTTATTCACAGTAATTCATTGTTCGTTTACACGTGATACCGTAAGTCAAGTCAGAGCTATTTTTGAAAATGGATAAAATTGAACATCGTGCAGTGATAAAATACCTGAATTTGAAAGGTTTAACTCCAAAAGCTATACATGAAGACATGTCTGCTACTTTGGGTGAGTCCGCTCCTTCGTATGCGACTGTTAAAACTGGGTGGCAGAGTTTAAACGTGGTCGTGAGACCATTCAAGATAAGCCCCGTAGTGGCCGGCCTTCGACTGCTTCCACTGATCAAAACAAAGAAAAACTCTGTGATTTAATTTTATCTGATCGAAGAGTGACTGTCGAGGAGATAGCTGAGACTGTAGGCATATCATCTGAGCGAACACATCATATAATTTCTACTGAACTTGGATTCTCTAAGGTGTCTGCGCGGTGGGTACCGCGACTGCTTTCAGTGGAACAAAAACGCAACCGACTCACAACTTCTCGCGACTGTTTAGAGTTATATGAAGCTGACCCAATAGAATTTGTTGAAAGATTTATAACCATGGATGAAACCTGGGTTCACCACAATACACCCGAGACAAAAGAACAGTCGAAACAATGGAAAAGAGCAGGATCGCCCACCCCAAAGAAGGTAAAGGTGGTTTTATCGGCGGGCAAAGTCATGGCATCCGTTTTTTGGGATGCAAAGCGTATAATTCTCGTGGATGATTTAAAAAAAAGTGAAACAATAAACTCCGATTACTTGCAACCTGTTGCGTCGTTTGAGAGAAGAAATCAAAGAAAAACGTCCAGGTTTATTGAGAAGAAACGTCTTGTTTCATCAGGACAATGCGCGCGTTCACACCTCTGTGCAATCCATGGCAGAAATCCATCAATGTGGCTTCGAATTGTTACCTCATCCCCCATATTCACCGGATTTAGCACCGTCCGACTTTTATCTGTTCACAAAGCTGAAAAATTTTTTAGGTGATAAACATTGTTTTACAAAGGTCATACCCGCCGTGGACGCTTATTTTGAGGAGTTAGACGAAGATTTTTATAAAAGCCTTACCGGGTCGATGAAAAAAGTGTTTTGCCCTCGGAGGAGAGTATGTTGAAAAATAAAAATAAACTCAAAATCTATGTTAGGCTAAGAACTTTTCAAATGACCCTCGTAGCAATGTCTGCCGCCAAGAGACTGTGTACCACCACTATTACACCTCCCACCAAACCTCATAACCAGTCAGAAACAAGATACTAACCGCCACCGATACCAACCAAAATAGTCTATCAGAAATCAAGAGGATGCTACGTCACTTGCTACAAATTAAACGAGGTAGTATTTCAGTGTGGCATTTGCTAAAAATTATACCAATTACAGTTCCGTTAACATTTAGATATAATATTATTATACAGTAGTAATTCAGCTAATTTACACAGTTTACGAATTTTTATCAACATCTGACGTATAGAATTCTAACAAGCGCACGCGTGGCCGTCCTTCTTGGCGTTCCAAACACAACTAGTTGTAGTTTCTCCGGCCCAACCATCCACACGTCCAGATTTGGTACGGAGCAGACCATGCCGCTTTAATAATAATTATGTACGCTGGACTACTCTACTGATGATCAGATTTGGTACGGAATCGGACCAAAAACGTGGTCCGTTCGTACCAAATCCGAACGTGTGTAAGGGCTTTCAAGGTTTCTGAAATTGCAATGAGCTCCATGGTCGCAATCGATACAATACAGATACAGATTCTTATGTGAAGTGGAGGTATCATTAGTTCGCTCTCCGTCACATGTATGGGCGTAGATCTAATGAAACCTATAATTCTAAAGGCTTGATTTTGAATTTTTTCGTGTTTGTATAGGTGAACTTTAGCACAATTGTCACACATAACACAACCGTAGCCCTAATTTAATCTACTTCGAAGTAGAGATAGATAAAGAGTTCTTAAATGTTTGGGATGAACACCCCAGGAGGGACCAGCTAGTACTTTCAAAAGATTAAGAAATTTTGAAGTTTTATCACTAGTTTCATTAATGTGTTTTCTCCGCAATATAGATCTCTCTATCCACATTCCTAGGTACTTGACACAGCACAATCAGCAGTTCTAAATCTGCAACAGTCCGAAGTGATTTGAATCCATAGATGGGTTTCCTTATTCTCGACGCTAATGACACAATATGGTTGCTCCAGTTTAGATTTTTATCTATGGATACTCCGAGGTACTTAATAGTATTGACCCGTGAAAGAACAGTGCAGATACACTGTGTGGGGCTGGAAATATTACGGTTGCATGGAAAAGAGTATATTTTTAGACTGGGAGATTAAGGACTGCCAGCTTGTGTTATACTGTAACACATATATTTTGTTTTGGCTGTGTTCAGTGATAAGAGACTGTCTTCTAACCACCTCGTTACTCTAGAGAGACACGTCTCAGCTAGCTCTATAACTTTTTGCCAGGTTTTGTAATGAACGAGTAACACCGTGTCATCAGCAAACATTAATAAGTCCAGGCCGGGTAGGGTAGTACCACAAAGCTCATTTATGTAGATGAGAAAGAGCATAGGTCCTAGTGTACTACCTTGCGTAACTCCATAGGTACACGAAGAACTATCGCTTTCATAGTCCCCTTACAGTCTGTGTTCTTCCGGAGAGATAATCTGAGAACCAATCCAATGCTATTCCTCTGATGCCAACATTTTCCATCCGTGAGTACGAATTCTATCTACTCTTTTTTCTGATTCTGGTAGAGATGGTACTACCATTTTATGAAATCGACGGAGACCTTCGAACATAAATAGCTTTCATACAGTTAAAACGTTAGTTTTTTCATATACTGCCGTAGTTGGTATAGTATATATAATATGCAGAGGTAGTTGCAGTGAGTATAGAGCACATCCATACGATATATTACCATTTAATACACATTTACTAGATCAAATAAATAAACGAATATTTTACATAGCTACTGACTTTTTATTATTTTTGACACACACAATCAACAACTAGGTTGTCAAGGAAACAATATACTTATAAAAACACATTATCTATGACACTCCCCCTCACGATGACCTTGGGTGCTATACTGAGCACAGGTCTGAGTGACTCCTATCATTTTAAGCAACTTCAATAGCCTTGGTTGCGGTAAGGCCTTAGTTAGAAAATCAGCTTCCATATTATCTGTGCCCACGTAATGGATAGTTACCAGTTTTCTTTGGACACAGTCCCTCACAAAATGCTCTTTGATACTGATGTGTTTTGATCTCTTTCCAGTCATTAAATTGGTGGCTAACTTCTGTGCAGCCTGATTGTCATTATAAATTGGAACTGCCTGCTGTGATACTCCAATGTCCTCTAGTAAATACTTCAAATGCAGGGCTTCCTTCGTGGCCTCTGTCAACGCCATGTATTCAGCTTCTGCTGTTGATAAAGCAACAACTCTTTGTTTCTTTGTTTCATAACTGATTAGACCACCACCATACTTGAAAATATAGCCTGTATACGAGCGGCGGTCAAGGGTACATGCTGCCCAATCTGCATCTGCCATACCTATAAGTGGCAATCCTGTTTTCTTGTATCTTAATGAGATATTCTTCGTCCCCTTAAGGTAACGTATAATCCTTTTTGCAGCTTGCCAGTGACTTTTATCGTAACAGTTATTATATTGACTTAAATAGCTAACTGCGAACATAATATCTGGTCTTGTTGCTACTGCCAGATACATTAATGATCCAATAAGCTTTTGATATGGATAGTTAACTTTTTCTTTTTCATCTAAGCTTTTCTCTAATTTTAGAGCTGGTTCCATAGGCGTCATAACTGGCTTACATTCTTCCATGTTAAAACTTTTTATCAAATTTTCAATATAACTTTCTTGTGATAACGTCATTTCTCCCCCTACATGGGAGAATCGTATGCCTAGACAATGATGAAGTGAACCCATATCACGTAATTCAAATGCTTTCTGCAATTTTGCCTTAACTTCCTTGAACAAATTTTCTGACTTATAGGCCAGTATTAAATCGTCGACATATATGTTGGCAAATAACTTCTCACCTTGTATTTCCAAGATGTACAAACAAGGATCAGCTGTGGAATTTTTGAATCCGATTTCCAGCATTTTTGTATGTAACTTTAAGAACCATTGTCGTCCTGCTTGTTTCAATCCGTAAATGGCTTTATTTAATTGACATATCCCGTCACTTTTGTATCTGTTCATATCTAGTAACATTTCTTTTGCTCGTCTAACTACTTCATTTTCTTTTCCACATGCAGTTATAATTTTCAAGTATTTATCCAAGTTTTTCGGCTTTTTCATATAAATTTTTTCATCTATATCACCGTTTAAAAATGCTGTACACACATCAAGTTGGGATAATTTCATGTCATTTTCTATCGCATAAGCAATCAATAATCTTATGGTACTCATTTTCGCTACTGGCGCGAATGTTTCCGTGTAATCGATCCCTTCTTTTTGATTGTAACCTCGTGCCACAAGTCGTGCCTTTCGCCGATCTATTTCTCCAAGTTCATTGTACTTATATTTTAGGATCATTTTACTGTCAATCAAATTTTTACTTTCACTCCTGTGTACAATTTTCCAAGTATTATTTTTAAGATGCGATTCTATCTCACTTAAAATAGCGTCATCCCATTCATCACTATTTTCATCTATTTCACACAAAAATGATTGTTCAGCATCCATCTCATAATCTTTGTGCCATACTGGTGGGTTTCTTTTTCGCTTTCTAGTAATGGAATTCGTCGCATCCATTTCATCTATTTCATTATCTGAACATATTTCATTTTCTATTTCATCTGTTTCTGCGGTAGCATCTTCGAATATTTCATCATTATTTAGTTCATGTTCTTGTTCACCAATTACTGATCTATTCAATCCTTCTATGTTTTCGACATTTTCTTCTTTTGGAAAAAGTATCACTTCTATATCATTGTTGGCATGTATCTGCTCTTCTTCTTCTTCATCTTTTTCATAAAACATCTTTTCCAAAAAATTTACGTCTCGGCTAATCATTATATTCTCGGTTTTTGGATTGAAAATTCTAAAAGCTTTATGATTTTCAGAATATCCTAAGAATATACCAACTGTTGCTCTGGCTTCAAATTTTCCGTATTTTTTATTTTTGTTTAAAACAAACGCCTTCGTCCCAAAAATATGAAAATGCCTCACAGATGGGATTCTTTTTACCCATTTTTCAAATGGAGTCGCATTATTAATGCTGCTGCAAGGGCTACGGTTTGCTATATAGTTGGCTGTATTAATTGCTTCAGCCCAAAATGCTTCTTTCATATTAGCGTCAATTAACATGCATCTTGCTTTATCAAGTAATATTCTGTTTTTTCTCTCAGCCAAACCATTTTGTTCTGGCGTGTACGGTGCTGAAAGTCTCCCTTTAATGCCATTTTCTTTTAAATATTTTTCAAATTCATTATTAATATATTCAGTCCCATTGTCACTTTGCAAACATATTAGCTTTTGTTTGGTAAATCTCTCAACTTCATTTTTAAATTCTTTGAATTTTGATAGAGCTTCGTTTTTAGTTTTCATAGTATATACCCTTGTATATCTTGAAAAATCATCAATAAATGTGATGAAGTATTTTGAACCTCCTTTCGATGGTTGTCTCATCGGTCCACAAACATCGGTATGAACAATTTGTAACAATTCATTAGTCCGTTCTTCATTTTTATGTACATTGAACGGCAGTTTAGTTGCCTTGCCTTTGGCACATACTTCACAGTCTTTAACTGTATAATTTTTATTAAAATCTAAACCTTCCATTTTCTTCTGATCCATAGCTATTCTCATTTGTCCTTCATTAAGATGAGCTAGCTTCCTGTGCCATTGCTGCATTTTGTTTGTTTCACAATAGTTCACATTTTCCCTTATGTTTTCTTTGACATAATATAAACCGTCTTCATTTCTTTCTGCTTTTAACAATAGTTCACCATTTCGCATCACGGTTGCAATTTTTTGTTTAAATAGAACTGTTGCACCCTTGTCTGTCATTTTTCCTACTGACATTAAGTTTGTAGTTAGTGACGGAACATACAACGCTTCACTCAGTTGTAAGTCAGGATTTTCCTTAATATTAAGCTTTACATTACCACGACCTTCAATTTGTGTAGTGCAGTTCTCAGATGCTAACTTTAAAGATTTACTATCTTCTTTTTCTAGGTTACTAAATCGGTTTTTGTCATGTGTCATATGTGACGTGCAGCCACTGTCAATACACCACTTATTTACCTTTTCTTGACTATGACTTGTATTTAGACATGTCTCATCTGAACAATATAGGTGACCCTATATTGTTCAGTCATTACCTTTATCATGTTTATTACCTTGGTCTACTTTCGACCAACATTCATTCGCATTATGTCCTTTTTTCTTACATTTAAAACATTCTACAACATATTTTTTGTCTCTCTTTCGCTGTTTACTATACATTACTTCATGTTCAGAGTTCCCTTCATTTGTACTAGCTATGTTTCTTCTTGCTTCAGCTTCTTCTATAATTTTTATTTTTAAGTTCTCTGGTTTTGGTAGATCATCCCTGGATTCTATAGCAATACGAAAATTTTCGAAAGATTGAGGTAAACTATATAGCATCATAATGCTAAGTAGGTCTTTATTAATTGTTATTTCTATGTCTGCTAACTTATCGACTATGTCCATAAACATATTCAAATGTTCTACTATGCTATTACCATCTTTCATTTTTCTCAATATCAATTCTTTCAAAAGACTTGCTTTCCGTGCAGGGCCTTTGCTATAGTAAATACTCTCAAGTGAGTCCCATACATCTTTACTAGTTTCACATTTCTTTACTTGTTTCAACTCACTTGGTGAGATTATTAGAAATAATTCTGCCAGTGCTAAACCATCTTTTTCTAAATATTTATTTAGTTCATCGCCTTCAATAGTTGGCTTCTTTATAGCCTGCGAAACATAATTCCAGAGACCTAGTTTCAACAAGAGAGCTTTTGCATGGATTCGCCATGTATCATAATTTTCTCTCCTTAACGGCTCAATATGTACGTGATGACTCATTTTTACTTACGTGAGTGGCCCATAACCTATAGTATATATAATATGCAGAGGTAGTTGCAGTGAGTATAGAGCACATCCATACGATATATTACCATTTAATACACATTTACTAGATCAAATAAATAAACGAATATTTTACATAGCTACTGACTTTTTATTATTTTTGACACACACAATCAACAACTAGGTTGTCAAGGAAACAATATACTTATAAAAACACATTATCTATGACAGTTGGATGTTGGAAAGGTAAGTAGAGTAAAATTAGAGTATTTGAGATCATCATAAATTAATAGATATATTTGACGAAGATATACTCTTTATACAGTATTTATAGGCCAAGTAAAGTCTTATGTGAAGTGGAGGTATCATTAGTTCGCTCTCCGTCACATGTATGGACGTAGATCTAATAAAACCTATAATTCTCAAGGCCTGATCTTGAATTTTTTCGTGTTTGTATAGGTGAACTTTAGCACAATTGTCACACATAACACAAATTTTGTAGTTTTATCACTAGTTTCATTAATGTGTTTTCTCCGCAATAGTGATCTGTCTAACCACATTCCTTGGGTCCACAGGTACTTGACACATTCAACTTTTTTGACAAATAGTTTGAATTGATAAGGTTATATTGTTGATTTTATTATCTTTACTAAAAATACAGATACATGATTTACTAGATGATAATTGAAGTCCTATCTTATCAAGAAACGCTGTCATAACATCTAAGGCTGTCTGTATACTATTTTCGCAGTTCTTAATATTCTGAAGTCTAATGTAAAATATGAAATCGTCAGCATACTGTGAGATGGTTATACTATCTCTTAGGTAAAAACATGCTACCTTCTTATTTCAAAGTCATGATATTTAAAGATACATTTTTTAATGTATATTGATTGATTGATTTGTATTATGTGTGTATGACGTTTAAAACTGCATTTCTAGTGCCTATTGAATTAATATCGTTGGACTTTGAATAATATGAAGTCTAGAATAAATGATCATAATAACCATTGATAACTGACTCCATATGAATTGCTATGCTACATTCCTATAAAAGAGTTGAATAATATTATTAGCAATGCTACTTTTAAGATTACTATACTTATACTAATGACTTGCTCGTTAAAATAAGTACTAAACATTTTAATAAATATGATTAAATCAAACTTAATCCATAGTATTATTTGTTTTTTGCATATGAATAATTAATTGTTCAATTGATGTTTCCTTGTTTTATGTACCTACACAATGGAAGAAAACATGTGTTATAGCTATCCATTATATAATAAATAAATTCCTTATTCACCATAATTTTAGGTACACTATCAACTTAGGCACTATAGGTAATAACTAGCTATATTATCAGAGGAAACTAATTAATATAGGTACGAGTGTTACATGCTATATTTGTAGCTGACCACAGTTTTTAAACTAGTCAGGTATTATGTTGTTATGTTGCATTATTAATTTATTAATATATGGCATATGGCATAGCTATATGGGCAATGCAGCTATATGAAATATATATATATATATATAGTTGGCGTATTCATTCCATAAAAAGCATTCAGATGGCGATCATATCGCGTTGCTCTTTTTTACCAGCCGAGTGAGGTCTCTCCATTTCCGTATATACAGAGTAACGTCTTCCCACGTTGAACAGCCACATAAGAAGAAGAGGACGAAGTAATTATCTATTTAATTGTCAGTGCTGTCAACTTGGCGCGCTCAGCGCCAGATCTAGCGCTTTATTTGGTCCAAAGCGCCTTTTAGCGCCTAGCGCTAAATCTAGCGCGTTTTTGAAATCATATTACAATGGCTTATAACAGAACGCATCAGTTCAGAATCTACTTATTATAAACTAGGAACAGTGAAATGTTTTGTTTTGTAATTTGTAGTCTATGTGTAAGGGATTCTCTGACAAATAATTTGCTTTATCATTAGTTGCTCACTTAACTATGATAGTCTTCGCTTTGTTTCATTACATATCAGGAATATAAAATTTAATAAGTAATCGTCCAAGTCCAAGATCAACCATCTACTTCGATCAGAGATAGTGTAGAATAAGTTGAAGACCATGAATCGGATGAAGATTAAGAGTTATGCCTGATTAGTTCCTTAAACTTTACCTAATATGGTCCCCTACTTACCTATATAGTACTTTTATTAAATAATAATATTTTTAGTAAGCGTCTACTATTTTATTGCTTTAATTCTGCTATTACAGATTATTCAAATAATATTTCATTTATAAAAGTTCCTACTTATTTTTAATATTTTTTGATATGTATACAAACTTACTATTTTGCCTCATTTACATAATCAATTTACTATAAACTTGTTAAATCCCTTCGCTTCGGATTCTGATCTGAGCGGTTTTTTTCCATAGGTGGAATCTAGCGCTTTCTAGTGCGTTTTTGAAGTGCTGTTAGCACGTTTTTGCAAAAAGGAGTTGGCAGCACTGGTAATTGTAAACAATTCTGATTCTCTCTACTATGGTCTATGTCAGTCTATGTCTGTATTGTCTGTCGTTATTTCATACAATTTATTATAGTTATTAGTTATTTTGTACATATATTTCATAATAATTCTTACATGAGCCTATAATAATTTCCACAATTTCTCTTGGCACCCCTACAAAAGCTATATAAGGAACAGTTGAAGTTGAATGTAAGTGTGTGAAAATTAAGCTTTACCATAACAGTGGATAAGTTTCTGTGAATTTGTTGTATTAAACCAATTCTTTCCCCAAAAACGGTCTGTTGGGCTATTATGTATCTCAGTTGCTAACAAATGCTGATTGAAATCGAGAAAAATGGCGCTCTATGTCACTTGTGTCAGCTTCAGTCATCAACTTACTAACATTTTTGGTTACTGGAATGCTCAAAAGTGACATAGAGCCGCCATTTTTCAAGATTTTAATCAAAATTTGTTAGCAACTGAGATACATAATAGCCCTGCTGAAAAAACTTACCCAAAGGATCAGTCGCCCAAGCCCTTTACGGCCATATATAGCTTATAATATACAACTTCGACTTGACTGACTTCAGTAAACTCATTCTGCAAAGTTCTTCAATATGCAATGATTTGGCTCCTTATGTTCAGTCGCACAGCACACAGGAAACAATGCCGGTTAAACTCTGCTTTATCATATCTTATGCTTGGTTGTTTGAACATGGCCCTTCCATGAAATCCTTCGAGCCCTTTTTTGATGTTTTCCAATTTTTATTAAACAATCCCTCTTTGAATGTCATATCCTCGGTCTCAACATTGTCCTTTCCTCGACTCCGGGTCACACTGACATGCCCAGCAATGAAAATGGAATCTTGTGCTAAAATGGCTTCTCTTATTATCATGTCTCTTGAACACTACAACATAATATACACTCATGACCTTTGCCTACTCCCAAAGTCCCAACTCCTTCATCATTGTTTGAAGTATTGGGAGTCATCCCAAAAACACAACAACAAATATTATGCTGATATTCAACCTGATATCCCTAAGACTCCAGGGTTTTTTAAATTAACTCATATAATAAATCATGTAAATATATTATGACATTTTGGTATAAATGTAGATATGGATTTGGAGAAGATAATAAGCTACTCAAAGTACTAATCCTGCGTAGGCACCAGCTAGATTTAAGAACTTATTATTAAACACTACTACCATCACTTTATGTTTGTTTATATTTTTATGTTATAATCTAAAATGATTTGGTACTAAATTGTGTTGTGTTCCCCTCCTTTTTTGTACAATCATAGTGAGATTAAGAAGTCTCATAGACTCTCCCTATGATTCACCGATTATATGCTTAGTGTCAACAATCTCCATGAAACTACCATGGAACTGTCACGGGCAGAAATGCAATAAGCAGAAGTGCCAAATCCAAAGTCAAGTGAAGTTGTTGTATTATTTGTATACCTTGCTTTGTACTTTCATATATATCATGTATGCCAAATGTAAGTATGTTTTATGTTGTCCTATTTTCAGATTCAGTTTACCTGGATGCAAATTTCAATACAACGAGGATTATCATTAAAGTCTCCGATCATTCTCTGCAGTTTGTTGTCTGCTCTACGTATGCGATGCTGACAGATTTGTGTTAACCCACACAAGCCACTCACAAAAGAAGTTGAAGGTGGGAAAATTTGTACGGTAGGTAATGGTTTACTTTTTACTTCACATGTCAAACAACCTACACACAATTGAAATTTCATTGTTATATTGACAATCCACAGGTGAGAGGTTAAACATATCTCAATTTAAAATGAATAAAAAAATTCGTAACGATCAGTAGACTGTAAACATGCAACCTTTATGCCATTTTGTGACAAGCAAGACTTTAACAAAATAAACGCATAAATAAAATTATGCATTTTAATTTTGAAATGATCCATTCTTTTAACATTACAGTCCAATGCACTAAGAAATCCTTTGTATGTAGGTACACCCTGGCAATAATTCTCTGTCACTGAAACTTTCCAGTGTAATAAACTAATGTTTATATATTTCACATCACAAATTATCCAAGTTATTAGGGTTTCGTACCCAAAGGGTAAAAATGGCACTCCATTACTAAGACTTCACTGTCCGTCCACTTCACCAAGCTGTATCTAATGAACCGTGATAGTGAGACAATTGCAATTTTACAGATGATGTATTTCTTCTAATTTCTAACAACAAACACTAATAACCGGGCGAGTGCGAGTCGGACAAGCGTTCTAAGGTTTCTCGGCAAAAAAATAATTTCTGACGTATATCGGAGATTTATAGATAATGTTACGGAACCCTTCATGCGTCGAGTCCAATTGTCTGTTTTTTTTGTAAATTTTGAAGTTACCTATTTATTGTAGTTACCCAAACATGAAAATAATTTCTAGCTAAAAATGAGAAATTTGAGACTGAGTAATAAAACTGATTTTTTGTGATATATATCAACATACAAAAATGGATAAATTTTTTTATTATTATTAGGTAATTTTTTGCAGTTTGTTACTGTTTTTCTACTTCCCAAATGAAGATGGCGTTGGAATAGAGTTACAACATACTCCCTAATAGTAAGTTTTATCCTTAAACGGCAACAATGAATAGGTGCATCTCTTCGGCGGTGATTGACAGTTCTAGATTATGATCCGTTCAGCCTTTTAGGCATGATAAGGTAATAACAGACAGACACAGAGGTTTTATTTCTGAAATAAAAGTAGCCTAAGTTACTCTGTATAACATTAGCTATCTGCCAGTGAATGTCTCATTAAAATCGGTCCAGCCATTTCAGTAACAACAAACACGTACAAAATTAAAAAAATAAACGGATTTTTACATGCAATATAAGTACCATATACACTTTCATGTGCATTTAGTAAAAAGCTGTTAATTTGTAATTGCAAACAGTCACTACAATTTTATTTATCTGTACAGAGAAATAGAACAAGACTTATTTGATTTGATTATATTATTCTTGACTTATTATTTTTAATGTTTCTTGTTTTCCTATAAGTTAGTTACTTATGGAAATGAATGAAGCCATTAACTGATTAAAATTTAAAGATTATATCTTTTGACTTTATTATTCCTTCATGATTTATAAGAAGATTACGTGATTTTGAGGTAATTTTTCTGATTTTATACAAGTACCTAGCTAAATAAATAAAAAACATATGCAAACAGTATATAAATGTCAATAAAATAATAATACTGCTGTCATACAAAATGGATATATATCACGTTTTTGATATATAAGTATCGGATATATATCATAACATCATTTTTTATTTTTAAACGAACTATCTGAACACAAATTTTCACACTAATAATTTCAAAACGAAGGACTTTCATACAAATAATTACACCCATTTTTCCACCTTGGGTGGAATTTCGAAAAACCCTTTCTTAGTAGTAGTTCTTTCACCCGCCAAGACAAAAACACGCTCCAAAGGGATTTCAACCTATCTACCATATCGACCTGTCGCCATTTTGTTTTTTATTTTCGTAATCACGGCGCACGGTGTAAGTGGTATCCATGAATAGAGGACACAAAGACAAACAAAAAATATCGAGTAACATGGTACCCTAAAATGTCACGTTACCGAGATATTTGGAGGTAAAGATCGATATATGAGTAAAACAATCATTAAAAATAAAGTTGTGTCCATATGCATCAGATTGAATGCAAATAATCGTTCCCTGGTGTATTATTATTTTTTCTCTTTACTTGAAGAGAGTAGGTACATTACATACTACTAGGAGGAAGAGAAAACAACTACTGTAATTAATTATTTATCTACTAATTAATTTTATTGTACTGCCAAACTACTGGTTAAAAATAAAACAAAGCAAGTGATTGATGTTAACCTTTATTGATTACTGTTAGTACAATAGTAAACTTACGTGAATATAATAATACTGCTACGATCATGTGTCGATATCTATAACAAACATCTATTGTTGTTTACGACCCGAGGTACTTTCGAGAATGTTTTAATAGCTACTTTGCAAACAAACAATGACCTTGCGGACAGTTAAATAGTATAAGGCAGATTGATCCTTGACAATACATTCTAGTAGAAAAACATGTTAACATCAAAATGAATGATGGAGACCGCAGTTATTTCTTGGCTAATGTCGGAAAATTCTAAACCTCGACTGAGTATAAATACTGAAGAATCCGCTAACCGTAGTTGGAGGACCAACTGTAAAAGTGAATTTGCGATCCAAGCTATTCCCTTACAGAGTTCCTCAGGAGAATCTCCTGAGTTCAGTGCGTGAGACAGGTGTTCGGTTGGGTTGGAGATCGTTCTCCGCACTAGCGTTGAGACGCCCCCCACACTTTCATCACCCCTCCCCTCGCAACTCGGAGGTTTTCCGCGAATCCGTTGTTCGACAGTGTACGGTTGCATAGTGGTCGTAGGTCCGCTCTGGCGTGATCTCCCACCTGCCTCACCCCCGCTCACCATCGGACTTCGCTCCCAAAACTGTAGTGCTGCAGCATTCAGTACGTCCGACGCTTCAGCTTAAAGGAGAGATACTGGCTAGGGGTTTGTTGCAAACCCTAGTTCCAGTATCGACTAGACTGCAAAAGTTGATAAAAATTCACCTTACTGAGTTATCCGATAGTTGCAAGAGCACTTCGGATACACTCAAAGGGAATATTATACGTAACTATTTTTACTATTTAACGAATATTCAGCAGAACTCTGCCTACATATGGCCGAGGAAGACCGTCCACCGCCTCGTAAAAGGCTTGAACCATATGCCCATCTCATAAAAGACAGCTTTATAGTCCCAGAAGGCTATGTCATCTGGAAATACCAAGACCACACCAATGATAAGCTCTACCTGATACGGGAAAGGTACCGTAGTTAGAAGCTAAACCGACGAGGCCCCGCCAGCGGCTAGGTTCTCTGGAAAGGACGAAACCGAACCCGACCCGCCGCCATCAACATCTTTTATCAGTCCCGACAAAAAGAAGAAGAGTAATCATAGTAGTAAAAGCCGATCGAAGGCGGCCGTCCTAGGGCTCGGTGCGGCCGCGCCTAAGTCCACGGTCGTAGCCGAAACCGAACGGAGGCATCCGGGAAGTGGCGCCTCTAAGTCCAAGAGGTGCGACTCCTCAGACGATCAGGGGGGTGTTGATACGACAACCGTCACCCCACCTGAACAATCTATTCATATGACAGTGACCGATCTACGGTTTCGGTCACGTACATCATAAAGTCCGCCTATATAAGGCAAGCACCGCCAACTCCATCAATAGAGTCAGAGCGCTCCTATGCAGAGGCGCTGGCCTCTCCAGCAACTTCAAGGCCATGCTCCCCCACGGTGAGACAGGCTTCGCCCGATGCAACAACACCAGCACCTGCTTCATCACTTAAGGGGTACATACCGGTAGTGGTAAACGTTACCGAACTGGGTCATCATAATTGACCAGCTGAAACGTCAGCAAGGATATTCGTTGAACGTGAAGCCCGTAGACGAGTTCAGGGCCGTCCAGAGAGCCCTGACTGAAGCAGCAACAACCGAAAAGCGCGTCGCGTGGCACTGCTACGCGGATGCCGCCGACCTCCCCACGAAGATTGCCATAAAGGGCCTTCTTTATGGCATCGATATATATATATAAAGGAACCCCTATATCTCCTGGTCGTATCGTACTCGTATATTAATGAAACAACTTTAACATAAAGTGCTTTAATGTGTTTAATATAAATTCATAGTGATTTTCAGGGGATAGCCGTCGTATGCCAATTTGCCATAAATCTTATGATCGCCTACTACGTAAGAATAGTTTAGTAGGAAACTATTCTACGGTAGATTCTTACGATGGACCCCATTACTAAGACTCCGCTGTCCGTCCGTCTGTCTGTCTGACCGTCTCGTTACCAGGATGTATCTCATGAACCGTGGTAGTTAGAAAGTTAAAATTTTCACAGATGGTGTATTTCTATTACCGCTATAACAACAAATAAACCAGCCATGTGCGAGTCGGGCTAGCGCAAGTAGGTTTCCACATGGCAAAAAAATCATGTCTGTTGTATGGGAGATTTATAGATAATGGTACGGAACGGGAACGGAAAATCAGGCGCGAGTCCGATTCGCACTTGGCCTGTTATTGAATTTCTACAGATATCTTACGTTATATGTAATGCACACACCATGCATAAAACTTAATTGTTTTGTTTCAGGTTTTCGTACGTATAATGGCTGATTATGAGTCTGTGCCGAAAAGTAAAAAGGAAAAACATAAGATGAGGTAAAACACATACTGGAGAGAAACCTTATAAATGTAATATGTGTGATTATGAATGTGCACAAGCAGGTAGCTTACGAAGACATATTAAAACACATACTGGAGAAAAACCTATTAAATGTAATATGTGTGATTATGAATGTGCACGGGCAGATAGCTTAAGAAGTCATATTAAAACACATACTGAAGAGAAACCTTATAAATGTAATATGTGTGATTATGAATGTGCTCAAGCAGGTAACTTACGAAGTCATATTAAAACACATACTGGAGAGAAACCTTATAAATGTAATATGTGTGATTATGAATGTGCTCAAGCAGGTAACTTACGAAGTCATATTAAAAGACATACTGGAGAAAAACCTTTTAAATGGAAATGTGTGATTATGAATGTGCTCAAGCAGGTAACTTACGAAGTCATATTAAAAGACATACTGGAGAGAAACCTTGTAAATGTAATATGTGTGATTATGAATGTGCACACGCAGTTGACTTACGACGTCATATTAAAACACATACTGGAGAAAAACCTTTTAAATGTTATATGTGTGATTATGAATGTGCTCAAGCAGGTAACTTACGAAGTCATATTAAAAGACATATTGGAGAGAAACCTTGTAAATGTAATATGTGTGATTATGAATGTGCACAGGCAGGTGACTTACGACGTCATATTAAAACACACACTGGAGAAAAACCTTTTAAATGTAAAATGTGTGATTATGAATGTGTAGAAGCAGGTAACTTACGACGTCATATTAAAACACATACTGGAGAAAAACCTTTTAAATGTAAAATGTGTGATTATGAATGTGCAGAAGCAGGTAACTTACGACGTCATATTAAAACACATACTGGAGAAAAACCTTTTAAATGTAATACGTGTGATTATGAATGTGCACAAGCAGGTAGCTTACGAAGACATATTAGAACGCACACTGGCGAGTAACCCTATAAATAATGTAAATATTAGATCCTTACCATTCACATACAATTTTCTTATGAGAGCCACAGGGATCTGACCTAATTGGCAAATCAACGCCGAATCTGTATGCTCTAAACTACGCAGCTATTCCTACGCCCTAATTATGCTAACCTAGGCGGTAACTCGACCAGCAGTGCTCACTTCGTATCACTTGTGTGTGACGTCTCCTTAACGCTACGGTATCATTTTCGGGGTTACTATTTTGAAAGGACAATGATTTGTAATTTTTTGACAATGATTTGTAAATTTTAAATTATTGTTATATATAATTTTTTAAATAGGTCCAGTGTTTTTTGAAGCTATTCCGTTTTATCCAAACAAACATGTTTCCTCTCTATAATATTAGTGTAGATAATATACAAATAAGTGCTGATTCCTTAGGCTTTCGAGATTCTTATGCATTGAAATTAAATCAATCGAATCAATTCCAATGTTTTATTTGCAAGAATGCATACATCATAAGGGTAAGATTGTATAGTATACAATGTATTCTTGCAATTAATAATGTAATATTACTTATTATGTCACATTCAATTATTATTACGATGTCGCTTGAGTATTCAGCCTGCAAGCAGGCCTGCAGATATTAACATATCATAATTAAATACAATTAACTACATAGTCATTTTAATATTTCAAATGTTAGTGATAATTATTATCCTTAATTAATTACAATTTTAAAAATCTATAAACTGTAAAACAATTAACAAGCAGCCTGTCAGTTCATTTCTATTTAAATAAATTTCCCTCTAATAATGTTATGTTCTTTGGTACGGCGTTATAATTTATGACCAGCATGTTATATTTTTCTTATAAATACCTTTTCTACAAGACGGTTGATATTATAGCAAGTTTGCGAACCTTTGTCGTTTTTGTCTCGTAATTATTACGTTGCGTTTGGGAATGTGTTCGGGTGTGTGTCTTTGCGAATAGATAAATATCTTTTTGTACCATCTGCTCGACAATGTCCTATTACCTATCACGCAATCTCGACGTAAAGCAAAACAAGGCGTTGCATACCAAGGCAGGTAATTTTATATACACCCTGGATACACCCTGGAGTTGACATTTGTAATAATATATTCTTAGATCTATTGTTGATTACTATTATTGTTATTTTGACATTAATTGATATTTCTGACATTAGTTTGTACGTTATTATTTTTTTTTTTACATATTTTGGTTTATTTTTCTTAATTACTTATTTGGCTAAATGTTGCTTTTGTTTATTTTAACTGTGTGATAATATGTAATTGTACTTTTAGACGTTTATTATCACAATAAATTAATTTGAATTTGAATTTGAATTTTATATGAAACTCTTAAGGGATTAAAGTGATTTAGAAAATTGAACTGGTCCCCACAGACATCACTCAGAATAAAAGCGCGATTGTAATGAATTTGAAACAAAAGACGGTGTTTGGTGTTATTATAACAACTTCCATAAAATGTTCCTTACTAAAATATTTAGTACAGGATCCATGGTCCATTTTTGCACTTCATCACTATCAAACTAATTTTCCGTGTGTAACGGACATGACGTCAGCCTACGGTCAGACAGCCAGCCAGCCAATGCTATGCCGCCATATTGACAAGCCCCTTTCCCGCCATGCCAAGCCATGCTATTTGACAGTCAATGCAGTGGGGATGTGACAATATAAAAGCCCTAACAGACGCTCGTACTTGGTCCGGTGGACTATGTACTATGTCCATATACTGTCTCGCTACGGACCGAATCGAACAGTTGCTTAACGTACGCCTTCAAGTGCACACGGTTGTCATCATGTCGTTGGTCAGAGTACAAACTGGCCAAGTGCGGGTCGGGCTCGCGCACGAAGGTTTGAAGGTTTCCGTACCAGTATCTATAAATCTCCCATACAAATAACGGGTTTTCAACCGACTTCCAATTTAAGTTTGTTTCCTCAGAACTTACAACTGGGTGAACTGATCTTGAAAATTAATTTTTAGTTTGAAAGCTGGTATTCGTACTTCTCGCGTGGTCCCATTTAAATTTCATCAAATTTGGTCCAACAGTTTTGAATTACACTCCAATAACTGAAAAGTGTTTCGCCTAATTTGATGATATCTTATCACCCTTGACGTGATTGACAATCGATCCCGTAATTATCAAGGCCCGCTAAAAAGAGTGAAAAAAAATGTTTACTTAAAATGGAAACTTGGTAAAAAATGTATGTCTCCGGAGCAGAAGCACCTATATAACTATAAATAATATAAATAAACATAACTATATTTAATTAGTACATACTGCAATTAAATGTAGATTATAAGTACCTATAGATTATTTGAAGCTAATTATAAATACATAATCGTATATTAGTACATTATGGTACTAGTATGTAACATTGGTAATTACCGCCGAGGCGCCATTGAGGACGGTAATCATCAATACACACGTGTATCATACGACGATTTTCAACACACTGTAATTTTTTAACATTGAGTATAAACACCACAAAGAGCTAGGTTTGTACTTAGAAGATAATTCTTTAAAGTACGCCATGAACACATTTTCGTTTCATTAATTTACGTTAAGGGCTTCACATTTCATATCGGGCGGTGTACAACATACATCATTTTCTTCGTAACTAGTACTTGTAGACATTTTAATGAATAAATAACTTTAATTAAACCACTGGACCTATTCGAAGCATATAACTACTGAGATAGCTATCTCTTTTCCTTTACCTTTTTTTTTCCTACGTTTCTAGCGCTATAGCTCTGTCTCGCTTACTCATGACGTCACCAGGTAGGTGGGGAGCGCACCTTGGAGGTGGCGCTCTCCGATCTTGTTCATTGGCGTTCTTTTCCTTGCCGGTGACGGTCGCTGCTAAGAGCAGGTGAGAATTTATTTCACTGACCGTTATTTTTCCCATTTTTAAATTGTCGTGCAATTTTCTTGCGATCTATTTTTAATCATTTGTTTCTAGTGCATGTATTGCGAATATTCTTTGAATATAACGGTTTTTCCGTTCGAGTGTTTTGACATTATTATTCTAAGTGTTTTAAATACGTGTGCTGTGCCCTGAAATAGTCAAACGGTTCGTATATTGTAGGTTACGATATGGATGACAACAATTCGCGAGCCTCACAAGAGGAACCTGTGCCTGGTTCTTCCAAAGCTGATGAGAATACCGACTACCGTACAAAAAAGCGAAGGCGTCTCGATTCTACGAGCAGTAGTAGCAGTAGTAACAGTAGCTCGGATACTAATAGTTCATCATCTAGTGCCTCTGACCGTAAGGCTAGAAAACGTAAGCGTGTGCGTCGCCGCCATCACAAAAAAAGAGGGGGCAAACATACACGCCGCTCTGAACGTAAAATAGAACAACTTTTGATTGTGAGATTCGTGAGTTGCGCAATCAGGTTACAAAAAACAATAGTTTAATAAATACAGATGATGCACTATCCCTATATACCGAGGATGACTTTGAGCATGAGCTTAATGAACGTGGCGATTTCTTACGCAATTTAGAGGTAGGAACCAAACTTAAGGAACCGGCAGTTCCAAAGACAGATGAGCGGTATTTAAACATTTTAAAAGATATTCAGTTTTTTAACAAACCTGACTGGAGTGAAGTTCGTTATGCAGAAACTCAAAAACTATACAATTACAATCCGGGGTTTGTAGAACTTGAGGCGAACGAAGAGATTAGGTCTTATGACACGTTAAAACATCTAGGTTACGCGGAAAGAGCCTATGCTTCCTTAACTTTTGGAATAATTAAACAAAAAGAAGCCTTAAAACGTGAACTTTGCGAGTTCATGACATTTGTCAAAGACCAAGGGGGTGCCAACATCGAAACTATGACCAAAAAAATTAACGATATTTACACTTCCGGTGAGTTTAGCAAGATTTCGGCGGACCTATTACAAATGGTTTGTGGCCACAGAGCTGAAACTATCCAAATGCGTAGAGACGGTATTACTAATGCAGTGCGTGATCCATTAGTGAAAACATCATTACGGAAAATACCCCCAACCTAAATAAACTTATTCAATTCTGATCTGTTAGTAACAGCACTGGAAAAAGCTGGAGGTATCAAAAAGGCTTTCTGGCCTGTTTCTAAGTCGGCTGGTGGTCCAACTTCGCAAGTTGGAAAATTGCCAATTCGTGCCGCAAGGGGACAATATTCCAATTTTCAAGCACCCTCGCAGGGTAAACATAACGCTCGGATGCCTTCGCAAGGCTACCACACATGGAATGCTCCCTCGCAGGGTAGCAATACGTACAATGCACATTGTCCTTCGCAAGGACACTCGGTGGAACATAACACATGCATCGGGCATGCATATCATAACCATTCTCAGCGGAGTGGTGGCATAATGAATAGAGGTTCCTTTCGCTCTCGCGGGGCAAAACAAAACCAAAGATATCAAAACCCCAAGCGTGGCGGTTTCAAACGAAGGTCTTCACCTTCAGGACATAATGACAGAAGTAAGTATTGACATGAGGTTTTTCAAGGCCGGTCAACTATCGAAGTTTGTAAACCGCTGGAAAGAAATGCAAGCGCCAGAATTTCTTATTCAAATAATTCAGGGGTATCGAATACCGTTTTACCAAAAACCTCCTTTGATTATGCCCAGATTAAAAAACAAAGTGTTTCACACACCTGTTTCAAAGGAAATGACAATAATCATAAAAAAATGTTGAATCAAAGAATTCTAGAGTTTGCGAGTCTAACTCCAAGTTTTCTATCTACCCTCTTTCTAGTACCGAAAATCGATGGCTCAGCGCGTCCGATTTTCAATCTGAGAGCCTTAAACGAATTCGTGCTGACCGAACCTTTCAGACTGATAAATGTATTCAGGGTCCCAGATTTCATTCAGCCCCAGGATTGGTTATGCAAGCTGGACATTTCCCAGGCTTATTTTCATTTAAAGGTCGCAGAATCTCACAGACGGTTTCTGCGCTTGATTTACAAAAATCAGCTTGCCTCCCATTCGGTCTCAGCACGGCCCCGAAAACCTTCGCCAGTTTAACGAATTGGATTGCTCAAATAATGAGAAGCAAGGGTGTGAGGATCCTGGTATTTTTAGACGATTTTCTCCTAGCTCATCAAAATCAAAACACTTTAAAAGACCACGTGAATCTACTTGTAAGGGACTTTGCAATATCTGGGCTGGCAAATCAATTTGGAAAAATCGATTCAAACGCCACAAAAGTCCCTTGTCTACTTGGGAATTCTGTGGGACCCTTGGTTGTAAACCACAAGCGTTTACCACTAGAAAAAATACCCTCATTGTTAGCCAAGATTTACAGCATCGTCAATTCAGGCAATGCGAACCTAAAAATATTACAAAGTGTAATAGGGGCATTAAACTTTGCAAGTTTTGCTGTGAACCGAGGGAGATTGCATTATCGAGGTCTGTTAAAGTTTCTAAACACGCTAGACCCGGACAACACAGTCACTATACATACAGTGGATGTAGATGCAATAAGCGATCTGCGGTGGTGGATACGAAACTTGCATCGTCCGTCGGTTCTACATCACTCACCAGCGACGCATTTCATAACAACAGACGCGTCCGACTTAGGTTGGGGTGCTCAGTTGAACAACCAATCTCTGTGGGGTACTTGGTCTCTGAGCGAGCAGAATCTTCACTGCAACGCAAAAGAAATGTTGAGCATTCTAAAAGTCTTACAAAGCCATGCTCTGTATTTAAGCCAGTCCACGGTCACTATACAATGCGACAATCGCACAGTAGTAGCGTACTTGCGTCACGAAGGGGGAACGAAATCCCCGCGACTGATGGACATAACCTACGACATATTTCGTCTGTTAGATCAGAATCAGATTCATATCAATGTGTACCACATTCCGGGGAGGTACAACAACCACGCAGACCATCTGTCTCGGTTTCGTCACACTCCCGAATGGCATCTGTTGCCCCAGTTTACAAAGACAATATTCAGAAAGTGGGGAACCCCATTGGTGGATCTGTTTGCCTCCAGCAATGCCCACGTAGTCCCCCATTACGTATCCAAAGATCAGAACGACCACGAAGCTGTAGCCCACGATGCCTTTACAATTCCATGGATTTTCAATCTAGCATGGGTGTTTCCTCCCCCGTTTCTAATTCCCAAAGTTTTGAGTTACCTCAACCTCAACCAAGCCTCGGGAATTTACTTAATCGTGGCACCACGCTGGGAGAGAGTATTTTGGCGCGGGGATCTCAAATCTCGGGCACTGGACCCACCATTTACAATACGGGACCTGAGTCAAGTACTAGTCGATGTGACATCGGGATTGCCTCCCCATCGTGTCCAAGACCTAGTTTTGGAAGTGTGGAGATGTGGGGGTGGTCACAAAATTTAAATAATTGGGATCATTCTCAAATACAACTTTTGAAAGACTCTTGGCGTGCATCCACCCTCAAAACGTACAGACCCGCATGGAAGCGTTGGGTATCATGGTGTAAAGTAAATAAGATTAACCATGAGAACCCTTCAGGATCAGATTTAGCTCGTTTTCTAGCTGATCTGCATATAAAACATAAACTGTCACACAGTACCATAATGTTACATAAATCTGTGGTTTCCACTTTGTGTAATGTAAATGATTCAGGGACCTTAAGCAACCACGTCTTGGTGAAGCATGTACCTAAATCTATTTCAACAAAAAAACCCACTTCTTGCAAACTACCCATATGGAATATCGATAATTTTGCAGAATTTCTTAGAAAGCGATCGATAAGACATGACAATATTTTTGATGTCGCGAGTCAAACTGCTGCTCTTTTAGTCCTCTGTTCAGGCAGACGTATTCACGATTTGACGCTGATTAAGATTGATGAAGAAAGTTATGTTAAATCTTTGGAACATAGCTCTATAACTTTGTGGCCTTCCTACGGGTCTAAAACTGATTCGTCTGATTATAGGCAGTCAGGTTGGCAATTGTTTAAGAATAATGAGATTAAGAATTTAGATCCTGTCTACTGGGTTGAACAGACTATATCACTGCTTGCCGTAAGACGTGAGGAAGCTAATTGTCAAAACTTGTTTATAACAACAAGAGGTACAGCTCGCGCCGCCTCAAGGGCGGTTATTGCAGGCTGGATTAAAACATTGATGCGTCAGGCAGGTATTGATGCCCCTCCTGGAAGTGTCCGTTCAGCTGTAGCTTCCAAAAATTGGCTGGGTAAATTCCCCATGGAAGATATCATGGCTCGGGGAAATTGGAGGTTTTATAAGCGGCAAGTATTGGATACTTCCAGTAGTAGCAGCATTACAACTTTCTTCAAACCAGTCAGGTAGAGGAATGATATTATGTTAGATCATTATTGTACATACATGTCCTAGTAATAAATATTTTCTAATCCTGATTTGATCATAATCAGCATAAAAATCATGTGTACATATTACTATTATATTCTGTTGTAGGTAATAAAACAATCATAATAACATTATTTCATTATCACATTGGCGTTCCTCATAAGCGTCACCAGGCGATAACAGACACATCTCAGTAGTTATATGCTTCGAATAGGTCCAGTGGTTTAATATTGGCGTTTTACCTGAAATAAAACGCTTATTAAACTACTTACCTATTCGAAGCATACTGTAATTTCTGCCTGGTGATAAAGTCATCATCCAATGAACAAGATCGGAGAGCGCCACCTCCAAGGTGCTCCCCACCTACCTGGTGACGTCATGAGTAAGCGAGACAGAGCTATAGCGCTAGAAACGTAGGAAAAAAAAGGTAAAGGAAAAGAGATAGCTATCTCAGTAGTTATATGCTTCGAATAGGTAAGTAGTTTAATAAGCGTTTTATTTCAGGTAAAACGCCAATATTTCATCAGTGAAAACGAGTTGTGAAAAATGTTTCGCAGAGAAAACATAAGTTATATTTGTTAAATTAAAAAAGTTTTATTTATTAATCACGTACGAGTTAAAATTATCTATTTAAATAAGAAGTTGCATGAAATGAGCGAGCAATAAGAACATTAATTTATTTGTCCTATTGAACACGATCTTTTTTTGAATAAAAACTTTTTCAAGAACAAAGCCAGTTGTGGTGACCATAGAGCCACTTTACGAGCAAGTGTGTTGAAAAAGTACGTACTGTTTTGGTAACAATCAAGAAAATATGGTTTTGCCACAGAGCATACTCTCTGGCAAGAACACCCTGAATTAACAGTTATTTCACGCAGATAATACACAGGTAATAATTTAAATAAATGTATAGTATTATGTATATCAAAGTAACATCTACAGTTTAAACTTGTTAATAGTTAATAAATTAACATTGTTTTAGTCACGTTTCAGTATTCTATACTAATACGCCTGAAATACATTACTTAGCTAATATTGATTAGCAATCTGCACTTGTATATGACTAGGCTATCTGATATTATTAAGAATTAAATAATTATGTTTTAGTGGGAATGAGTTTTTTTCTACGTAATTAACTGTTTGTACTATGGTTTTCTTCTAATAAGTAGTGCTTAATTTTTAAAACTATGAAACAACTAACCCTTATCTGTATTGTTATAATATGACTTCATATTATAACATGGATTTGTTGATGGAGGATTAGTTTAAGCAGTCAAATAATACCTATACAATCCGTAATTTTAGAAAAATATTGATTATAGTAGTTTATGCAACTGTCATATAATGAAGGGTATTAAAACACGAGTGTGAGTTTATGAAACGAGCGCAGCGAGTTTCATAATAGTAACGAGTGTTTTAATACCCGTGTTATATGCAGTTGCATACACTACTTTATCTTCACTAATGCAATTAATCAAACAACAAGAGTAAAAGCTGACAATAGTTTATTTATAATAATTGTTCAAATTTTGGATGGTACAATTTTGAAAGTTAATGTTAATTATTGATCCAGCAGCTGTAGCGGTCGCGGGGCAAGCAGTAGAGCTCGTAGACGGAGTCGGAATATTTATAATTACTTCATTCGTCTTGTTTTCTATACTGTTCAAGATCGTATTTGAGACTTGAATTTTATTCATTAAAGACTCATCAATGTAGCTTTCAGCCACAGTAGAAGACTTCCACCCCCCGTGTCGTTTCAGTGCGGTCAAATCATCACCGCTATCTATGAGAAGGGTCGCCGAGGTGCGCCGGAAGCAATGCCCCGTGTACAACGCTGGGTTAGGCAGATTCAAAAAACTTGCGATAGTTTTTCCCAGAGCACCAAATTTATTAATACCAATTCTTTGATCGACGCACTTCCCCGATCTATAGCTCAAGAAAAAGGCAGGGTTTCGACAGGGGGTGGGTCGAAGTTCCATGTATTTTTTACATACGGCATAGCAGTTGCCCGTCACAACGAAAGAACGATCTATTTTCGTTTTTGTTTTCGAAACTTTCACCATGATTGTACTGTCGTCTATATTAGAGACTTCATCGAACTGGATGTTGTATAGCTCTTGCCTTCGGCATGCCCCCATTATGCCGAAGATTAGTGCAACCTGTAACAATAAACGATATAATAAGCTTGAGGTACATAGCCAAGGCAAAAACTATGATTTATGAAGTAGTAAAGTGTAGGTACCTACTACCAAATTTATACACAAAGCGCTTAAACTGAGTGTCTAGATAACTTGCGTGTGTAGTACGTAAGTACTAGGTAGATTAAATAACAGAACTAAAATACACTTACCTTTTCAAAAAGATACAAAATATCTGGTGAATCTTCCAGGAACATCTTTATTTGACCTGATGTAAACGTCAAGGACTTTTTTTCCTTGTGTCCTTCTGAACTGCGTTTCAGGAACGCTATGACCTTTGAATACTTCGTGATATCAATATTGTTGTAGATACTCAGTGTGGACTTGAGCATAGAATATTTAGCCCACATAGAAGATGGTTTGAATTTGTCGGAGAGGTCTTTGAGATACGCAAGAATGACATTTTCAGAAAATGATGTAGTTTTCTTTTCGGTCTTCCATGCCAAAAAGTTATTATATTCTTTTTCATATAATTTTCTAGATTTTTCTGGCAAAAGATTGTGAGTTACTTTTGTTGCCAATTCTAGAATATCCGGAGGCGTACAAATATCATCGTCGCTATCCATTTTTAACTTTTAATTTGTATTTTAAAAACAAAACAAACATTAAATTCACGCGTATTTATTGTCACAGTGAACTTGCCGCCATTAAAATGAAGCTGCGCGCGCAGGGCCAATCAGGAGCGAGCGCGCGCTGTTCTTTTTTTATTTAATTGGCACAAGATTTTACCAAAGAGTATTGTGTATGTAAGTTTAGTAGTTTCGACGAAGTTTTCACGTATAACCCAACTGTTTTCAAAAGCCAGCCTAATATCAAAATTTTATACAACTTGTATGAGGATTTTGACATAAGGCTCGCCACGTTAATTGGTCGCGTTTTATTGATGTTATAATGAGATTTTACGATATCGATGTGGATATTATACCATCATGTGAAATTGCTTAATTGAGTGTTTTGTTGTCTGTTCTATAACAGTAGTAATTATAAGTCAAGTATTGGAAACATAAGTAGAATGTTACAACATTAGTGTAGATAATTTTTTTTATGAAATTGAATAACATTTAATTGTAGTATGTACCTATGTATTAAATATCAATGTTTAATATAGTATGTATTAAATGAAAATCTTTGTATAATTGAAGGACTTCAATTAATATATCGCGTTCGGTAACGATTTCCTCCATGATGTATATGAGCGTGTGAGATTTGTCAAGATAGAGGGCGTTGATCACTACTACATTAAAAGGTTTCATAGACTAGTAAGCCACACATGGCAACAAGCAGATGTGTCATATTATATCCTATGAAAGAGATTGATGATTATAATATGAATTTAACTACCTGTCTAGCTACGTATTCTACTAAGGAATGAAGGAAAACACAGAAGTTACATTAATAGCATTATAATAGAACCATATATTTTACCCAAGAAACACAGTGTTCATTTTAATATTATATAACAGGATACAGATGTCCTAGTACTAGTAAAGTATTTTATAGGCACACTATTTTAGGAAACAAAGCAAATAGACAATCAATATACATAATAAATATACATCTAAGAGATACCATACACAGACACAAAACATAGACATACAGCAGTATTTATAACAAGAAATATAACACTTAACTTTCGGCAAGCAGGAGTTCATAATGCAACAGTCACTTGTGAAGTAAAGAATGCACGGCAATATGAGATATTGGCTTATATAGTAACGTCTGCCGCCAAGAGACTGTACCACCACTATTACACCTCCCACCAAACCTCATAACCAGTCAGAAACAAGATACTACCCGCCATACCAAAATAGCCTATCAGAAATCAAGAGGATGCTACGTCACTCGCTACAAATTAAACGAGGTAGTATTTCGGTGTGGCATTTGCTAAAAATTATACCAATTACAGTTCCGGTAACATTTAGATATATTATTATTATAAAGTAGTAATTGAGCTAATTTACACAGTTTACGAATTTTTATCAACATCTGACGTATAGAATTCTAACAAACGCACGCGTGGCCGTCCTTCTTGGCGTTCCAAACACGACTAGTTGAAGTTTCTCCGGCCCAACCATCCACACGTCCAGATTTGGTACGGAGCAGACCATGTCCGCTGCGGACCGAGGCGTACTCAATGTACGCTGGACTACTCTACTGATGATCAGATTTGGTACGGAAGCGGACCAAGAACGTGGTCCGTTCTTACCAAATCCGAACGTGTGTTAGGGTTTAAGGTTTCTGAAATTGCAATAAGTTCCATGGTCACAATCGATACATTACAGTCAGTTCTGAACAAAACTGATCTTCTGGTGGCCAATTCTACATATGCTACACCTTGTCCATTTGCATTCTTAGATCCGTCCGTATAGTATTTTTGGCAATTTTCATATTTTATGATAGTTTTCAGGTTACACAATCTAAATTACTTAAAATTATATATTCATTTTCAATGTATGTTGTCCATACACTCATTGCGTACATTCTATAGGATCTGAACAATGTAATTTGTAACTTTTACATTCATCCAAACTGTAATAAGTAATGGTTTTTTTTATTCATCCAATATGTTATTTATCTTAGTTTTGAGATCATCATAAATTAATAGATATATTAGACCAAGATAATAATAATAATAATAATAATAAATCTTTATTCATGGAACTTAAACAATGGCATACATTGTTAAGAAAAACGATGATACCCGCGAGAGTTTTGGAGAAAAACTGTGTTGCGGATACCAACGCCCTCCTCCTTAATTTCTATAATACAGTTAGTTCCTAAAATTTATGTAACATATTTTTAAATAAAAAAATTACAAACAATTGTTTTTTACAAGATAATAGCGAATGAGTCAACTACAACATAAGATAGTCCAGAGTTTAAATCATGATTTAAGCAAATTTTATTTATAAAAATCACTTGGTCACTCAACAATCACACACTTATAAAGATAGACTCTTTATACAGTATTTATAGGCCAAGTTAAGTCTTCTTATGTGAAGTGGAGGTATCATTAGTTCGCTCTTCGTCAAATGAATGGGCGTAGATCTAATGAAACCTATAACTCTCAAGGCTTGATTTTTAATTTTTTCGTGTTTGTATAGGTGAACTTTAGCACAATTGTCACACATAACACAGCCGCAGCCCTAATTTAATCTACTTCGAAGTAGAGATAGATACAGAGTTCTTAAATGTTTGGGATGAACACCCCAGGAGGGACCAGCTAGTACTTTCAAAAGGTTAAGAAATTTTGAAGTTTTGTCACTAGTTTCATTAATGTGTTTTCTCCGCAATAGAGATCTCTCTATCCACATTCCTAGGTACTTGACACATTCAACTTTTTTGACCAAATTGTTTTGAATTAATAAGTTTATATTGTTGCTTTTATTACCTTTATTAAAAATACAGACATATGATTTACTAGATGATAATTGAAGTCCTATCTTATCAAGAAACGCTGTCATACCATCTAAGGCTGTCTGTATACTATTTTCGCAGTTCTTAATATTCTGAAGTCTAATGTAAAATATGAAATCGTCAGCATACTGTGAGATGGTTATACTATCTCTTAGGTAAAACATGCTACCTTCTTATTTCAAAGTCATGATATTTAAAGATACATTTTTTAATGTATATTGATTGATTTATTTGTATTATATGTGTTTGACGTTTAAAACTGCGTTTCTAGTGCCTATTAAATGAATATCGTTTGACTTTGAATAATATGAAGTCTAGCATGAATGATCATAATTACCATTGATAACTGACTCCACATGAATCGCTATGCTACATTCCTATAAAAGAGTTGAATAATATTATTAGCAATGCTATTTTTAAGATCACTATACTTATACTAACGACTTGCTTGTTAAAATAAGTACTAAACATTTTAATAAATATGATTAGGTAAATCAAACTAAATCCATAGTATTATTTGTTTTTTGCATATGAATAATTAATTGTTAGCTTGATGTTGCTTTGTTTTATGTACCTACACAATGGAAGAAAACATATGTTATTGCTATCCATTATATAATAATTAAATTCTTTATTTACCATAATTTTAGGTACACTATCAACTTAGGCACTATAGGTAATAACTAGCTATATTATCAGAGGAAACAAAATATAGGTACGAGTGTTACATGCTATCTTTGTGGCTGACTACAGTTTTCAAACTAGTCAGGTACCTATTATGTTGTTATGTTGCATTATTAATTAAGTAGGCGCTAAAAATTCAATTCATGAGTTTGTAGCTATATGGGCAATGCAGCTATAATATATATATATATTATAGTTGGCGTATTCATTCCATAAAAATCATTCAGATGGCGATTAAATCGTGTTGCCTTTTTTACCAGCCGAGTGAGGTCTCTCCATTTCCGTATATACAGAGTAATATCTTCCCACGTTAAAAAGCCACATAAGAAGAAGAAGAAGAATTAATTATCTATGTAATAATTGTATACAATTGTGATTCTCTCTACTATGGTCCATGCATGCTATGCTATTTTAGAACGTTTTATACGGAACGCTCAGCAGCTGCTGCCACCTATCCGTACCTAACAGAACTAAAGAGTTGAATTTTACAAATGTCTATGTCATCAAAAGTTTCTGTCAAAATTTTACTTTCTTTAGTGTAGTTTCTTGGTAGTTTCACTGTCAAGTCAATATTTGCCGATACGTAGTATTCTTTCATTCACAAGTTTAAGAGGCGGAACCTGCATACTATATACGTGGGCGATTTTGCGTTGTTCTCTCACTGTCGGAGACGAGTCAACATCTCCTGGAGATGCCTCGTGTTGGGGCGAAACACGTGTCGAATCATTTTTGGTTGATCGGGTTGTTGTTTGTGTGTTATTTATTCTGTATACTTCCTTTTTGCATTTTGTGCGCGAGGGAGGGTGGTGCACACCGCAACTCGGCCATAAGCATTGTTTTTCAGCGGAAGTGTCACTAAATATTTATTTAATATTGTGTTTGATAATGGATTTCCTCAAAGTAACGCCTGAATCAATAAATTAACTTACTAAACAAGTTTATTAATGAACAAAATGTTGACATATGTCTATTAAATGAAACATGGCTTAAAAGTAATAGCAAAATTCCCAATTTTAATTTAGATAATTTAATTTCAAAAACTCCACTAATGAACATAATGGAGTTGGAATATTAATTAAACAATACCTAAAATATGACATTTTAAACACATCTTTTCATGTGTCACTAGTTTATTATATCATGAGTTATCACCTCTGTTGTATAACTTGTATACATCGCAAATTTATGACTACATTGATACCTCAAATATTAAGATTTTACAATTTGCAGATGACCTACTTATTTACAGTGAAAATCAAAATCTGAATGTAGCAGTGAATAATATAAATTCTGCTTAAAATCAATTACAACATTATTACAACATAATATAAAAATTAGACATTAGCTCTGACAAAAGTTCAGTTTTGGCATTTAGCAAAGTTCCATCAGCTCACTCTACTGTAAAAGTAACTTAGAACAACATAGCTATCCCTGTTGTTAATCATCATACGTTTTTAGGTGTTATAAAAGATAACAAACTGAAATTCGATAAACATATTATATCTACTATATCTGTAAAAATGCTATGAAAAGTATAAAATGTTTTAAGATGTTTGGCGGGAACATTTTGGGGTTCAGTCCCAAGACACTAAGCATATATATATATAAGAGCATTGTCAGAAGTCACTTTGATTACGGTAGTTTTGCTTACACAAATGCTAGTGTAACTTTGCTAAGAAAACTTAATGTAATTCAAAATATAGGATTGAAAGTAATTAGCGGAGGAATGCGTACTATACTAATTAACTCTATGAAAATAGAAAATGGCATACCCCCATTAACTCTGCGACGCTTGCATGATATTGTTCAAAGTATTGTTTCACATCCCACAGCTATTGCTCAGCTAACTGTTACTCCTGAACTTTCAGCCAACACTTTTGTTTCTGGATGTTTACCTGAAGTTTCAACTATAATGACGTATGTTAAAAAATATTACAAAAATATATATGTGACTGATAAATGGCCTATAAATAAATGTCCATTTAATTGCTTGATTGAATACCTAGATATTAAGAATTGCCACATAGAATTTTGAGCCTTTGAAAAAATTATGCTCAAACAACTTTTGGCGCACTTCAACGAGCATTCAATACTACACCAAAATCGGTTCGGCTTCACGAAAGCAAGATCAACTACGGATGCCGGTGTGCAGTTAATAACGTATGTCTTAAATGCTTGGGAGAGCTCACATGATGCTATTGGTGTTTTTTGTGATCTCTCTAAAGCATTTGATTATGTGGAACACCGTATACAGATTCGAAAGCCTTTCCATTTTGTTCGTATTCGTGGAGCTGCGCTTGATGTCATCGAGTCATATTTATCTGACAGGATGCAAAAGGTTGACATAAATGGTGTAAGATCTTCGGGATCTATAATTTGAATGGGTGTTCCACAAGGGTCCATTTTAGGGCCTTTTTTGTTCTAAGTATACATTAACGACTTGCCACTTATGGCCAAGGATCTTTGTGATATTGTTTTATTTGCGGACGACACATCTCTGATTTTCAAAGCAGATAGGAAAGATATCACACTAATTCAAGTAAACAATGCTCTATCTAGTATATCTAAATGGTTCTCAACTAATAATTTACTTCTGTATCAAAACAAGACAAAATGGTTGAAGTTTTCTTTGCCTCCTGTTCCATATTTGGAGTCCAACGTTACGCTTGATGGAGTTAAGCTCGTAATGGACAAGGCAACAGACTTCCTAGGCATTCAAATTGACGCAACATTACAATGCACTCACCTCTTATAAATGCAAATTATGGGAGACTCAGTTCTGCTGCATATGCGGTACGTAAAATAAGAGAACTAACAGACGTTCCTACGGCGCGGTTTCTATAGTTTGCATATTTCCACAGCGTAATGTCATATGGGATATTGCTATGGGGTTCAGCGGCTGATATAGAGACCATCTTTATTCTACAAAAACGTGCTATTCGAGCTATATACGAAATGGGTCCCCGTGAATCTTTGAGAGATTTATTTAAAGAAATCAATATATTAACTTTGCCTTCCTTATGTGTATTTGAAAATATAATGTATGTGCGTAAAAAAATACATAAATATAAGTTAAATAGTGATCACCACCCTTTTAATGCGAGAAATGCAAATAGGATAGCTGTACCTAGTTTTAGACTTGCGAAAGCTAAAAAGTCATTCTTAGGAAAATGTGTGCGTTTCTACAATAAAATCCCAAAACACATAACTGAAATTTTCAATAAATAAGCAAATTCAATAAGTTGACTTTAAAAACGTTTTTATAAAAAAAGCTTATTTTAAAGTCCGACATTATATAGAAGACAAAGATGCTTGGAATACTCCACTTCTGGCAAGCTGTCACTCTGCCACTCATAAAATGTAATATTTGTAGTACCTAAGTAGAAACATTGTAAACATCTATATAAAGAGAATGGCCTCGAGTTTCTTGCCGCTTCTTCTCTGTGGGCTCTATATATTCTGGAACGTGGAGGCAGAGTCGTTAAAGTACATTATAATAAAAAAAATACGTTGTTCATAAGTGCGTCTTTGATGCCTAAATTGAATAAATGATTTTGACTTTGAGATATTGTGAAAAATAATTTTGATTTCTTAGAATTCTTAAGTACCAAATCCAATGTTTATGTTCTCTATACGCATGGCTGGAAGACTGTACAGCCCTCGGATGTCAAAACGCCGTAATCTAAAAATCGACTATTTGAGAATAACGAGTTCAAAGTGTTTATTGTCTTTGAATAATCAAAATAATAACTCTATTTGTTACTATATTCCTGTATTTATTTCGTATTCTCATATACAGGGTGTTTAATGAAACGATATAGGGATTATCAACCACATATGCCATACTGAAAAGTGTCATGGTTTGTAATTTAATATTAATACTTTGTTTTTACTTTTAATGCCAAGAAAAAAAATGTCAGTTCAGTTTTAGGTAATTATGATATTCACAACTCTTAGTAAACAAATATTTTTTTATATGTTTAATCTTAGTTTTGTTCAGATTTCAAAACTAGCTAGGTTCATGGCCTTGCATTTAAAAAATAATTGAATTATGCACAAGATTTAATTAGATATTTTAATGTACATTTGCATAAAATTACCATTATATTTCATTTGAATTACTACGTTTCTTGTATCTAGATTTGGTCAAACAGCAGTATTTTTTATCTGAACTTTTATGCGTAGTTCGAAAAGAAACCGACAGAAGTAGACATTCGACGGGTTAATAAAATAGCAAAAAGAAGATACAAGAACATATTTTCTTATTCAAAACTGTTACTTACACAAAAATCAGCAGAGAATAAGCAATAACTTAAAACTTACAACGTACGCCTGTCTTCTTCTTCAATTTCTTCTTCTTCGCAAATTTTCGAAAAAATATCTTCGAAACATGGGCATGGAGTTTGACAAATTTATCATTATCTCAGCCGGAGGACACCCTCTCCCCAGAAATTTCCAAAAGGACCGGTTGGAAACATTAGTTTTCATAAAAACAATGCAAGTTCCGTGCAGTTCTTAAACCTGGCATAATCACAGAATTTTATGAAATCATAACATGATGCTCATTTAGGTGAACTGTTTAAATATTGTTTTCTCAAAAGTGAACGGATAACATTGTCTCTGGCATTTTAACAATTCACTTTAACCAACATTGCAGACGCCCAGTTATATGTATGTTGATAAACAGGGGCCTTACTATCAGCTTCATAAAAACCATGCTAGTTCCGTGCAGTTCTTAAACCTGGCATAAACAGTTTTGAATGAAATCATACCATTGCATGCTCGTTTAGGTGAACTGTTTGAATATTGTTTTCTCAAAAGTGAATGGATAAAATTGTCTCTGGCATTTTAACAATTCACTTTAACCAACATTGCAGACGCCTAGATGTTTGTAAGTTGATAAACTGAGTGGATATAGATCGTCATGTTAACGAGAGTCCATACAAAAAAACAGGTGAACGGTTTTTCAACGGTTCTTGAATAGCAGGCCTGCTTTAACGTTGTCATGGTACGAATAAGCCGGGCAGTTTTCTAGAAGTCCTGCTTTAAGAGCTCATAGTAAGGCCCCAGGTGGATATAGAGCGTCATGTTTACAAGAGTCCATACAAAAAAACAGGTGAATGGTTTTTCAACGGTTCTTGAATAGCAGGCCTGCTTTAACGTTGTCATGGTACGAATAAGCCGGGCAGTTTTCTAGAAGTCCTGCTTTAAGAGCTCATAGTAAGGCCCCAGGTGGATATAGAGCGTCATGTTTACAAGAGTCCATACAAAAAAACAGGTGAACGGTTTTTCTACGGTTCTTGAATAGAAGGCCTGGGCAGGCCTGCTTTAACGTTGTCATGGTACGAATAAGCCGGGCAGTTTTCTAGAAGTCCTATAAGAGCTCATGGTATGAGGCCCCATCTGTTGTCAAATGTATCATTATGCCTGTGTTTAAGTTTGTTACAAATAGCGTAGGAAAAATCTAGATAAAGTTGTCTGAATCTTTGTGTCATTACTTTTCTAGTTCATAATTATTTATCTCAAGATGTCATACATTTATTATTTCGGCTGAATGACTTTGTATCCATGGCTAAGTAATAAATTAAAAAAAAAAGTAAAATATTTTTGCGATCATTGCGATTTATATTTAAAATTTTGATATATTTCATACCTGAAACTAACAATAGTGCCATTATTGGCATAAAATACATTTATTAAACAGTTCCGTCCGTATTTACAATGTTGCGCTCTCCTACGCAAGAATCCTCCACGCCGCCTGCTATCGTCAGAATAACGACGCGTCAGATCAGAAGAGAAAAATGTCGGAGGACCTACTTTCCTCACAGATAGCAGAATTAATAGCTAAAATGAATGGGTGGAAAACAGTGTAATTAAATGACAAAATCGACTCCGTCATAAAAGGTGAGCTAACCTCACTTTCGACCCAGTCCAATAACATGAAGAACGAAATCAAGAAACTGCGTATTGATTACGCGTCTTTTCAAAGTAAACTTTCGTCAGTTGACGCTGAGATAACCAACTTAAGACTACCATCAAATTCCAAAGTAACTCTCACTCTGACCTAGTTCCAAAAGTACACTCGTTCGAGTCCAACATCCATGGTGCAGATTCTCACGGAGTACGCGATGAGATCAATAGGCTTCAGCAGCGGGAACGCCTCTTAATTCTCCTTCCTTCAATTATAAAATGCCGAGGCATCACTACTAGGCATTTGGACCCGCCTGGGGATACTCGCAAAATATAAATAAACAAGCACCTGACTGTGGAAAATAAGGCTTTGCTTAAGAAAGTTAAAGAACAAGACAAGCCAGAACTTGCCAATACCAGTATGGATGGATTAAAAAATGACAGATTTTTGTGAGAAAAGGAGACACTTGCCCTGCTATACTAATAAGAAGAGAAGACAACCTCAAAAAAATTATATGGATTATGTTTTTTGTGTTACTAGGATAATAAAATATACATTCTGTGTAATATCAAGAAACCATACATATACATTTCATCTCCGCTTGGAAAGGCACAGAGAAAACTCACAAATACCTGTTATTATGGAACATTGTAATTACTGCAGTAGACATGGAGTCATACATTCCAGAATCTAAGTACCTCACAATAGTGGTAAGTAATGATTTACATGCCCCCAAAACATATGTGAGGATAGTACTTCTAATAATTCTTGTCTCTCTTTCAAAACATCCACCTATAACTGAATATGTATTGTTTTCTGTTTACACCTGCACCTTTTCTTGTATATCAGTCATATTATGCATTTTGAATGTAATTCTCAGTAATATGCCTACATAAAAATAGTTCTCTACTTACCCATAGAACTTACCACAATGTTACATTAAAGTTTGTGATTAACTTTAAACAATTCATAAATGAAAGACAACAGCTACATACATACACTTATAATGCATACAGCAGCCAGCGCAATACTGTGCTGACATAATAGTGTGAGCTACCTGAAAAAATACATTATTGTATGAAAAAAGAAAAAGACTATATTAATCAAACTTAAGGTAATAATTGTGTATGTATCCACTACTTCAATTAATTTTAAACTCCAATTTTTTTATGATATAATAAATGTTATGGCTAACTTAACAATTATTTTGATAAGAAAATGCACTAATGAAAAATGCTGTTTAATAATGTCACATGCTAATTTTAAAAACTTAAAAAAGCTTAGTGGCTCTGGAAATTAGCATAATATTTCCATACAACTTTATGTATTAATTTACCCAAACTTGCACAGATTTACAAATTTTCATACAGCAATGTTCCTTACTTTAAGACTTGTGATATCAGAAGTTATTGTAGTGATTAAGTGTAGCCTAAGGCATGAACAATTTACATCTCAAACTATATTAAAAGGCTATTAAAACATGTAAATAAAATAACACAGTATTAATGGATAAAATATTATATTGTGCTCATCTGTGGATCCCAATTGGTTCACAATAATCAATATTGTATTACTAGGATGTCTTTATTCTGTTCAATAAGGTTATATAATATCACACACAGTAATAATCACTGCCACTACGCAATAATAGAAAAAATATGGATTTACTAGCTGTGCTAGTACACAGTTTATATGGGTCCAGTTGTAAATACCTACAATGCAAAAACCTATGTAGTAAATAATCCACATGTCATATTTAGTGGCTTTACGATTTTTATTATTCCATTACTGCATACAAATAATATTACCATTATATTATATGCGGACAACACGGTGCTGGTGAGTCCATCATTGGGAGTGCTCGGTGAGATGCTGAAGAAGTGTGAGAGCTATGTTGCTAGACATGGTCTGACATATAATATCAATAAAAGCAAATACATGGTATTTAATGACACCAGTAAATGCCCTGAAAATATATCTATTACGATAACCTTAAATGGCTTGAATTTAAACAGAGTTTATAAATTAACTAATTAACTTGAATATTAAGGGCATTTTCTTACTAACGACTAAATGACAATGTGTGAAATGAGAGAGAGTAGGGTGCTCGCCATCCGATATAATGTGTTGGCTCGTAGATTCACCCGATGTACTGATCAAGTCAAAATCACGCTATTAAAAGCATATTGTCAAGGCTATACGCAGTAGTCTGTAGTTCAATTGTGCCAAAAGGTCACTGGATGAGGACAACGCGTAGGAACGTGTCCAATAAAATCAGGAGTGTTTATGCCTGACTAGTTTAAAAAAATTATGGTTTGCACATGTGCATTGCAAGCTAACTCTGCCTTTTATGGTATTGCCCAATAACAGGCATAAAAAGCAATTCCGTTGTAAAAATCTTGTGTTCCTACTACATCTTTTAGATTTTTTTATGATTTTGTCAGGAATAGGATTATTGTATTTTATTACAATAAAAGTTGCAGTTCATTTCAACGTGTTGTTACTAAGATTTTTTCTTGTATACCTTATAGGTCTACCTCCTTGGTTTAATATTATAAGTAATCTTAAATCAGTTTATTGTATTTTATTATACTAAAATAAAAAGTAGTACCTAGTTCTTTTAACCACCCATGTAGTAGTTCCTACAAAAGTAGGTTGATTTCTGCGAAATCTATTGTATTAATGGCCAAATATAATATAATCAACGGGTTAAGCACGTTGTTTACTTCTGTTCTGTTCATAAAAACAATGGAAAAAAAAACTTGTACTTACAATAAGCCTTTATTACACACCAATAAGCAGAGAATAGGCGGGGCTAGCGAATAGTCATTTCACTCAAGAGTCATGCTCATGTCATGACTGATGATAAGCAAACTGATGGTTTTCATGCCATCATTCGCAAAAAAATCGCGACATTGATGAGCAGAGTGCAGGCAAAGCAAAGGAGTTAGCCGTCACCTTTTTTGAAGCATTTTGTGAGGACGGTGACACAATAATTACATCTACATGTTGGTCATCTGCTGCCTAAAGTGCTTCATAATTTAATTTATTCACCTTAGTTAATTATTAATTTAGCATAATAATATAATTTAAGTATAAGTTTTTTGTACTAATATGTGGATCTCAGTTACCTGAAATAAATTATATATATTGAAAACATACTGTTTTTATTGTTTCTTAGGTTTTCATCTGTGAGAAACTATTTATTTTCAGCATGGATTTCCAAAGATTGTGTAAGCTAAATATAAAAAGACCAAAATTCTGTTGTTTGGCATTTAGACCTTTCTAAAGCTATCTTTCACAATCTTGTGAAATCCCTGCTGATTAAATAATTTTGCTGCATCCAACATAATATGCCTTTAAACATACATATTGGATGACCAATGCATATAATATACTATACTACCAATATTATAAACGCGAAAGTTTGTATGTATGTACAGATGTTTGTTACTATTTCATGCTCAAACGGCTGGGACAATTTTGATGAAATTTGGTATGGAGGTAGATGAGGTGTTGGATTAACACAGGAGACTTTCATTATCATTATCCATCAAAATGCGGGATGAACCACGGAGCACAGCAGCTGTGTATACAGGGACATATACACCTACATATTTTATTGAACCTATGTTGTACATATATACTAGCTGCTAGCATATATATACAACATTGGTTCAAGAAAATATGTAGGTGTACATGAACCTGTATATACATACAATATATTATATAGGTACCTGTGGGTAGGTAGGTATATATTTACCTACATATATATACATACCTATAGGTATAAATATATTCTAAGTTTTTACCGTTAGGTGTGGATAGATGGCAGCACATAATCGTTCCTTCAAATTTGACAGAGTTACCAGTCTAAACCCAGTATTCATTGTAGTCTTTGGGTCCATGTCTGTATTGTCTGTCTTTATTTCATAAATTTCATAATTCTTACAAGCCTATAATAATTTCCACAATTTCTCTTGGCACCCATACAAAATCAATATAAGGAACAGTTGAAGTTGAATGTAAGTGTGTGAAAATTAAGCTTTACCATAACAGTGAATAAGTTTATCTGTGAATTTGTTGTATTAAACCAATTCTTTCCCCTAAAACGGTTTGTTGGGCTATTATGTATCTCAGTCGCTAACAAATGCTGATTGAAATCTAGAAAAATGGCGCTCTATGTCACTTGTGTCAGCTTCAGTCATCAACTTACTAACATTTTTGGTTACTGGAGCGCTCAAAAGTGACATAGAGCCGCCATTTGTTAGCAACTGAGATACATAATAGCCCTGCTGAAAAAACTTACCCAAGGGATCCGTCGCCCAAGCCCTTTACGGCCGTATAGCTTATAATTATAGATGTGCCGATTATGACTTTCGCCGACTAGCCGATTAGTCGGTTGTAATAAGACCGACTAGTCGGCTAAGCCGATTACGGTTGCGGGGATTTCCGTAACGCTTCGTTTACGGCTAATTCGCGCGCAATCGCATACGCCGCCTGCGAGCGTGTCGGAACATGTTTTGTTTACTTCGCATTGTTCCTTCATTTTTGCTTGTGTAATGGTCAAGAGCGGTGTTTTAGAGTAAAAAAATATTTTTTTGTGCATAATTAAAGATAATACTGTTATTATTCATTGAAGTGAACAAGTAGAATTAAAATTTAATCATGTCAAAAAGAAAATCTCGTGTAACGATGTTTTTTGAACAATTGGACAATGATTCCCGTAAAGTTAAGTGTAACCAATGCCAAGTGATAATTTCTCGTGGTGGGCAAGGAAAAACAGCTAACACTACAAGCATGAATAACCATATTAAATACAAACATCCATCCCTGATACCTCAGTTAGGTTCTGCTATCAAATGTTCAAGCACAGACGATTCCACCAAGTCTCAAATCTCAGCAGAAGAAATACCTAAAGCAGTGCCTACTTCGTCAACTTCAGTGTCATCAGAGGTCAGTTTAAGTCAGAAAAGCCAACAAAATATTGAAGACAGTTTAACTATACACTAGTCATGTGAAGACTCAAGATCAAGAGAAATCAATATTGCGATAGGTGAAATGATTGCACTTGACAACCAGCCGTTGTCAATTGTTGAAAATACAGGCTTTAGAAACCGGATGAGGAAAGTTAAACCTAAATATAACATACTGGGCAGAAAGTATTTCACAGAAAATATCATTCCTCAACTTTACGAAGAGACTAAATCTGAAATACGAAGAGGAGTGATGAGTGCAACTGCAATTTCTGTTACTACTGACATGTGGACAAACATTAATAATAAAGAAAGTTTTTTGAGTTTTACAGCTCACTGGTTCGACGATAGTTTCAAATATCACCACGCAGTATTGCAAATGAAACATTTCCCTGAAGCACACACCGCAAATAATATAAAAGATTGTTTAGAAGAAATTCCAACTTTATGGGATATAGATACGATCAAAATTCACGCCGTCGTACGAGACAACGGCAGAAATGTGACGAAAGCAATTGACGATTCAGTTTTTAAGGGAGTACCATGTTTCATACATACTCTTCAACTGGCTATTAATAAAGCTTTGAAACATGATATCATGGCACAAATACTAGTAAAATCGAGAAGAATAGTGACACACTTTAATCACTCTAATCAAGCTCAGTCAAAACTTCGAGATTTGCAGCAAGAACTAAATTTATCATATCACCAGCTTCTTCAAGATGTATGTACCAGGTGGAATTCAACATACTATATGATATCTCGCCTCTTCGAACAAAAACGAGCTGTTTCGTTGTACCTTGCTGAAACATCAGTAAATTTCGAATATTTGTCTAATGAAGAGTGGCAAATACTAGGAAAAAGCATTGAATTGCTGAAGCCGTTTGAAGAGATTACCAAGATAATAAGTTCAAGTTGTTCATCAGTATCTGAAGTAATACCTCATCTGAAAACCCTACAAAAATATTTACAAAATGTATTATGATGAAAACAAAGAAATCATGGAAATGAAAGCCTTACTGGAAAATGATTTGAATATTAGGTTCGACATGGACCATAACAAAATCTTCACCTTGGCTACATTGTTGGATCCAAGATACAAGCAACAGTTTTTCGAGACAGAGGATCTCATTACCATTAGGTCCCAATTTTTATTAGAATCTCTGAAGAATAGCATGAGTGATGACGACAGAGACAGTGGCAAAAATGATTTACAGAGCACCTGCACTGATCAAAATAATATAGCAACAGCAACACATAGAAATTTTTGGCAATGCTACCAAAATTTTGCATCAAGAAAAATACAAGAATTTCAAAATGACAGATCAAGCTCAGCTCATGAACTGCAGTCCTACTGTGCGTTACCGGTCACAAAGCGCAATGATGACCCATTTCAGTGGTGGAGCCGCAATAGTTCTAGGTACCCTGAAATGTCGCGCATGGCCAAAGTATACCTCTGCTGCCCCGCAAGTTCTGTTTACAGTGAGAGGCTGTTCTCAGAGGCTGGAAACATATATGAAACAAAAAGAAATCGATTGCTACCAGAAAGGGCAGAAGTTTTAGTCTTCTTACATCATAATTTACCCTTAATTAAAAAATATAAGTAAGTTATAAAAAATGTAAGGAGATTATTATATTTTTGGTTGTCACAATTGTGACTTTGATCTGATTAGATTATGTAGGTATGGTTATAAGAAATATGTTTTTTTCATTTTTTTTTGTTTTAATCGAACTGTTCTTGTTTAGAATTACTTATAAATGTTCATTGAAGATAAGAAGATTATATTATGTTGTTTTTTTATGTTAATTAGGAGAGGTGCTAATTTTGTTCAATAATTGTCATAATTATGTTTTCTTTACAAGCAAGTAATTTTAAAAACTGATTACCAAAGGCAGGATTGCTTTAATGTATAAGACTGATTATAAAATAAAAAAAAAATAATCAAGGTTTTTATTTCTTGTAGTTCCCCCGCATGCATATTATTCAGAAATACATACAACGTAAGAAGCCGGATAGTCGGCGCTCTTTGCCGATTAGTCGCCGACTAATCGCCGACTACAATAGTGGCCGGATAATCGGCTTTGCCGACTAGTCGCCGACTAGTCGGGACATCTCTACTTATAATATATAACTTCGACTTGACTGACTTCAGTAAAGTCATTCTGCAAAGTTATTCAATATGCTAATGATTTGGCTCCTTATGTTCAATCTCACAGCACACAGGAAACATAATGCTGGTTAAACTCTGCTTTATCATATCTTATGCTTGGTTGTTTGAACATGGCCTATCTTTCAAGCCTTTCCACTCCATGCATGTTTCCCTTTAATTCTCAAGATTAAACAATCCCTCTTTGAATGTCATAACCTTGGTCTCAACATTGTCCTTGCCTTGACTCTGGGTCACACTGCCATGCCCGGCAATGAAAATGGATTCTTGTGCTAAAATGGCTTCTCTTATTATCTTATCTCTTGAACACTACAACATAATATACACTCATGACCTTTGCCTACTCCCAAAGTCCCAACTCCTTCATCATTGTTTGAAGTATTGGGAGTCATCCCAAAAACACAACGACAAATATTATGCTGATATTCAACCAGATATCCCTAAGACTCCAGGGTTTTTTAAATTAACTCATATAATAAATCATGTAAATATATTATGACATTTTGGTATAAATGTAGATATGGATTTGGAGAAGATAATAAGCTACTCAAAGTACTAATCCTGCGTAGGCACCAGCTAGATTTAAAAACTTATTATTAAACACTACTACCATCACTTTATGTTTGTTTATATTTTTATGTTATAATCTAAAATGATTTGGTACTAAATTGTGTTGTGTTCCCCTCCTTTTTTGTACAATCATAGTGAGATTAAGAAGTCTCGTAGACTCTCCCTATGATTCACCGATTATATGCTTAGTGTCAACAATCTCCATGAAACTACCATGGAACTGACACGGGCAGAAATGCAATAAGCAGAAGTGCCAAATCCAAAGTCAAGTGAAGTTGTTGTATTATTTGTATACCTTGCTTTGTACTTTTATATATATCATGTGTGCCGCCAAATGTAAGTATGTTTTATGTTGTCCTATTTTCAGATTCAGTTTACCTGGATGCAAATTTCAATACAACGAGGATTATCATTAAAGTCTCCGATCATTCTCTGCAGTTTGTTGTCTGCTCTACGTATGCGATGCTGACAGATTTGTGTTAACCCACACAAGCCACTCACAAAAGAAGTTGAAGGTGGGAAACTTTGTACGGTAGGTAATGGTTTACTTTTTACTTCACATGTCAAACAACCTACACACAATAGAAATTTCATTGTTATATTGACAATCCACAGGTGAGAGGTTAAACATATCTCAATTTAAAATGAATAAAAAAATTCGTAACTATCAGTAGACTGTAAACTTGCAATCTTTATGCCATTTTGTGACAAGCAAAACTTTAACAAAATAAACGCATAAATAAAATTATGCATTTTAATTTTGAAATGATCCATTCTTTTAACATTACAGTCCAATGCACTAAGAAATTCTTTGTATGTAGGTACACCCTGGCAATAATTCTCTGTCACTGAAACTCTCCTGTGTAATAAACTGATGTTTATATATTTCACATCACAAATTATCCAAGTTATTAGGGTTTCGTACCCAAAGGGTAAAAATGGCACTCCATTACTAAGACTTCACTGTCCGTCCACTTCACCAAGCTGTATCTAATGAACCGTGATAGTGAGACAATTGCAATTTTACAGATGATGTATTTCTGCTAATTTCTAACAACAAACACTAATAAACCGGGCGAGTGCGAGTCGGACAAGCGTTCTAAGGTTTCTCGGCAAAAAAATAATTTCTGACGTATATCGGAGATTTATAGATAATGTTACGGAACCCTTCATGCGTCGAGTCCAATTGTCTGTTTTTTTTGTAAATTTTGAAGTTACCTATTTATTGTAGTTACCCAAACATGAAAATAATTTCTAGCTAAAAATGAGGAATTTGAGACTGAGTAATAAAACTGATTTTTTGTGATATATATCAACATACAAAAATGGATTAAATTTTTTATTATTATTAGAAAAAAAATATTAAATTATTTGAATATTTGAAATAATTCAAAGGTATTTATTTAAAGTTAAATTTTAAAGTTTTAAACTGTTATTTTCTTTCTAAACCCGTTTTAGTATTTATTTAAATTTAGAAAAGGTTATTTTCTTTTAAAAGGTGCAGTAATGATTTACAAAGTATTTTAACCTCAAAATGTAAACATCTATACAATATAATGAAAAAATATGCATGTGAGCGCTCCTGTAAAGTGATAATCTCACTAAGTTATCTAGAAAATTGATAAAAGTATAAGTTCGGGCGCCTGGAGCCACCTCACAAAAAGTTTATATATTTATATATATTAAAATAAACAAAAATTTACCTGGAATAGCAGCTGTAGAGTCTTCAAGCGGGGGAGAAGTTGAAATAAGCAGCAAAGCATTTGGTTTAGTTCAACTTTTATTTCCGGGAAGGAACACAGTGTTACAATTTAATTTAGAAAATTTTATACTAGTTTGATAATGTCTTAGCAATTATGCAAGGTCTGAAGGACTTTGCGGCTATACTGATGTGGTAGACAGCCTGAGGGGCTTTATAAGCTTTCCCATAGTAAGCTAAAGTGACTTATCTTAGTTTTATCGCACGCTATCGTTATTGCACCCTTATTTAAAGGAAATTAATTATTTTATATTTTTATAATTACACGTGCCTAGTAGCGCGGATTGTAAGACAAAGAATTGACAATACCTTACTCCGACACGAAACCTGTGATTATATCATGACGCGGAGAAGAGATTCCCCTTCCAGAGCACGATGAAATGCCAAGATGTCGGTCCTCAACTTCCCACGGTGGACTCATGGTGAAAATAAATTCGGCAGAAAAATCCGAAAGAATAACTCCCTAAAAAAACTCCATAAGAAAAAAAATTAAAAAAAACGCCAGTGGCTGAAACAATACAAAACCACCGTTTAAAAGAATGTCCGAATTTCGAGTATCACGTCATTTTGACTAAACAGAAAACGCACTCACCGTTTTTCTTTTTTAGTTTAGAACAAACAAATCCAAAAAAAACCAAAACAAAAATAGTAATCCATAGGATAATAGTTGCCAAACAGCAAACTAAAATAATAAAGTTATATATAAAAGAAGCATAAACCTAGACAAAAGCAAGTTAAACCTTAACTTCCATCAAACCCACCTTCAAGCCTATAAAACTTCCTTGAGTACGATTAGGCACCTTCGCCACCGACTCTTACAACACTGATGTTAACAAACTATCTCCTTACTCTACCACTCTATGAGGTACGGTTGGACGCATTCGTCACCGACTCATACTCTTCAGTCCTAAACTTCGGTTAAGCTTTCGCCGCCGATTAAATTTCTTAATTTTGAAACTTCTTCTTACTCAGAAGTGCGGTTGGACACCCTGGTCACCGACTCCATTCTCCTCTACTCTACCATTCTCCGAAGTACAGATGGACACCTACGTCTCCGACTCCTACTCATCTGGCCTAAAATTCGGTTAAGCTTTCGCCGCCGACTAAGATTTTATAATTTTGAAAAACTTCACACCGACGTTGTGCTCTACTGTAAAAGTATGCAGTACACAAACGGGTTAAAAGATGACAAATTGTTGAGAAATCAACAATAAGATTTTGCATGAAAAGCAAAATTGAAGAAAATCACTGTTTGAAGGAACAGCGAAATGATGCAATAGTGACCGGCTTAACACCACCGACATTCCGTGCACTACGCAAAAATAATGACAATAGTGACCGGCACACCACCACCGACTTTCCGAGCACTATGCATTAAATGTCTCTGTTAAGAACAGAAAATATGACAATAATGACCGGCACAACACCACCGACTTACCGTGCACTATGCATAAAAAAGGTATGACAATAGTGACCGGCACAACACCACCGACTTACCGTGCACTACGCATAAAAAGGTATGACAATAGTGACCGGCACAACACCACCGATTTACCGTGCACTACGCATAAAAAAGGTATGACAATAGTGACCGGCACAACACCACCGACTTACCGAGCACTACGCATAAAAAAGGTATGACAATAGTGACCGGCACAACACCACCGACTTACCGTGCACTACGCATAAAAAAGGTATGACAATAGTGACCGGCACAACACCACCGATTTACCGTGCACTACGCATAAAAAAGGTATGACAATAGTGACCGGCACAACACCACCGATTTACCGTGCACTACGCATAAAAAATATGAACACTGTGGTCGGCACAACTCCACCAACTTTCCGCACACAATGACATAAAAAAGAAATCAATCTAGGTATAAATATCCCTAGATTGCTGATGTTCATCCTGACAAAAGGCGTAGGATTAATCATCAATATTAGGAAGGAAATTCCTAATAAAAGTTCTACAAGATGGTGAGAACAAATAACCTAAAGCAAAGCTCCAAGTTAAAGAAGTAAAATTGTATATTTATTAAAAGGAAGGTGAATAAGTTCCCTTTTAAATAAAATAAATATACAAAAAGAAATGGAAAAAGATTTCCAAAAATAAATAAATAATTAAGATCTTTCGATGTTGTCAGGTATATTATTATAGCTAAATCCAAAAATGACCTAAGTTGAATTCTAAATATTTTATGAGTCAGAATTGATAATATAAAATAAGTACCTATCATACTTCACCATACATATTACGATAGCAGTTCATTCTTCATCTTTCAAACGTTTTTACGTTTGAAAGATGAAGAATGAACTGCTAACTCAATTAAATTATCAAAACCAAGAACAAAATTATAGGTTATAAAAAGTAATTTTAACATTTAATTAAATATTTAATATGATAACGGTCTGAAGTACCTTTGCTTAAATCCTTCAGAACGTAAACATTAAAAGAAACTTTTTCAATAACTACACACTTATTAAACTTAGGGTGCAAACTCAGTCAAAAAATTATGCAAGTGAATTAAATAAAACAAAACTCCTCCTCAAACTATATATCTCCAACATCAAAAGAAATGACCTCCCTAACAACATTATAATAATGGGCGTTCCAAATATAAAAGCTTTCAAAAGATAAGCCTGAACTTTAAATAAATATATATAAATAGTTCACCAAGTGAATTTAAAGCAAAAACAAAAATAGAAAACAAAAAATATTATTTTCACCAATCTCCAACAGAGTTAAATTATCAAAAGAATTATTAAAATGAAGAAAAGCATCAAAAATAAGCTTTCTAAGAAATATTAAGAAATTAGGAGTAAAATCTGCAAAAAGATTTACATTATTCAAAACTAATTGAACATTGGACAAATTATTGAACCAAGTCCGTTGATTGTCTTTGACAAAACAAGATATGCAAGTTTCCACAGTCCTATTATATCTTTCAAATGGTTATTCTGAGGTGTATACAAAGTGTTGTAGTATATTTTAGTTATATTATATCCATTCATAGATTCAACACAGTGTCTGGAAGTATATTGTGATCCGTTGTCACATACTATAATTCTAAGGCAAATTAACATAAGTTATATTTATTTTTCAAAAAGGTCTAATAGCTACTCTAGCAGTATAATATTAATCATAAGGAAATAACCAGCAATATTTATTGAACATGTCAACTATAGAGAGAATACATTTATGACTTGAATAAGTTATAAGCAAAATTCTAATAATATCAACTGAAAGCATAAGCATTGGCCTATCCATGTTTTAAGTTTAATCGCAGTGAAATAGAATGAAAATTATAATGTATCCATCTTTTACAAGTGTCACAAGGAATTGATATACTCTTGTACATCATAAAAACATACCTTCCCAAAAAAAATAAAAGAAAGTTTTCTTTAAATTAGGACACAGTAAAATAGATGCTACAACTAAAGCTTATTTAAAATTGTGAAATGCATTTTCATAGCTTCATTTCAAGTAAGTAATTATGTAGGATTTATGTTTTACCACCAGCGGCTAAATTAGTCAAAAAGGATGCAATATCAGCAAATATTACAAATGAATGTATGATAATACAAACACATTTCAGGGAAACCCCTCAATGGTTTTATGGTTTCTGGATGTGGAAAATCCCAAAACAATAGAAATATCTAAAGAAGGTATTACTAAAAAGTTAACATTTCTCGTCTAATTAATACAAGTCACAGACAATGAAATAGTTCCAACGACTTGTTGAGACGTACCATCAGCAGCATAAATAGAACCAGAAGTTGGTATCATTTTATATCCAAGTTTCTCAAATTTCAAGTGGCTATTTGAACCTAATACACAGTTATTCGAACCGCTATCTAGAAGTCCTAGAAATTCATGATAATTCACAGTAAATTTCAAGTAAGTACGGGAACCATCCCTAGTTACAAAAAGAATTGGTGCCATTCTATATTTCCTAAAGATATTCTTCAAATAATCCGACCAATCATCAAATTCTTTCCTACATGTAGCATCATCAAGTTTATATGAGTGTTTATCCACAGTCATCGAGGCTCGCTTAGTTTCCTCACAAACTAGGGCTCGATGGCTAAACCATTTTTTATACTCCAGAGAGTTATATTTATCCAAATTACACACATCACAAGTCTTGATGGTCACACCAGCTTTATGACACTTAAAACAAATCATTCCAGGAATAGAAGGGCAATTTTTATAAATATGTCCATAGGACTTACACTTAAAACAAATTAAATTATTATTGCTTTGAACCGCATTAAATTTTGCTGAAGGCTTATACAATTTTGTAGATTTATTATTAATCAAACTATTTCTATTCACAAAAACCTCTAATTCCTTACCGAGATGTAAGAACTGATCTAACAAATAAAAAAATTCTACCAAAATTAAAAAAAACTCTACCAAAATTAAAAATTGTACCAAAAATTCTACCAAACACAATTAAGATGTATAAATTGATAGCATATTATACCTAATAAATAATATCAATGATAGGTGCTTCTAATACTGGAGTAAAAAGTCTACCAAAATTAAAAATTGTACCAAAAATTGTACCAAACACAAAAGGTGTATAAATTGATAGCAAATTATGCCTAATAAATAATATCAATAATAGGTGCTTCTAATATTGAAGTAGAAAGTCTACCAAAAAGTAGTCAAATTTAAGTTTATCAAAACGTTTCAATGATGCTTGCCTAAACTGTCTCCAAGATCCAATGTTAATCCGTACAATACGAAACCATTTCAAAGCTATATCTGAAAGTAGATCCGAAAAAGAACCAACCAAAATATTTTTATCAAAATTCCTACAAAGAAAGTATTCCTCAACCTGAATTATAAATTCTCTAACACAAGTCTTACCGTCAAACACAGTCCTACTTGTTTTTAAATCAAATAATCTAGTAGTCGCTGTATCCATAGCGAACACAAACAATAAGAACCACAAAGCAAAAGCAAAACTAAGATTCACTAAGAGATCTCAACAAATTCCAAGAAAATATTTATGAAATTATTTGAATATTTGAAATAATTCAAAGGTATTTATTTAAAGTTAAATTTTAAAGTTTTAAACTGTTATTTTCTTTCTAAACCCGTTTTAGTATTTATTTAAATTTAGAAAAGGTTATTTTCTTTTAAAAGGTGCAGTAATGATTTACAAAGTATTTTAACCTCAAAATGTAAACATCTATACAATATAATGTTATTATAAACTCACCAAAATCCAAGTATACAATAGCATGAAAACATTCAACTATTTATAAGTCTAGACCACTGTACAATATCACATCAGCTTCTTAACACCAGTATATAATTAACAGCTGTTCCCCTGAATACAATAACACTTCACCAGTAAACCAGATGTCACATAAGATATAACAAACAGTACAAAAATGGCTTAATTAGTCTTGTCAAAGCACAAGAAAACATGTTGCAATTTATAACACACAAAATTATTGTCTTGTAATAAAACATATATTAAATTACAATGTACAAGACAGATTGCAACACAAACAAAAATGTCAAAGAAATGCAATAACGATAGTTATCTATGTATGAATTCCTTTCCTTTCAAGTCCCTGTTCCGTGCTCCAATTGTAATAAATGAAAAATTATTACTAGAGTGTAAGTTAGAATAACATAAAAAAAAATATGATTTTAAGCTTCATGTACCAGTACGCTAAAGCCAATTGTAATAATATAAAGTTTGTTAGGGTAAGGTTTATGTAAGCCAACCGAAACAAAGTAAAATACAACAAGGTAAAATAATGAAGTTTGAATAGTACCTTGTAGTAAAAAAAATAAACAATTACAAGTTATATTAAGTAAGTATATGTAATGTCTAAAAAATATGCATGTGAGCGCTCCTGTAAAGTGATAATCTCACTAAGTTATCTAGAAAATTGATAAAAGTATAAGTTCGGGCGCCTGGAGCCACCTCACAAAAAGTTTATATATTTATATATATTAAAATAAACAAAAATTTACCTGGAATAGCAGCTGTAGAGTTTCGGTACTTTTAATCTTCAAGCGGGGGAGAAGTTGAAATAAGCAGCAAAGCATTTGGTTTAGTTCAACTTTTATTTCCGGGAAGGAACACAGTGTTACAATTTAATTTAGAAAATTTTATACTAGTTTGATAATGTCTTAGCAATTATGCAAGGTCTGAAGGACTTTGCGGCTATACTGATGTGGTAGACAGCCTGAGGGGCTTTATAAGCTTTCCCATAGTAAGCTAAAGTGACTTATCTTAGTTTTATCGCACGCTATCGTTATTGCACCCTTATTTAAAGGAAATTAATTATTTTATATTTTTATAATTACACGTGCCTAGTAGCGCGGATTGTAAGACAAAGAATTGACAATACCTTACTCCGACACGAAACCTGTGATTATATCATGACGCGGAGAAGAGATTCCCCTTCCAGAGCACGATGAAATGCCAAGATGTCGGTCCTCAACTTCCCACGGTGGACTCATGGTGAAAATAAATTCGGCAGAAAAATCCGAAAGAATAACTCCTTAAAAAAACTCCATAAGAAAAAAAATAAAAAAAAACGCCAGTGGCTGAAACAATACAAAACCACCGTTTAAAAGAATGTCCGAATTTCGAGTATCACGTCATTTTGACTAAACAGAAAACGCACTCACCGTTTTTCTTTTTAGGTTATGGCAGACACGCCATAAAAAATCCATTATTTTGGTAAAATCACGTCGAATATGTAAAGCCCTTGACTTGTGGCTTCTAAATTTCGCCTCAACATCTTGAGAAGTCTGCTCGAAAAAAAAATTATTTTTTCTCTTTACTTGAAGAGAGTATATACATTAAATACTAGTGGGAGGAAGAGAAAACAACTACTATAATTAATTATTTATCTACTAAATAATTTTATTGTGCTGCCAAACTACTGGTTCAAATAAAACAAAGCAAGTGATTGATGTTAACCTTTATTGATTACTGTTAGTACAATAATAAACTCACGTGAATATAATAATACTGCTACGATCATGTCTCGATATCTATAACAAACATCTATTGTTGTTTACGACCCGTGGTACTTTCGAGAATGTTTTAATAGCTACTTTGCAAACAAACAGTGACCTTGCGGACAGTTAAATAGTAATAAAACCTTAATAAAGACAGATTGATCCTTGACAATAAATTCTAGTAGAAAAATATGTTTACATCAAAATGAATGATATAGACCGCAATTATTTCTTGGCTAATGTCGGAAAATTCTAAACCTCGACTGAGCATAAATACTGAAGAATCCGCTAACCGTAGTTGGAGGACCAACTGTAAGAGTGAATTTGCGATCCAAGCTATTATATAGCCCTTACAGAATTCCTCGGAAGAATCTCCTGAGTTCAGTGCGTGAGACAGGTGTTCGGTTGGGTTGGAGATCGTTCTCCGCAGTAGCGTTGAGACGCCCCCCACACTTCCATCACCCCTCCCCTCGCAACTCGGAGGTTTTCCGCGAATCCGTTGTTCGACAGTGTAAAATTGCATAGTGTTCGTAGGTCCGCTCTGGCGTGATCTCCCACCTGCCTCACCCCCGCTCACCATCGGACTTCGCTCCCAAAACTGTAGTGCTGCAGCATTCAGTACGTCCGACGCTTCAGCTTAAAGGAGAGATACTGGCTAGGGGTTTGTTGCAAACCCCAGTTCCAGTATCGACTAGACTGCAAAAGTTGATAAAAATTCACCTTACTGAGTTATCCGATAGTTGCAAGAGCACTTCGGATACACTCAAAGGGAATATTATACGTAACTATTTTTACTATTTAACGAATATTCAGCAGAACTCTGCCTACATATGACCGAGGAAGACCGTCCACCGCCTCGTAAAAGGCTTGAACCATATGCCCATCTCATAAAAGACAGCTTTATAGTCCCAGAAGGCTATGTCATCTGGAAAGACCAAGACCACACCAATGATTAGCTCTACCTGATACGGGAAAGGTACTTAAGGAGCTTCCTGTATCCAGCTGTAGAAGCTAAACCTCACGAGGTCGGAACAGGACTCGCCCCGCCAGCGGCTAGGTCCTCTGGAAGAGGCGAACCGAACCCGACCCGCCGCCATCAACATCTGTTATCAGTCCCGACAAGAAGAAGAAGGGTAAACATAGTAGTAAAAGCCGATCGAAGGCGGCAGACCTAGGGCTCGGTGCGGCCGCGCCTGAGTGCACGGTCGTAGCCAAAACCGAACTGAGGCATACGGGCAGTGGCGCCTCTAAGTCCAAGAGGTGCGACTCCTCAGACGAGGATCAGGGGGGTGATGACAAGACAACCGTCACCCCACCTGAACAATCTATTCATATGACAGTGACTGATCTACGGTTTCGGTCACGTACATCAGAAAGTCCGCCTATATAAGGCAAGCATCACCAACTCCATCAATAGAGTCAGAGCGCTCATATGCAGAGGCGCTGGCCTCTCCAGCAACTTCAAGGCCATGCTCCCCCATGGTGAGACAGGCCCTGCCCGATGCAACAACACCAGCACCTGCTTCATCACTTAAGGGGTACCCACCGATAGTGGTAAACGTTAACGAACTGGGTCATCATATTTGACCAGCTGAAACGTCAGCTAGGACATCCGTTGAACGTGAAGCCCGTAGACGAGTTCAGGGCCGTGCAGAGAGCCCTGACTGAAGCAGCAACAACCGAAAAGCGGGTCGCGTGGCACTGCTACGCGAAGGCCGCCGACCTCCCCACCAAGATTGCCATAAAGGGCCTTCCTTATGGCATCGAGATAATATATATATATATATATATATATATGTATATAGATATCTGGGTATATATAAAGGAACCCCTATTTTTCCTGGTCATGCTATAACTTGATTACGGATGGAACAATATCTCTATTTCTCTTTCGTTGTGTTATTTATTGTCAGGGGAAGGGTTCTCATGAAAGAAAAATCAAGAAAAGATGGGATGTTTTGACGAGGCCGAAGGCCGAGCCTACTATGCGAACAAAGTCGCGGGCAGTTACTAGTTTTTAATAAAATTTAAGTTCTTTAAGTCAAGCCTGACCATAGCAAAATCACGCTCTATAAAGTATGAAACAAGAGAATATTCGTATCTAAAATGTTATGTACTAAACTAACCTTCATTAGGTATCGTATATTAACGAAACAACTTTAACATAAAGTGCTTTAATGTGTTTAATACAAATTCATAGTGATTTTCAGGTGATATCCGTCGTATGCCACTTTGCCATAAATCTTATGATCTCCTACTACGTAAGAATAGTTTAGTAGGAAACTATTCTACGGTAGATTCTTACGATGGACCCCATTACTAAGACTCCGCTGTCCGTCCGTCTGTCTGTCTGACCGTCTCGTTACCAGGATGTATCTCATGAACCGTGGTAGTTAGAAAGTTTAAATTTTCACAGATGGTGTATTTCTATTGCAGCTATAAAAACAAATAAACCAGCCATGTGCGAGTCGGATTAGCGCACGTAGGTTTCCACATGGCAAAAAAAAATTATGTCTGTTGTATGGGAGATTTATAGATAATGGTACGGAACCCTTCGTGCGCGAGTCCGATTCGCACTTGGCCTGTTATTGAATTTCTACAGATATCTTACGTTATATGTAATGCACACACCATGCATAAAACAATTTTTTTTTTGTTTCAGGTACTCGTACGTATGATGGCTGATTGTGAGTCTGCGCCGAAAAATAAAATGGAAAAACATAACATGAACTACATTGGTACAAAACCATTTACATGCAATATGTGTCATTTTAAATGTTCTACTGCCAGACGCTTGAAAACACATAATATTAAAACACATACCTTATAAGTGTAATATGAGTGATTATGAATGTGCACAAGCAGGTAACTTACGACGTCATATTAAAAGACATACTGGAGAGAAACCTTATAAATGTAATATGTGTGATTATGAATGTGCACATGCAGGTGACTTACGACGTCATATTAAAACACATACTGGAGAGAAACCTTATAAATGTAATATGTGTGATTATAAATGTGCACAAGCAGGTAACTTACGAGGACATATTAAAACACATACTGGAGAGAAACCTTTTAAATGTTATATGTGTGATTATGAATGTGCTCAAGCAGGTAACTTACGAAGTCATATTAAAAGACATACTGGAGAGAAACCTTATAAATGTAATATGTGTGATTATGAATGTGCACAGGCAGGTGACTTACGACGTCATATTAAAACACATACTGGAGAGAAACCTTTTAAATGTAATATGTGCGATTATAAATGTGCACAGGCCGATAGCTTAAGAAGTCATATTAAAACACATACTGGAGAGAAACCTTTTAAATGTAATATGTGCGATTATGAATGTGCACACGCAGGTAGCTTAAGAAGTCATATTAAAACACATACTGGAGAGAAACCTTATAAATGTAATACATGTGATTATGAATGTGCACAGGCAGGTGACTTACGACGTCATATTAAAAGACATACTGGAGAGAAACCTTATAAATGTAATATGTGTGATTATGAATGTGCACAGGCAGGTGACTTACGACGTCATATTAAAACACATACTGGAGAGAAACCTTTTAAATGTAATATGTGTGATTATGAAAGTGCACAAGCAGGTAGCTTACGAAGACATATTAAAACACATACTGGAGAAAAACCTTATAAATGTAATATGTGTGATTATAAATGTGCACAAGCAGGTAACTTACGAGGACATATTAAAACACATACTGGAGAGAAACCTTTTAAATGTAATATGTGCGATTATAAATGTACACAGGCAGGTAGCTTAAGAAGTCATATTAAAACACATACTGGAGAGAAACCTTTTAAATGTAATATGTGTGATTATGAATGTGCTCAAGCAGGTAACTTACGAAGTCATATTAAAACACATACTGGAGAGAAACCTTATAAATGTAATATGTGTGATTATGAATGTGCACAGGCAGGTAGCTTAAGAAGTCATATTAAAACACATACAGGAGAGAAAACTTTTAAATGTAATATGTGTGATTTTAAATGTGCACAAGCAGGTAGCTTACGAAGACATATTAAAACACATACTGGAGAAAAACCTTTTAAATGTAATATGTGTGATTATGAATGTGCAGAAGCAGGTAACTTACGACGTCATATTAAAAGACATACTGGAGAGAAACCTTATAAATGTAATATGTGTGATTATGAATGTGCACATGCAGGTGACTTACGACGTCATATTAAAACACATACTGGAGAGAAACCTTATAAATGTAATATGTGCGATTATAAATGTGCACAGGCCGATAGCTTAAGAAGTCATATTAAAACACATACTGGAGAGAAACCTTTTAAATGTAATATGTGCGATTATGAATGTGCACACGCAGGTAGCTTAAGAAGTCATATTAAAACACATACTGGAGAGAAACCTTATAAATGTAATACATGTGATTATGAATGTGCACAGGTAGGTGACTTACGACGTCATATTAAAACACATACTGGAGAGAAACCTTATAAAAGTAATATGTGTGATTATAAATGTGCACAGGCAGGTAGCTTACGAAGACATATTAGAAAGCACACTGGCGAGTAACCCTATAAATAATGTAATTTTTAGATCCTTACCATTCACATACAATTTTCTTATGAGAGCCACAGGGATCTGACCTAATTGGCAAATCAACGCCGAATCTGTATGCTCTAAACTACGCAGCTATTCCTACGCCCTAATTAGATAGAATAGAATAGACTTTATTAAATTATGCTAACCTAGGCGGTAACTCGACCAGCAGTGCTCACTTCGTATCATGTGTGTGTGACGTCTGCTTAACGCTACGGTATCATTTTCGGGGTTACTATTTTGAAAGGACAATGATTTGTAAATGATTTGTAATTTTTTGACAATGATTTGTAAATTTTAAATCATTGTTATATATAATTTTTTAAATAGGTCCAGTGTTTTTTTAAGCTATTCCGTTTTATCCAAACAAACATGTTTCCTCTCTATAATATTAGTGTAGATAATATACAAATAAGTGCTGATTCCTTAGGCTTTCGAGATTCTTATGCATTGAAATTAAATCAATCGAATCAATTCCAATGTTTTATTTGCAAGAATGCATACATCATAAGGGTAATATTGTATAGTATACAATGTATTCTTGCAATTAATAATGTAATATTACATATTATGTCATATTCAATTATTATTACGATGTGGCTTGAGTATTCAGCCTGCAAGCAGGCCTGCAGATATTAACATAAGTATCATAATTAAATTCAATTAACTACAAAGTCATTTTATGATTTCAAATGTTAGTGATAAGTATTATCATTAATTAATTACAATTTTAAAAATCTATAAACTGTAAAACAATTAACAAGCAGCCAGTCAGTTCATTTCTATTTAAATAAATTTCCCTCTAATAATGTTATGTTCTTTGGTACGGCGTTATAATTTATGACCAGCATGTTATATTTTTCTTATAAATACCTTTTCTACAAGACGGTTGATATTATAGCAAGTTTGCGAACCTTTGTCGTTTTTGTCTCGTAATTATTACGTTGCGTTTGGGAATGTGTTCGGGTGTGTGTCTTTGCGAATAGATAAATATCTTTTTGTACCATCTTCTCGACAATGTCCTATTACCTATCACGCAATCTCGACGTAAAGCAAAGCAAGGCGTTGCATCCTAAGGCAGGTAATTTTATATGAAACTCTTAAGGGATTAAAGTGATTTAGAAAATTGAACTGGTCCCCACAGACATCACTTAGAATAAAAGCGCGATTGTAATGAATTTGAAACAAAAGACGGTGTTTGGTGTTATTATAACAACTTCCATAAAATGTTCCTTACTAAAATATTTAGTACAGGATCCATGGTCCATTTTTGCACTTCATCACTATCAAGCTAATTTTCCGTGTGTAACGGACATGACGTCAGCCTACGGTCAGACAGCCAGCCAGCCAATGCTATGCCGCCATATTGACAAGCCCCTTTCCCGCCATGCCAAGCCATGCTATTTGACAGTCAATGCAGTGGGGATGTGACAATATAAAAGCCCTAACAGACGCTCGTACTTGGTCCGGCGGACTATGTACTATGTCCAAATACTGTCTCGCTACGGACCGAATCGAACAGTTGCTTAACGTACGCCTTCAAGTGCACACGGTTGTCATCATGTCGTTGGTCAGAGTACAAACTGTCCAAGTGCGGGTCGGGCTCGCGCACGAAGGTTTGAAGGTTTCCGTACCATTATCTATAAATCTCCCATACAAATAACGGGTTTTCAATCGACTTCCAATTTAAGTTTGTTTCCTCAGAACTTACGACTGGGTGAACTGATCTTGAAAATTAATTTTTAGTTTGAAAGCTGGTATTCGTACCTACTTCTCGCGTGGTCCCATTTAAATTTCATCAAATTTGGTCCAACAGTCTTGAATTACACTCCAATAACTGAAAAGTGTTTCGCCTAATTTGATGATATCTTATCACCCTTGACGTGATTGACAATCGATCCCGTAATTAGCAAGGCCCGCTAAAAAGAGTGAAAACAAATTTAATGTTTACATAAAATGGAAACTTGGTAAAAAATGTATGTCTCCGGAGCAGAACCACTTATATAACTATAAATAATATAAATAAACATAACTTTATTTATTTAATACATACTGCAATTAAATGTAGATTATAAGTATAGATTATTTGAAGCTAATTATAAATAATCGTATATTAGTACATTATGGTACTATAATATATATAGTGTGTAACATTGGTGATTACCGCCGAGGCGCCATTGAGGACGGTAATCATCAATACACACGTGTATCATACGACGTTTTTCAACACACTGTAATTTTTAACATTGAGTATAAACACCACAAAGAGCTAGGTTTGTACTTAGAAGATAATTCTTTAAAGTAGGTACGCCATGAACACATTTTCGTTTCATTTATTTACGTTAAGGGCTTCACATCTTATATCGGGCGGTGTACAACATAAATCATTTTCTTCGTAACTAGTACTTGTAGACATTTTAATGAATAAATAACTTTAATTTCATCAGTGAAAACGAGTTGTGAAAAATGTTTCGCAGAGAAAACATAAGTTATATTTGTTAAATTAAAAAAGTTTTATTTATTAATCACGTACGAGTTAAAATTATCTATTTAAATAAGAAGTTGCATGAAATGAGCGAGCAATAAGAACATTAATTTATTTGTCCTATTGAACACGATCTTTTTTTGAATAAAAACTTTTTCAAGAACAAAGCCAGTTGTGGTGACCATAGAGCCACTTTACGAGCAAGTGTGTTGAAAAAGTACGTACTGTTTTGGTAACAATCAAGAAAATATGGTTTTGCCACAGAGCATACTCTCTGGCAAGAACACCCTGAATTAACAGTTATTTCACGCAGATAATACACAGGTAATAATTTAAATAAATGTATAGTAGTATGTATATCAAAGTAACATCTACAGTTTAAACTTGTTAATAGTTAATAAATTAACATTGTTTTAGTCACGTTTCAGGATTCTATACTAATACGCCTGAAATACATTACTTAGCTAATATTGATTAGCAATCTGCACTTGTATCTGACTAGGCTATCTGATATTATTAAGAATTAAATAATTATGTTTTAGTGGGAATGAGTTTATTTCTACGTAATTAACTGTTTGTACTATGGTTTTCTTCTAATAAGTATTGCATAGTTTTTAAAACTATGAAACAACTAACCCTTATCTGTATTGTTATAATATGACTTCATATTATAACATGGATTTGTTGATGGAGGATTAGTTTAAGCAGTCAAATAATACCTATACATTACGTAATTTTAGAAAAATATTGATTATTTTTTTTATGAAATTGGATAACATTTAATTGTAGTACCTATGTATTAAATATCAATGTTTAATATAGTATGTATTAAATGAAAATCTTTGTATAATTGAAGAACTTCAATTATTATATTGCGTTCGGTAACGATTTCCTCCATGATGTATATGAGCGTGTGAGATTTGTCAAGATAGAGGGCGTTGATCACTACTACATTAAAAGGTTTCATAGACTAGTAAGCCACACATGGCAACAAGCAGATGTGTTATATTATATCCTATGAAAGAGATTGATGATTATAATATGAATTTAACTACCTGTCTAGCTACGTATTCTACTAAGGAATGAAGGAAAACACAGAAGTTACATTAATAGCATTATAATAGAACCATATATTTTACCCAAGAAACACAGTATTCATTTTAATATTATATAACAGGATACAGATGTCCTAGTACTAGTAAAGTATTTTATAGGCACACTATTTTAGGAAACAAAGCAAATAGACAATCAATATACATAATAAATATACATCTAAGAGATACCATACACAGACACAAAACATAGACATACAGCAGTATTTATAACAAGAACTATAACACTTAACTTTCGGCAAGCAGGAGTTCTTAATGCAACAGTCACTTGTGAAGAAAAGAATGACCGGCAATTTTTTTTTTTTTTTTAGAACGGACTAATGCTGTTTGCCTCTACCGGCATTTACAGCGTCACCGGACGGTTGGCGAGCGCAGATGGCACTCAGCCAGATGCGGGCGCAGAGGGCGTACCGCCTAAGGCGAGCGTTGAAGACGCTTCGCCGCAAGGAGAGGAGTAGGCGACTTGCTCAAGGGCACCACTAGGGTACGGACCTCGGCTTGGGCCGTCGCCAGGAGAGAGGGGAGTAGGAGAGAATCGCCCCGGTACATAAGTGTACCGTTGAAAGTGGGCCCTATGAATTTTAACTCTACGACTATTTGGAGAGAATCTAACCAAGACATAACTTTTGCCTCGAGCTCGCCGGCGAGCTCGGTGTTTGACTGTGTTTACCACTAAATCATAACCTTGTGTACCTCGCCTCCCCCCATTTCCGCGACATGGGTCCACACCGCGACCAGGATCGTCGCGTTGTGCACTCATGACTGTACTTTGGGTGGGGCTACAATAAGAATGTGTAATACCTCGCCCACAGCCATGGTGGCTGGGACTACATAGAAAACCAGTGTTACCTCGTCCGCAGCCATTAGCTGGGCCGGAGGATACATCGCGACCGGGGCCGCGGTGTATACTCCCACCCGCACCGTGGCTGGGACTACAATCGTGTGTGTGTGAATTACCTCGACTGCGACTGGGGCTGCGAAGAAGATCTCGGCCGGAGCCTACAATGCGATCGGGATCACAGCCCTGGTCGGGTCTACAACCATTACCGGGGTTCCCTTGGGACGACGCTAAAGCTGCCGAAGTAACGGCTGCGATGGGGTCGTCCGGGTCACCCAAAATATGCCTTGGACGGCGACGGGGGGGAAGGAAGTGGGGATCGGTTATGTCAGTGGAGTAGTTCGCCGCTTCCACCACGAGGGGATTCGAGTGGTGGGGAGCTTTGTCGAAGTGGCGGCGGGAGCAGTCTTTCATATACTGCGTAATAGAGGGGAGGGTGAAATCGCAGTGCAGTTCGGCGTTCCGCAAGTACCACGGAGCGCCCACTGCCCTGCGCATAAAGCGATTCTGAATCACTTGAAGTTTGTGGAGGTCGTGTTTCTGAGCATGGGCGAACGCTACAGATGCGTAAGTCATGATTGGGCGGATGCAAAGTTTGTAAAGAGTCGTCTTATTTCTAAGAGACATTTTACTGTTTTTGCCTATGAGGGGATTAAGACGACCCATAATGAAGGCCGCCCTATTGCGGACAATCTGGATGTGATTCGCGAAAGTGAGTTGGCGATCAAGGGTGACGCCCAGGTATTTGGCAGATTTTGCCCAAGGGATGGGTTCGCCGAATAGGACTATGGGTGACGGCATGAGATTCCGCCGGGTCTCAGTGAAGTACACTGCTGCACTTTTGCTAGGATTTACTGCAATCCGCCATTTACGAAACCATGCACCGATTACGGTGATGGCTCGTTGGATGGCGCATCTCTGCCTGACCTTGAACCAGCCAGTAGAGTAAATTGCAGTATCATCCGCAAACTGAGCGATCTGAACATTAGGTTCAGATCGTGGGATGTCGCTGGTGTACAGCGAGAAGAGAATGGGTGAGAGTACAGAGCCCTGAGGGACACCTGCGTGAATGGGATGCGGGGAGGAGAGCGTTCCCTCGGTGCGATAGCTAAACGTTCGATCCCTGAGAAAGTCTTGTAAGATGAGTACAAGACGGTCTGGCACACCCAGCTGGTACAGCTTGAATATCAAGCCGTTGTGCCAGACTTTGTCGAACGCTTTCGCTACGTCGAGAAAGACAGCTATGGTCCCTTGGGGCTTTGGTTTCTTATTGAAACCGCCTAGGATGTGCTCCGTTACGCGGTGCACTTGTTGGACGCAAGAGTGTTTGGCTCTAAAACCAAATTGCTCATCAGGAAGGAGGTTATTGCACCTAACGTGGGACCAGAGTCGGTTCACAATGAGCCGCTCGTAAATCTTCCCCAGAGAGCTGAGGAGACTTATGGGACGGTAGCTGGAGGGCTCGGCTGCCGGTTTGCCTGGTTTGTGAATACCAATGACAATGGCATGCTTCCAAGTGTCTGGGAAGGAGCAGTTGCTCATAGCCGCATTGAAGATGCTAACTAAGAGATGGACTAGTGGGACTGAGAAGTGTTTAATCGCCTTGTTACTGATACCATCAGCACCAGGTGATTTACGGGTCTTGAGGCTCTTGATCAGAGACACTACCTCGGATGATTTTACCGGTGGGAGGAGTGGGAGGTCAGAGATGGACATAGAGCTTTTACGTTCGACTTCAGATTCCACCGAATCGAGGTGTTTCTGGTCGACGTGATCTACATTTAGAGTACACTGAGCCTCAAGGCTATCAGCTAAACACTCGGCTTTGTCTTCGTCAAGGAACGCTATGGAGAGGGGAGGTGGCCTAATGAGTGGAGGCATTGTCTGTTGTCCGTCAGATTTCAGAGTTCGAGCCAACTGCCAGTATGCCTGGTGAGTTGGCTCAATCTCTGACCGTTTGTCGTCCCACCTTTGATCACGCAGCTCACTCATGCGTTTCCTTACAGCACGCTGTAAAAAGCGCATGGTGGCTTTGTTCTCTGGGGTTGGCATCGAGTCATAGGCCCTAGTGGCGGCGTTCTTAGCTGTCAGTAACCTCCTCGCACCCTCGGGCAGTTCGAAGCGGCGACCATCCGCCACTTGGACCTGCTTTGAGGATTCACCTACTGCGGTGCGGAGGTGGTCACTGAGAGCCTCGATCGCAACTGACACGTCTTCTACTGTCTGTATGTCATCGGGGATTCTATCGAGAGCGGGTGAACTGATAGCTTGGAGGGATTCCCCCAGTTGCTTCCAGTTCACTACCGTTCTAGTGATAGGGGTTATGTCCGTCGGGTCGGGGCCTAATTTCAACAATACAGGGCGGTGGTCTGAAGTCAGTTCGTGTAACACTTCTATAGAGCGCAACCGGAGGGTGACGTTCTTGAGAAGTGCTATGTCAAGTATGTCTGGTCGTTGGTTGTCAACATAGGGATATCTTGTGGGCTCCAGAGGGGAGAGAATATCAAAGTTTAAGTGGCTGACCAAGCCTTCAAGGATTTTACCATTACTATTGTTACTAGTACAGTTCCATATGACATGTTTACTGTTGAAGTCACCGATCAGAAGGACGGAGCTTCCTAGAGAGAAGAGGGCTTCCAAGTCTGTCTGTAATAGTTCTTTACCAGAGGGGAGGTAACATGAGGCTATGATGACAGGTTGATGACCTGACATCGCTAGAAAGCAAACAGAGGCTTCTAGTATTCTAAGTGGTGGAGTAACAATTGGGATACAGTGCAGAGCTCTTTTGTAATAGATGAGAGTGCCACCTTTTGGGGTGGCCACTCTATCATTACGAACCAAACGGTAATTTGCAAACCTAGGGTTCGCTGTACCTGGTTTCAGAAAGGTCTCCTGCACGCATAGGATATCGACCTGATGGGTCTTACAAAATTCGTGAACTTCGTCCTTTTGACTAGAGAGGCCGTCAGCGTTGAAAGTCGCTACGGTGACTGAGTGGGGCTTAATTCGTTTCGGTGTACTATCCATATTGGATGATACCTAAGAAACGCTGGGGAGGGCGTAGCGCCTCACTGCGCTGATTAAACGCGCGTGTGTGAGCGTGGCTCGCAAGCGGTCTTGGTCGTTTGTGGCAGTACGAAGTTTGTGCACGAATGCACGTACTTCGTCCACGTCTATGACCATCGCGTAGTCCATGACAAGGGCTATGTCGGCCGCCAGGTCAGATTGACCTGGGGCGTCCATGAGCCCAGCCATTGGAGGCCTAGAGAGCGGCGGTTTGGGCTTAGGAGCCGGCGCGCTGGCAGAGGCCTGCGGGCGGGCGGGGGTGAGGGGGGCGCTTGCTTGTACCATGCTCAAGGGCTTGGACCAAGCGTTGCGCGCGGGCGCGGGCGCGGGAACAACAGGTGTTGCCTGCGGTGCGGGTGTAAGGTTAGGCTTAGGGCCGTTGCCTTGTGAGCGGGTAGTGACCGGGCGAGGAGGGGGAATAGGCCTCCTAGCCGGCCCACTGGGCGCGCGGGGTGCCTTAGGGCAACCGCGGTAGTTGGCGGTATGTCCCTGTGTGCCGCAGAGGACACAACTAGGCGGGTCTGATGAGTCCCTAGTGCGAGAACACTGGGCTGTCCCGTGATCCCCTAGGCACTTGACGCACCTCGGGCGGTCGAAACAGAAACGGGCGGCATGACCGTATAGATGGCAGTTATGACACTGGCCAGGTGCTCGGTTCCGGAATGGGGGTTGAACGGTGATCCCCGAGAGGTTCACTACCGTTTTGACATTAAAAATCGCTTTGCCCTCTGGCGTGCGATTGAGGATGACCAATAGTAGGTCGTAGGGTTTGCGATCTTTGCCACTGTACATCCGGTGGCATTCGCGGACGGGGTAGCCTTGCGCCTTCAATTCGGCAAGGACACTGTCGGTCTGCACCTCTTTTGGTACGCCTCGTATGACAACGCGTAGGACCTTCTCTTCCTCGAGAGCATAAGTATGAAAGCTTATACTCTCGTTTTTTAAAATTCTGGTGAGCGCCCTATGGTCGCTTGGGGTCGGCACCTGGACTTTGATACCCAGTTGGGTTGAGCGGGCGCTAGTATATTGGATCTTACGATCCGTCAATAGTCGTGAGACCATGTCCCACTTCGCTTTGTCCTGAAGGAACAGAGGCGGCGGCGGTTTCTCGCGTCTAACTGACGCTCCTTGAGAGGAGACGTCGCGTTGAGACGCGGCGATGCTTGCGGGAGCATCGGAGTGAGCGAGAGGGTCGCGGGAGGTGGGAGCGAGAGAGCCTGATGGCTTCGCTCCCGGGGCGGTGCAGGCCGCTTTGGGTGGCGGGGAGGGAGCCTCTGAGGTGGCTTTGGGGACGCGCTTTCTCTTTCCGACGGTAGTGAACCCGTCGTTGGAGATGTTGCCAACAGAGTTAGCGCGGGAGCGGGAGAACTCTACATCCATCTCATTCTCCGAGTTGGATGCCGAGTCGTAGGCGCGTTCGTACTCAGTCCGAAGGACTGGAGAACGATCGCGGGGTGGTAGAGGTGCGTGGGGAGCGCGGGGCGCATAGGGCGCAGGGTCAGGGGAGAGAGGGCTATCTAACGGCTTGAACGCCGAAGAACCGAAGGGCGCCCTCGGAGGGAGGGAGCCGGAGGAGGGAATTTGAGAGTCCGTGAAGCGGGGTCTCTCCTTAAAGTCCCTATTGGACTGGAGATACTCGGAGAGCATGTCCGGGTAGCAATTTGAGACCCACGAGGCGAACGCCTGAGGCGAAACGCCTTGCGGGAGGCTCATAGCGGGGGAGGGAGAGAGTAGAGACATCTCGAGGGGAATACTCGAGATGCGAGTGAGGGGTGAATGCCACTCCCGCCGGGTACAGGCGGGAGAGTGCGTGCCTAGGTGTCCCTACTGTGTGCCCTCTGCCAGTCTTATTGTGCAGAGGGATGTGTGCCTAAACGCGAGGCCCTAGCTGCTCCGGGGGCGAGGAGAGAAGACCGAGTAAAACCCGGCTTCCAACCAAACACTTGCCCAGAGAATAGGAGAGTAGGATAGGGTAGGGTGGGAAGGAGATACCTGCCGTCGGCGAGGGGAGACCCCAAGGCCGGTGAAGGCAGGCCCGTCCGGTTTTAGCCGTTCCCTCCCACGCTCAGGAGGGAAAGGCTTGACGCACCGGGTCCGCGCCCAACTGGGTGGCGTTAACACCGCAAGGATCGTCCAGAAGACCACGTGAAGCGTGGATTTGTTTGACTCGACTTTGAAAATTAAAAAATTAAAAAATCGAAACAAGAGGTCGCTCTGAGAAGAGCGGTTTTGATTTGACAATGAACAATGTAGGTGATTGATGTGTCGAAGCGCTCTTACAAGAGCGCGCTTCTTTCGCGACGCGAGCCGAGCCGAGCCGAACGCCTCCGTGCGCCGAACGGTACACGAAGCGGTGGCTTGACGTCGAATCTGCACACAGAAAATCCACTATTAGCGAAGTCCAACACTGAATCCTCTTCAATCGAAACGATACAGGTAACCGGCACTAAAAGCGCAAGCACTTTTAGGCCGATCGGAATATTCTCGGAAAGCACTTGAGCGCACGTCCGTCCCACTCGAGCGCGCTGACCGGAATGATGCTCGGCAATATGAGATATTGGCTTATATAGTAACGTCTGCCGCCAAGAGACTGTACCACCACTATTACACCTCCCACCAAACCTCATAACCAGTCAGAAACAAGATACTACCCGCCATACCAAAATAGCCTATCAGAAATCAAGAGGATGCTACGTCACTCGCTACAAATTAAACGAGGTAGTATTTCGGTGTGGCATTTGCTAAAAATTATACCAATTACAGTTCCGTTAACATTTAGATATATTATTATTATAAAGTAGTAATTGAGCTAATTTACACAGTTTACGAATTTTTATCAACATCTGACATATAGAATTCTAACAAACGCACGCGTGGCCGTCCTTCTTGGCGTTCCAAACACGACTAGTTGTAGTTTCTCCGGCCCAACCATCCACACGTCCAGATTTGGTACGGAGCAGACCATGTCCGCTGCGGACCGAGGCGTACTCAATTAATAATAATAATGTACGCTGGACTACTCTACTGATGATCAGATTTGGTACGGAAGCGGACCAAGAACGTGGTCCGTTCGTACCAAATCCGAACGTGTGTTAGGGTTTAAGGTTTCTGAAATTGCAATGAGTTCCATGGTCACAATCGATACATTACAGTCAGTTCTGAACAAAACTGATGTTCTGGTGGCCAATTCTACATATGCTACACCTTGTCCATTTGCATTCTTAGATCCGTCCGTATAGTATTTTTGGCAATTTTCATATTTTATGATAGTTTTTAGGTTACACAATCTAAATTACTTAAAATTATATATTCATTTTCAATGTATGTTGTCCATACACTCATTGCGTACATTCTATAGGATCTGAACAATGTAATTTGTAACTTTTACATTCATCCGAACTGTAATAAGTAATGGTTTTTTTTATTCATCCAATATGTTATTTATCTTAGCTTAGATCATCATAAATTAATAGATATATTAGACCAAGATAGACTCTATACAGTGTTTATAGGCCAAGTTATGTCTTCTTATGTGAAGTGGAGGTATCATTAGTTCGCTCTTCGTCACATGTATGGGCGTAGATCTAATGAAACCTATAATTCTCAAGGCTTGATTTTGAATTTTTACGTGTTTGTATAGGTGAACTTTAGCACAATTCAAAATTCAAAATTCAAAATTCAAAAATTATTTATTCAGTTTAGGCATCATAGACACTCTTATGAACGTCAAAAATTTTTAAATGATTCTACCGCTGTCTTCGGAAAAGAACCACCGCCGAGAAGAAGCAGCAAGAAACTCGTGGGCCATTATTTTTTCAAGTTTTTGTACATTGAGGTTACATATGAGTAGTATTAAAATAACAAATTTATTCAATAGTTGGCTATTAGGCAGAAGTGGAAAGCTTCCAGGCATCTTTGTCTTCTAAGTAGTGACTCAATTTATAATAGGCTTTTTTCATTAGTATATTTTTGACACGTAACTTGAATTTCCCTTCAGTGAGCTCAGTAATGTCTTTCGGGATTTTATTATAGAAACGTACACAATTGCCTAAGAAGGACTTATTTTTAGTTTTTGTGAGTCTAAATTTAGATACAGCTATCCTATCCTTATTTCTAGTATTAATATTATGCATATCACTATTTATTCTAAACTTCTTTATATTTTTACGAACGTACATTATATTTTCTAGGATATACAAAGATGGAAGAGTTAATATATTAATTTCTTTGAACATTTGTCTTAAGGATTCGCGGGGACCCATTTCGTAGATGGCTCGAACTGCCCGCTTTTGCAATATAAAAACTGTCTCTATGTCCGCCGCTGACCCCCACAGCAGGATACCATATGACATTATGCTGTGGAAGTAAGCAAAGTAGACCAGTCGAGCAGTAGCTATATCTGTCAATTGCCTAATTTTATGAACCGCATATGCAGCTGAGCTCAGTCTTCCAGATAGTGCATCAATATGAGGACCCCATTGTAATTTAGAGTCTATGCTAATACCTAGAAAGACTATTGCCTTGTCAATTTTCAATTTATTTCTGTCGAGTAATACGTTTGGCTCTATATGTCTTACATTAGGCATGGAAAATTTTAAACATTTCGTTTTCTTTGCGTTGAGAAGCAGGTTGTTTGCGACGAACCAATTTGAAACAATAGTTAACGCGTTGTTGACTTGAACTAGTTCTCTATCTTTCCTATCTACTTTAAAAATCAGAGAAGTATCATCCGCAAAAAGAACTATGTCAGCAAGGCCCTCAACCATATGTGGTAAGTCATTGATATATGCTAAGAATAAGAACGGACCCAAGATCGACCCCTGTGGAACCCCCATTCTAACCAAAGATCCAGAAGATGTCACGCCATTAATGCCAACTTTTTGCTGCCTATCAGATAAGTATGATTCTACAAGATTCAGAGCAGCTCCACGAATTCCATAGTGGTGTAGCTTATAAATTAGAGTGCGGTGCTCTACACAGTCGAAAGCTTTGGAGAGATCACAAAATACGCCAATGGCATCCTGTGAGCTCTCCCAAGCCTCCAGCACATGCTTGACTAACTGGACTCCTGCATCTGTTGTTGATCTGCTTTTCGTGAAACCGAACTGATTTTCGTGTAAAATCCTATGTTCATTAAAATGAGACAAGAGTTGTTGAAGCATTACCTTTTCGAATATTTTGCTCAAAGCCGGAAGCACAGAGACCGGTCTATAATTTGAGGGGTCGGCCTTACTACCTGATTTGAAAATAGGGGTGATTTTACTCATTTTCATTAGGTCAGGAAATGTACCTCTATCAATACATAAATTAAATATGATCATCAAATGTGGCGCTATAACTTCTATTATTGACTCTAGCATTTTTACGGATAATCCCCATAAATCCTCTGTGGCTTTAACGTTTAAACTTTTAAATGTTTTTATTATTTCAAAAGTAGATATATGTCGGAACCTAAACTCAGGAATTTGGAGCGGGAAGTTGTCTTTCAGAAAGCCCACTGCAACACAAGGGCAAGAATCAAGAGATTTGGTGACTTCAAGTGGTATATTGGAAAAGAAATTTTCAAATGAATTCGCAACATGACTAGGGTCTGAAACTTTTTGGTTATCTATTTCTAGTACATATTCTGAATTAAAAGATTTACTTTTGCCGGTCTCTGTATTAATAGTTTTCCAAACTGTTTTAATTTTGTCATTAGATTTTCGAATTTTATCCCTTATAAACAAAGCTTTTGCGCGTTTGCATACTGACTTAAAAACTTTTGAGTAATTTCTTACATAATCATGAAAATCTTTACTAGAAGTTAAAGATTTTTTGTGATATAACTCAAACATTATGTCTCTACTTTTTCGAATACCTCTAGTTGACCAGTCACCAAATTGTAACCTACCGTTGAGCTGCAGTTTTTTCTTCGGACAGATTTCATTAAATTCTGTACTTACTAATGAAAATAATGTACTATAAATGTCATGTGGATCTTCAGAAGTGAATTCCACCAGACTAAGTTTCAACTCTATATTTTGTTTAAGCTTTTCTAGTTTACCTTTTGTTAGCGGCCTATGTTCGATAATGGTATTTTTCTTAGTTCTCCCGATTTCGAATTTGATAGCGAGGCCATTGTGGTCTGATCTAACTCCCACCATTACTGATTTTTCTGTAGTCTTACAGTTTGAAAAAATATTATCAATGCAGGTGGATGAAGAGTCGGTTACTCTAGTTGGCTCACTGAACAAAAAATTCAAATTAAAAGATTTAAACAAAGAGATAAGATTAGTTTTATCAGTTGAATCTACCAAAATATCAATATTGAAGTCACCGCATACAATGATTGATTTATTGCTTTTAGTTAGTCTCTTGAGTACACATTCCATTATGGACATAAAATTACAGAAATTAGATGCTGGTGGCCGATATACACACAATAATATATGACTTTCCAGTTCTGCACAAGCAATTTCGCAGACACGTTCAACAGAAAAACCTACTATGTCAGACCGTTCCTTAAATTTTATGTTTCTTTTACAAAGAATAATACACCCTCCCCCTTCAGCAGATATTCTGTTGAACGCACTGGCTACCTCAAAATGTGTAACATTAAATAACATTTTATCTGGTTTTAGCCACGTTTCTGTAAAGCCTAATACATCAAATCTATGTTTATCTAATAAAAGTTCAATGTCTAATATTTTGCCAGAGAAGCGGTTAATATTTTGATAAAATAGCGATAAGATGTCAGCACACTTCTCTGTTGTCTTGTTTAAAAGTTTAAACAATTAATAACTACATTATTACTATTATTAGTACATGTACTAAAAACTACAACATTGTCAATACTCTTTGTTATATTTCCTATAACTGCCTCAATATTGAAAGCTACCAAAGTAGCAATTAGCTGTCTGGATTTTTTAGGACAGTACATGCTGTCCCATGTCAACTTAAAATTACAAATAAACTTATTGCAATCAAAAAATAAAAGTTTGTCACTATGACGACATGTCAAGTTATACATTAATGTGTTGAGTGAGTATATGTGCAAGTTCTCTTTTTCAGACAATAAATCTGAATAAGGGAAGGCACATAACATTATTTTACATGCCTTAAGTTCTAACAAAGTGGTTATTCTAGTAATAACCTCTTTTCTATCAATACCTAAACTATGACCTAAGAAGACAACAACTATTGATTTATTATCTATTTTTGAGTTTAATATTGTTTTTTCAATCTGAGCATAGGTTGCTCCCGGCATACAATAGTTCTCCACAGCACACTGCACTGAGTTACTTAATAATGAACCAAAGCCTACACCTATTTTCACACATATTGTCACACATAACACAGCCGCAGCCCTAATTTAATCTATTTCGAAGTAGAGATAGATACAGAGTTCTTAAATTTTTGGGATGAACACCCCAGGAGGGACCAGCTAGTACCTACTTTCAAAAGGTAAAGAAATTTTGAAGTTTTATCACTAGTTTCATTAATGTGTTTTCTCCGCAATAGAGATCTCTCTATCCACATTCCTAGGTACTTGACACATTCAACTTTTTTGACCAAATTGTTTTGAATTGATAAGTTTATATTGTTGATTTTATTACCTTTATTAAAAATACAGACATATGATTTACTAGATGATAATTGAAGTCCTATCTTATCAAGAAACACTGTCATAACATCTAAGGCTGTCTATATACTATTTTCGCAGTACTTAATATTCTGAAGTCTAATGTAAAATATGAAATCGTCAGCATCGATGGTTATACTATCTCTTAGGAAAGAACATGCTACCTTCTTATTTCAAAGTTATGATATTTAATGATACATTTTTTAATGTATATTGATTGATTTATTTGTATTATGTGTGTTTGACGTTTAAAACTGCGTTTCTAGTGCCTATTAAATGAATATCGTTTGACTTTGAATAATATGAAGTCTAGAATGAATGATCATAATTACCATTGATAACTGACTTCATATGAATCGCTATGCTACATTCCTATAAAAGAGTTGAATAATATTATTAGCAATGCTATTTTTAAGATCACTATACTTATACTAACGACTTGCTTGTTAAAATAAGTACTAAACATTTTAATAAATATGATTAAATCAAACTAAATCCATAGTATTATTTGTTTTTTCCATATGAATAATTAATTGTTAGCTTGATGTTGCTTTGTTTTATGTACCTACACAATGGAAGAAAACATATGTTATTGCTATCCATTATATAATAATTAAATTCTTTATATACCATAATTTTAGGTACACTATCAACTTAGGCACTATAGGTAATAACTAGCTATATTATCAGAGGAAATAAAATATAGGTACGAGTGTTACATGCTATCTTTGTAGCTGACAACAGTTTTCAAACTAGAGATGTACCTATTATGTTGTTATGTTGCATTATTAATTGAGTAGGCGCTAAAAATTCAATTCATGAGTTTGTAGCTATATGGGCAATGCAGCTATAATATATATATATATATTATAGTATTCATTCCATAAAAATCATTCAGATGGCGATTAAATCGTGTTGCCTTTTTTACCAGCCGAGTGAGGTCTCTCCATTTCCGTATATACAGAGTAATATCTTCCCACGTTAAAAAGCCACATAAGAAGAAGAAGAAGAAGTAATTATCTATGAAATAATTGTATACAATTGTGATTCTCTCTACTATGGTCCATGCATGCTATGCTATTTTAGAACGTTTTATACGGAACGCTCAGCAGCTGCTGCCACCTATCCGTACCTAACAGAACTAAAGAGTTGAATTTTACAAATGTCTATGTCATCAAAAGTTTCTGTCAAAATTTTACTTTTTTTAATGTAGTTTTTTGGTAGTTTCACTGTCAAGTCAATATTTGCCGATACGTAGTATTCTTTCATTTACAAGTTTAAGAGGCGGAACCAGCATACTATATACGCGGGCGATTTTGCGTTGTTCTTTCACTGTCGGAGACGAGTCAACATCTATAATAATTAAATTCTTTATTTACCATAATTTTAGGTACACTATCAACTTAGGCACTATAGGTAATAACTAGCTATATTATCAGAGGAAACAAAATATAGGTACGAGTGTTACATGCTATCTTTGTAGCTGACTACAGTTTTCAAACTAGTCAGGTACCTATTATGTTGTTATGTTGCATTATTAATTAAGTAGGCGCTAAAAATTCAATTCATGAGTTTGTAGCTATATGGGCAATGCAGCTATAATATATATATATTATAGTATTCATTCCATAAAAATCATTCAGATGGCGATTAAATCGTGTTGCCTTTTTTACCAGCCGAGTGAGGTCTCTCCATTTCCGTATATACAGAGTAATATCTTCCCACGTTAAAAAACCACATAAGAAGAAGAAGAAGAAGAAGTAATTATCTATGAAATAATTGTATACAATTGTGATTCTCTCTACTATGGTCCATGCATGCTATGCTATTTTAGAACGTTTTATACGGAACGCTCAGCAGCTGCTGCCACCTATCCGTACCTAACAGAACTAAAGAGTTGAATTTTACAAATGTCTATGTCATCAAAAGTTTCTGTCAAAATTTTACTTTTTTTAATGTAGTTTTTTGGTAGTTTCACTGTCAAGTCAATATTTGCCGATACGTAGTATTCTTTCATTTACAAGTTTAAAAGGCGGAACCTGCATACTATATACGCGGGCGATTTTGCGTTGTTCTTTCACTGTCGGAGACGAGTCAACATCTCCTGGAGATGCCTCGTGTTGGGGCGAAACACGTGTCGAATCATTTTTGGTTGATCGGGTTGTTGTTTGTGTGTTGTTTATTCTGTATACTTCCTTTTTGCATTTTGTGCGCGAGGGAGGGTGGTGCACACCACAACTCGGCCATAAGCATTGTTTTTCAGCGGAAGTGTCACTAAATATTTATTTAATATCGTGTTTGATAATGGATTTCCTCAAAGTAACGCCTGAATCAATAAATTAACTTACTAAACAAGTTTATTAATGAACAAAATGTTGACATATGTCTATTAAATGAAACATGGCTTAAAAGTAATAGCAAAATTCCCAATTTTAATTTAGATAATTTAATTTCTTAAACTCCACTAATGAACATAATGGAGTTGGAATATTAATTAAACAATACCTAAAATATGACATTTTAAACACATCTTTTCATGTGTCACTAGTTTATTATATCATGAGTTATCACCTCTGTTGTATAACTTGTATACATCGCAAATTTATGACTACATTGATACCTCAAATATTAAGATTTTACATATTGCAGATGACCTACTTATTTACAGTAAAAATCAAAATCTGAATGTAGCAGTGAATAATATAAATTCTGCTTAAAATCAATTACAACATTATTACAACATAATATTAAAATTAGACATTAGCTCTGACAAAAGTTCAGTTTTGGCATTTAGCAAAGATCCATCAGCTCACTCTACTGTAAAAGTAACTTAGAACAACATAGCTATCCCTGTTGTTAATCATCATACGTTTTTAGGTGTTATAAAAGATAACAAACTGAAATTCGATAAACATATTATATCTACTATATCTGTAAAAATGCTATGAAAAGTATAAAATGTTTTAAGATGTTTGGCGGGAACATTTTGGGGTTCAGTCCCAAGACACTAAGCATATATATATATAAGAGCATTGTCAGAAGCCACTTTGATTACGGTAGTTTAGCTTACACAAATGCTAGTGTAACTTTGCTAAGAAAACTTGATGTAATTCAAAATATAGGATTGAAAGTAATTAGCGGAGCAATGCGTACTATACCAATTAACTTTATGAAAATAGAAAATGGCATACCCCCATTAACTCTGCGACGCTGGCATGATATTGTTCTTAGTACTGTTTCACATCTCACAGCTATTGCTCAGCTAACTGTTACTCCTGAACTTTCAGCCAACACTTTTGTTTCTGGATGTTTACCTGAAGTTTCAACTATAATGACGTATGTTAAAAAATATTACAAAAATATATATGTGACTGATAAATGGCCTATAAATAAATGTCCATTTAATTGCTTGATTGAATACCTAGATATTAAGAATTGCCACATAGAATTTTGAGTCTTTGAAAAAATTATGCTCAAACAACTTTTGGCGCACTTCAACGAGCATTCAATACTGCACCAAAATCGGTTCGGCTTCACGAAAGCAAGATCAACTACGGATGCCGGTGTGCAGTTAATAACGTATGTCTTAAATGCTTGGGAGAGCTCACATGATGCTATTGGTGTTTTTTGTGATCTCTCTAAAGCATTTGATTATGTGGAACACCGTATACAGATTCGAAAGCCTTTCCATTTTGTTCGTATTCGTGGAGCTGCGCTTGATGTCATCGAGTCATATTTATCTGACAGGATGCAAAAGGTTGGCATAAATGGTGTAAGATCTTCGGGATCTATAATTTGAATGGGTGTTCCACAAGGGTCCATTTTAGGGCCTTTTTTGTTCTAAGTATACATTAACGACTTGCCACTTATGGCCAAGGATCTTTGTGATATTGTTTTATTTGCGGACGACACATCTCTGATTTTCAAAGCAGATAGGAAAGATATCACACTAATTCAAGTAAACAATGCTCTATCTAGTATATCTAAATGGTTCTCAACTAATAATTTACTTCTGTATCAAAACAAGACAAAATGGTTGAAGTTTTCTTTGCCTCCTGTTCCATATTTGGAGTCCAACGTTACGCTTGATGGAGTTAAGCTCGTAATGGACAAGGCAACAGACTTCCTAGGCATTCAAATTGACGCAACATTACAATGCACTCACCTCTTATAAATGCAATGTATGGGAGACTCAGTTCTGCTGCATATGCGGTACGTAAAATAAGAGAACTAACAGACGTTCCTACGGCGCGGTTTCTATAGTTTGCATATTTCCACAGCGTAATGTCATATGGGATATTGCTATGGGGTTCAGCGGCTGATATAGAGACCATCTTTATTCTACAAAAACGTGCTATTCGAGCTATATACGAAATGGGTCCCCGTGAATCTTTGAGAGATTTATTTAAAGAAATCAATATATTAACTTTGCCTTCCTTATGTGTATTTGAAAATATAATGTATGTGCGTAAAAAAATACATAAATATAAGTTAAATAGTGATCACCACCCTTTTAATGCGAGAAATGCAAATAGGATAGCTGTACCTAGTTTTAGACTTGCGAAAGCTAAAAAGTCATTCTTAGGAAAATGTGTGCATTTCTACAATAAAATCCCAAAACACATAACTGAAATTTTCAATAAATAAGCAAATTCAATAAGTTAACTTTAAAAACGTTTTTATAAAAAAAGCTTATTTTAAAGTCCGACATTATATAGAAGACAAAGATGCTTGGAATACTCCACTTCTGGCAAGCTGTCACTCATAAAATGTAATATTTGTAGTACCTAAGTAGAAACATTGTAAACATCTATATAAAGAGAATGGCCTCGAGTTTCTTGCCGCTTCTTCTCGGTGGGCTCTATATATTCTGGAACGTGGAGGCAGAGTCGTTAAAGTACATTATAATTAAAAACTTACGTTGTTCATAAGTGCGTCTTTGATTCCTAAATTGAATAAATGATTTTGACTTTGAGATATTGTGAAAAATAATTTTGATTTCTTAGAATTCTTAAGTACCAAATCCAATGTTTATGTTCTCTATACGCATGGCTGGAAGACTGTACAGCCCTCGGATGACAAAACGCCGTAACCTAAAAATCGACTATTTGAGAATAACGAGTTCAAAGTGTTTATTGTCTTTGGATAATCAAAATAATAACTCTATTTGTTACTATATTCCTGTATTTATTTCGTATTCTCATATACAGGGTGTTTAATGAAACGATATAGGGATTATCAACCACATATGCCATACTGAAAAGTGTCATGGTTTGTAATTTAATATTAATACTTTGTTTTTACTTTTAATGCCAAGAAAAAAAATGTCAGTTCAGTTTTAGGTAATTATGATATTCACAACTCTTAGTAAACAAATATTTTTTTATATGTTTAATCTTAGTTTTGTTCAGATTTCAAAACTAGCTAGGTTCATGGCCTTGCATTTAAAAAATAATTGAATTATGCACAAGATTTAATTAGATATTTTAATGTACATTTGCATAAAATTACCATTATATTTCATTTGAATTACTACGTTTCTTGTATCTAGATTTGGTCAAACAGCAGTATTTTTTATCTGAACTTTTATGCGTAGTTCGAAAAGAAACCGACAGAAGTAGACATTCGACGGGTTAATAAAATAGCAAAAAGAAGATACAAGAACATATTTTCTTATTCAAAACTGTTACTTACACAAAAATCAGCAGAGAATAAGCAATAACTTAAAACTTAAAACGTACGCCTGTCTTCTTCTTCAATTTCTTCTTCTTCGCAAATTTTCGAAAAAATATCTTCGAAACATGGGCATGGAGTTTGACAAATTTATCATTATCTCAGCCGGAGGACACCCTCTCCCCAGAAATTTCCAAAAGGACCGGTTGGAAACATTAGTTTTCATAAAAACAATGCAAGTTCCGTGCAGTTCTTAAACCTGGCATAATCACAGAATTTTATGAAATCATAACATGATGCTCATTTAGGTGAACTGTTTAAATATTGTTTTCTCAAAAGTGAACGGATAACATTGTCTCTGGCATTTTAACAATTCACTTTAACCAACATTGCAGACGCCCAGTTATATGTATGTTGATAAACAGGGGCCTTACTATCAGCTTCATAAAAACCATGCTAGTTCCGTGCAGTTCTTAAACCTGGCATAAACAGTTTTGAATGAAATCATACCATTGCATGCTCGTTTAGGTGAACTGTTTGAATATTGTTTTCTCAAAAGTGAATGGATAAAATTGTCTCTGGCATTTTAACAATTCACTTTAACCAACATTGCAGACGCCTAGATGTTTGTAAGTTGATAAACTGAGTGGATATAGATCGTCATGTTAACGAGAGTCCATACAAAAAAACAGGTGAACGGTTTTTCAACGGTTCTTGAATAGCAGGCCTGCTTTAACGTTGTCATGGTACGAATAAGCCGGGCAGTTTTCTAGAAGTCCTGCTTTAAGAGCTCATAGTAAGGCCCCAGGTGGATATAGAGCGTCATGTTTACAAGAGTCCATACAAAAAAACAGGTGAACGGTTTTTCAACGGTTCTTGAATAGCAGGCCTGCTTTAACGTTGTCATGGTACGAATAAGCCGGGCAGTTTTCTAGAAGTCCTGCTTTAAGAGCTCATAGTAAGGCCCCAGGTGGATATAGAGCGTCATGTTTACAAGAGTCCATACAAAAAAACAGGTGAACGGTTTTTCTACGGTTCTTGAATAGAAGGCCTGGGCAGGCCTGCTTTAACGTTGTCATGGTACGAATAAGCCGGGCAGTTTTCTAGAAGTCCTATAAGAGCTCATGGTATGAGGCCCCATCTGTTGTCAAATGTATCATTATGCCTGTGTTTAAGTTTGTTACAAATAGCGTAGGAAAAATCTAGATAAAGTTGTCTGAATCTTTGTGTCATTACTTTTCTAGTTCATAATTATTTATCTCAAGATGTCATACATTTATTATTTCGGCTGAATGACTTTGTATCCATGGCTAAGTAATAAATTAAAAAAAAAAGTAAAATATTTTTGCGATCATTGCGATTTATATTTAAAATTTTGATATATTTCATACCTGAAACTAACAATAGTGCCATTATTGACATAAAATACATTTATTAAACAGTTCCGTCAGTATTTACAATGTTGCGCTCTCCTACGCAAGAATCCTCCACGCCGCCTGCTATCGTCAGAATAACGACGCGTCAGATCAGAAGAGAAAAATGTCGGAGGACCTACTTTCCTCACAGATAGCAGAATTAATAGCTAAAATGAATGGGTGGAAAACAGTGTAATTAAATGACAAAATCGACTCCGTCATAAAAGGTGAGCTAACCTCACTTTCGACCCAGTCCAATAACATGAAGAACGAAATCAAGAAACTGCGTATTGATTACGCGTCTTTTCAAAGTAAACTTTCGTCAGTTGACGCTGAGATAACCAACTTAAGACTACCATCAAATTCCAAAGTAACTCTCACTCTGACCTAGTTCCAAAAGTACACTCGTTCGAGTCCAACATCCATGGTGCAGATTCTCACGGAGTACGCGATGAGATCAATAGGCTTCAGCAGCGGGAACGCCTCTTAATTCTCCTTCCTTCAATTATAAAATGCCGAGGCATCACTACTAGGCATTTGGACCCGCCTGGGGATACTCGCAAAATATAAATAAACAAGCACCTGACTGTGGAAAATAAGGCTTTGCTTTAGAAAGTTAAAGAACAAGACAAGCCAGAACTTGCCAATACCAGTATGGATGGATTAAAAAATGACAGATTTTTGTGAGAAAAGGAGACACTTGCCCTGCTATACTAATAAGAAGAGAAGACAACCTCAAAAAAATTATATGGATTATGTTTTGTGTGTTACTAGGATAATAAAATATACATTCTGTGTAATATCAAGAAACCATACATATACATTTCATCTCCGCTTGGAAAGGCACAGAGGAAACTCACAAATACCTGTTATTATGGAACATTGTAAATACTGCAGTAGACATGGAGTCATACATTCCAGAATCTAAGTACCTCACAATAGTGGTAAGTAATGATTTACATGCCCCCAAAACATATGTGAGGATAGTACTTCTAATAATTCTTGTCTCTCTTTCAAAACATCCACCTATATCTGAATATGTATTGTTTTCTGTTTACACCTGCACCTTTTCTTGTATATCAGTCATATTATGCATTTTGAATGTAATTCTCAGTAATATGCCTACATAAAAATAGTTCTCTACTTACCCATAGAACTTACCACAATGTTACATTAAAGTTTGTGATTAACTTTAAACAATTCATAAATGAAAGACAACAGCTACATACATACACTTATAATGCATACAGCAGCCAGCGCAATACTGTGCTGACATAATAGTGTGAGCTACCTGAAAAAATACATTATTGTATGAAAAAAGAAAAAGACTATATTAATCAAACTTAAGTTAATAATTGTGTATGTATCCACTACTTCAATTAATTTTAAACTCCATTTTTTTTATGATATAATAAATGTTATGGCTAACTTAACAATTATTTTGATAAGAAAATGTACTAATGAAAAATGCTGTTTAATAATGTCACATGCTAATTTTAAAAACTTAAAAAAGCTTAGTGGCTCTGGAAATTAGCATAATATTTCCATACAACTTTATGTATTAATTTACCCAAACTTGCACAGATTTACAAATTTTCATACAGCAATGTTCCTTACTTTAAGACTTGTGATATCAGAAGTTATTGTAGTGATTAAGTGTAGCCTAAGGCATGAACAATTTACATCTCAAACTATATTAAAAGGCTATTAAAACATGTAAATAAAATAACACAGTATTAATGGATAAAATATTATATTGTGCTCATCTGTGGATCCCAATTGGTTCACAACAATCAATATTGTATTACTAGGATGTCTTTATTCTGTTCAATAAGGTTATATAATATCACACACAGTAATAATCACTGCCACTACGCAATAATAGAAAAAATATGGATTTACTAGCTGTGCTAGTACACAGTTTATATGGGTCCAGTTGTAAATACCTACAATGCAAAAACCTATGTAGTAAATAATCCACATGTCATATTTAGTGGCTTTACGATTTTTATTATTCCATTACTGCATACAAATAATATTACCATTATATTATATGCGGACAACACGGTGCTGGTGAGTCCATCATTGGGAGTGCTCGGTGAGATGCTGAAGAAGTGTGAGAGCTATGTTGCTAGACATGGTCTGACATATAATATCAATAAAAGCAAATACATGGTATTTAATGACACCAGTAAATGCCCTGAAAATATATCTATTACGATAACCTTAAATGGCTTGAATTTAAACAGAGTTTATAAATTAACTAATTAACTTGAATATTAAGGGCATTTTCTTACTAACGACTAAATGACAATGTGTGAAATGAGAGAGAGTAGGGTGCTCGCCAATAAAAACAATGTAAAAAAAAACTTGTACTTACAATAAGCCTTTATTACACACCAATAAGCAGAGAATAGGCGGGGCTAGCGAATAGTCATTTCACTCAAGAGTCATGCTCATGTCATGACTGATGATAAGCAAACTGATGGTTTTCATGCCATCATACGCAAAAAAATCGCGACATTGATGAGCAGAGTGCGGGCAAAGCAAAGGAGTTAGCCGTCACCTTTTTTGAAGCATTTTGTGAGGACGGTGACACAATAATTACATCTACATGTTGGTCATCTGCTGCCTAAAGTGCTTCATAATTTAATTTATTCACCTTAGTTAATTATTAATTTAGCATAATAATATAATTTAAGTATAAGTTTTTTGTACTAATATGTGGATCTCAGTTACCTGAAATAAATTATATATATTGAAAACATACTGTTTTTATTGTTTCTTAGGTTTTCATCTGTGAGAAACTATTTATTTTCAGCAAGGATTTCCAAAGATTGTGTAAGCTAAATATAAAAAGACCAAAATTCTGTTGTTTGGCATTTAGACCTTTCTAAAGCTATCTTTCACAATCTTGTGAAATCCCTGCTGATTAAATAATTTTGCTGCATCCAACATAATATGCCTTTAAACATACCTATTGGATGACCAATGCATATAATATACTATACTACCAATATTATAAACGCGAAAGTTTGTATGTATGTATAGATGTTTGTTACTATTTCATGCTCAAACGGCTGGGACAATTTTGATGAAATTTGGTATGGAGGTAGATGAGGTGTTGGATTAACACAGGAGACTTTCATTATCATTATCCATCAAAATGCGGGATGAACCACGGAGCACAGCAGCTGTGTATACAGGGACATATACACCTACATATTTTATTGAACCTATGTTGTACATATATACTAGCTGCTAGCATATATATACAACATTGGTTCAAGAAAATATGTAGGTGTAAATGAACCTGTATATACATACAATATATTATATAGGTACCTGTGGGTAGGTAGGTATATATTTACCTACATATATATACATACCTATAGGTATAAATATATTCTAAGTTTTTACCGTTAGGTGTGGATAGATGGCAGCACATAATCGTTCCTTCAAATTTGACAGAGTTACCAGTCTAAACCCAGTATTCATTGTAGTCTTTGGGTCCATGTCTGTATTGTCTGTCTTTATTTCATACATTTCATAATTCTTACATGAGCTTATAATAATTTCCACAATTTCTCTTGGCACCCCTACAAAACAAAATCAATATAAGGAACAGTTGAAGTTGAATGTAAGTGTGTGAAAATTAAGCTTTACCATAACAGTGAATAAGTTTATCTGTGAATTTGTTGTATTAAACCAATTCTTTCCCCTAAAACGGTTTGTTGGGCTATTATGTAAATTTATGTATCTCAGTCGCTAACAAATGCTGATTGAAATCTAGAAAAATGGCGCTCTATGTCACTTGTGTCAGCTTCAGTCATCAACTTACTAACATTTTTGGTTACTGGAGTGCTCAAAAGTGACATATAGCCGCCATTTTTCAAGTTTTAAGCAACATTTGTTAGCAACTGAGATACATAATAGCCCTGCTGAAAAAACTTACCCAAGGGATCAGTCGCCCAAGCCCTTTACGGCCGTATAGCTTATAATATATAACTTGACTTGACTGACTTCAGTAAAGTCATTCTGCAAAGTTATTCAATATGCTAATGATTTGGCTCCTTATGTTCAATCTCACAGCACACAGGAAACATAATGCCGGTTAAACTCTGCTTTATCATATCTTATGCTTGGTTGTTTGAACATGGCCTATCTTTCAAGCCTTTCCACTCCATGCATGTTTCCCTTTAATTCTCAAGATTAATTCAATTCATTTATTTATTTCAACCATCAGTCATATTAGCATGTTAAATAATATATAATATTAAATAATCTTAAAAAATTAAATTACACAAAATTAAATTCAAACATCATCATATTAACATAAATCATATAAAATTAGAAATAAAAAATAAAATTAAAAGAAAAAGTCAATAATTAGTATGTACGCTTAATGATAATGATTAGCCTGCCTCTGTGTCATTTGTTTGTTCGTCAGTGCATGCACCATTGAACAATGGTTTATGTACTGACAATCAAACCTATTCGCAAATACGCTTAGTATGATGTTGGAGCTGGCCCGGAGCCTGCGCCCCAGGGAAGTGCATCGCTTCCGCATCGTCGTGTAGAAACAGTCGACACGGGAGTCCGCGAACATCCCTGATGCGCTACAGTGCCGGGGCAGCCCCATCAGCACCCTAAACGCATTATTGTACTGCACACGAAGGGTGCTGTACTGCTTCTGGGTATACGACACCCACAGGCCACCCGTGTACATAGACGTACAAAATGCTCTGAAAAGAGTGATTTTGACGGCTCCGGAGCATCGAGAAAACCTGCGAGCAATCATATTAGACCTCACAGACAGTGCCCTGCGTTCCCTCTCAATATCTTTATCGTCCTTCAGGTCAGAGGTCACAATATGTCCTAGATACTTAAACAATCCCTCTTTGAATGTCATAACCTTGGTCTCAACATTGTCCTTGCCTTGACTCTGGGTCACACTGACATGCCCGGCAATGAAAATGGATTCTTGTGCTAAAATGGCTTCTCTTATTATCTTATCTCTTGAACACTACAACATAATATACACTCATGACCTTTGCCTACTCCCAAAGTCCCAACTCCTTCATCATTGTTTGAAGTATTGGGAGTCATCCCAAAAACACAACGACAAATATTATGCTGATATTCAACCAGATATCCCTAAGACTCCAGGCTTTTTTAAATTAACTCTTATAATAAACCATGTAAATATTTTTGACATTTTGGTATAAATGTAGATATGGATTTGGAGAAGATAATAAGCTACTCAAAGTACTAATCCTGCGTAGGCACCAGCTAGATGTAAAACTTATTATTAAATACCACTACCATCACTTTATGTTTGTTTATATTTTTATGTTATAATCTAAAATGATTTGGTACTAAATTGTGTTGTGTTCCCCTCCTTTTTTGTACAATCATAGTGGATCTTAAGAAGTCTGGTGGACTCTCCCTATGATTCACAGATTATATGCTTAGTGTAAACAATCTCCATGAAACTACCATGGAACTGACATGGGCAGAAATGCAATAAGCAGAAGCGCCAAATCCAAAGTCAAGTGAAGTTGTTGTATTATTTGTATGCCTTGCTTTATATATATCATGTGCGCCGCCAAATGTAAGTATGTTTTATGTTGTCCTATTTTCAGATTCAGTTTACCTGGATGCAAATTTTAATACAACGAGGATTATCATTAAAGTCTCCGATCATTCTCTGCAGTTTGTTGTCTGCTCTACGTATGCGATTGTGTTAACCCACACAAGCCACTCACAAAAGAAGTTGAAGGTGGGAAACTTTGTACGGTAGGTAATGGTTTACTTTTTACTTCACATGTCAAACAACCTACACACAATAGAAATTTCATTGTTATATTGACAATCCACAGGTGAGAGGTTAAACATATCTCAATTTAAAATGAATAAAAAAATTCGTAACTATCAGTAGACTGTAAACTTGCAATCTTTATGCCATTTTGTGACAAGCAAAACTTTAACAAAATAAACGCATAAATAAAATTATGCATTTTAATTTTGAAATGATCCATTCTTTTAACATTACAGTCCAATGCACTAAGAAATTCTTTGTATGTAGGTACACCCTGGCAATAATTCTCTGTCACTGAAACTCTCCTGTGTAATAAACTGATGTTTATATATTTCACATCACAAATTATCCAAGTTATTAGGGTTTCGTACCCAAAGGGTAAAAATGGCACTCCATTACTAAGACTTCACTGTCCGTCCACTTCACCAAGCTGTATCTAATGAACCGTGATAGTGAGACAATTGCAATTTTACAGATGATGTATTTCTGCTAATTTCTAACAACAAACACTAATAAACCGGGCGAGTGCGAGTCGGACAAGCGTTCTAAGGTTTCTCGGCAAAAAAAATAATTTCTGACGTATATCGGAGATTTATAGATAATGTTACGGAACCCTTCATGCGTCGAGTCCAATTGTCTGTTTTTTTTGTATATTTTGAAGTTACCTATTTATTGTAGTTACCCAAACATGAAAATAATTTCTAGCTAAAAATGAGGAATTTGAGACTGAGTAATAAAACTGATTTTTTATGATATATATCAACATACAAAAATGGATTAAATTTTTTATTATTATTAGATAATTTTTTGCAGTTTGTTACTGTGTTTCTACTTCCCAAATGTAGATGGCGTTGAAATAGAGTTACAACATACTCCCTAATAGTAAGTTTTATCCTTAAACGGCAACAATGAATAGGTGCATCTCTCCGGCGGTGATTGACAGTTCTAGATTATGATCCGTTCAGCCTTTTAGGCATGATAAGGTAATAACAGACAGACACAGAGGTTTTTTTTTCTGAAATAAAAGTAGCCTAAGTTACTCTGTATAACATTAGCTATCTGCCAGTGAATGTCTCATTAAAATCGGTCCAGCCATTTCAGTAACAACAAACACTTACAAAATTAAAAAAATAAACTGATTTTTACATGTAATATAAGTACCATATACACTTTCATGTGCATTTAGTAAAAAGCTGTTAATTTGTAATTGCAAACAGTCACTACAATTTTATTTATCTGTACAGAGAAATAGAACAAGACTTATTTGATTTGATTATATTATTCTTGACTTATTATTTTTAATGTTTCTTGTTTTCCTATAAGTTAGTTTCTTATGGAAATGAATGAAGCCATTAACTGATTAAAATTTAAAGATTATGTCTTTTGACTTTATTATTCCTTCATGATTTATAAGAAGATTGTGGTATTTTGAGTTAATTTTTCTGATTTTATACAAGTACCTAGCTAAATAAATAAAATACATATGCAAACAGTATATAAATGTCAATAAAATAATAATACTGCTGTCATACAAAATGGATATATATCACGTTTTTGATATATAACTATCAGATATATATCATAACATCATTTTTTATTTTTAAACGAACTATCTGAACACAAATTTTCACACTAATAATTTCAAAACGAAGGACTTTCATACAAATAATTACACCCATTTTTCCACCTTGGGTGGAATTTCGAAAAACCCTTTCTTAGTAGTAGTTCTTTCACCCGCCAAGACAAAAACACGCTCCAAAGGGATTTCAACCTATCTACCATATCGACCTGTCGCCATTTTGTTTTTTATTTTCGTAATCACGGCGCACGGTGTAAGTGGTATCCATGAATAGAGGACACAAAGACAAACAAAAAATATCGAGTAACATGGTACCCTAAAATGTCACGTTACCGAGATATTTGGAGGTAAAGATCGATATATGAGTAAAACAATCATTAAAATAGAGTTGTGTCTATATGCATCAGATTGAATGCAAATAATCGTTCCCTGGTGTATTATTATTTTTTCTCTTTACTTGAAGAGAGTAGGTACATTACATACTAGTAGGAGGAAGAGAAAACAACTACTGTAATTAATTATTTATCTACTAAATAATTTTATTGTACTGCCTAACTACTGGTTAAAAATAAAACAAAGCAAGTGATTGATGTTAACCTTTATTTATTACTGTTAGTACAATAATAAACTTACGTGAATATAATAATACTGCTACGATCATGTCTCGATATCTATAACAAACATCTATTGTTGTTTACGACCCGTGGTACTTTCGAGAATGTTTTAATAGCTACTTTGCAAACAAACAATGACCTTGCGGACAGTTAAATAGTAATAAAACCTTAATAAAGACATAAGGCAGATTGATTCTTGATAATAAGTTCTAGTAGAAAAACATGTTAACATCAAAATGAATGATAGAGACCGCAATTATTTCTTCTGAGTTCAGTGCGTGAGACAGGTGTTCGGTTGGGTTGGAGATCGTTCTCCGCAGTAGCGTTGAGACGCCCCCCACACTTCCATCACCCCTCCCCTCGCAACTCGGAGGTTTTCCGCGAATCCGTTGTTCGACAGTGTACGGTTGCATAGTGGTCGTAGGTCCGCTCTGGCGTGATCTCCCACCGTGCCTCACCGTCCGACGTGTCCGACGCTTCAGCTTAAAGGAGAGATATTGGCTAGGGGTTTGTTGCAAACCCCAGTTCCAGTATCAACTAGACTGCAAAAGTTAATAAAAATTCAACTTACTGAGTTATCCGATAGTTGCAAGAGCACTTCGGATACACTCAAAGGGAATATTATACGTAACTATTTTTACTATTTAACGAATATTCAGCAGAACTCTGCCTACATATGGCCGTGGAAGACCGTCCACCGCCTCGTAAAAGGCTTGAACCATATGCCCATCTCATAAAAGACAGCTTTATAGTCCCAGAAGGCTATGTCATCTGGAAAGACCAAGACCACACCAATGATTAGCTCTACCTGATACGGGAAAGGTACTTAAGGAGCTTCCTGTATCCAGCTGTAGAAGCTAAACCGGACGAGATCGGAACAGGACTCCCCCCGCCAGCGGCTAGGTCCTCTGGAAGAGGCGAAACCGAACCCGACCCGCTGCCATCAACATCTGTTATCAGTCCCGACAAGAAAAAGAAGGGTAAACATAGTAGTAAAAGCCGATCGAAGGCGGCCGACCTAGGGCTCGGTGCGGCCGCGCCTGAGTGCACGGTCGTAGCCGAAACCGAACTGAGGCATCCGGGCAGTGGCGCCTCTAAGTCCAAGAGGTGCAACTCCTCAGACGAGGATCAGGGGGTGATGCCAAGACAACCGTCACCCCACCTGAACAATCTATTCATATGACAGTGACTGATCTACGGTTTCGGTCACGTACATCAGAAAGTCCGCCTATATAAGGCAAGCACCGCCAACTCCATCAATAGAGTCAGAGCGCTCATATGCAGAGGCGCTGGCCTCTCCAGCAACTTCAAGGCCATGCCCCCCCATGGTGAGACAGGCCCTGCCCGATGCAACAACACCAGCACCTGCTTCATCACTTAAGGGGTACCCACCGATAGTGGTAAACGTTACCGAACTGGGTCATCATATTTGACCAGCTGAAACGTCAGCTAGGACATCCGTTGAACGTGAAGCCCGTAGACGAGTTCAGGGCCATCCAGAGAGCCCTGACTGAAGCAGCAACAAAAATATATATATATATATATATAGGGTGTTTGGTAGAGGGACCGACAAACCAAATGAGCGTGTTCGGGCGACCACTTGGAGAATACAAATTGGCCAAAAAAATCCCCGACCCCCCAATATGTTTAACTTTTTTTTTGTGTATTTCCTTTTTTCTCCAAAATTGTACCTATTTACCACCATAAAATTTGTAAAATTTGTAAAAACTAAAAACATCCGGTCTAAAACATACTATACAAATGTTATGCTGGTAAATAGGTACAATTGGAGAAAAGGAGAAAATTCACAAAAAAAGTAAAAAAAAATTGGGGTGTCGGGGATTTTTTTATGGCCAACTTGTATTCTCCAAGTGGGCCCCCGAACACGCTCATTTGGTTTGTCGGTCCCTCTACCAAACACCCTGTATATATATATAAAGGAACCCCTATTTCTCCTGGTCATGCTATAACTTGATTACGGATGAAACAATATCTCTAATTCTCTTTCTTTGTGTTATTTATTGTCAGGAGAACGGTTCTCATGAAAGAAAAATCAAGAAAAGATGGGATGTTTTGACGAGGCCGAAGGCCGAGTCTACTATGCGAGCAAAGTCGCGGGCAGTTGCTAGTTTTTAATAAAATTTAAGTTCTTTAAGTCAAGCCTAACCATAGCAAAATCACGCTCTATAAAGTATGAAACAAGAGAATATTCGTGTCTAAAATGTTATGTACTAAACTAACCTTCATTAGGTATCGTATATTAACGAAACAACTTTAACATAAAGTGCTTTAATGTGTTTAATACAAATTCATAGTGATTTTCAGGGGATAGCCGTCGTATGCCGCTTTGCCATAAATCTTATGATCTCCTACTACGTAAGAATAGTTTAGTAGGAAACTATTCTACGGTAGATTCTTACGATGGACCCCATTACTAAGACTCCGCTGTCCGTCCGTCTGTCTGTCTGACCGTCTCGTTACCAGGATGTATCTCATGAACCGTGGTAGTTAGAAAGTTTAAATTTTCACAGATGGTGTATTTCTATTGCAGCTATAAAAACAAATAAACCAGCCATGTGCGAGTCGGACTAGCGCACGTAGGTTTCCACATGGCAAAAAAAAATCATGTCTGTTGTATGGGAGATTTATAGATAATGGTACGGAACCCTTCGTGCGCGAGTCCGATTCGCACTTGGCCTGTTATTGAATTTCTACAGATATCTTACGTTATATGTAATGCACACACCATGCATAAAACAATTTTTTTTTTGTTTCAGGTACTCGTACATATGATGGCTGATTGTGAGTCTGCGCCGAAAAATAAAATGGAAAAACATAACATGAACTACATTGGTACAAAACCATTTACATGCAATATGTGTCATTTTAAATGTTCAACTGCCAGACGCTTGAAAACACATAATATTAAAACACATACTGGAGAGAAACCTTATAAGTGTAATTTGTGTGATTATGAATGTGCACAAGCAGGTCACTTAAGAATTCATACAAAAACACATACTGGAGAGAAACCTTATAAGTGTAACATGTGTGATTATAAATGTGCACAGGCAGGTGACTTACGACGTCATATTAAAACACATACTGGAGAGAAACCTTATAAGTGTAATTTGTGTGATTATGAATGTGCACAAGCAGGTAACTTAAGAAGTCATATTAAAACACATACTGGAGATAAACCTTATAAATGTAACTTGTGTGATTATACATGTGCACAAACAGATAATTTACGAAGACATATTAGAACACATACTGGAGAGAAACCTTATAAGTGTAACATGTGTGATTATAAATGTGCACAGGCAGGTAACTTAAGAAGTCATATTAAAACACATACTGGAGAGAAACCTTTTAAATGTAATATGTGTAATTATGAATGTGCACAAGTAGGTAGCTTAAGAATTCATACAAAAACACATACTGGAGATAAACCTTATAAATGTAACTTGTGTGATTATACATGTGCACAAACAGATAATTTACGAAGACATATTAGAACACATACTGGAGAGAAACCTTATAAATGTAATATGTGTGATTATACATGTGCACAAACAGATAATTTACGAAGACATATTAGAACACATACTGGAGAGAAACCTTATAAATGTAATATGTGTGATTATAAATGTGCACAGGCAGGTGACTTACGACGTCATATTAAAACACATACTGGGGAAAAACCTTTTATATGTAATATGTGTGATTATGAATGTGCACTAAGAGGTACCTTACGAAAACATATTAGAACACATACTGGAGAGAAACCTTATAAATGTAACATGTGCGATTATAAATCTGCAGAAGCAAGTAATTTACGACGTCATATTAAAACACATACTGGAGAGAAACCTTATAAGTGTAATTTGTGTGATTATGAATGTGCACAATCAGGTCACTTAAGAATTCATACAAAAACACATACTGGAGAGAAACCTTATAAGTTTAACATGTGTGATTATGAATGTGCACAAGCAGGTCACTTAAGAATTCATACAAAAACACATACTGGAGAGAAACCTTATAAGTGTAACATGTGTGATTATAAATGTGCACAGGCAGGTAACTTAAGAAGTCATATTAAAACACATACTGGAGAGAAACCTTATAAATGTAATATGTGTGATTATGAATGTGCACAAGCAGGTAGCTTACGAAGTCATATTAGAAGACATACTGGAGAGAAACCTTATAAATGTAATATGTGTGATTATAAATGTGCACACGCAGGTAACTTACGACGTCATATTAAAACACATACTGGAGAGAAACCTTATAAATGTAATATGTGTGATTATGATTGTGCAGACGCAGGTAGTTTAAGAAGACATATTAGAACACATACCGGAGAGAAACCTTATAAATGTTATATATGTAATTATGAATGTGCACGAGTAGGTAGCTTAAGAATTCATACAAGAACGCATACTGGAGAGAAACCTTATAAATGTAATATGTGTGATTATAATTGTGCAGACGCATGTAGTTTAAGAAGTCATATTAAAACACATACTGAAGAAAAACCTTATAAATGTAATATGTGCGATTATAAATGTGCACAGGCAGGTAGCTTACGAAGACATATTAGAACGCACACTGGCGAGTAACCCTATAAATAATGTAAATATATTAGATCCTTACCATTCACATACAATTTTCTTATGAGAGCCACAGGGATCTGACCTAATTGGCAAAACAACGCCGAATCTGTATGCTCTAAAGTACGCAGCTATTCCTACGCCCTAATTATGCTAACATAGGTGGTAACTCGACTTCTCACAACCGTTGACCAGCCCTCGCCCTTCGACACAGTTGGTGATGGAAGCGTGCGTGGTTCCGACCTTTCGGGAGATCTCTTCGTTGGCAGACGAGCGCCTACTCGCCTCGGGGTCGTCTTTGCAGATGTTTGAGTATCCGCTTTTCCCTTGGTTGCCCTAATCAAGACCGGTGTGGCCTTATGACTATTATTCGCTACAGCTTCAATTCTCGGTGCCACTCTCGGTGGCGCTCTCAGTGCCGGTTTCGGTGTCGCCTTTGCTGCGTTTTTGCGGTCTGCAGCAAGTGGAGGCCGCATGCGCTTTTCAGGCAAAAGACGCTCCTCTAGTGCCTCAAAACGAACGCTTATCATGCTTCCTACCTGCAACATAATAGCTCGTGATAGCTCATCCACTGACTCTCCCTGTATAGGCACAGACTCATGCACTTCCATCCTGCCCGGCGAAGATTGCCGCGGTGGAGGGGGCGGAGCTACTCGTAGTTGGGCCTGCACTACCTCTTTCCGAATTTCCGCCATCTCTTTGCGGAGCTCACTTACCTCGCACTGCAGGCGGGCGTTGTCTTCCTTCAGTTTGGCCGTCACCTCAGTGGAGGTACGGCTCTCTAACACCATCACTGCCGCCTTGATTGAGAGCGCGCCTCTAAAAGGTGCCTTTTAGGTTGCCTGACTTAGCTGCCACATCATAAATGATTGCAACATCGTCAAACACCTGTTTAGACAACGCCTCAGCCGTTCGGGCCTCAGTGGCGTCCGTCCGTCAGCTACTACTCTGCCTTTGAGCGCTGGGAAAGTCAAAACAAGAAAGGATGTAGTTAGGTTGGGTGCTCCACGCTCGGCAGCAGTCGTAATAACACTGCTTCCAGGAGCTGAAGAGAAAGGCCTCACCTACTCGAAAGTGCTAGCGGAAGCGCTTCGGAGAGTAGACCTCACAACCTGTGGCATAACTGGCGTGCGGTATCGGCAGGCAGCAACCGGTGCTCGCATGCTGGAAGTGCCAGGTGCCACCAGCGGAGATAAGCCGGATACCCTCGCCCAAAACTCGCTGAGGGAGACACTAGATGCGGACCTCGTCAAAGGGTCAAGGCCCACGAAATGCGCTGAAATACGCGTGTCGGGTCTTGATCACTCAGTCTCCGAAGACGAGGTGGCCACAGCCATTGCAGAGCGTGGCGGTTGTCTCAAGGAATCTGTTAAAGTAGGTGAAATCCGAAGAGAATCCCGAGGTGTCGAGCAGTATGGGTGCGCCTGCTCGTCGGGTGGGTGGCGGCACAGGTGAAGATTCTGCAGCCCAGACCTTTGCAGTGCTTTAGATGCCTGCATGTGCGATCACAGTATTCTGCAGAGGTAGACCGCAGCGATGAATGCTATCGCTGTGGTCGGCCTGGCCACAAGGCGGCCCACTGCTCCGAAAAACCCCAGTGTTCGCTGTGCGCAGCGGCGAACAGGCCGGCGGAGCACAGGTTGGGGAGCAAAATGTGCTCTCCACCTAAGCCAAGGAAGGGGGCATTGGCTCACACTAACTCCCCAACAGCCAACAGCTGTCCCCAGTCACAAGCGGGGGAGGAGGAGGCGATGATCTGTAATTAGTAATAATTATGGAGCATCGCTTCCTCCAAACGAATATCAATCACTCCACTCGCTCGCAGGATCTGCTCCTGCAGAGAATGGCGGAGTGGTCTATTGAAATAGCAGTGGTCGCTGAGCCCTACTTTGTCCCTCCTCAGGATAACTGGGTAGGGGACCTTGAGGAGTCGGTGACCATCATATCTTCGGCGGAGGCTGGAGTTTTGCCGCTCGTAGCAAAGGGCAAAGGGTTTGCTCCAGTCAAATGGAGAGAGTTGGTTCTGGTCGGAGTATACTTTTCTCAGAACAGAAGCCTGGGGCCACATCATCCAGTGCAAACAGATAGGGAGGAAGATGAGGTCCCAGAAGTAACACAGAGCGAGCTAGGTGCTGTCGTGTTGAGGTTGAGAGATAAAAACATGGCCCCGGGGCCGGATGGTGTTCCTGGACGTGCGTGGGCCATGGCTCTCTTGTCTCTCGAGGACCGATTCCGTCGTCTTCTGGACGCTTGTTTGAAGGTAAGCCGGTTCCCGAGTAGATGGAAAACAGACAGGCTTGTCCTCCTAAAGAAGCATGGGCGACCTGCTGAATCGCCTTCTGCTTATCGTCCCATAGTGATGCTGGATGAGGCGGACAAGCTCTTTGAGAGGGTCATAGCTGGCCGCCTCAACCGGCATCTCCAGGAGGTGGGTCCGAACCTGTCGGATAATCAGTTCGGCTTCCGAGTACGCCGGTCGACCATCGACGCCATTCAGCGAGTCAAGGCCTATTCGAACGAGGCAGTGGCCCACGGAAGGTGATGTTGGCGGTGTCACTTGACATTGCCAATGCCTTCAACACTCTACCGTGGGCGTTTATAGGAGAGGCATTGAAATTCCACGAGGTGCTCCCCTATTTAAGCCGAATTGTTGGGGCATACTTGTCTAACAGGTTCGTGTCGTATACGGGGCGTGAGGGAAGAATCCTGCACAGGCCAATGGCGTGCGGTGTTCCGCAGGGTTCGGTCCTTCGGCCGCTCTTGTGGAACATCAGGTACGTGCTCGGTCCATCCATCGGTGCCAGCGTAATTTGCTACGCAGATGACACGCTTGTGACTGCCCGGGGCGAGACCTACCTTGAGGCAGCCCATCTTGCCACGGTGACGGTGGCTGAGGTGGTGAGCAGGATAGAGAGGTTGGGATTCCGAGTGGAGCTCAGCAAGTCGGAAGCCATCTGCTTTCATGGCCCCCGAAGGTCTCCACCGAGGGGTTCCTTTATCTCTATCGGAGACGTAAGGATCGAGGTAAAGCCCCAGATTAAGTATCTCGGACTTTACCTCGATAGTCGATGGAAATTTCACCAACACTTCGTAAAGATGGGTCCCCGATTAATGGAAGCTGCAGCGGCGCTGAGGCGTCTAATGCCGAATCTCGGTGGCCCCAAATCAGGTAGCCGCCACCTGTTTATGGGGGCTTATTTTAGCGGGATTCCCTCCCTGGGATCTAGAGGCGGAGATAAATGCGGCCATTTTTGAGTGGCGCAGAGATCTCAGCCTTCGAGGCGAGTACCCGATATTGAGAGAGGTCGAAGACTGTAAGTCCACGCTCGGCATGTCTTGATTAGGAGGTGGAAGGAACGGCTGGCTCACCCCACGGCTGGTAGTAGGACTGTGGAGGCTGTACATCCGGTTCTCGAGGACTGGATAGACAGAGCGCACGGGTCGTTTACTTTCCGGCTGGTATAGGTGCTTTCTGGGCATTGGTGCTTTGGAAAGTACCTTTGCTGCATAGCCAGGAGGGAACTGACGCCCGAGTGCCACCACTGCGACTGTGTCGAGGACACTGCGCAACATACACTGGAGGTATGCCCAGCATGGGCAGGTGAGCGACAGGTCCTCGTCAATGCAGTGGAAAACGACCTCTCTCTCCCAGCATTGATATCATCAATGCTGAGATCTGAGAGGTCGTGGGAGGAGGCACTCTCCTTCTGCGAGGAGGTGATGGGGCAGAAAGAGGTGGCGGAAAGGGAGCGGGAATTGCTATCCGCAGAAAGAGAACAGGGCGTCGGAGGTTAATCTTTCACGCCCTTCTCCGACCTCCATGATTGGGGACTGGGGCGGCGTACGCGGGGGCGTCCGTCGCCAAACATCAGTGTCCCAGAGGCGGCGCGCGCGATGTTTCCGTGCGCCCCTCAAGAAGACGAGGCTAGAGCTTAGTCCACTCTAACCCCATCGGGTTGTAATCCTCTGTGCTGGGGGATCAGCGCTGCCGGGACTGCAGACGTTTGCCAAAACGTACCTGTAGTCTCGACATAAAGGCGCTTGCAGGAACACCCCGGGTTTTTAGTGGGTATACAGACTCCCACATAACCACCGTGCTCCCCCCGGGGGCGGTGGTATCTATAAAAGATTTTCCCGGAAAAAAAAGGTAACTCGACCAGCAGTGCTCACTTCGTATCATGTGTGTGTAACGTCTGCTTAACGCTACAATATCATTTTCGGGGTTACTATTTTGAAAGGAATTGACAATGATTTGAAAATCATTGTTTGTATATATAATTTTTTTAATAGGCCCAGTGGTTTTTTAAGCTATTCAGTTTTATCCAAACAAACATATTTTTTCTCTATAATATTAGTGTAGATAATATACAAATAAGTGCTGATTCCTTAGGCTTTCGAGATTCTTATACATTGAAATTAAATCAATCGAATCAATTCCAATGTTTTATTTGCAAGAATGCATACATCATAACGATAAAATTGTATAATATATATAATATATATAATATAATATAATATAATATAATATAATATAATATAATATAATATAATATAATATAATATAATATAATATAATATAATATAATATAATATAATATAATATAATATAATATAATATAATATAATATAATATAATATAATATAATATAATATAATATAATATAATATAATATAATATAATATAATATAATATAATATAATATAATATAATATAATTTAATATAATATAATAATATATTTATTTCTTATCTTACATTTATACAGATAAATTTAAACAATATGTTTCCGCCATTATATTAAATTTATTATAAATATACCTATTTCTCCGGAAGGTAATAAGGCATGTTGGCATCCCATCCTTCCACTCATGTTCTTTGTCTCCTTCGCACACGCTTACTAGATCAATCGCTGTCGCATGCGCCGACTTCAGGAGATAACGCCACGACGGCAGGCTGACAGTTGCTAAATCAACGCCCAACGAACCCTCATTTTCTTAAACTCGCATTTTCTTAACGTAACTTTGCGTAGCTGTGCACTCACCGCGTTCAGTTTAAACCGATGCAAACGGTTATTTCCGCTTAATCTCACCGATGCCAAGAACACAGCCGCAATAGGCTCGTGAACTTGAACTACCACGATTGCACGCGGCGCGGCCATTTTATAGCCGTCGCTGCATCACCGCTGCACGTTGAAGGCAGGCTCACACTAGCTGCTTGGGACCCATGGGAAGAGAAAACCTCACCAACAAAGGTAGGCGTGTGCTTAATACCTATCTTTCTGTGTCCTTCCATCAGCTGCCAACTTGCCTTATAGTGCCATCAATAACTCATACGCTCACGCACCGCGAACTAGCCCTAAGAAACAAATACAGTCCATACCCGCTTAGGGTCTCATGATCTCTATTTTTGACCCCACGCACCAGAGTTTTAGAGCTCTGGCCCATTGAGTTACTCCGCTCAATTTACCGCTCATATTCCGCTTGGAGGCGTTCATCATCATTTGGCGCCACCACAATAACTAACTTATATTATATTTATAAATATATATGTTTTAATGAGTATCTACTTATAGCGAGTGTGTAGCTACTGTTCCTCTTTTTTTATTCTTGTATGTTTGTGATAGGGTGTATAGGGCTTGTGTATGTGCGTGACGTATCATCGTGTACGTCAGCCTCGGACGAGTTGCGTTCACGGTGATGTCCTCGTGTGTGTGTGTGTGTTACTGGGTGTGCGGTGTGCATGTGCATGAATGGGTGTGAGAGGGTGTAGTTTATGTGATTTATTGGAATTATACATTACTTGGGTCATATTACTTCTGTTGCTCAAAATTAAAATCTGTAAAGGAGATAGTTAGTTACCTAACAACTTGTATTAATTTCTCTGTCACTTCACAAGTTAACGTCATTAACCATGTCGTGAATTTAACTTTAACTTCATGGTTCGATAATGTATATATGTTTAGGAATTTATTGAATTTATTATAAAGAAAAGAACCTAGAAAAAATAAAATCTTTTGATAAAGGCTGTGTTCAGTCATTGAGGCAGTGAATAAACTGTATGATTTCGTCTTCGATCTATTTGCGTCTGGGGATCATATATTAATAAAGCGTGCTGCTTTAGAATAATGCTTACTATAAATAATTGTCGAACTGTAAGAACATCACAAGATTTATACAAAAGTTTGGTATCAAATAGGATTGGTTTACCGGTACTAATTTTTAATGCAGCCCGTTGAGATATCTCAATAGGTCTCAAGGTTGTTTTAGGTTCACCTCCACAAGATGAAATGCAATATGTAATTATAGATTGACAAAGAGCTAAGCAAATTTGTTTGACAAGTTCTGGTTTCGCAATTGATTTAAGTTCTTTTAAAACATAAAACATTTTACGTACCTACACGTTTACTTAAGTTTATGATATGTTCTTTGAAATTTAGATTTTTATGATGTTGATATAATGATACCTAAATATTTTATGGAAAAGGTTGATTCTAAGGTCTTACAATTACACGTTAATAAATTTGAAGAGAGACATTTTTTAGTATGAGCTAATAAATTATTTAAGTTATTTTGAGGAACATTTGTTATAGAGAATGTGATATATTTAGTTTTTTCCGTATTTAAAGATAAGATGTTATCATACAACCATGTAGTAACTTTATTGTATCCAATTTGAGCAGCATCGTAGACCTCGCACCATGTATTAGCAGTGAACATTAAGACTGTGTCATCCGCATATGAGATAGTTTTGCCGTTATCAAGGTTAAGGGAACATAGTTGATTTAGGTATATTAAAAACATATTAGGACCTAGAATGCTGCCCTGTGGAACACCATGCGTGACTAGTAGTCCATCACTAATGTGAGGGCCAACTTTAACGGTCTGACATCTATTAGTTAAGTAGTCCCTAAAAAGAGTAAGCTGATTACCCCTAATTCCATTTTTTTCAAGTTTGGATATGAGAATGGGCACAGAGACTGTATCAAACGCTTTTGCCAAATCTAGGAAGATGGCTATGCATTTTTCCTTTTGTCTAGTCCATCTGATATAAAACTAGCTAATTTATGCACCGCGTCATCGGTTGATATACCACGGCGAAAACCAAATTGATTATTGTTTAGAATATTGTTTTGTTCTAAATAATTCATTAGTCTATTGTTCATTAAACGTCCGAGTATTTTGGAAATCGAAGTTAGGATAGATATGGACCTATAGTTGTTGATACAGTCTCTGTCTCCTTTCTTATGTATAGGTATGATAAGTGACATTTTAAGTCTCTAGGGAAAATACCCAATTCAAAGCTGAGATCGAATATGTAAGTAAGAGGAGGAAAGAGTAGTTCTCTATTTTCTTTTAAAAACCTATTGGATATTCCATCCCATCCAACTGAGCATTCATTTTTTAGCCCTAATAGAAAGAAAGAAAACGCATTTATTTAAGACACACACATCACATTACAGATATATGAAATAATAAAAATAAAAATACTTACACATACATTATAAACAAGAAAACACGTATGGAAAACAGCGTGGTGCTGTGCGTGTCATGAATATGGGTCCCGACTCAGCATACGACTAAGGACAATCCCTAGTCACTGATTTTCAGTCGCAACCCATAGTCATGATCTCACGAACCTCAGCAAGTCAGTAACGATACTCAACGTCCGAGAAGAATCGCGACATTCGGCGACAACGGACAATTTGTTCCTACGAGTATATTATTATGTACCTTGGTACGTTGTTATACAAAAATGTATTTTAAAAACAAAACATGTAATTAACATCAGCAGGAGTGCGTTGGCGACACAAACTATATATATACGAGTATATACCACCGCACCGCGGTCGGAGTTCGGACTCGATACCTCTATTGAGTATATGGTCGCGTAAAGTCAATAATTAACTATATCTGTGGTGTCACACTGGCAAACAAACAATAACAAAATTTATCTATGATAATGATAACAACGTCTCAGCATCTGTTATAACGTCTGAACTAGGGCACGGATCCCGGAATACCGAGATTTCGTAACTCCGGAATTTCGGATGATTTTTTACAATATTACAATTCTGGTACTGAAGTAAATATCGCAATCCGATACTCATTTGAATTCAAATCGCCGCAATCGACGCTTGCGTTTCGTTCGTTCGCCATTTCGTCAACCAGTCAGAGTCAGTCAGTAATATAAGTCTTTCCACTTCCTCTGTGTCTGTTTCTAGAAGGACAAAAGATTGCATCTCTGATTCTGGTATATTAGGTGTGGCCGCAGTTAGATTACCTGTATTCGTATTTACCTTCAGCTAAATTTTTACCAATATTTACAAAAAAATTGTTAACTTCATTAACTGATGAATTTGGAGAGTTACGGATACTTAGTAGCTCTTTAGGGTACTCGTGAATAATTTTAGTGCCTGATATTTCCCGTACTGCCGACCATATTTGTATGCTGTTGTTACCAGCCTTTTCTAGTTAATCTTTTTCATAAGATGTTTTAATTTTCTTTATGAGAGAGTTACAAAAATTCCTATAACGAGAGTAGGTTAGTTTTAAAAATTTATTATTTGGCGAGTTTCTGGTTTTTTTGTGCAACTTATCCCTATTTCGAATACATCTAAGTAAGCCTGTAGTCATCCATGGTTTTATAATCTTTTTACGCCTAGAGTAAGTACAATTCGTTGTGTATTCTTTTTTATTGCAGTTTGTAACTGTTTAATCAAATAGGATAATGCAAAATTAGGATCTTTTGAGTTGTATATAGGTAATAAATCAATATTTATCATATCTTGCTTTAACCTAACGCTGTCTATTTTAGAATAAGTAGTTTTTGCATAGTTTCTATTTATATATTTTCATCACATTGCGTTCTAAACATATGAGTAATAAGGTAGGTCGGTGATCAGTGATTTTTGTAAGTGGTACAAGAGTGAGTACTGGAAATTCAGTTCTTATAATAACGTGGTCTAAGCAAGTACTGCTTTCTTCACGTGTCACAAAAGAGTGTTTTGATAACAAATCCAAGTACAGATCGCAATCTTCACTACTTTTCTCTGGGTTTATCGAAATATTAGCATCACCAGTAATAATAATATTTTTTATTGAAGATAATTTACTAAGTAGATTATTCAGTGATTTCAGAAATGTGTTAATCTTTTTGAAAGAAGGAGAGCGATATATTGCTAATACAGCGGCATTTGCGTCCAATTTAATTACTAAACAGTTTCCCTCCCCAAATTGTGGTTCCTCGTAGGAAAAACTAAGCTCTCGTTTTACATAGACCACGACGCTGTAACGGAACAGGCTCTGGATGAGGTTTCCGTCACGATTCACAAATATAGATACATTTAAAAAGCATTTTGGTATGAACAAATATTGATGAAATTTAGACAATCAAAAGTAGAAGAAAGCGTTAATGTGTAATATTGAGATTTAGATGTTAGGTACTTCTTATAGCAAGACTATAGGTACTTACTGAAAATGATAAGCAGCTTAGAATATTTAAGCTATCAAGATATTCTATGTATTAACCATTTAAATCGATTGTTCAGATAGAACTGATAAGTTACTTCAAGTAAAATGAAATGTTGAGTAATCCTTTAAATACATAAAAGTTACAAGCAAAATTAATAAAATTACCATGAAAATAAGCAGCATTGATATTTCTAACCATACAAAGTTATGTGAGGAACACATTTTCGTTGTGTGTCCATGTATTTGAGTTTGCTTCATCAAAATGAACCCTAAAACAAATGAGTATTGACGCCGATCTGAAGCCGATAGAAAGGGCTTTGATTGGATCTACGTACCTCTGATCGGCGTCATTCGAAATTCAAAATATGTGTTGTCATGAGCGGATTTTGATGATAATTTGAAATAAGAATAGGAATGCGCTGGAGGGCAGAGATTGGCTGAGGTGGATCTGAAGCCGTTTTGACGCCGATAGAAAGGGCATTGATTGGATACCTATCGGCGTCACTGTCAAGTTTGAGAAAGTATATAAGCAGCAGAAAGACCAAGAAATTGCTTATTAAATTCCCGAACTTCTGTGAGGTAATATATTCTGCTACGGACATGGTTCCGGACGTGGGTTGGATACCTCACGGTGACAACTAAGATCCACCTCGATAGGGAACGCCCAATCCTTAGAGTTGGACACTTTTGGGAGCGAGCCAACAATCGCTTTAACCTATTGCAATGGGTACGATTAACTGCTCCTCACTTCGATTGGAAAGAATATTCCAGTGGAAGTGTCTTCTATTTATTATATGTATTTATTTCCTCTCATACTAGAACGTCGCTCTGCAGCCTTCCATAGCTTCGGCTATAGCGGTATAGTCGCGCGACTATTTCCGTGCGTGGAGTTGGACACCCTAGGGGCCATAGGTTCGATTCTCGGCTTGGCACCGAACTTTAGAGGCTAGTTAGGGATCAAACTTGAGCCATCCTATCAGGGGGATGAAAGCTCATGCGCAATTAACTTTGGGGGGTTTGTTGGGGATTTACACACACTCTAGCAGACTAGGAATTTATTTAGGACCGAAGTAGGTTTAGGAAACAGTATTTTTGTTTACCGGGATATACATTAACTTCGTAATGGTTCAATCGGGAGTAAATAAGTAAATTCACGCGCTAGTGGTGTCTACCACTAGAGACGTAGGATTCAATAATGAATTCGTCATATCAATACAATCTATTAGTATGCTAGACTTAGAAACTAAAGACTAACTACGAAATAAAAATGACAAAATAAATATATTTTTAATCAGTATAAAGTAAGGAATACAGAAATATTTGCCTGCAAAGGAATATAGAAATATTAGTTCAAACGAAATGTAATGTATTTGTTGCAATAATATGTTATATATTTGCTAATGAATCGAGTTTGGGCTAGGTTGTCAACTCTGATTCTAGCATGAGAATGCGGTAATAAATTATAGCAATTGAATTATTTGCTGAAAGTATCAAATGTAATATTTAGAATCAAATGATAATTCATAATGATAAATAATAATATTAAGAAGAGATAAATAATATTATAATCGCTTATAGACGCAAACTCTACATTTGGAAAACTACCAAACGGACTTAGTGAGGCCTTACTAATTTTGGGGTAAATAGAAGAGGTTCTTGGCATGATGGAGAACATTTGTGTCACAGTAAAGAGCAGCTCTTAATCCAGCATTCGAGTTGTAAGCCTTGAACATGCCAAGAATCGTACTTCCTAAATCATAATAAATCTAGAATTCTACGGCAAATCTAAAAAAAAACAAACTAATTACTTACAATATGAAAATTAATAAAATATATTATATCTTTAAATTGTAGAGATATCTATCACTATATCTATACTATATATCAATAATTTACTCGGCAAAGTAAAGCTAACTATTATAATAATCATCATAATAAATATATGGCTGCTAGTATTGAGCTAACCAATACAACAAAGATTCTGCTAATACTTAAGTATTTAAAATAATTGCTTTTCCTACAATGGTTCAATAGATGGCATGTCATGTAAAACACTAGTAATCTAAGTATAGCAATCTCGTATAAAAAGGAGATTTATGTATGTGGTAAATCTTATCAAACTTGGTCAAGCAATGCAGCACCTTGAGAATTCTTGTAAACCACAAACAAGGGTCTAGAGATTTCTCTAAGTCACTGATATTATTTCCCATATATTGCTTTCAGTAAACAAGTAAATGATTAAACTTGAACAATTGAACTATTCAGGGAATAGTGGCTGATAATATTTATCTAAAGGAATTGGACAATCAGTGTAGTAGCTACTGATCACAAAAGATTTCTAAAGCGCATATAAAGCGAGGTCTTTCTTTACTTTTGTTATTTATTTCCTAGCAGTTTCCATAAACGAAACAAATAGTATCTATTATATAGACACATTGTCTGCAAGAGATTATATCAATCTTATCAACAGCTAAATGCTCATAGCAACAAACATAAATCTATAAAGAAAACTAATTATGGTAGTTTTGCAAGCTAATAATTATATAGTAAAACTTGCAAATAACCTGCTATATCTATGTTCTATGGACAAATAACATAGACCTTAAGTTCAGAAACTTATTTTGATGATTAATATCCATTTCATTTCCACGTTTTCACACATTCCATGATTAGAAGTCAAATTAAGTACATAAGCATCTAGGATCGGTTCGGTCGGTCAGTCTGTAGTAATCTCACGTATACAGTACATGCATTCTAGTATGGTCATCATGACTTGTCGTTTGCAGCTAGTAGTTCAGTTATTGTAATAGAAGGATATCCAATGTAATATCGGAATACCTAAGCATTGACTTCATTTACTCTAGGCATCTATAGCTCTGAATAGTTTTCTCTGTTTCAATTCTTTCCGAAAGGAGCAAGGTTACAGCAGCGGTTCAGTGTTAGGGTCCTTCTAGACTAGACGATCATTGGCCAATACGATTTATTAGAATAAAAAAATAAAAAATAGGGGGGGGGGGGGGTTGTTACAATTTGGTAATGCCGTTACCAGGATTGGAATAACGTTACTACGGAAGTTTTACTAGGAATTAGTTGCGGTCAACCGCACAATTTGTTGGCGTGAAATGGATAGGATTTTATTGAAACAGAGATGCTATTGCAATAGGTGATTTTTAAAGGGCTAAATCGGTAGTCAACGAATACTATAATGAGGTGATGATGTTGTTGTTCTAGGCTACAGTAGTAGATTTCTACAATAAACTAAGAAATAAATAAGCCGGATATGCTTTTTTAGGAATATAACTAAAATACTGATTACTACGAAGCGCTTAAATGATATTCAGGGAAAGATAAGTTGTATGCAAGTTTCATGTATGTAAAGTCTGCAACTACCTTTGTCATTTACATGTACCCCATAGTCGATCTCTAGAATCCAGAAGTACACTTATCATTCGAAAGGCAGATTGCGTGTTGTGTTTACGACTAGGATACTCTCCTGGAAGCACACGGTAAATAGTCAGTATCGAACTCTACTCAAAGTGACCCGAAGGTTTTAAGAACACTTTTAGTATCGAACGACTTATGAAACTCACTTGGGAGCCAAGAATTGCGTTATAGTAGAGTACTGAAAGAGTTCTTGTATAGTGCTAGGAAAGGAAGAGAGTTTCTAACATGTTGAAAGTGCCGTCGCTGCATTTGCATCACAAGGATTACATTTGTAACCAGCAAAATACAGCGCAGATCGTGGACATGTCTGTATATAATCGGTGTTTGTTATGTTCGGAAGTATTAAGAATATAAAAATGTGTGAATATTAATAAATGGCTTACCTTTTTGTTCGATGAAATTTATGGTAATTAAATGATAGTAAAAATCTACATACGTAATTACTTCTATTGCATTTGCGAAGGAAATAAATAGGATTACAATAAAATGCAAAGTTGCGCAACTTTAATTGAGCGATGATAAGTCTTGTTAGAAGTTTTGTTGAAATATGTTTAGTCGTAACATTGGGGGGTTGAATTTCCCATTCAGATGCTTAGCATTGTGAAAATTCTTATAGACAAGTCAGATGGTTGTATAGTTGTTCGTAAAGGTTAAATAAATCAACGATATGCAGATTTAATAGACAAACATAGTAAGCGCCGAATTCAAGTATAAAAAAACTAATATTATAGCTAGGTAGTGATGAGTCTTCGGAATGAAGCTGGTAATGTGTTGACAATGTAGGCAGGCTGAAGAGGAGCGCCGAATATCAGCTTTGGGGCGAAACGGCTGGGTGAGTAGTGCGTCTTGACGAGATCTGCAAATATAATAGGGAAAATTAGGGAATGGTGAGCAAAGCCGGGTTACCACTGAACTTTAAAAAAAATTGAAAAAAACACACATTAATGATGAGTTAGTAAATCAAAGCGAAAAAAAAAAGGTTATAGTTAGGCACAATTGTTTGAATTTTAATAGTTATGTATGTATTTATGTTCTTAAGTGACATAATTTGATATGTAAGCAGTACGCACAATGTGTATTCATAACCTTTCATTTCAATCTGAACTTGGTATACATAGGCAATTTCGGTCGTTGAATACTAGTAGACTATATACTATATACTAGTAGAACTATATTAGAGTTTAGGGCAATATAAAAAACCGGTTCCATGCCATGAAAATCGTAGGAATCGTGGAATTCATTTAATCAAGTGAGAGATTATTACAGAACAACAGACAAATATACAAACGTTCATTTTATATTTTACTAGTTGCGGTCGCGGATGTACCCGCATGGAGATAGCTGATGAAGGTGGTGATGATAAAAAGTTATCTATGCGTAAATCTAGTATCATCTATTTTTATACCAAATCTCATCAAAATTAGTCCAGCCAGGACTGATGTAATAAACATTCATTCAGACATACCAGCATTTGCGTTAATAATACTAGTACCTAGGTACCTTGTTAGGATAATGATGATAATGATGAGGAAGAGTATTTTATAATATGTAAATTCAAAGCTACATCTACTTTCGTAACAATTTTCATCAAAATTGGCGCAGCCGTTTAAGAGGGATGGTGAAGCAAACATTCATTCTTACGTACAAACGTCGTGTTTGTAATATTAGTACCTAGAAAATATTTCTTTAGGATACTAACTAAATAAATATCGAAACTTGCGTACCTATCAATCAATGATGAGTGGGTTATGTGAGCTGTAGAGCTTGTCAGGTTTCCCTGTGGTCTATAACAACACCACAGTCAGCAGGCAGGGATCTAGAATTCATGGAAAACTATAAAATATACATAAACATATAACGAGTAAAATATAGAATCAGTTATTTCATCAATAATCTAAAACTAACCGAAGGTTGTATATCAGGGCGCGTAGAAATATGAGAAAATCTATAGTAGCTTTGTTCAGAGCAATTAGGTACCTATCTTAAAATTGCTATTGAATAAATAAACAAAGGTAGAATAAGAATAATGTTAGCAAGAATAAAATCAATCAAAATGACATGACAATCAACATTTAGGTTACCTAGGCTACAAAACTTTACAGAAAGGTAAACACAAAAGAGTTCTTTGCTTTTACTTTTGAATGTGGCACTTAGGGCTGTCATAGTGTAAAGAGAATATAAACACTACGTTTTACTATAGTATCACGTAAAGAAGAGTTCTGGTGAATAATGCCTAGGTATTTTATAGATGTTTATTGGAATCTATATAAAAGGGAGGTGTTTATGGTATATGGTGGGTATGGAACTAGGAAATCAATGTTGAGTCATGATGTTTGGATTATTTGCCTGCAAAGAGTTTGACGACATAGCTAGGTAATGTAATAAGAAATGTTCAGTTGTAACAAAATACGATAAGTATGTACATAATACACTGGTAATTTCTATGTAGGTATAATCTGTAGGAAGTATGTAGATATGAACAGGGAAAAGGATGTTTGGTTGGAGCAAAGCAGAGATGAACAAGTCTAAATAACACTATACATACATACCTTGCCAGTAGCTGGAGTGTAGTTTCGTAGGAATATGTACACCTATGTATATAATAATATGTAGGTATAACTAGTTGTTGTATATCAATCGGAGTTGTTGGGCAAATGTATCGTGCATACGCTGCCTACATTGGTTCGCAAATTGAAGTGATTTCGTCATGGACACTGCAAAGATAAACGTAAATAAATGCTACGATAAATAGAGTTACAGTATAATTACAAGTAGAGTACAGCGAACGTACATAGAATTTGCGAAAATCATATTTTTGACGTGAACTTTATTTCCTTTATTTTGACAGCGACATATTTAACTAGCTGTCATAAGCACATACGTGTATATCCAAAGAGTTTGTAACAAATAGAAATCATGTTCAAGGTTTAATATACCTAGCTATAATTTAAATGCTAAAGTTATATATTAGTATAGATATAATAAACGGTATGATTAGGTATAAGATGGAATAAGAACTTACCTGTGGTCAACAAATGCGCTTTGAGATTCTGTGATCAAGAAGTCTATAAAAGCGCAAACGTAATATCAATACTTTATAGATATTTGAGGTTTATATTTTATTTAGGGAACAAAAAAGGAAGTAATAAAAGGCAATCACAGATATTTAGGGTCGTTATATAGTAGTGAAATTTGGGTAGTGGTCGTAATAAAAAAAATACTTAAAAGTTTAGTTGTTGTAATGCGACCGCAAAATGGTTGTAAAATAGCACGGAGCGACTTCGTTAAGACTTAAAATTTCGTATCGACTTAATAATCGTAATGGGATACTTTGAGTGATATCGTTCAGTAATGCGTTACAAAGACATTGGCAGATATAGTGTGGTAATGATAATGACGTGATTATTATAAATTTTATTCAAAATCAAACACATTATCACACATTACAAAGTTTAAAGATACATTAATAGCCGAGATGCATACATTAGTGCAGGGTTATTCGAGGATCGGAAAAACAGTCGTGTTGATTTTTGCTTTGAAATTCATGGAAGATGTAGCCAGGGAAATGACATGGAGATTTAGAGAAATTTGAGTAACCACGCAGTGACAGCACAGCGTACACTTGATTTTGTAATAGCAAATTTGTGGATAGAGAACATAAAAATAGAAGAGAACTTCGGAATATTACAAAAAATAATAATAAGGAAATAGTAAATAATGTACAATGTATGGAATACCTATTAAATAAAAAAAAACATAAATTGGTTAGGTAATAATGTAAATTTGTACTAGTATAAAAGGTTTACATTGCTTTCAAATAATTGACAATTAAATAATCTGTAGTGAAAAAAAAAAGTAAAAGCAGTAGGTACCTACTTAGTAGGAATTTTATTTATTACAATAGGGTCTGATGTAGGGCGAATGGTATTAATTCGGTAAAATGCAGCAAAATAGTTGTTAGACTTCAGTACCAATATTCGAATAATCAACAAGGGAGGTTCGAGCAAAAGTGCATGAGGGACGTGACAGGAATCTTGAGTTCCTGTTAGGTTCCTCTATTTGAGTCGTAAATATGTTCAAGTAGAGGAGATTAATGTATTGCCGCTGAAAATTTTTGAATAAATAGTGTTTGGAACAAGTAATTGAAAGAGATGGAAAGACTAACTCGTAAACGAAAACAATCTAGAAGACTTGTAGAAGATTTAGCAACAACTGGAAGAAACGGTGGGATAGCTTCGTCAATAGTCGGACAGGAAAATGAGGACATACCAGTTCGGGGGGAGGAAAGCTCGCAAGCTAAGCGAAAGAAAGAGACTAGACAAACAGAAATTCGGAAGGTCGGGAGTAGTTCAGGGACGGATTATAAATATCGTGCTTTAAGGAGAATGGTGGGAACTTTAGCCTCGAAAGTGGACATGTTGTGTGAAGAAGTAAAGAAAGTAAAACCAAATGAGCAAGAAGAGGGAGAGGGCAGTAGAATATTGAGTGAGGAAGAAACGGTAGTAGAAAGAGAAGGAGAGTTATCGATGGAAAGTACTCGAACCATAATATATAACATTAGCAATATTAGTGTAGAAAAACCGAAGTTTGGCGGTAAGATAGAAGTACATCCCGTGACCTTTTTAGAAGATCTTGAGAATTATTTAAGAAAGTCGGCTAAAGCAGGCAGGGAGTTGGATTTGATAATTGAATGTCTGGTAGGAGATGTCAGGGATTGGGCTCGTGTTTACAAGGATCGATGGAAGGAACTGAAGGATTTCAAAGCCGACTTTTTAGCGGCATATTGGGGAGAAAAGGAACAGAACGAGTTGCGGAGGGTTATAGTGCAAGGAACATGGGACAGGCACAAAACCTCATCCATGTTGTCTCATTTTCTGCGTATAACCGGGAGGGCCAAGATGTTAAACTATCAGATTCCAGAAAAGGAGCTAGTTGGAGACATTATTAGACATTATCCGAAACATATTCAGCAGGGATGGGCTATTTCGAAGTTAGGAACCATCATAGAAACAGCGGAGTTTTTGCGAGAGATGGATGATATAAGTAAACAAGAAGCACATACATATACGTCAGCGGGGAAGAACAAAGAGTACGAGAAAAGAAGGAGAGAATATCAAAGGGAATATCAAAATTGGAACAAACCAAAGTCAGCGGTAGTCAATGAAGTCACTATTAATGATGCTTATGAGGATGCGTTAAACTGAAGGAAGCTGATAACTTCGTTCCCGAGTCAGCTTCAAACATAGGGAACATAGGATTGCGAATAATGAAGAGACTAGGGTGGGAGCCAGGGCAAAAATTAGGTGTAAATGGTAGGGGGCTTAGGGTGCCTATATCAGGAAAGGTGTTAGATAGAAATGAAACAGAGGGATTAGGATATAAACCCTTGAAGGAAAGAGAGACATATATTCTAGAGCGGTTAGTGGATGTACTAAAATTAAAAGTAGAGCAGAATTGTGTAGGGTTGAAATCCACGTCAGCAATGAAGTCAATTTTTGAGGAACAAGAAGAGGATAATATTCGTGAGAAATGCAAGTCTGAAATAGTAGCGCGAGTTTTTGATGTTGAGATCATAAGTTTAGTTGATACGGGCAGCGATATAACATGTATCTCGGAAACATTTTGGGATGAAATAAGGCAGGATGTTGCACATAGGGTACCTTTAATGCCCATCAAGCCTTTTCAAGTGAGAACTGCGGTAGGTCACAAAAGTATGGAGGTTAAGAGCATAGTGTTGTTACCTTTGAGACTAGGTACAGTAGTTTTGGATACGGCATTTGTGGTAGTACCCGGACTTATCAATCACATGATTTTAGGTTTCGATTGGTTAAAGGAAAATGAGGTAGTAATTAGTTTGAGTAAAGAAGAAAAGGGTTTATTGATAAAACAAGGATCGGAAAACCAGCTTATTAAGTTTTGCAACAAAGGAACAATTAATGCTGAGTGTCAACATTTAGACTTAGGTGAGCAAGCTAACAGAATAGAAATCAGAGAGCTAGGAGTAAATGCTAGGGAAACTGAGGAAGCAGAGCAAAAATTAGGGGAGTTATTACGGAAGTATGGGAATGTTTTTTCGTCTAAACTAGGAAGGGCCAAGTGTTATAAACACGAAATCATAATGGATCCACATGCGCCTATAGTAAAGAAAACTTACCCGGTGCCATATGCGTATCGGGGTAAAATAGAAGAGAAATTAGCAGAAATGGAACAACAAGGCATAATAACTAGAGCTTCTACGCCATATTGCAGTCCACTTACATTTACTCTAAAAAAGGATGGGTCCATAAGAGTGTTATTAGATGCTAGGGAAATAAACAAATATATGGTAGCAGAAACGGAGAAGCCCCCAATGCAAATAGATGTTATGAACTCATTCCATGGTGCGAATTATATAAGTGTGATCGACTTGAATAATGCCTATTTTCAAATACCAATATCAGAGACAAGTAAAAAGTTTACGGGATTCACTTTTAATGGCAAATCGTACGTTTACAATGTACTTCCTCAAGGTTTGAAAACATCAGTGGGTAGTTTTAGTCGAGCAATGGATGTGATATTAGGACATGAAGTTAGGGATTATTGCGTGAATTATTTAGATGATTTAGCGATAATAACTACAGGGACATTAGAAAAACATATAGAGCATTTAGATGAAGTATTAAATAAATTGAGTAAAGCAGGGTTAACATGTAACGAAAAGAAATGCGAGTTTTTTAGCAAAGAAGTTAAGATGTTGGGATACATAATTTCCACCGAAGGGCTGAGATCAGACCCAGATAAGGTCAAAGCTATACAAAATTTTCCAGTGCCAAAGAAAGTGAAGCAAGTAAGAGCTTTCCTAGGATTATGTAATTTTTATAGACGATTTATTCGGGATTATAGTTTTCATATTCAGCCTTTATGTAAATTGTTGCAGAAAGACATAATGTGGAATTGGAGCACAGTAGAGCAGGAAGCCTTTGATAAAATCAAATCACTCTTCATAGAGACAATACTGTTAAATCATCCAGACTATAGTAAGCCGTATTATCTGCAGACTGATAGTTCTGGTATAGGGTTAGCTGGAGTGCTTTATCAGCTTGATGCAAAGGGAGAAATAAAAATAATAGGCTTTCACAGTAAAGCTTTAAAGGGAGCTCAGTTGAATTGGACTGTAACGGAGCAAGAGTTTTATGCGGTGATAAATTGTCTAGAAAAATTTGAAACTTATTTAAGAGGGGTTGAAGTTATTATAAGGACTGATCACAAAGCGTTGTTATTTGTTCGGACTTGGAAATTGTTCAATGCGAGAGTGTCTCGGTGGGTACATTATTTAGAGAATTTCAAATATAAAGTTCAACACATAAAGGGCAAAGAGAATATAATACCAGATATTTTGTCACGATTTCCACCCGAGGGGAATTTATTGCAAGAAGAAAGGAAAAGTATGCCCGAAATCGCTTACTTAGAAACGCAAATAAATAAGGGTCTAAATTTGAAGTTAAGGCAGTTAAAAAAGTTACAGAAGGAAGATATAGAAATAAAAGGAATACTAGATCGATTAAATACTAAAGGGAAGGAAGATGATAAACAAGGGAGGGTTGCGGAAAAGTGTATGCTAAAGAATGATATTCTGTATTTTAGACCAGTAGATAAATTAGAACCGGTGATTTATTTACCAGAGTTGCTAAGAATTGATATAATTAGACAAGTTCATATAGAAATGGGGCATCAAGGGGCACATAAAGTAATAAAGTATATAAGGGATAGATTTTATTGGAGAGATTTAACGCGGTCAGTCAAGTTGGAAATAAAAACATGTCATGATTGTCAGATTACAAAAAGTCAAACAGTTAAGTATGTAGGACCTTGTCAGTCCATAATAACGGAAAACGTAGGGGACATGGTTATGATAGATCTTTATGGACCTCTTCCCACTGGGTTATATGGAATGAGTTATATTTTGGTCATACAAGATTCCTTCAGTAAGTTTGTTAAATTTTATGAGCTCAGGAAAGCCACCACAAGTGCAGTGCTTAGTGGGGTAAGGAAGTTTTTTAAGGTTATAAAGCCAAAAGCGATTATGTCAGATAACGGTTCGCAATTTGCAAGTAAGAGCTGGAGAGAATTTATGAAGCAAAATGGGGTAAATGTTATTTATACATCGGTCAGGAATCCACGTCCAAATACCACAGAACGTGTGAATAGAGAGCTGGGACGGCTTTTTAGGACATACTGCAGGAATAATCATAGGGGTTGGGTAGCAGTTCTACCGAGATTAGAGGAACTTTATAATAATACGTTTCACGAGAGTACAAAGTATACACCATGTGAGATCATGTATGGAGATTCAACTAAGCTGACTTTTGATAGGGAAATAAAAAAGGAAGTCAAATTGAATGTTGAAGAGGTCAGGGAGAAGGTAAAATTTAACTTGCGAGAAATGGGAAAGCGGCGTCAGCGGAGTTTTAATCAGAGATATCGACTTATAGAATTTGAAATAGGAGATTTAGTGAAATTAAGAAAGTTAAATAAATCAGATGCAACACAAAAACTAACGAAAAAATTTTCACCATTATATGAGGGACCATTTTTGATAGCTAGTAAACCTTATCAAAACGTTTATATTTTGGTAGATCCGGTAACAAAGGAAATTCGTGGTAAGTTTAACACAATTCATTTGCTGAGGTATTATCCGGCTATCAGAGATTGACTGTGTACCTATGTTTGAGACTGTCTCGGGGTAAAGATGGGGAAGGGAGGGGTTATTCTAGGGGAAGGAGTTGCATTTATGTGTAAGTGAGGAAGCTATTTTAGTTGTTAGTGTATATATACCTATTTGTTTAAAGTAATTTCACATCTATAAAAACATAGTAAGTGTTATGTTTCAATTGAGCAAAAGTGTTCGTATCATTTTAAGTTTATTGTTAGCTATGTAATTTTGAAGTGAGGCAGAAACTTCAAATCTTGTTAAGTCAGAATATAGAGGGAAAGTGTTCCTGAATTAGTTAATTTGTTAAGGAGTAAGTCAACTAAAGTATTGTTAGTCAAAGTTTGTAACTTTCTTTATAGTTGGTTGTAAATGAACATTAAAATTAAACCAGTAGTAAATCATTGACCAAGTAAAAAAAGGGTTTAAATATTAGTTGTTGAAACTTGGTTGGTGGTGGCAAAATATAATATAATTTTAATATTTTAAATTAATTTGGCGGTTTTAAGTTGGAAAATTTGAGTCTGTTAAGAAGCAAGTTATTAATATATATATTTTATAACTTTATACGAAGTAATTACTAGTATTAAATAATATATTGTAAAAAAAAAGTTTCAGTTGTTAATTAATATTATTAAAGTTAGAAATAAATGAATCTGTTGGAAAAAATTGCCGGAGGCCAGGGAAAGGCCCATCTATAAACATTGAAGGCTCCTGTTTGAATTCAATTTTTATTGCACTTCTAGCTAAAGTTTGCAAAGTATATAACTAAGGTGTTCCTTAGTGTTAATAGATGGAGGGGAGTGTCGGCGGCCTTTTCAAAAAAAAAAAAAATGTTTTTTTTCTTTATTACCCGTGGGTAATACGTACTTTGGACGTAACGTAATCGTACTTAGTAAGTTACTTGTTTTGAAGTAACTATTTCCATAACTACGTATTTTGTAGCTAATAATTCAAAATATCACTAGTATCCTGTGTAGAACGTAAATTAACTTGGATATTATCAGCGGTCTAAGGAATTAAGTTTATATGTAGACTATCTTCCATTTCTTGTATCATTATTTAATTAGGTCTGAAGTAGAATAAGATGCAAGAACATAAAGTATAGTAAAATTATTGACAGATCCATTATCTATGAGATCGGAAAGGAGAAGAAGGCTGATTATAATTAGAAAACATAAGAATTATACGAAGGTTCTATGTATTGGATAGATACTTTTAAAGAAACTATTATGGATTTGTGGGATAACCGTTTGCAAGGTCAACAAGGTATATTCGAGGTAAATGAAACATGAAGATTGTAGATTGTAGACGATGGGGGTTGGAACTTTATAGATAAATGGGAGTAAATTAAATAATTTAAATGCTTTATTGGTATGTACGACCTAAATTAAAATATGAATACCATTTAGATTCCGCAGGTTATAAGGTAAAGATCAAGCTAAGGAAAAGAAATAACTGATTAGTTGTAGACTGTTAACAATCTAATCATATTTCAGTTGATGTTTATTATATTGTAATGACTACGGGACTGCTAGTATCAAGGTGTTATTATTGATAAGCATAATAATTTGTAATTTACAGAGTACATTAAAGGAATTAGCAAATAATGAGAGTATAGAAGGTAAAAGAAATATTTTGGTACCTATATAGGTAGCAAAAAGGTACAAAGTTATTTAGGCCACAATGGAAATGACATAAGAACTTCGTGTTTTGAGGATTACAATATAATATATTGTTTGTATTATGTAAAAGTGTGTGAGTTGGATAGAGTTAGGAATGTCTAGTTATATTATTCAGACTGGTTTACTGAACTGATGTTGTTGCTTATCTGTGCAATAATGAATATTATAGATAGAAAGCCACAATTCTGTCTTAGTTGGGTGCGTTGATTTAATCAGATATAGATGTTTTAGTAATAGCAGAAATGTTATTGTCGTTAATATTAAATATATAATAATAGTAATCAGATAGTTTAGACTTTTATAAGGAAAAACCAGGTTTTAGGATTAGAATGACAATTAAATAATACATTTAACATTATTATTACAAAAAGATTATTTAATATAATAAGTCATGCATTTTGCGCAATTGTTAAAACGAATGAATTTAGTTTAGATAGAATAAAAGAACAGAGTAAAGGAAAAATGATAATATTAGGAGTCAGAATTTTAAGGATTTCCTTCAAACTATGAACACGGGAAGCGTTAGGAAAATAAAAAAAATAAAAAACATACCAAGTTTACAAAATTTTATAAAACACTAATAAAATTAATGAAGATGTTCAATCATTTGTTACAGAGTGAGCGTAGATCTCATCGGGGTGGGTTTTCGTTGCAGCTTATCCTATTATTTTTTTACATTAGATGTAAAAATATTTGAAGATAAAATAAATGGGGTTTATAGAAACAAAAGTCAGACATTTCATTTGGTAAATACTAATTATTGTGGGAACTTATTCGTAGACTCCAGACAAAAGGGTTGAAGGTTGATTTAGGCAGAATGCAGGGCAATGTAAGAGAACAGAACATTAAAAGTTTTAGAAAAAGAATGGTAGAGATGAATGGAATTAAGTCCTAGGCGGGAGGAGTTGTGTGTGAAAGAGTTTAGCATATTATCATGTTGAGGGCCTCTATGAATCGACAATACCGACTGGAGTCGATTTGTTAAGTTTTGTTTTCAGACAGACACACACTATTCAACGAATGATTTATGGAGTACAAATTGGAGATAGGTTTAGGTCAGAAGACACCACATCAGTATTTACAACTGAATTATTCCATAAAGAGTTCGTACTTTACAGGTAGCCAATGTTTAGCCATTACACTCACATTCACCGAGTTATTAGGCGGTTGCTTGTTTGGTTTGATTTGAAGAGGGATGTATCAGCCATGGAGAATTATTGCTTGTTAGCTATTAACGAGATCTGGAGTAATAAAGGGTGGCGTAGGTTCTACTCCACATACTCGATCCCAAACGAAAAATTGGTTTGGGTGGTAGCACGTATGCTGAATTATTCGAATTGACTAGGTGCACAATTTGGCACAATACTAGTTCCCTTTCGTTATTTCAGATTGTCCTTGTGAGAAGTCATTTTTACTCATGGAGGAGACATTAAGATCGGATATATCAACCCTTACAGTAAATTTATTTTTAACTCGGTCTTTTAAATACACTCCACTAGTGAGTTCACGTACTCATATCCTTGTTTGAAAACGAATTTTAACAAATTAGGATAAGCACACATTCAGTTTTGGTGGGACTATATTTGTGAAGTTGAATATATGGAGAATGGGAAAATTTCCTTCGGTAAATTATGAGAACCTGCGTAAATTTTGGGGGTTGGCTGTAACGGAACAGGCTCTGGATGAGGTTTCCGTCACGATTCACAAATATAGATACATTTAAAAAGCATTTTGGTATGAACAAATATTGATGAAATTTAGACAATCAAAAGTAGAAGAAAGCGTTAATGTGTAATATTGAGATTTAGATGTTAGGTACTTCTTATAGCAAGACTATAGGTACTTACTGAAAATGATAAGCAGCTTAGAATATTTAAGCTATCAAGATATTCTATGTATTAACCATTTAAATCGATTGTTCAGATAGAACTGATAAGTTACTTCAAGTAAAATGAAATGTTGAGTAATCCTTTAAATACATAAAAGTTACAAGCAAAATTAATAAAATTACCATGAAAATAAGCAGCATTGATATTTCTAACCATACAAAGTTATGTGAGGAACACATTTTCGTTGTGTGTCCATGTATTTGAGTTTGCTTCATCAAAATGAACCCTAAAACAAATGAGTATTGACGCCGATCTGAAGCCGATAGAAAGGGCTTTGATTGGATCTACGTACCTCTGATCGGCGTCATTCGAAATTCAAAATATGTGTTGTCATGAGCGGATTTTGATGATAATTTGAAATAAGAATAGGAATGCGCTGGAGGGCAGAGATTGGCTGAGGTGGATCTGAAGCCGTTTTGACGCCGATAGAAAGGGCATTGATTGGATACCTATCGGCCTCAAATCGGCGTCACTGTCAAGTTTGAGAAAGTATATAAGCAGCAGAAAGACCAAGAAATTGCTTATTAAATTCCCGAACTTCTGTGAGGTAATATATTCTGCTACGGACATGGTTCCGGACGTGGGTTGGATACCTCACGGTGACAACTAAGATCCACCTCGATAGGGAACGCCCAATCCTTAGAGTTGGACACTTTTGGGAGCGAGCCAACAATCGCTTTAACCTATTGCAATGGGTACGATTAACTGCTCCTCACTTCGATTGGAAAGAATATTCCAGTGGAAGTGTCTTCTATTTATTATATGTATTTATTTCCTCTCATACTAGAACGTCGCTCTGCAGCCTTCCATAGCTTCGGCTATAGCGGTATAGTCGCGCGACTATTTCCGTGCGTGGAGTTGGACACCCTAGGGGCCATAGGTTCGATTCTCGGCTTGGCACCGAACTTTAGAGGCTAGTTAGGGATCAAACTTGAGCCATCCTATCAGGGGGATGAAAGCTCATGCGCAATTAACTTTGGGGGGTTTGTTGGGGATTTACACACACTCTAGCAGACTAGGAATTTATTTAGGACCGAAGTAGGTTTAGGAAACAGTATTTTTGTTTACCGGGATATACATTAACTTCGTAATGGTTCAATCGGGAGTAAATAAGTAAATTCACGCGCTAGTGGTGTCTACCACTAGATACGTAGGATTCAATAATGAATTCGTCATATCAATACAATCTATTAGTATGCTAGACTTAGAAACTAAAGACTAACTACGAAATAAAAATGACAAAATAAATATATTTTTAATCAGTATAAAGTAAGGAATACAGAAATATTTGCCTGCAAAGGAATATAGAAATATTAGTTCAAACGAAATGTAATGTATTTGTTGCAATAATATGTTATATATTTGCTAATGAATCGAGTTTGGGCTAGGTTGTCAACTCTGATTCTAGCATGAGAATGCGGTAATAAATTATAGCAATTGAATTATTTGCTGAAAGTATCAAATGTAATATTTAGAATCAAATGATAATTCATAATGATAAATAATAATATTAAGAAGAGATAAATAATATTATAATCGCTTATAGACGCAAACTCTACATTTGGAAAACTACCAAACGGACTTAGTGAGGCCTTACTAATTTTGGGGTAAATAGAAGAGGTTCTTGGCATGATGGAGAACATTTGTGTCACAGTAAAGAGCAGCTCTTAATCCAGCATTCGAGTTGTAAGCCTTGAACATGCCAAGAATCGTACTTCCTAAATCATAATAAATCTAGAATTCTACGGCAAATCTAAAAAAAAACAAACTAATTACTTACAATATGAAAATTAATAAAATATATTATATCTTTAAATTGTAGAGATATCTATCACTATATCTATACTATATATCAATAATTTACTCGGCAAAGTAAAGCTAACTATTATAATAATCATCATAATAAATATATGGCTGCTAGTATTGAGCTAACCAATACAACAAAGATTCTGCTAATACTTAAGTATTTAAAATAATTGCTTTTCCTACAATGGTTCAATAGATGGCATGTCATGTAAAACACTAGTAATCTAAGTATAGCAATCTCGTATAAAAAGGAGATTTATGTATGTGGTAAATCTTATCAAACTTGGTCAAGCAATGCAGCACCTTGAGAATTCTTGTAAACCACAAACAAGGGTCTAGAGATTTCTCTAAGTCACTGATATTATTTCCCATATATTGCTTTCAGTAAACAAGTAAATGATTAAACTTGAACAATTGAACTATTCAGGGAATAGTGGCTGATAATATTTATCTAAAGGAATTGGACAATCAGTGTAGTAGCTACTGATCACAAAAGATTTCTAAAGCGCATATAAAGCGAGGTCTTTCTTTACTTTTGTTATTTATTTCCTAGCAGTTTCCATAAACGAAACAAATAGTATCTATTATATAGACACATTGTCTGCAAGAGATTATATCAATCTTATCAACAGCTAAATGCTCATAGCAACAAACATAAATCTATAAAGAAAACTAATTATGGTAGTTTTGCAAGCTAATAATTATATAGTAAAACTTGCAAATAACCTGCTATATCTATGTTCTATGGACAAATAACATAGACCTTAAGTTCAGAAACTTATTTTGATGATTAATATCCATTTCATTTCCACGTTTTCACACATTCCATGATTAGAAGTCAAATTAAGTACATAAGCATCTAGGATCGGTTCGGTCGGTCAGTCTGTAGTAATCTCACGTATACAGTACATGCATTCTAGTATGGTCATCATGACTTGTCGTTTGCAGCTAGTAGTTCAGTTATTGTAATAGAAGGATATCCAATGTAATATCGGAATACCTAAGCATTGACTTCATTTACTCTAGGCATCTATAGCTCTGAATAGTTTTCTCTGTTTCAATTCTTTCCGAAAGGAGCAAGGTTACAGCAGCGGTTCAGTGTTAGGGTCCTTCTAGACTAGACGATCATTGGCCAATACGATTTATTAGAATAAAAAAATAAAAAATAGGGGGGGGGGGGTTGTTACAACGCCATAATTTTTTATTGATGTTTATTTTTGAGTCAACTGAATCCATCTAACATGGGTATTACAGACAAGCATTTAAGCCAGCATTTTGTCAAGACAAGAATATCGCAATCAAATTTAAGTCTTGGTAACAGAATTTCAAATTTGTTGATGTTACATCCGAGACTGCGCCGATGTTTTGCGCCAAAATAGAAAGAGTTTTATTAGAAAAAGGAAGAAATTGAATACATTTTTCTAGATCACATTCATATGCTGTAGACACTTCTGTGTCTAGTTCATCTGTTAAGTGAGATGTGTTACCCATAAAGAGAGTAGAGGTAGGTTGATCGTGCTAATCTTTTATTCGTATCTGTTTTGTGAACATTATAAAATATAGAAGAAATATGATTGTTTGTAAGTAGCTAAGATAGCGTAGTGTAATACAAAAAAATGTGAGTATTTGAGCAGTGAGTGTAAAATATGTGTATAATTGTTTTTAAAGATTTTTCTGTTTTTGTATAGATTGTATACTATACAATGTATTCTTGCAATGAATAATGTAATATTACATATTATGTCATATTCAATTATTATTACGATGTCGCTTGAGTATTCACCCTGCAAGCAGGCCTGCAGATATTAACATATCATAATTAAATTCAATTAACTACATAGTCATTTTATTATTTCAAATTATTATACATTAATTAATTACAATTTTAAAAATCTATAAAACAATTAACAAGCAGCCAGTCAGTTAATTTCTACTTAAATAAATTTCCCTCTAATAATGTCATGTTCTTTGGTACGGCGTTATAATTTATGACCTTTTCTACAAGACGGTTGATATTATAGCAAGTTTGCGAACCTTTGTCGTTTTTGTCTCGTAATTATTTCGTTGCGTTTGGGAATGTGTTCGGGTGTGTGTCTTTGCGAATAGAAAAATATCTTTTCATTCCATCTGTTCGACAATGTCCAAAAAACATATCACGCAATCTCGACGTAAAGCTAAGCTTTGCATCCCAAGGCAGGTACTTTTGTTTGAAACTCACAAGGGATTAAAGCGATTTATGTTAGGAACGTTATTAAACTCGTACGGGGTAGATACGGGCATTGTTAAGAGTTTTAACGTTTATTCGACCACAGCACACAGAAAAACAAAAGAAAAAACGCACGATTGAAATGAATTTGAAAAAAGAGACGGTGTTTGGTGTTATTATAACAACTTCAATAAAATGTTCCTCTGTCCCTCCATAACTGGACAGATGTGTCCAATATTATTAACTCACTAGTGAGATATATTTTATTCAATTTTATATAATAAGAAATTGCATGAAATGAGCAAGCAATAAGAACATTAATTTATTTGTTCTATTGAGCACGATCTTTTTTTGAACAAACCTTTTGTAAGAAAAATCACCTCAACTAATTGAGGTGCTCAATAGAACAAATAAATTAATGTTCTTATTGCTTGCTCATTTCATGCAACTTCTTATTTAAATAGATAATTTTAACTCGTACGTGTTTAATAAATAAAACTTTCACTCAAATATAACTTTTGTTTTCTCTGTAATAAAAGAAAACTTTAAATTCCCCACTTTGTACGTGGCAGAATAGGCGCAAACCCTATGCGCGGAAAATAAAAAAAAACCTCATCCCTTTAGTCTGTGGCTGATCGCAATGCGCGCGCATAGGAAAACTGATTAATTTCTCCCGCCATAGCGAAACATTTTTAACAACTCGTTTTCACTGATGAAATTATAGTTATTTATTAATTAAAGTACTAGCTAAAAATATTTATTAGTATAAAAAAGAGCCTTCCTCTCAGAGAGAGGAGTTGGGCCATAATCCACCACGCGGGTCCAGTGTAATTGGTGGATAGGTTAGTGGCCAACCCATGTCGAAGTTTTCAGGCCGACGAAGGCCCTCAAATACAAATACAAATAATTTATTTATAGCTCTTTTTCTACACGTCATCATGTTAACATAAATGGTTAACAACATAAATTAATAGTAACATAATAATAATAAAGTAAATGAATTAAATTATAATGTCTAATTTTAAGTATTCATCTAAGTCATAAAACAGTCTATCCTGTAACCAGGTTCTTAATCTATTTTTTAGTCACGGTGTAAGGTGCACCTCGAACAGCTACAGGTATGCGGTTGTATACAGCTGGGCCTAGCACGTAGAGTGATCTGTTAGACTTGGCGAGGCGGTGCGCCGGCGTCACCCATTGATTTTTAAACTTTTTGCTGCGCATATTCCACTTACTGTTTTCACCCTTTTGTCGAAAAAGGTAAATAAGGCTACTTGATAGATGAGTTCGCAGGGTAATGGTAGTATCTTACTCTCCCGGAAAATCTCTACGCATGAGGTGCCATCCTGGACTCGCTTCTGCATTGCAAAAGCTCTGTTTCTATCGGCAGCACGGCCCCACAGCTCCAATCCGTACGTAATGACGCTGTGGACGGTCGCGAAGTAACGGGAGCGCACGACATCGCGGGTGGCGGTGCTCGCAAGTCGCCGGAGCGGAAAGCACGAGCTCGAGAGTTTCCCGCATAACTCCTCTATGTGCGTCTCCCACGTTAACGCGCCGTTAATTTGAAAACCTTACAGTACTTGTTGGAGCGCGGTCTTGCCGACTGCTACCTGATATGTCTTTGTCATGTGACCGTTCAGGTTGAGCTAACCCGTTCGACCTAAACCACCCCTCCAGCTTGTTTGCCACCGAGTTCAGCTTAGAATCCAGCCGGGCGTGCGTCGGCGCTGTGATCACCACGGTGACGTCGTCGGCGTACATATGGATTTCAGCTTCGTCGATGGATTCGGGTAGGTCGTTCAGGAGAAGACTGAACAGTGAATTTGATAAACAGGAGCCCTGCTGACACCCATGACATTTTCCATTTCGGAAGACATAACGCGGCCTTTGTCACCGACCACGCGGACCTGTATCTGTTTGGACATAAACGAGGTCAGCAAATCCAACGCTGGACCTCGGATTCCATAAAAGCACAGCTTGGCAGCGATGAGGCTATGATAGGCGGTATCGAAGGCGCGTGACAAGTCGCAGCAAAGCAGCGCGACTTGCTGCTTTACCTCGCGCTCGTCCAACACTCGCCGCACCACCTCCCGCACCAGGTCTGTAGTTATATGGTACGCATACTGTCTTTGTGACAGTAATTTGCGGTCAACAATAAAGTTAAGGAGCCTTCTGTTGAGGCCAACCTCGAACACTTTGCTAACCGCTGGGACAAGGGATATTGGACGATAAGACTTGGGATCCGCCTTTTTCCCTTTCCCCTTGTACAATAGTCAGATCTTCACTTTTTTAAGTGCCGCGGGATATAGGCCTTTCCAAACGCATGAACTGAACAGATGGCCCATGACAGACGCTACTGTCTCTATTGCGGGTTTTAAAATACTGGGCGATAGCCCGTACAGACCTACTATTTTTTTAGGAGCGATAAGCTTGGTTACTATCGTTACTATTTCCGTGAAGGAAAACGGTTCCAACCTGATCGACACGTCGCTCGCGTTCCTCTCGTTTTTGAGCGTGGTGAGTCTGCCGGGGGCGCTCCGCACCTACTTGCTGCTGTTACGAACTCTAAATTGAGCGCGTCAACTAACTCTTTTTTTCGTCCCGTATATTTGACCTTTCACGTCTCGCACTACGTCTGTATAGTCAACTCGCTCTCGGATGCCGCGGCCTAGCTCGGTGTTGATGACTTGCCACATGCGTCTCGGATTCACTTGGATTATATTTGAGTAGTAACCTACGTGTTTCTCTTTCAGTAAGGAATGGTACCTAACCCAAAGTTCGTCACACTTAATACGCAAACCGTCATGTGTCGGGAAGGTTTTCTTTAATTTTACCGTCTCGTGCAGCAAGTGTCCGAAATTATGTATTTCGTTGTCTACCCAGTGTCCTCGTTGTATGTGCGTTGGATGTGTGTATGTGCGAGCTGTTTCTTAAAAGGAAAACAGGCATTATACTTGTCAGACAATATCATTACTATGCTCTTGGCCAGTGCGTCACAACAACCGCAAGACTTACAAATAATCGCGTCCCAGTCGACCGAACTGAGGGCGCAGTGCGGCGGCGGCGCTTTTAGCGAATACGAGGCGTTGGGCAGTGTGGTCGCTGAGCGGCCGACTGTCGACGCACATGTGTCCCGCGCGCCCGCCGCTTTTTCGTAACCACTCGCTGACCTGTGTGCTAGTCGGCCAGTTCTCAGTAGACATGGAAAATTGGAAGTTGCTGTTAGGTACCGTAATGGAGAAAGACGCGCAGAACGAGTGGGTCAGCCTCAATTTTTCGACGTGATAGTAGTCGCATGGTTTTTTCCGCCTCATGTATGCTTTTATCGTTTCAGCCGTTATCTCCGGCGCGAAGAAACACGCTTGTATTTTACGCGCTCGTTAGACTGTCTTGAGTTCGTCGTCGCTCGCTCCGCTTCCCTTGATCACCGTCCGTTGCCGCTGGCGCCCTCTACGCCGCTTCTCTACTTCTTCCCATCCCGCTTTATCGACACAGGTACCGGTCGCGGCCGTCATCAAGTCAAGTCAAGTCAAGTATAGTCGAGGCCCGGGCGAGCGGCTCGGTGCTGGTGGTGGTGGTTCCGGACACTATCGGTGTTTGTGAGAATCGCGATGATTTCCGCGCTCGGGCACGGTGCCAGCGTTTAGGCGCTGCCGGCAGGACAGCCGAGCATGTTACTGGTGAAACATCTCATCACAACTCCTTGGTTTCAATCGTGTCAGTACCTAGTCGAGGGGCTGACCTGCTCCGTAACTTCGGCCGCTACTTCACGTGGCAGGCATGCCAGGTGGTTAATATTGACTTAGCCATGCGTGCTGAATGGTCTGTGATGGCATGAAGGGTTGAAAGTTTTAACCCTTCAAACCTTAGTGTTTTAAATTGAAACACTAAGGTCTTCGTGTCGGGATAACACCCCGATGAACTTTTCTAGCGTATTTATCTAGGTGTGTCTTGTGGCTGACGATTGTAGACATGGCCTCGCACAATTTTATTTCGTACCTCTCAATGGTGAGAATAGATCGGCTCAGTTTGGCGTTATAACATCCTATCTCTTCACTGAACTGCGCTCTCATTGACGTCAACTCGTTGCGCATCTTGCACATCTCCTTCAAGAGCGCTGCACTGCTAGTATCGTTGTCATCATTTCCTACTGTGTGAGGCAACGGACCTGCTTTCTGCCCGATGGATACGTATGGTTCTCGGGTTTTTTTCGAAGCACCTACCGGTGTTAGACTGTTGTCTCCTCCTGTTTGGTTGCGCAACGGCACTCAGGGCAATACCAGCTATTTCGAGTTTCAAGTGTGTGGCACTTTTCACCTATACACAGCGTGTGATATTTCTTACAGCAGTAATTTGAGCTACAGTGTACATAGTCCTCGGCATCAATTATAATACTGTAGCTTGCCGAGCAGTCCATCGCTAAACAGCAAGAAAAAGCAACAAGCGCATAAACAGGCAAGCAGCGTGTGCGTTTATAGGTATAGCTACGTACTCACTGATAACGGCGCGGCTGGCGCTCGGTGGGCGAACAGGTGCAGGGGCGGGTGCGGCGCGGTGCGACCGAGTCGACGACCTCGCATCGGTATCTCACGCGCCGAACAATGGCAAGTGGACCGAATTGTACGTTGGGAACGGGCCGTTAGCAAAACATTAAAAATAATTTTGCTTATATCTCAGCAATCCTTCGTTGTCCATCCTACAATTTACGGCACTGCAAACAGCCGGATTTTTCCTTCATACCAATCCCAGTTTCACTGCTTCTTCGTTACTTTTTAGTCTATAACAATTAGATTTGTTAAATTGATTATTTGGATTGATTTGTAAAACATAGATTCATACTTTGTAATTGTTTACAGTAAATTATTCCAATTAAAATTAATAATTTAATTATTCTCAAAATGATTTAAGTTTATTACGATGTACAATTAATTATAAATCGCATGCCATCACTTTGTATTGCAATCTTAAGGTAGCATTCGGATCAAGACGACCGCGACGAGAGACCATGACCCGAGACCGCGACCGGCAACCGGTCGCAGGTCGCAGGGCGACAGCTACCTACAAATCTACGCGACACGAGTCGTGCGACCCATACGAAACTCAGTATGCTTGCAGTTACTAAACTAAACGGTTGTATTTCATCGCGTTTTCGCGATCGCGAACAGAAAAAGATTTCTTCGACAGTTATTAGAAGACGAAGAAGAAGAAGACGATGATATCCTTCTTTTATTATGTGCTCTAATTCCGAAAAAATGGATGAAAATCGATACATTGTTTACGTCGCGAGAAGAAGAGGGCTGCTTTCAGACACTGATAAAACGACATTTAAATTATAAAGAAGAAAAGTTCAGAAAGCATTGTAGGCTAAATCAAAGTCAGTTTAATTTTGTACTCAGTTTAATCAATCAAGATATTCAACCAAGAAGAAATGGCTCATCAATCATCACAAGCGCTCAGAAACTTTTCCTTACATTGAGGTAAAAAATAATTGTTATCATATTCTGTAGATTCTTCTAATTGGAGATGATTATTTGCATCGTGAGCAACCTGATTCAGTAATGGGATGCTTAAATCAGTTGGTTGGGCAGGTGGAGACGCAATACTGCTGATAGGGGAATATGGGCTCAGGTTTGATGCTGAACTATGTGTAATATTCGAAATTGAATAGCTTTCATTTGAATGTGGGCTGTAGGAAGCGCTGCCGAGACTTGAACTTTTATTAATACTTCTCAATTCATATTCTGCCAGTAAATTAAAAACTTTCGTTTTAGCCTCCACTCTTAAACCCAGTGGTAATTTTTTTTAAATAGTCCTGATATGTGAGCCAAATGAATTGATTCCGTCTTTATCAGCTTTCTCTTTCTCTTCTGCCATGATCTTCATTTGTTCTTGTCTTTGTTTATCTCTTTCTTTCCAATGCTGCAGTAAAGATGCAATATGTAAATTATTATCCAGTTGACATGTTTTCTTTTTTTCTCCCACTTGTCTCAGCTGTACCTTTACCTGGTCCGCTTGCCTCTTCATTGCTCGTTTCTCCATTTGCATTACGTTTTGTTCCACTTGTACCAGCTGCACTTATTCCTGCTCTTTTTACCTCTTCATTGCTTCTTTCTTCACCACTTATCTCTTCACTACGTCTTCTTTGTTCACTTATCCCTGTTGTACTTGTTTCTTCACCACTTTCTCCACCTTCAGTATTTTCAGCTTCAACTGTTGCTACTCGCTCTTTCTGTGGGAATTTTTTCTAAAAAACGAAGTCTCGCATACAGCATCCATTTCGTTGTTTTTAAAGAGCCTGAAGAACCCGTGGGCAATTTGTTCTTACGTTTGCATCTATTATAGGAATCTCTTATATATTTCCACCTCTTCTTGCAATCATTACCTGTAATGAACATAATGTTGTTTCAGATTTATAGCTACTGGAGAAACATATGCATCTCTAGAGTTCACGTATCGTATATCGGCAAGTTATATTAGCAGAATAGTGAAAGAAGTGCTTGCAAGCCTGCGAAAGAACTTGGTCCCACTGCATGCCAGTACCTACAGAAAATCATCTAAAGCAAGTGACGAGTGATTTTTGGAATCGATGGAATTTTCCCAATACTTTTGGAGCCATTGATGGAAAACACGTGCGTGTTAAAGCTCCAAATAACAGTGGTTTGCTGTTTTTTAACTACAAGGAGTATTATTCGATCGTACTTCTGGCGATTGTAGATGCCAATTACAAATTCATTGCTGTTGACGTGGGTTCTTATGGTAAAGAAGGAGACAGTGGTATTTTTCAAAAGTCATGCATAGGGAAAAAAATTGCTCGTAATAAGTTTAATGCTCCGAAGCCCGCAAATTTACCAGGAACAGATATTATGCTTCCACACTTTCTGGTCGGTGATGAAGCGTTTGCCCTTGATACATATATGATGAAGCCATATTGTAGAAATGATGCGAGAGCGAATCGTGATAAAGCTATCTTCAATTATAGACTTTGCCGTGCCAGAAGAGTGACAGAAAACTCGTTTGCATTGTTATCACAAGTATTTAGAATATTCTACACACCGATATCAATCAGACCAGCGGTTGTTGATGACTTGATTTTGACCACGTGCTGTTTACATAATCTTTTGCGGGATGCTTATTTAGAAAAAAACGGCATTCCTTATTACAAATATGATCCAAAAATCCCCCCACCTACGGAAAACATGATACCATTCTCAAAAGTTGGTGGTTTTGCAAGTCTGGCGGCATTTGATATACGAAATTCATTGAAATCATTTTTTTAAAGTCCAGTTGGCCAAGTATCATGGCAGGAAAATCGTATAGATAGAATAGAATAGCGTCCCATGGAAGTAATCCCAGAACAGTTTTATAACCTCAAAAAATAGAGAAAAGTAAAATAGTACCTATATTTGTAAACAATAAGAATAAGTACCTTTTCTAATAAAAATATGTATCATTTGAACTTACTTGTTTTATTCAACGCTTTTCCAATTTCTTACCAAATATTGTCCCTCACAGTATTATCTTTATAAGCTTGAAGCCTCGTATCGAATAAAGGTGCGTTTTTACTAACTAATTCTATTAAAATTTCGTCTTCGTGCGAAGAAAACACGGCCATTTTGCATCTGTCGCGCCACGGCACTGCCTTGTGAGCGACCGAGTCGCGCGACACAAGGCGCCGGCAGGCCACGCCCACACGTCGCGCGACTCGGTTGCTTGCATCCGTCAGCACTTCCTATTAATTCATATAAATCAGTGGGTCGCGGTCGCCGGTCGCGGTCTCGAGTCGCGGTCTCGCGTCGCGGTCGTCTTGATCCGAATGCTACCTTTAACGTTTAAAACGACCACGTGCAAGTACACCGTAACCTATAAAAGCGGTCGCACTTGCGACGGGATGGCCCCCTGGTCACGATGTATCCTCCGGCCCAGGTAATGGCTGTGGACGAGGTAATTCTGGTTCATTATGTAGCCCTAGCCACGGTGCGGGCAGGAGTCTACACTGCGGCCCCGGGCTCGATGTAGACTCCGGCCCAGGTAACGGCTGTGGGCGAGGTACACAACTTTCAATATGTAGCCCCACCCAAAGTACAGTCATGAGTGCACAACGCGACGAACCTGGTTGCGGTGTGGACTCATGTCGTGGAAATGGTGGGAAGCGATGTAATTCAGTTTGTAGTCTCAGTCAAGGAAGTGATTCCGATCACGGTGTAGGCTCCGGCCGAGGTAATGACTGTGGGCGAGGTACACAAGGTTATGATTCTCAGGTAAACACATTCAGACACCGAGCTCGAGGCAAAAAATATTTCTTGGTTAGATTCTCTCCAAATAGTCATAGAGTAAAAATTCATAGGGCCCACTTTCAACGGTACACTTATGTACCGGGGCGATTCTCTCCGACTCCCCTCTCTCCTGGCGACGGCCCAAGCCGAGGTCCGTACCTTAGTGGTGCCCTTGAGCAAGTCGCCTACTCCTCTCATTGCGGCGAAGCGTCTTTAACGCTCGCCTTAGGCGGTGCGCCCTCTGCGCCCGCATCTGGCTGAGTGCCATCTGCGCTCGCCAACCGTCCAGTGACGCTGTAAATGCCGGTAGAGGCAAACAGAATTAGTCCGTTCTAAAAAAAAATAAGACGGGATGGCATTCTTGTTCGAGTCGCCGCACAGTACGGACCTCTCTCGGAAGATATGAAACCGATCAGTGACTTGTGAAGTTTTATTTGGAACAGAATATAAGTCAGCAGTGATGACGTCACACTTTTTAAAAAAACATCATGGAGGTCTCTTCTCCGTCATCAGAAGTGGGATCAGAACAAGCTCTGGTCCCAACCACATCCTCATCGACTCCGGTTCAACCTGTCACGACTGGAACAGCGTAGGGCAGTACCAGGCTGATAGACCCTGCCTTATTGAACACTTCAGAAGTACCAGCAAAACAACTACCGTGCAGCCCATCACAACGGGAATAACCACAGGCATGACGTCTACACCAATCGCTGCTGGATCGTCCAATACAAAGACTATGCATCCAAATACTCCAATAGCTGGATGCCCTCCCCAATTTATGATGCAAATGATGGAGATGATGGGAAGGATGTCCGAACGGTTGTATTCTCCTCCAGAACCAAGAATCAGGATCAAGAACATCTATCTACCGTCATTCGATCCCGACAGTCACGTTGGAATCCGGGAATGGTGCCAGCAAATCGATAAAGCAGCTGCTAACTACAAACTAAATGTCCTGGATCTACGCACTAAGGTGTGTGGATTACTGAAGGGACGTGCTAAGATGTGGATCGATGATTGGTTGGTGACTATATCCTCGTGGGAAGAGTTCCGCGAAAAACGTGATTACCTGTTCATTCTGCAAGAAAGCGGGTCATACATTCGAGACGTGCTACAAGCGTCAAAATGCACTGACATCGAACGTGAACTAGCTGGAATCAATCAAGCACCCATCACTGTTACGATCGGTGCAATAACAATACGTGCCATCTTCGATAGTGGAGCAGAGTGCTCATTGACTCGATAAGGATTGAAATATTATTCTTCTTCCTTCCTTCTGAATTTGACCGTATATATTTATTTTTTAATGTGCGTTCGCGGACATCTTCGTTGTTTATGAACCGATTTTAATGATTCTTTTTTGTTTGATAGAGTAAACTTCTGTGGTGGTACCATATAAGTTTCATCAAATTCGGTCAAGCAGTTTTTGAGTTAGGTATACTTCAATAACTAAAAAGTGTTTCTCCTTGATGATATCATCATTGACGGTGTATCCCGTAAGCAGAGGTCACTAAAAAAGGTGGGAAAATTAAAACATATTTTACTCAATCATAATATTGCTAAAGTACGTACCTATTTAAAATAATTTATTCGAAACGAAGTAACTTATTCCATAAATTTCAAAAAGATGTTTTAGTGGTAACACTGAAACTAAATTACTACACTTCTGGACACATCTATTGGCCCACCTTAGAGTTTAGGTTTCGATGGCCCCTACCGAAATATGATTGCTAGATTGAACAAAAACTGTTGATGCAGTTTTAAACCTGATACATTTTACCATCTTTTTCGATCGTATTGTTTTAAATTTGAATTCAGAATACCATACGACATGGAGCTACGCCTAACAAGTCGGATATGCGCCTTGTTAAAGGCAATTGATTTTTGAATAAAAAACATGTTTTATCAAATAAAGGTTTAATTTAATAACGCGTGTTGCCTCCATGGGCATCTACCACAGCTCTCATACGATTAGGCATAGAGTTTATCAACCGCTCTATGAAATTTTGAGGGATCATCTCCCATTCCTCTTCTATGGCAGTTTTCAACTCCTGCATCGTCTGGGCAACTGGCTGACGAGCCCTAACACGTCTTTTTAGCTCGTCCCACATGTGCTCAATAGGGTTCATGTCTGGGCTTCTGGCTGGCCAGTCCATAACTGTGATGTTCACATCCCGAAGATATTCCCTGACGATGCCGGCCGCATGGGCTCTTGCATTATCATGCATAAAAAGGAAATTTGGGCCCACATAGTCCGCGTATGGTATCACGTGAGGTTCTAAGCACTCACGAATGTACCTTTCAGCATTTAATGTTGGCAGCCGTGGTCCTGTAACAACCTCAAGTTGAGTTTTGCCGCTCGCGGATATACCGCCCCAGACAGTCCATGAGCCACCGCCATAAGCAACCCTCTCTTCAAAGCAGCATTGTGCGAAACGCTCTCCCTTACGTCGGTAGACCTTCTTCCTTCCATCATTGCCATGTAACACAATTTTAGACTCATCAGAAAAGAGTACACGGCTCCAATCTTGCTGTGTCCAATTTAAATGACTGCGTGCGAAATGAAGGCGCGCTGTTCGGTGGGCTCGCGTTAGTTTGGGCCCATTAGCTGGCGTGTGTACCATATCGCGTTCTTTTAACCTTCTCCGAACAGTTCGAGCGCTCACAGATACTCCGTGGAAGTCGCGAAGTTGGTTTTGTATCTCAATGGAGGTAAGGTGACGATTTCTCAAGCTGGTCGTCACGATGAATCGATCCTGCCTTTCAGTTGTGACCCGAGATCGTGGCCTTCCTTGGCGACGAACAAAGCCGCCAGTCTCTAGGTACCTCCGATAAACATTTCGGACCGCAGATCGACTTAAATTAAGTTGAGCACTCACGTTTCTTTGGCTGTGTCCGGCCTGAATAAGTGCCACAGCTTGGGCGGCGACTTCAGGTGAAGTATCCATAGATTATTGATAGAACCTCACCTTAATGTTAAGAATAAGTAATGTTTGTTGCAAAACCAAAGATATCAATCACTTTTTCAAGAATTAAATCCAAGTAAACCAATAAAACCAAGTTTTCTTAGTATTCGATTGTTTGATATCAACAAACAGGCTCCAAATTGTCTTTTGGATCTTTAAATTCTGTGTTCGAAATTCAAAAAAAGACTATTGAATGAAATTGTGAATGTGCCAGGTTCAAAACTGCATAAAAACTTTTTGCTCGACCTAATATAAAATTTTAGCTAGGACCAAACGAAACTGAAAATACAAGGTGGGCCAATAGATGAGTCCAGAAGTGTATATTCGTTGTTTTATTTCAGTTTTTGTGTAATTTATGTAAATATAATTGCGTAAACAATAAACTGACGAGTCAAAAGTTATTCCGCTTGATTTATTATGTTTTTTTTTACTTTGAATCGCACTCTTTTACTCCGCATTTACCCATTTTGTAGGTATTTTTTGTCGCGTGTCGGTTGTCATCACGCTGAGCACTGAACTGATGTTAGCTAGACATATGGCTGTGGCCATATGTGAAGTGGCAACGATTTGGCGCGGTAAGTACTAATCTAGTGTAACATATAAATCAATGGTTCCGGCAATCGCCGTCAACGCTCACAACTGTCGCCACAGAGTACTATACTGTCGCAACAACCCGGTTTGCCATTCCCTTTGGTTGACAGTGACAGCTCGCAAAGACCACGTAAAACCACCTTCGAACCGTGGCGTTGTGGTCGCGACGTGAGCGTTTTCGGTGACGTCATTGATGACGTATCTCTATCGGCTCTTCCAAAGCGTACAGGCTCGTACATGTATGTATCATGCGATAAAAACAACAACAGGTACGTAGCACACGATAATTTATCAAATTACCACGATATTTTGTTCAAATACACAATAGTTTTGTTTTATCGATTGCATATTTTCGTTTAGTCTACCCTGTGAGTCCACCCCATATATTAGGTATAGTCTGTGAGTCTTTAGATATAGTCTGATTAATTTATGGTCCACCCTAATGCCAATGACGTTCAATTATTCAGCATCCAGCTGTCAGTGTCAATGTCAGTTCCACAAGTAGATATTACGCTTCTTTTTGTTTTGTTTATTTCGGTCATGGATTCTAGTCCTTTAGCCCGTCTTAATTGGGAATAACACGCACATCAATAGCGTTAGAATTTTACTTTTGTGACATTTTACTTTACTTTAGACTCTCTCATGTTACTTCAATGGTACAAGGCTCAATATGTTACTTTTACGTTACTCTTAGGAACTTAAAATATTTCAATATTTTCCAGCAAATAAAAAAAAAGGTACTCGCTTGATTTCTTATCTAACACAAATTGCCGTATTGTCTATTCATTGACTCCCGTGTATTTGTAAATTTTCCACCCCAGTTACTAAGGCGTACAAGCGAGCGCATAGTGGCTTCCTTGTTATGTCACAGTTCAGTTTGTCTTCATTTTGTATTGTAGTTACGTGTTTTTATTTGTAGCTTTTGTTTTTTTTTAAAACTACCCTGAAGAATAGTTATCTCTTGGTACTAGTAGACTCATTTACTAAGTTTGTATTTATTTCGGCTGTTAAGAACACTAAAAGTATAATAGTGATAAACGAATTGAATAAGATATTCAAAGTATTCGGAAACCCGAAACGCATAATATGTGATGCTGGAAGCGCCTTTACTTCGAAATTATTCACTGAATATTGCAAAGATCGAAACATTAGGGCTCACATTATTGCCACGGGAGTACCACGTTCAAATGGTCAAGTCGAACGCTATAATCAAACAATTTTAGAAGCGTTGCGTAGTATGGGCGCTGACACTGAAAATAACAAGTGGGACCAACACATATCCAATATACAGCAGGGTATTAATAGTACAATTAATAAAACTATATCTGCAGTACCGAGTGAGGTTTTCTTTGGGTACCGAATTCGGATGAATAATGATATGATCACTGATGACGATAACACTGAACATTCTGTTGACGTCACCGCGTTGCGAAATACGGTCGATGAAAACATAAAAAAAGACTCTGAACGACAAAAGGCGTCCTTTGACGCGAAAAGAAAAGAAGCTCCTCATTACGACGTTGGTGACTTGGTGGTACTTAAAATTCCAAGCCACTCAAATGATGGACAAAGTACAAAATTGATGCCTCTCTACAAGGGCCCATTTCAAGTAACAAAAATCTTAGGTCACGATAGATATCAAGTAGCGGACATGAGAGGAGCGGAAAGATCTTCAAAACGGTATGACGGCACAGCATGCGTCGAGAATATGAAGCCATGGATTCATATTGGCGAATGGGACCAGATGTTGTCAGAAAGCCGGTAACAAAACTACTAAGTTACAGGTATGTAGGGTTAGGTGCAATAATAAGAAAACATTTTCAATGCAGTAATTTATTATTTCATAACTTGTCATAATAACTAAGAATTAATGTAATAATTCGGGTAACGTAGAGAATAGAATGGTCTAATGCAATCACTTCAAACATTGTACATTGCTTGGAGTATTTGATCTAAGAATCTACAACAGGTATCCGCTGTGAACGCTGTTGTATTGTAAGTGGTGATATACGGCTAGTTGATCCTGCATGAACATCATCTAGTTTAAACCATATGTAAGATGGGATCAAATACTCCATTGAACGGTACATTGTTCAAGAATATTAGGTACCTTTATAGTGGATGAATCAAGAAAACTGTATCTAATTATATTTAAATGTTTTCAGCTCTGCCTCAGACCATGACGCAGTTCGAGGACGAACGCGTGAGCAGGACGGCCGGATGTTGTCGCACTCGTTTTTAAACGTACTCGCAATCAGTTTTTGAACGAAGTGCTTTCTAAACGAAGCTCTTTCCGAACGAAGCAGATGTGACGTCAATACCACGTGACTATGGCGAGGCGGAGCAGGAACGGCGAGCAAAAACACTTTTCCACTGGCGGCCGTTGAAGACATTTCTAGCTATAGCTACGTTCTTGTTCATAATATATATATAACATAATTATAGATAGAATAAATACTAGCATAGGAAGTGTAGTGTACCTAAGTATATTTAAAAAGTACATCGAGTATCGTAAGTAACTATAGGGGTTCTTCTGTTGAGGAAATTCATGTATACCTATGTAAATTAAATGGCAAAGGTGTCACCATCATTTACTTACTATGTGTTTTCTTTTAGGAGCTAGATTAACACATGGAATACTTTTCATTATCATCATCATCATCAGACAAAGCGTGGCGATGGAGGAAAAAACAAAAAAACAAAAAAAAAAGACAAAGACAAAAATATTTTTGGGCACAGCATAGACAAAATAACAAATCTCGGCCTACGTCAAGATCGTAATGATGACAGTTCTGCCAAAATTTGTGTCAGTTTCTGATAGCGAAATCAAAAGCACGCTATCATTTTGACAGCTCGATACAGCTAGTAGACGTGTTCGGCAACCGTCAAGGGTGATGAAATGTAACACAAATACCGTCAAGCGTGATGAAATGTAATGACAGTTTTTCCATGGTGATTTTATAGGTATTTATAATTTTATTATTAATGTTCACTGATTGATTAACAAGGTATTTAAATTTACTCATGTCAAATTCAAATCTAAATTAATTTATTTGCCAGAATGTAGTTTACAAATTTGGTCACAAATGTATGATGTTAAATATACATATACATGGTTTAATACATTCTACCACATAAAATGGTGTGCAAATATAGGTATACACCTTACCTTACTCTACGTCACCATTAGTTGATATATTGGAAGCAATTACAAGAACATTACATTAAATCATTAAAATTTGGATTTTTAATTAAGTAAAGATAATGTCAAAACAGAAATACAAAATTTGAATGACAATAAAAATACGTTAAGATTGTACACGGTTAAATAAAAAATATTAAATTCTAATTTTTCAACACATTCGGCCCTAACGTAATTATTTCAGCTCATTTTACCATTAATGTCACAATTCTTTGTCAATAAAGATTACACGCTTTAATATAATGTATTTGGCAGCTTATTATACACCTTAATAGCATTTACAAAAGAATTTCTTTTAAAAACTTGAACTAAAACATTGTGGTATACAGTACAATTTGAGTTTGTTTCTGACAGTTGCATTTCTTGTCAAGTCAAGTTAAGTCAAAATCATTTATTCAATTTAGGCATCAAAGACGCACTTATGAACGTAAATTTTTCATTATAATGTACTTTAAAGACTACCGCCGCATTCCAAAATATATAGAGCCTACCGAGCAGAAGCGGCAAGAAACTCGGGGCCATTCTTTTTATACAGATGTTTTTACAATGTTTTTACTTAGGTACTACAAATATTAGCTCCACTGTGTTGCCTTACAAAAGAGTACATAATAATGGTATCACTAGGGCAAGACACGCTACACTTTGACATCTTAGTACACGTGTAGATAGATCCTGGAGTGATCAGTCCCAAGCTGTTTTATCCTCCAAGTAATCCGAAATTTTGTAATAACCTTTTTGACAGAGTTTAGTTTTGATAGTAATTTTAAACTTATTAATAGGCAAATCTCGGATAACATTGGGAACTTTATTATAGAATCGTATACATTGTCCCATAAAAGAATGACTTATTCTGTGGAGACGCGTTACATGTACGGATAGCTTGTGCTTATTTCGCGTGTTGATGGAATGAGCATCACTCCTTTTATCAAAACTGCTAATGTTTTTCTTTACATACATTAGATTTTCATAGATAAACTGAGAGATAACAGTTAGAATGTTTATGTCTTTAAACTTCTGTCTAAGGGAAACTCTGGGAGCTAAACTGTAGATCGCTCGTATAGCCCTTTTTTGCAGTATAAAAATGGAATTAATATCTGCAGAACATCCCCAGAACAGTATGCCATAAGTCATAACGCTATGGAAATAACTAAAATAAACTATTCTAGCTGTGTCTACATCAGTTAATAGTCTAATTTTTTTAACAGTATAAGCCGCTGAACTGAGCCTACTAGACAATTTTTTTATGTGGGGACCCCATTGCAATTTAGCGTCTATAGTAATTCCTAAAAAGACCGTTGACTCCACAAGGTCCAACCCTGTTCCATTCAATTGTATATTGGATTCTACTTGTCTCACATTAGGTGTCGAGAACTTTATACAATTAGTTTTCTACTCATTGAGGAGAAGATTATTTGTATTGAACCAATTCACAACTTTAGCTAATGCATTGTTAACATCGTCATAGTTTAATAACTGCCTTTTAATTTTAAATAACAGTGAAGTGTCACAACGTCTGCATGTTTCTTAAAATGTTGTGGATGTTGTCGAACAAAAAGACATAACTCCTTTATGTACATGCATGCTAAAGGCAATATTTAAAACTTTTTAAATAAAGGTTTACAACTATCCATAAACCAGGCTCCACAGATTAAACGTACACATTTTTTTTGAAATAAAAAAGCTTTTCCGACAGTTACCGCATTACCCCACAGCAAAAGACCATACGAGAGTACTGAAGAGACGTACCCATGATATGCACTGAGAGCTGCCTCTGTGGATACTGTGAGTCTCAATCTCCTTATCGCATACACAAATCTATCCAACCTGTCACAAACGTTATCTATATGTGCCTTCCAGTCACAGTGCTGATCTAGTATAATGCCGAGAAACTTGGTTCTTGTTTCTTCTACTATATCACTGTTTTGGTAACTGATGTGTAATTTTAACGGTGTTCTTTGATCATCTTTGTTTTGTCTATGTTTATCTGTAAATTATTATTTTGTAACCAGTCTAGGACTATATAGATTGCTTCATTTATAACCTTTTCATAGGAGATTTCATCATTACATTCAATAATTAATGTGGTATCGTCTGCAAACAAAAATTCATTTATATACATGAGAAACAAAAATGAACCCAAAACACTGCACTGTGGAACTCCAAAGTTGTTTTGTTGTAACCTACTTCTATTTGTTTTTTATAATTTTTTATAAATTTTTGCAATTTATACACATTGCTTTCTACCACTTAGATAGCTTTTTAGCCAGTCATTTGCCTTTCCTCTTATACCATACCTTTCCAGCATATATAACAGCAACCTTTGGTCCAAAAAATCAAAAGCCCTGCTCATATCAAGGATGATACCAGTCACTGACGTCTTCTCATTGATAACTTCGGTAATGAGCTTCATTCCGCTCGCGGATACAACGAGAGTTGGCGGCGGAGTGCGGACTGGCGAGGCGAGGCGGGAATGCTGACGACGGCCGTTACCGCCACGTGCAGGCAGCGGTCGCCTGCTATTGGTTCCCGAGAGAACCACTCCACATCAGGTGATTTACACTACGTCTCTGTATACTCAACGTACCGCGAAGGCAAGCGCCCGCGGGACGCTCGAATTGGCAATGTATTGCCAGGTTTAGAGTTTGCTATATACACTCCCTCTAGTCCTGGAGAACGACCTCGCTCCTGGACTAGTAATCCATCAGCCTTAGCTGGACGTCCACGCTTCTTCTTTGGGACCACGGATTTAGGTAGGGTGTCATCGTTACCTAGGTAACGGGTTAGGTCTTGACAGTGATATTTCCCTAAAACAACATGAGGCTGTTCAATGCTCGTGATATTATAAGTTGTAGGACTCACCTTTTCTGCAATCTGGTACGGTCCATCGCGACGTGGGAAGAACTTAGCAGTGAGATCTTTTGAACCTTTGCTGAGCAGGTGGGACTTCAGTAGTACTAAATCACCTACCTGGAATGCGTCAACCGGTCGGCGCGATGCATCAGCGTAATGCTTTCTTTTATCCTGCTGGATCTTCACGCGTTCTCTGACAGCTGACATTGAGTTCAGGAATTTCCTAATATAAGGAGTTATTTGTGGTACAAAATTTTCTTTGTTTAAGATGGTACGCAGGTCATGAACGACCTCTGTAGGAGACCGCATTTCTCTACCGAAGGTCAAATAGGCAGGTAATTTACCAGTTCTTCGACACTTGACACTATTTAGGGCAAATCGAATTACTGGCAACATCTTCGGCCAAGAATTGTGATCGTCTTCCACGAGACGTGCCAACATAGCTTTTAAATCCCGATTTTTACGATCTGCTGGATTACGTTCTGCTGGATTAGCTTCTGGGTGGTACAGAGGAACAAGATTTTGTTTAACATCCAGGACAGTCATGCATTGGCGTATCACGGCAGATACAAATTTGATACCGTTGTCTGAAATAATCCTGCGGGGAAGACCAAATCGCATGAAATATTCCTCAATAAGTATACGAGCGCAGGCTTCGGCCGTTGCTTCTTTGAGTGGATATATTTCCGTCCATCGAGTTGCTGTGAAGAAGACCTGGCGGTTTGGCATTGGTTGCTTTATATCGTTGGCAGTGGATGCAGGCTTTGACATAATCTGTGATTATTCGTCGCATCTCTGTAAAATAATATAGCTGCGCGACCCTTTGGTACGTTCTGTCAACGCCAGGATGGCCGGCTGTCGGAGACTCGTGCAGCTCTTTCAAAATATCTGCAATGTGTCCTGTAGCGATTACTATATATTTTTTTTTTTTTTATACCGAACTGGGTAGCACTTGACCACTATCTCACCTGATGCTAAGTGATGATGCGATCGATGATGGAGCGCGCTTACCCAGAAGATACCTATGCACTCGTGTTTTGAAGACCCCCATATCGTACTTAACCGGAAACACCGACTCAGGGAGGGTGTTCCATTCCCTAGCGGTTCGTTTGATAAACGAAGAAGTAAATCGCTTCGTCCGGGTAAATGGAATATCCACCATAAAGCGGTGGCGCTTCTGAGTATCTCTGGATGTCCGATTATAGAATGGGGATGGCGGAATCAAATTGTGAAGTTCCATTGCACACTCACCGAAATTTATCCGATAAAAAACCGATAAACAAGCGACTTTGCGGCGATGCTCGAGACTCTGGAGTCTCTTGCATACTAGGTGGTCGTCGTTAATGAGTCTCTTGGCTCTCCTTTCAATAGCTTCCAGTGTCTCCAGCTGGTATTTGGCAGAACCATCCCAAAGGTGAGAACAGTACTCCATACACGACCGGACTTGGGCTTGATAAAGATTAAGCAACTGTCCCGGTGTGAAGTATTGTCTCACCTTAGCCAAAACACCAAGCTTTTTGAGGCAAGCTGGGCTTTGGACTCAATATAGGAGCCGAAATTGAGAGTTGGTGTTAATGAGATGCCAAGAAGCTCGAAATGGTTACTTATCGGCACGGACACATCCCTGAAAGTAGGAGCCAGCTGGAAAGGGCTCCGTTTGGCGGAGAAAAGACACGCCTGGGTTTTAGCAGCATTGAACTTAACTAGATTGGCATCGCCCCAATCGGAGACTGCCTGCAAAGAAAAGTTCAAGCGCTGAACCATCGCTTCCCTATGAGACTGGATTTGTAATGCACTGGTTCGTGCGTTAGATGTGTAACTCTCCACAACGGTGCTGTCATCTGCGTAACCAAAAATACCGGGTTTCAGCAGGTCATTAATATGCAGCAGAAAAAGTGTTACGGAGAGTCCTGATCCTTGGGGGACTCCGGCATTTATAGCCAATCGGGCGGAAGAACAGCCATTGATGACTACTCGGATCGACCGATCCCTCAAGAAATCTGAAATCCAGACACACAAAGCAGTGGGAAGGCCGTATGAAGGAAGCTTGCTAATGAGGCTATCGTGCCAGACCCTGTCAAAAGCCTTCAAGATATCGAGAGAGACAGCAAGCGCCTCTCCGTGGTTCTCGATGGCTGAGTTCCAGATGTGGCATACGCTAGAAGATCCCCAGTAGACCGGTTTCGGCGAAATCCGTATTGTCGGTCACTGAGGAGATCGTTCATTTCTAGGTATGCCAGGAGCCTGTGGTTCAGTACACGTTCCATCGTCTTACATAGTACGGAAGTGACTGAAATAGGCCTGTAATTAGCAGGGTCTGCGCGACTACCTTTTTTGGGCACGGGCTGCACGTTTGCAAGCTTCCAGGACTTTGGCACTTGACCAGTCGTCATAGACAAGCGACTAGCTATACTAGCTGAGGATTTTCACTCTCAGAGTCCGGATTGTATCGGTATAGGACTCCTATATCCATGAGATATCCCCTTTCTACCCACCTTCGGGATGCAACCTCTTCAGTACTTTCGAACTCTTTTATGATCTTTTTCACATCAGGGTCGGAGAGTTGCTCTTGGCGAAGCTGACTAGGTGACTTTGTAGGTAAATTGCAGATGACCGAGCAGATACCACCACCTTTTTGAGATTCGCTGGAGCAAATAGGTCTGCTAAGCCTATCGGCTACGACATTTGCTTTTCCTGGGGTATACTGGAATTGGATATCAAATGATTGGAGCTTTAGAGCCCAACGTACCAAGCTGCTTGCTGGTGATTTTTTTTTTTTTAATCTTTATTAAAGAGCTTAATCACATTAATTTATAGCGATTATGTCGCTCTAATTATGCTAGATCCAGAAACCATTACACATCATTACACTAATTAACAAAATATTATTTACTTAATTATTATCTAGTCGGACTGATCTGAAGAGAAAATTATGTTGTACAGCTTAATTAATAATTGCACTTCATTTGAATGAGGATTTGATAAAATAATATTGCAGTCAGCAAAGTCTTTTAAAATATCAGAACACTTGGCAATGCGAAAGGCGGCGTTGCGGACACGCTCCATCAAGACGTGCATTAAGTCCTCGGGAACACCGCATTGGTGACAGTTCGGTGAAGGGACTTTACCCATGAGAAAAGCAAACTTTCTAGATGGGATGTGTCCAGAACGGAGCCTCATGATCACTACTGCATCTTTTCTAGATAATTTGTGATTGTCAATCCATGGAATTCTAAGGGGTTGAGGCTGGACAGTTTTATACCAAATACCTTTTTCTCTAGAACGTAAATCAAAATATTCCTTCCACAATTTGTAACATTGCTTTTTAATCAAACAAATACAATCTGAATAATAGGGAAGTATGTTATATTCAATGCCATCAGAAATAGCTTGTCTAGCCATGAGATCTACTCGTTCATTACATTCAACACCACTGTGTGACGGAATCCACTGCAACTTAATAGATTTAGAACTAGATGTTAGCCCGGATATACAGTCCAGAACTGTATAGGCTATCGGTGTGCCTCGGAGACCCAAGGTACACCTAGTCAAATGCTGGAGCGCGCTTTTCGAATCTGTGAAAATAACAATGCTATTTTGTGGTAATGTCACCGCGTAAGAAAGTGCTTCGCATATCGCAATAAGTTCCGCTTCCATAATACATATGTCAGTATCTATTTTGAATTGCAAACCAAGGTTACACTGTGGATCAAAAAATGCTGAGCCAGTTCCCTCTCTATCTTTGGACCCATCGGTAAATAATTTATAGTACGTTCCATACTGCCGGTTAATGAAATCTAAACATGTTAACTTTAAAGTAGAAGTCTCATAATGTCGTTTAGCTCTGGACAAATTGGGAATATTTAAATTAACTATATTACTTAAATCTATGCTGCTAATCCAAGTATTCATAGCAAACATGCCTAATTGCCGACTACAATGAATACGAATGTCAGACAGGTGTTCATACATAGTTAACAATAACGGCATCTTCTTGTTACGCCAGTATCTATTATCTTTAAACTGTAGTAATTCATGGATTAAAGTAATCGTAATATTATTTTCTTGCGACTTAGCCTTTAACAAAAATTTACCTCCTAAATAAGTTCTTCGTACGTGCAATGGAGGGAGACAGAGTTCACTTTCCATTGCGTGTATGGGAGTTGTTTTAATAAATCCTCCAATCACCCTTAGCGCCTGATTTTGTAGTTTATCTAGTTTATTAATATACTTTTGACAGCTGGTGTTGTATAAAAAACTTCCATAATCAAGTCTGCTTCTTATAATAGCAATATACAATCTTCTCAAATGTTTGGGATGGATTCCCCAGCTTGAGCCCGCTAGAATTTTAAAAATATTCATAAATCTAGAAATCTTACTTAATAATTCAGCAATGTGCTTATTCCATTTTAATGAACTGTCCAGCCACATTCCCAAGTACTTCACTGAACTTACAACATCTATTATACCACCATTAATATTAAGCGATATTGGTTGTCTATTTATACCTTTCTTAAAGATACATACTTTAGTTTTAGAAAGCGAAATCTCCAAACCTAAATCAATAAGCATACTATGTATTTTGTCTAAAGCTAATTGCAATTCATTGGAGGCATCATTGACGTTTTTACTAGTTATATATAAAGCATAATCATCAGCGTACTGAGTGATTACTACATTAGGTATTTGTTTACAAATATTAAGAGTTGCAATATTGAACAATAAAGGAGACAGAGGGTCTCCTTGGGCTATCCCCTGACCTGTAGATCTGGATAAAATGATTTTATCAACTTGTACACTTAAATATCTTTCCTTCAAAAATGTCCATAAATACTTACATACTTTTGCACCAACACCTAATCGATCTAAATTTAATAATAATGCTGTAATATCTAAATTATTGTAAGCATTTTCAATGTCTATAAAGCATCCAAGAGTAATTTGATTCTTCGAAAAACCTAGCTGTATTCTAGTGGTCAAGTTACTAAGGTTATCAAGACAAGATTTGGTTTTCCTAAACCCAGTAGTCTCATCATAGAAAAAGTTGCCTTTTTCAACCAACCACTCTAACCTGTTTGTCAACATATTGTGGAAGATTTTACAGAAGCAGGACATCAGAGAAATAGGACGCAAAGCTGATATTGACGAGGGGTCACGACCTGGCTTTGGGATTGGTACGATTCTAATCTCACGCCATTGAGAAGGCACAAAACTGAGAGTATAAAATAGATTAAAAAGATTGAGTAAAATAGTGAAGGCACTATCTGGCAAATGTTTAATCATTGAGTAAGAAACATTGTCAACACCTGGAGAAGTGTCTTTATTTTTAACGCATATTTTTAGTTCACATAGCGAAAAAGGAGATTCAATTTTAATATTGTGGGATGAAAAAATAGGAAATTTCGGGCAAACAAAGTCTGGAGTTATACTGTGTAAAAGCTTGCTAGCCATAGATTCGTCAACATAGCTGCTGGATGACCTGTAGCCTTTCAGCCACTTCATTCTACGCCACATCTCATGTACAGATGTAGTCTCATCAGTTGAAGAACAGAAATTAGAAAATGATTTTTTTCTAGCCTTTCTAGTGAGTAATTGTGAATTTCTGATTTTGTCTTTTAACTTATCTAAATTATTAGGAGTTGGGTTCTTTCTAAATATAGTGAGAGCTAGGCGTCTTTCCGCAACTATTTTAGACAACTCAGTACTCCAATAAGGTTTGGGTGAAAAATGTTGAGAGGGGTCTTGACTAATTCTATAAAAAGGAATATGAGCGTCAGCAGCTTCATTAATTGTGCTAAGAAATAAATCGTAACTTATCTGCGGCTCATCATTAATTAAATGGAAATTAGAGAATTTAAGCTCAATATATTTACGGTATTCTTCCCAATCGGCCTTTTTGTAGTTTCTTTTCTTAATAAAATGAGGATTGTTAGTATAATAAGAAATGTGAATCTTTATAATCAAGTGGTCACTGCCCAACGACTCATTGGTGACTTTCCAATCCAAATGTAACGCTAAATCAGATGAAGCAGCAGATATATCAGGGGAAGACTCTTGTAACAGTCCATTGACATATTTAACGCGAGTAGCTCGGCCGTCATTTAACGATACAAAATTATTTTCTATCAAAGAGTCAAAAATGTTGTTACCTCTCAGATCAGTCTTACAAGACCAGCTCCACCAGCTTGCTGGTGATTTAAGAGACAGCAACCAGCGTAAAGGTTGATGATCACTACCGATAATGACTGGTTGGCCGTCTAGGTATGGTCGAAAACGCTCGACCGACCAAACTACAGCGAGTGCTTCTCGTTCTGTAGTAGAATAATTACGCTCAGCTGCGTTGAGCAGACGGCTAGCGTATTCAATGGGCCTTTCCTGGTTGCCATCATCCTGTAGTAATACAGCTCCAAGGGCGTAGTTACTTGCGTCTGTGCGTAGCACAAAGGGACGACTAAAATCGACTTGTACCAATATTGGCGCCGTAGTAAGCCATCGCTTCAGCTCACTAAAAGCTTGACTTTGCTCAATGCCCCAAGTCCAAACTTGGTTTTTTCTAGTCAGGCGTGTTAACGGTTCGGCTACTTTGGAAAAGTTAGGTATAAATTTCCTAAACCATGAACACGTCTGTAAAAAGGTTCTCGGATGCTTTAAGGTACATGGCTCCTTCATCTCGAGTACCGCACTCACCTTTCAGGATCAGTGGAAACGCCTTCTTGGGTTATTACATGGCCGAGGTATTTTACGCTTTCTCGAGCGAAGGCACACTTCTCCCTGTTAACATGAAGGTTGAACTCAGTCAGACGTTTGAATACTGCTTCGAGGTCCTGCAGATGGCGCTGGTAGCCTTGAGAAATGACCAATAAATCGTCAAGATACGCTAGGATTGTGACGTCCTGTAAAGCAGAGCAGGTGCGGAGACGATCAATCAGGCGTTAAAAGGTCGCAGGCGCGTTTTTGAGCCCAAAGGCATCCCTTTGAAACGGTAAGTACCCAGAGGAGAGCCGAATGCAGTTTTGTCTCTGTCAGCTGCGCTTACCATCACTTGCCAGTAAGAAGACCGGAGGTCGAGGGTACTCACGTAGCAATCACGCTTTGTGCTCTGTAGTAGGTCATCGATGCGTGGCATCGGGTAAGTATCGGACTTAGTGACTGCGTTCAAGCGCCGATAATCTACGCAGAACCGAATACCACCATTGGACTTCGGCACCATCAGTGCCGGTGAACACCAAGCCGATTCGCATTCTTTTATTATGTCGTCCTTGAGCATTTTGTCTATTTCCACCTTCATCTGTTCTTTCTTTGACGGATTTAGACGGTATGGAGGTACTGCTATTGGAGGATGCTGACCTGTTTCTATCCTGTGTTCAGCATAGGGTGTTGGACCTCCCCCTGCTTTAAAGACGTGCGCGTGTCTGGAGAGGACGTCAGCCAACGCTTGTCGCTCAGCTGGACGAAGTTGTGTACCTTCGTCATCTCGAAGGACGTCCGTAGATGCACAGGACACGCTACGTGAGGAAGGCTCAAAGAATAGGCTATACTTTACCTTACTGTTATTGCTGAAGCACCAAACATCTTTCTAAAAATCGATAGCTACTCCTGCAGCTGTAATAAAATCGATGCCTAGCAAAGTCGCGTTATTTGTAGAGTCTGGGAAAATTAAGAACGGGGTCGTAATAACCATTTGTTCTAGCGTCACTTCTAATGACGTGGTAAGCACTTCCATTTTTTGGACTATACCATCAGCAAGTTTTATTTCCCGTGAGGAAGAGTTAAGCGGGTGACCTTGACGTAAAAGGAGAGCATATAGCGTATGGCCGGCAATACAATGCTTCGCGGCCGTATCTATCAACGCGGTACCGTTAAACCCCAAAATTTTTATGATAAAATTAGGGCGTGCGTTTCGCCCATTCGTGGGTCGCATAAGAACGTTCTCGCGCGTCAAATCATCTCCACTACAAATACAATGATCAAAATCGTCACCTGCATTAACATTCTCAATTTTAGAAAAATGTGATTTAGGCATGTTTACTATATTGCCGTTAGTCGGGCAAGTACAATTTGACATTACATCACTTGTTTTGTTGTAACCATCGTCATACACAATGTTCATCAACTTTCACACAATTATCAAGCGGGTTAAATTTTGACATGTCATAAAAACGGGTTAACACCTTTTATGCCCAGAAATAAGTTAACATCAGATACAATATCACCATTGCCAGAGTTAGATTTGTTAGTGAGGTTACCCATAAAAACTTGACGATCAGCGTTTTCATACCTGCAATATACAATATTTTGCATTCCAGAAGACTCCAACAACTCAATATTTTCTTTGGGAATATGGCCCTGTGAAATACTATCCCTATTATTTACATCACTTAAATTATTTTCGTTTATTGAAATTTTTGATTTATGACATTGTTTAACTTGAGTCTCGACATATTCTTGATTTTTCGAAAATTGTGAGTTGTGTCTTTCTTGAAAGGAAGGTTCGATTTGTTTACAAAAAGTGTTGTGTCGAACATATATGTTTACTGCGCGCGTTTTTTGCACTCGGACACGAGTTTGAACAAAGTAGTACTACGTAGCAATTTTTGCGAGAATATTCGGAACAAAAATGTTCGGCACCTGTATGTATAGAGACATAGTTAGTCATTTCGGTTGACCTTTTCTCATGACATGCAATATGACCACACCGGTTAGTTGGTTCGGAATAACATAAACATTTAGTGTTCGTCGTGTTACATGCAGTAATATTATGATGACAGGTTAGGTTTTTAGTACCTTTGTGTGGTAGTACTTGAGACTGTTGCGAAGTACCGAGATTTAAGCAAGCAAAATTATTATTTTGCTGAGAATGACTCGGCTGACAAGATGCGAGTTTATTATTAGTGCATGTATCACTAATGGTAGAAATAGGCAACTAGGTACTTTGATTATTAATCTCAGATTGCAAGTCTTTTGTTTTATAACGTTTACGAGTAGCATCATTATTTGGTAATAGACACTGATCGGGGTTAATGTTTGACGATGCACACTGAGCACGCGCGTTTAGAGAACACGACCCAGGATTCGACACTATAAAAGCTTTGCACTTCGTTAGAGTTATTATGAGGACGGGACTCACCTTGGTTCAATAACTTACGGCACTGGTCCTTGGAGTGTCCAAACCGTTTGCAGTACGTGCAGACGGGCCGCTGCTGTTTCCTGGTAGAGCCGGAGCTGTTAGCAGCTGTGGCGGCATCGGGCGGCGCTGTTTGCGACGGCGGCACCGGGATCGCGAGCGCGCGTTGCGCTGCGGTCGCGATGGTGCCGGACGTCAAAGACTACACGCGCGCGTCTTGCGGTGTGCGGGACGTCGCAGTTGGGCCGCGCGGTCCAGGGTTTGCAGGGCGAGTGGTCATAACCGTTGTCGATTTTTTCTCATCATCGTAAGAGTCTTCGATGTTACGTCATGAAAAAGTATAGTAAATAAAAAAAATATAAAAGTAAATACGTCTGTATTTTCGATTTGTTGCGGTGCCGCGAATATTTCGCGATAGATACGGTGGAGTGGTCGGCGGTCACCGTAGGCACTTATAAGGTTATTTTTGGCCAGTAACCATGACGATATCGTACATTTAATGCCTTGCCACCATGGTGCCGCCTCGTCCGTCAATAGGTACGCCCAGTCCTCGTAATATATTACTGTCAGTCACTTGCGCACATTCACTATATGTTTCGACGACGTCAATGAATGCCTCTACAGATTCCTGTGATCGGCCGGAGAAAGTAGCTTTGCAGCAAGTGAGCGTACCCTGTGCCGGGGCAGCGAAAGAAATAGGTGTCGATGCATTTGCCCGCGTCACTGTTTCTAACAGTTCTTTGAAGGCTTCCGTTTGTGAGCGTTGCAGTGAGGCGATTATTGAGGCTACGTTTTCCGTGGAAAAAGTCATATCTGCACCTGGAGCTTGAGTAGGCGGCGGTACACTCGTCGGCGTTGTCGGCCGCGGGAGAATAGGTACACATACGTCACTCTGCGTTGGCGGCGTATCGTTGCCGTTCCTAAACACCTGCGACCTAAACAGTTTAGGTCGCCGGAACGACGACGATCGAAAGAAACGAAGAAGCCGAGCGAATAGTTACTATTCTATATATATAGCACAGGTTATAGCACACGTAGATTATAAAAACAGTCACGTCCCGTAATTATTGTCACACATATAACGTTGGAGCGCTACATATGAGAGTGAGTTTATCTCAGAGTTGGTTAATGAAATAACTTAGTTCATCTAAAATCACTGTATTGTCACTGTTAGTATGATTACATTTATTAAGGTTCTATAGCCGGATTAAAGCTAACATAATACATTTGTTATTCAATATTAAGGATGTATTTGATTATTTTATTGAAAGGAATAAATTTATTAACATTAAAAAAATTTAATGCGAAAGTTTGCATACGCATGTTTATTTTTACTCAAAAATTACGAATACCTATTCGGATTTTAAACGGCGATATGAGGGCAGGCAAATGTGGCAGCCTGGCGAACAGGCTACGCATGATCTGAACCATATTTGAATGGTGTCACAGAGGGTTTAAGTAAGTAAGTCTAATGGTTTAAAAGTAATTGCATATTCCCGTTTCTGTACAATAACCGTCCAGAGCTCAGTGAGCTCATTCATTGGCGTGGTATTACGGTGTCTTAACGCAATGGTTAAGCAAATATTGCAAGGTCTCGCTTAACCAATATTCGTCTTAAGTAAACTGACTTCAAAAATTATTTCGCTTATTTTATTTGCAGAAATCATTCAATTGCGGTGAGGTCGCAGCCGTCTAAATACGGCCTACAGGTTCCTTAGGAAATTGATAAACAATGTCGTGTATAGCGTAATTCAGCAACTAAGCAGTTAGCCTTTATCGACTACTAACTTGTTTTTTAAGGAACTCCAAGTACTGCCACTGCCGTGTGAGCTCATATACCATCTTGCTTTGTTTACGCACATGGATAGGTTCAGACAGCGGGGTGAACCCGGAACGATAAGCTTGCGAAGTAATAAAAGGAGAGAGCTGCTGATAGTGCCAGTTCACAAACTCGCCAAGTCGAAAATGTCGGTATACATCCTAGGCCCGGAGGTTTATAACCGGGTAACTGTTCCCGCGCATGGTGCACCTTCCACCGCCTCATTTAAAATTAGGCTTAGGGCATGGCTACAAGAATGCCATTTTTATAAGTTTGACGACCTCTTAAAACTACCAGAGTGTGTGTAGATAGTAGTTTTTAATATCGATAGAGAAACTAAATTAAACATATTTTAACTATAATAATTGATTAGATTGCCTGTATAATTAAAATTATAATAATAAATTGAATAAATAAAAATTATAAATACATTCATGTACTACTGTACTCATGTATACTGATGTATACACATATTAGTAGTTGGTATTCAAATTGCTATTAAGACTTGTAACAATGGTGTTATCAATAAATTATTTGTATTTTTATACAATTTTCGCAGTACTATTCTGATGTCTAATGTAAAATATGAAATAGGTACTTGACACATTCAACTTTTTTGACCAAATTGTTTTGAATTGATAAATTTATATTGTTGCTTTTATTACCTTTACTAAAAATACAGACACATGATTTACTAGATGATAATTGAAGTCCTATCTTATCAAGAAACACTGTCATAACATCTAAGGCTGTCTGTATACTATTTTCGCAGTACTTAATATTCTGAAGTCTAATGTAAAATATAAAATCTACAGCATACTGTGAGATGGTTATACTATCTCTTAGGGAAGAACATGCTACCTTCTTATTTCAAAGTCATGATATTTAAAGATACATTTTAATGTCCCTATATTGATTGATTGATTTGTATTATGTGTGTATGACGTTTAAAACTGGGTTTCTAGTGCCTATTGAATTAATATCGTTGGACTTTGAATAATATGAAGTCTAGAATAAATGATCATAATAACCATTGATAACTGACTCCATATGAATTGCTATGCTACATTCCTATAAAAGAGTTGAATAATATTATTAGCATTGCTACTTTTAAGATCACTATACTTATACTAACGACTTGCTTGTTAAAATAAGTACTAAACATTTTAATAAATGTGATTAAATGAAACTAAATCCATAGTATTATTTGTTTTTTGCATATTAATTATTAATTGTTAGTTTGATGTTTCCTTGTTTTATGTATAACTGCAGCACGGCTTTTACGTCGAATTCTTTTGCGAGTTTCAGTATTTATTTCAGCCACAGTAGTATTGCGTTTCATATTTTCTATCAATATAATCATTCTTATATTAATCGCGAAAGTTTGTGAGTATGGATGTGTTTACTCTTTCACGCGCCAACGGCCGGGCAAATTTTGTTGAAAAACGCGAGGCTCATCTAGTATGTTAATAATAATAAATTTTGACTGACACCGAATATGTAGTTTTTTTAATCACTACGGGTGATTTTCATAAGCGCTGATTAACTTTAAATGTCGTTATTTAGTAGTGCACACAAATGAATTGTTCTGCGTCGTACCAAAAGACGTTATTTATAATTCAGCAACGTTTGTATGTAAGGTCGTACATGAATACACATTATGAATAATAAATCGAAATCACCAGCATTCGAGCGTATGATGCAGTAAAAATGTATTTCGAAACAGCGTCGTTCGCGACAACATTATTCGAGTTCATAAGCTTTAGAAACTAAGAGGCAGTGGAAAAAAAATCGCAACAGCGTGTATCGACAGCATAGAATAAATTTACTCTTAACGGAGGTCGACAGTGTTATGGACTGGCAACACTATTTGTTGTCTGTGACATATTGTAGTGTAATTTATCTATACTTTGTGGTTGTGGCGTAGACAGAGAAACCAATAGACCCAATAACGATACCTTTATCACTTACACAAGAAAGAGAGTGATAATACAGTTACGAATGCATAAGACAAAGACACAAATACTCTTTTTTTTGTCCCTTATTGTGTAACCGGTTTTTCAAGGTCGGCAACTTGAATTGCGAAACAAACTTTGACAGTTCGTGCCTTCATCGTGTTTGGTGTTCGAATTTTGTGTGAATTTAGTTAAAAATCGATTTCAGCCCATTGAAAAGACGGTGAAATTATCCTAATATAGACATCGAAGTAAATATAATGGTGCGTTGTCGTGTTATTTCATGTTTAAGCGACAGTGAGAAGAAAATGGCCGGTGTGTCTTTTCACGCGTAAGTACGACTTTATTGTCCTAATCTATAGTTTCTCAGTGATGATTATTTATATATTAGCATAGAGTAACAACAAGTCGCGTTAAAACAAGGAAAATATTATTTGCATTGAGAAAGTTTGCATTATGTTTGCATTTCATTAGTCCACGTGCTTATTCTTACGTTAGAGAACAATTTAATACTTGCCTTCCACACCCGCAAACATTGGTTAGTTGGTATCGATCAGTTGATGGTAATCCCGGATTTACCCAAGAGGCATTGCATGCAATAAAGTCAAAAGTAAATGCATCAGGTAAACATATTCATGTGTGCCTTTCATTTGATGAAATGTCAATAAGAAAAGCTATGACTCTAGATGGTGGGGAATGTATTGGCGCAATAAATATTGGTGCCAATTTAGATGGCTATAATATTAGAATGGCTACTCAGGCTCTAGTTTTTATGGTAACAGCCCTAAACGATTCTTGGAAAATACCTGTTGGGTATTTTCTAATCGAAAGCGTTACTGCGGAACAGAAGTCACAGCTTGTAACAGATTGCATTAAGTTGTTGTATTCCTGTAACGTAAATGTTATTTCAATAACTTGTGATGGATGTCCCTCAAATTTTGCGATGGCGAAAATATTAGGCTGCAAAATAGAACATGATGTCGAAGTTAACCCTGTATTTAACATTGAAATAGAGGGTGTTAATAAAGAAGTGTGTTTCTTTCCTGATCCACCACATATGGTGAAATTAATTAGAAATCTGCTCGGCAATAAACACGTTTTAAAAACTAGGGATGATAAAATCATAAAGTGGTCATTTATAACATCTTTGCATGATTTGCAGGAACAAGAAGGTCTCCATCTAGCAAATAAATTAAGAAAAGCACATATTAACTTCGTAAAACAGATAATGAAAGTTAAACTGGCAGTTCAGACGTTTAGCAATTCAGTTGCTGATTCCATTGAGTTTTGTGAAGAAAATCATTTCGAACAGTTCCAAGGGTCATCACCCACCGTTGATTTTATTAGAAAAGTAAATAATCTGTTCGATATTTTAAATAGCCGAAATATCAATGCATATGGTTATAAAAAACCTCTAAATATGAAAAATTTTGTGAATATCAATGTGTTCTTAAATGAAGTCTTCGATTATTTAAGTAGTCTTAAACTAGAAAATGGCCAAAACGTTGTTCAAAGTAATAGGAAGGTGTGTATAATCGGACTAAGGTGCTGCATTCGTGGTTTGCAATTTTTATATAAAAAACTCAGCTCAGAGTTGATATTCTTACCTACATATAAATTAAGTCAGGATCACTTGGAATCGTTTTTTAGTGCAATTCGATCTAAAGGCGGTTTCAATAATAATCCCTCGGCGGTACAGTTTCGAGCCGCGTACAAAAGATTAGTCGTTCATGGAGAACTCAAAAACATTGATACAGGAAATTGTACATCTCTCGAAAATATAAGCATTTTAACATACACTAACTCGCGTTATGAAAAATCAATAAATGCTACTTTACCCCTTTTGGAACATTCCACTAGTTTAGAAAGCGAAAGTCCAACTGAAACCGAGTATTTTAACATTGATTCTGATCATGACTACCTTGCCGATCCTTCACGACTTACAGAATTTTCTAAGCAGATAATTATATATATTTCTGGTTTCATTATAACAAAAGTAGCAAAGATGGTGAAATGTGAAAATTGTTTGATGTCAATGATTAACACTGCCTCCAAAAACAGTTACAAATTAATTGTAAAAAAGGATAAAGGCGGTCTGCATTATCCTTCCGCTGATGTAATCGTCCTTTGTGAAATTGCTGAAAAAGTTTTTAGGAGCAATTTAACACAATCGGGCAGTAATCTACTTACACGAAATAATCTTTTGCTACAATTAATTAATCAATGTATTCGCCAATGTATAGGGAAAGAGTTATTTAAAGAACATGGTATTTCTTATGATCATTCTCCTCTAAATGATCATAAAGTTCTATTAATGAAAGCAATTACCATGAAATACCTTCAAATTCGAATTTACAAGTACACAAACAGCTATCGGAGCCCAAAGAAAAAGTAAGAAATTTGTACACGAAATTAACATTGTTCCGCAATCAATAATTAATTATATTTTTGTATCAACTACATTGATTATAAAGACAAAAGAAAAATCTCATATCTGGTTTTATTTAATTGATCCTAAAATATTTACCCTTTCCCTGTAACATCCAAAACGTCCGGGAGTTCGGATACTGTGGCAACATTCATCGCATACGTTGACAAACTATCTTTGTCTCAGTCGCGGTTACAGAGTACCTTTGTCTATTGGTTTCTCTGTCTACGGGTTGTGGTCAACATGGATAAGGGATAGTTCGTTACAAATAGTCTGTGGTTCGTTATGCGAATGTGGCTTATAAGGAGACTATGATCATATTTTCTTTAGCTGTCCAAATTTGAAATATTCACTGTATGATATTCTTCCACAAAAAATATCCCGTCCTATTTCATTCAAATCTCTTCTGTCCCTTACTTATTCTTCTTTAATTAACTGTATATTATGTAATTACATTAGTAGAAATAAAATTAAATTATAATATATTACTTACCTACTTAATATTTATTTTATAAAATGTATGATTTTTTATTATTATTATTTTTATTAGAATGATATGATATTTTTGTATTGTTTTTGATTTGAATTTTGTTCATATTTATGTTGTGTTTGTGTGTTTTAGAGTAATCACTGGTGTGGAACAGTTTGTTTGATTCTCTCTTCTAATCATCGACCATATTCTAAAAGTTTACTTTAATTTCTCCTACAGTTTATGAAACTATCATGTAACAGATACTGGCAAAGTTGCGACACTCAAACAAGTCGCAAGGGCCATACACAAAGAATCTTATCTAATCTAGTATTATCTATGCATAAAATAAAGAAATGTTTTGTAAGGACTCTCGTCGTATTTCATTGGAAATCATAAATATTATTAGAACTAGCACCGAAAGGAAACTGATTTACGAAGCAATATTATTTAGCAATATAGTGGCGACCCTGGGATAAAAGAAACATCGCTGTAGTGTTTATGATTATAATGGATAAGATGAACAGATGGATGCGGGAACGCGCCCAATTACGGCGAGTATTTACAAGACACGAGACCACGGCAGAAACTATTACTGATTTCGAGTCCCTGGAAGAAAAATATGAAGCGATGACGCGGCTCGATATATGCATACAAAAAAGAGATGCTGAACGCAAAAAAATACGAGGAAGAGGCGTTCGGCAAAGAGTGCGACGAAGCCGACGAATTCAGAAAAAGATGGCTGCTGCTATTATATAATTAAGAAGGTTAGTTGTATAAAACAAGAAGTAGAACAAAAACAAGAGAAACATAACCTCGATTTAACGAAATTTGAAATAAGAAAATTTAACGACAATCCGAAGACGTGGCTGAGTTTTTGGGGCCAGTACAAAAAAATCATGAAGATAGCAGAATGGACGCCGAGACGAAATTCCAATACCTGACACAAGCTATGATTCCAGACAGCAAGGCGCGAAGTCTAGTAGAGAGTACAATTACAGCAAAGTTATCTACACACTCAAAGAAAGGTTTGCAAAGGACGAAACATTGATCGAAATTTATGTGTGTGAACTTTTGAAATTACTAACTAACAAAAACTGTTTTGCGATAGATATGTTATATGACAAAATATCTACTAATTTACAAATTTTAGAATCGCTAGGAATTGCTAAAGACAAGTATGAGTGTATTTTACTACCTATGATAGAATCTGCACTACCGGAAAGCACCATATTGCTCTGGAGGAATGGAACTTGGTCTACAGGTAATAGGACAGGAATGTCTCAGCCACTCGCTGTTTGGTGGGGTCAAGAAAGCAACACAAAAACACCAAAATTTCAAATTTCAAGTAAGTAACCTTGACAACATATGTATTACAACGATGACAGGTCTGGAACAAGAAATACCCTGTGGTAATAAACCTAAAGTCCAAGATAATGGGCTCATAATGAAACTGCAACAAAAACCAATACATTTGTCTGATACTGAATCTACTGATATCAACTGATAGGGATACTTATTGGCTCGGACCAACTAGGTTCGATCCTAGAAAATAGTATAGTAGGTATCACTGAAAGTTTAGTAGCTATCAAGATCAAGCTGGGATGGACGTTGCAGGAACCGATTCAGTCTGGTGTATGCAGCAATGTAGTACACACTGGTTTCACAACAGCAATACCAGAATTGGATGACTCACTAGAATTTCTATGGAACTTAGAGACGTTGGTTATTAAAGATCCATACAACAAAGAAGTAAACGATCATTGTCTTGACATTTCAGTAAATAAGGATGGACGCTATGAGATGCCACTATTGTGGAAGGAGGGATACCCCAAGATCGAGTCAAACTTTGAAGCAGCACAAATAAGGTTACATATACGACAGCGAAATTGACTAATACTGGACAATTCGAAGACTACCATAGCATTTTTAAAGAATGGGAAAGAGAAGGTATTATAGAATTAGTGGAGTTGAACAATGAACATGATGGACATTATCTACCACATCACGAGGTTGTCAAGCTGGACAGTTTGACCACAAAGATCAGACCAGTCATGGACGCATCATCAAAAGATAAAAACGGATTATCGCTGAATATGTGCATCGAGAAAGGTGTGAACCTTATTGAGATAATTCCCAAGCTGATAATTATGTTCAGAGCTGGCATGTACGGAGTAATGGGAGATATTAAAAAGGCATTCCTTCAGATATCAGTATCACCAGAAGACCGGAAGTACTTGAAAGTACTGTGGTGCGAGGACCCTAATAAAAAAAAGGAAATTCGTACATATCAACATGCTCGAGTACCATTTGGGGTTGCATGCAGTCCTTATAAATTGGCAGCAACCATCAACCACCACCTGGAACAAGGTGCCCAGACATATTCGGAAACAGCAGCAAGATTAAAATAATCATTCTATGTAGACAACTGCGTCACCAGCTATGACACTCAATCAAAAGCTATCAAGTTCATAAATGAGGCAACGAAGCTTATGAACACAGGTAAATTTGAATTACAGAAGAAGTTGGTATTATGAAAGTGAAAACAAGAATTCCCTGTTTTCAATAAAATAAACGGATAATATTGTCTCTGGCGTGCTAACAATTTACTATAATAAACATTGCAGACGTCTAAACGTTTGTAGGCTAATAAACTGAGTGGATTTAGAGCGACATGTTAACGAGATTCCATACAGAAAAAAACGGTTTTTCTGTTCTTGAATAGTAGGCCTCAGGCCTTAATATCAGCTTCATAAAAACCATGCAAGTTCCGTGCAGTTCTTAAACCTGACCTAAACAGTTTTGAATGAAATCATACCATGACGCTCATTTAGGTGAACTGTTTGAATATTGTTTTCTCAAAGGGGAACGCATAATATGGTCTCTGGCATTCTAACAATTCACTATAACCAACATCGCAGACGCCTAGACGTTTGTAAGCTAATAAACTGAGAAGGTTGAGAGCGACATAATAACGAGAGTCCATACAAAAAAACAGGTAAACGTTTTTTCTGCGGTTCTTGAATAGTAGGCCTAGGCAGCCCTGCTTTAAAGTTGTCATGGTACGAATAAACTGTTTATTTAAAATAATATAGAAATAAAAATTATTTTATTTCTTTATTATTTTAAGGATCAGTGAAGTACTATTGTGTAAATAATATTAATATTTATTGTATAATTTATATTTACGTGTATAGTTTCACCGGTTTCGGTAAGTTTTTTAAAATTCTAATATGAACGAGCCGCCCGACTTGCAGGACCCGGGGGGGTCGATCCCCCCGGCAATCAATTTTGTAACAGTTTCTTCCCAAAATATAATCTCAAATGAATCGGGAATGGACACGGATGGGTCTATTTCACAACGTACAGGACGCAAACGAAGTCGCTTAAATAAAATTTGTAAAAACTGCAATATGAAAAAAAGGAAGCACGCACAGGCAGTAGATGGTAAGGCAGGCTGTCGCTGCACAGATAGTGAAGGTAATGAAAATTCAAATAATAAAGATGCCATTATTCTCCAACCAATAAAAACTCCTGTTGTGCCTTCATTGCCTAGTAATGGTCCAGTTCACCAAAATTTCACCTCTTTAGCAAGAACCAAATATGAACCTTCTGATAGAGCTCCGTTTATTGTGCACATACAACGTGAAACGACTTCACATGACGACGGTTCTACTCTCCATCCTGTAACTTTTGGTAAGTTTCTTAAAAGAAATGCGTTTCAAAATATAGTTGATGGCTCTGTTAAGAGAATAGGTAGAAATAGAATATGTCTAGCATTTTCAGACTTTAATGATGCCAACTCATTTATTAACAGCAATAGTATAACAAATAGTAAATTAAAAGCGTTCATTCCATCGTTCAATATAACGCGAATGGGTCTCGTACGTGGAGTACCACCAGAATGGTCTCCAGTGGAGGTAATGGAAAATATAACGGTGCCTGATGGGTGTGGTGGAATTTTAAAGGTAAGAAGAATTAATTATAAAACTATTGTAGATGGTTCCCCAGTTTGGACACCAACGCAAAGTATTATTATTACGTTTGATGGACAGGTTCTTCCGAAAAGAATTTTCATGTGTTACAATGCGCTAACCGTCGAACTGTACACGTACCCCACTATCCAGTGTTATAACTGCTGCCGTTTTGGACATACAAAACTGCAATGCCGAGCCAAACCAAGGTGTTATAAATGTGGAAATGACCATACTGGCGACACTTGCGAAATTGAAGAGGAACACATTTCCTGCTGTCTGTGTTCAGGAGCACATTTCGCTATTAGCAAATCATGTCCTGAATTTTCAAAACAAAAGCAAATAAAAGTTACCATGGCAGAAAATAGTATATCGTATGGCGAAGCAGCTAAGTTGTTACCACCTATATATAAATCTTATGCTGATGTTGTTACTTCTAGCTCTAATGTCACTTATGCTAGTCATAATCCGGTTCCGACTCATCCAAGCCACCAGACTTCGTTTAATCAACGTCAACCAAATAGTTCATACAAAAAAACAATATACACCCCACGCAGACCTGCTCCTGCAGCAGTGAAAGGCTATGATGTAGCAGCACATAAAAACATTCTCAATGAGTTTACTATTCCGCCTACCCAAAATGGTTGCGCTCTTAATTCGAAATCAAATAATAACCCACTATTGTTGTCACCATCAGAAATTATTAAAATCCTTATCGAAACATTAACTCACTCAAACATCTCTTTACCGTCCAACGTCGCCTCTATAGTTGATATGTTTAATATTCCCAAAGCCATTAAAAATGGCAGCGACCGTCACAAAGGTTCTACAATGGAACTGCAGAAGTGCAGTTCCTAAAAGAAGTGAAATTATACATATTATAAACAAGCACAACGCTTGTTTATTCGCACTTTCGGAGACCTGGCTAAAGCCAGGCTCCACCTTCAAAATCCACGGATTCTCATGTCTGAGAGATGATAGGTCAGATGGGTATGGTGGCGTCGCCTTGCTCATCAGAAATACCATCTCTTTCTCTCCTCTTTATCTTCCAAATTACAATGAGTTTTCCGTGGTGGCAGCACAAGTTGATAACATTTGTGTTGTTTCTATATATATTCCTTTTCCTTCTTCGTTGACTTATCACATATAATCTTATATCTCTACCTACCTAAACCTTTCTTAATGCTAGGAGATTTCAACTCCCATCACATTTCTTGGGGCAGTTCCATATCAACTTATTGCGGTCAAATGTTATTAGATTTATTAGATTCATACAACCTTTGTGTATTAAATTCTGGTTCTCCTACGCGACGTACAGCTCCAACTGAAAACTTTAGTGTCGTAGATCTGTCAATTTGTACACCAAGTTTAGCTTCATCTTTAACATGGTATACGTTATCTTCCACCTTCGGAAGTGACCATTACCCGATTGTCATTTCTTTACCAGGAAAAATCACTCATGGTTCGCTACCCAAACCTCGTATGAAATACAAGATTAAGGATGATAAGTTATGGGAGAAATATAAGATAGCGATAGAACAAAAAAAATCTGGGTTAGAAAATATTCATGATATAACTGATTGTACTGTTGTGTTTACTAGTGTATTGATACAAGCTGCAAACGAAACATTTCCTATCAAAAACTCATCAACTGGCTTAATTCCTTCCCCGCCTTGGTGGGATGCGGAATGCACTGATAGTATTCGTAAAAGAAAACAAGCTGAAAAAGTATACAATAGTGAGATGACTGACGAAAATTTCAAACTAGTATCTGATTTAATCACAGAAACTCGCAAGTTATTTAAAGAAAAAAGATTTCAAGGTTGGAGACGTTATTGTCTGACTATTTCTCCGAATATTAACCCGTCTATTGTGTGGCGCAATATTAAAAGATTTAGACGCGGTGTTAGTGAAACTCCTTTTAAACCGTTTCCTCCCAATTTAAATAACCAATTTCTCGATCGTCTGGCACCGCCTACAGTCCCACAGCTTGAATATGTTATTAATTATTCTCCTCCTTTATTACTTTCAAATCAATCCACTCTGAGCTCTCCATTTACTTTACAAGAACTACAAGGTGTTCTATCTTCCGTGAAAGATTCTGCTCCGGGTGAAGATGGTATACCGTATTCATTTTTAGTAAACCTTACTCAATCTACACTTCAGTTTTATTTAAATATTATAAATTCAGTGATGTTATCAGGGAACATCCCCCTTTCTTGGAAATCACAGATAGTTCTTCCTGTCTTAAAACCAGGTAAAACACAAAGTGAAGCATCGTCATATCGCCCCATAGCGTTGTCATCTGTTCTTGTAAAAGTAGCTGAAAATTTAGTTAAAAACTGACTTGAATGGATTGTTGAAAACCGGGGAATATTATCAAACACACAATTTGGTTTCCGGAAAGGTAGAAGCACATTAGATGGTGTGGGCACGTTTTTGACAGATATTAGAGTAGGATTTACACACAATGAGTCAGTTCTAGCAGTATTTTTAGATTTGGAATCTGCATATGACAACGTCCTACTTCATATTCTTAAATACAAGCTTCAAAAACTTCAATTCCAGAATTTTTATCCTGTTTTATATTTAACCTTTTATCAGGACGTACTATAAAGTTAGATCATGCTCGAGATCAATGTAGACTCGTATGGAAAGGGCTTCCACAAGGGTCAGTACTCAGCCCTTTATTGTACAATATATATACTTACGATTTAGATTCATCTCTTCAAGAGTCAGCCAGTATCTTACAGTATGCCGATGATATTGTCTTATACTGCACAGGTAATTCCATTAACACATTATGTACTCAAATATCCCACTCTCTCAATAATTTAAAAAACTGGATGGAAGAAAATGGAACGAGCATTTCAGCACTTAAAAGCTCAGCTGTACTATTTACTCGCCAACGGATGCATCCCCCGATTAGTATATATTTTGACAATACTCTTATTCCAACAAAAAGTTATGTAAAGTTTTTAGGCGTATGTTTAGACTCTAAACTATCAGGAATCCCACATTGTGAATATGTGGTGGCTAAATGTGAGAAAATTCTCAATTTGTTAAGGTGTCTCTGTGGCGTTTGGTGGGGTGCGCATCCATTTTCTTTAAAGCTTCTCTATAATGCTCTACTACGAAGCGTTTTAGATTACGGAACCTTTTTACTGGAGCCTTGTAGTATAGCTGGACTTAGAAAGTTGGATGCCATCCAGTCAAAAGCATTGAGAATAATAGCCGGAGCAATGAAATCTAGCCCTTTAAATGCACTACGCGTTGAATGTGGAGAGCCCCCTTTGCAGTTGAGACGTCAGTTTCTTGCAGACCGCATGTTTTACAGAGTTTTAAAATTTTCCAACAGTCCTCTAATTTCTAAATTGCATCTCCTCTCTGATCTTGTCGAATCAACGAATTACTGGAATCATAAATCTTTACCTTGCCTGATAAAGAGTCTCATTAGATATAAGGCAATACACGCACCAACTCATCGATCTCCATTCATTGATATATTCGATTGTGCATACGAAGCTCTGATCAATGTCCCAACAGTTTGTTTCAATTTAGATATAGACAAACATAATGCCAAGTTCTATTTTAAGGCTGTAGTGCAGGAAAATTGGCCAAACTGGCATCATATTTATACGGACGCATCCAAACACTCTCCAGATATGTTTGTAGGAGTTGGAATATATCATTCTCAATATAAGATAGTACAAAAAATAAAGTGCCCTGTTGAAATGTCCGTCTTTACAGCTGAATGTCTTGGCATCGTTAAAGCTCTAGAATATGTTTTAAGTTTCAAGCTTAGCAAAGTACTGATTATGAGTGATTCAATGAGCGCATTGAAGACTCTATTACGATATCCTTTTAAGTCTAAGTCTCATTTCCCTCTTATAATTGAAGCTAGAATAAAACTGTACATGCCTTCTGAAAGGATTTTCAGTAACGTTTGTATGGATACCGAGTCATTGCGGTATTAAGGGCAACGAAAGAGCCGATCGACTTGCTAATGAAGCTATCGCATGTGGTGATCTGTATCCATTTAAAAATTATCCGCATGACTTGGTTGCGCTAGCCGGTTTGTATCTCCGGGATACTTGGGGTAGAATCTGGGGAGAAAGTGGTCAGATGACCGGTACTCACTACTATAGCATACAGTCACTAATTCCCTCTAAGCCATGGTTTTCAGTAATAAATCTAAGCAAAATCGTCACGTCAGTTTTAATTAGAATGCGTTTGGGACATACAACATGTCCAGCACATCTAGCAAAGTATAACATTATCAATAGTCCACAGTGCGAATGTGGTCATGATTTTGGGGATCTGGACCATATATTCTTCTCCTGTCCTAATCATAACCGTGCATTCTTTTATAATAATCTTATATCCCTTCGTGTCCCTCTCCCTACAAACATCAAATCTCTGCTCTGTACTATCAATCCTTCTATATATATTATCATAGCTGATTATATTTGTGTTAATAACATAAAATTGTAAATGTGTATATACTGTATTATATTTCATATGTTCTTGTTAAGTTATGTAAGTAGTCATAGATATTTTACGACAATAAAATAGATCTTCCTAACAATATATATGAACCTACCAATAATCTACTTCTCCCTGATCCTATTCTTATTACAAACGAAGTCTGATTAAAATTATAATACAATTGTTAATATCGCGAAACGTTTCCCCACTTTTAAAATAAAAGTCCATTGAGACAACATGTAAAAAACACAAATCAAGAAAATAAAACCAAAACTAACACGAAGTCAAGAAAGAAGATTACACCAATATAATAAAAATGGAAGAAAAATAATAAATAGGAACAGAAAATAAAACATGACACTGGCGGATGCATAAGAAGTGCGAGCCATAATTCCCTCTGGGGACAAGAAAAAAAAAAGTATGAGAAGCATGTTGACACGATAAGTAGCAAGGTCTTTTAACGTGAGAGGAGTCGTGTAACTTTAAAAAAAAATAAAAATCTAAAGTAGTTTTTAGAACCACTGTATAACTGACAATACATGAGTAAATTGCAATAACGAGTAGCTACTTTATACTTCCAAATTTTTATACACCAAATATGCGCGCTGATTTCAAAATTATATCAGTGTGCACATAATTGTATTATACGAGTATAACCATACTTACACAACATGTATATGATGTACCCGTGTGTGTTATTCCCATTAAGCCGAATAATATAACTAAGACAAACAACAAAAAACAAATTATACTATATGTGAAGCGGGATATATATATTTTACAAAAGTTATAGTTCGTAAAAATCGTTCCAAACGATGCGTATTGCCAACAATACATTTATTAATCTAGCAAATATTGCCGCACTATATGTATATATATACCATTAGACAGTCAGTTGTTATATCGCATAGTCAAGTCGATTTGGATGGCATTTTCAGATCTGCAAGCTGTTGCTCACTTCCAATCTTGACAGGCCGGTTGGCGCAGTTGGTAGCACCCCTGCCTTCTGAGCCGCTGGTCCCGGGTTCGATCCCCGGACAGGTCAAACATTTGTGTACATGAACATGTCTGTTTGATCTGTGTCTGGGTGTGTATATATATATAAGTATGTATATCAGTCATCAGGTTACCATAGTACAGGCTCTGCTTAGTTTGGGATCTGAAGACCTTTGTGTGGGTGTTGTCCCATATTAAAAAAAAAAAAAAAAAAAAAAACTGGATATAAGGTGCTCCCTCCTGCTTGCGTAGGTACACCCTTCCTGCATATAATAGGTCAGATTTAGTAAACGTATTCTGGAACTCGATTATTATGGTTGAGGCCTTGTTATCAGCCTTGCTAAACAAGCGGAAGAGGTCCCGTACATCGGCTTTGTTAATTTCCAGGTTTAGGGTTTTCGATAAGTTGTCCAACATTGAAAGCAGATGACCTCTTGGCTCTTTTTGAGATTTGGGAACATTTCTTATTTCCACACAAGTCTTAAAGAGTTTCTTTCAATTATATCAATTCTGTCTTTTAAGTGCGCTACTTCTGTCACGAGGTGTTTACGTTCGTTTTCAATCCCCGTCATTACGGTCTCAAGTGTACCAATCTTGTCCGAGACAAACTCGAGACATTTTTGCATCTCTTGATTTGACGTAGTGTTGTCTAGGCCAATACTTTTAATTTAGGCTTCCATGGAGTCTAACCTCGAATTTTGTGTCATTATGAGATTTGATACCTTTAAGCTCATCTAACTCGCAGCTAATACCGCCATCCGATAGACGCCGTCGCTTACTTTTCTTTGTTATATTAGGCATGGATTCAGTACGAGTAATGCTGGAGTTGCCCAGAGCTGCAAGCCCTAGGTCCATCGGAGTATGAGGGTTTGAGGGACACTCTGGAGTTTTCGGTGGTGTACGCATCATACTGCTATATAGATCTATATAACCCTTCGCGGCTGATAGTCCAAGCGACACGCCACTCGTTTACTACTAAGGTTAAAGAGAAACTATAGTTTGTCTCTTTCGCTCTGCAGAAGTATCCTAATGTATGTGTCGCACACACAATAACACCAACAAAAAATATCACTCACTACCGTCTTCAATTTTGTACAACTTGTTTACGCACTGCACTTGAAGGGCACGTCTTGCTCGTACGAAGGTCGAGCGATGGATGATTTTTATGTTTTTTTTAATCATTAATTTATTTGTTCTATTGAACACGATCTTTTTTTGAATAGAAACTTTTTCAAGAACAAAGCATATAACTCACTTGTGAGTTATAGCAATGAAAAAGTCTCAGTTTGATTATGGTTGTCATTCTGTGCCTAATTGTGGTGACCATAGAGCCACTTTATGAGCAAGTGTGTTGAAAAAGTACCTACTTTTTTGGTAACCATCAAGAAAATATAGTTTTGCCACAGAGCATACTCTCTGGCAAGAACACCCTGAATTAACAGTTATTTCATGCAGATAATACACAGGTAATAATTTAAATAAATGTATAGTAGTATGTATATCAAAGTAACATCTACAGTTTAAACTTGTTAATAGTTAATAAATTAACATTGTTTTAGTCACGTTTCAGGATTCTATACTAATACGCCTGAAATACATTACTTAGCTAATATTGATTAGCAATCTGCACTTGTATCTGACTAGGCTATCTGATATTATTAAGAATTAAATAATTATGTTTTAGTGGGAATGAGTTTATTTCTACGTAATTAACTGTTTGTACTATGGTTTTCTTCTAATAAGTATTGCATAGTTTTTAAAACTATGAAACAACTAACCCTTATCTGTATTGTTATAATATGACTTCATATTATAACATGGATTTGTTGATGGAGGATTAGTTTAAGCAGTCAAATAATACCTATACAATCCGTAATTTTAGAAAAATATTGATTATTTTTTTTATGAAATTGAATAACATTTAATTGTAGTATGTACCTATGTATTAAATATCAATGTTTAATATAGTATGTATTAAATGAAAATCTTTGTATAATTGAAGGACTTCAATTAATATATCGCGTATGGTAACGATTTCCTCCATGATGTATATGAGCGTGTGAGTTAAATTCGCTAGTACTAAAAATTCAAAATTTATAAAAAAAAATTTAAATATTTCTGATTTATAATTATTCTTTGAAACCTAGTTTGGTTTGTAGAATTTCTAATAAGACAAGAAAATTTATATTTTATAAAAAAAAAAAAAATTTTGAAATCGCCATGTCTAAGTCTAGGAAATGGGCCCCCAAGTTGAAAAAAAAAACATTATTGGCCGAAATTTCAAAGTAGCTCCTATTTTTTATGTTATTATTATTAACATATGCATATGTTACTAGGTTAAAATAATATTTCTGTTCTAGACATTCAAAATATTTATAAATATCAAATCAAAATCCTGTCTTGGTAAGCACTATTTATTGATAAAACTTAATTTTTGGTGTCAGATTGCAAGTTTTTTTATGATTATATTTTATCTACGAATTCAAATATTTGAATGTACTTAGTTAGATATGTGTTTTTACTATTTAATTACCGCAAAAAACCTATAGGTATTGATGTAAAATATTTAAATTAAATTTTTTTTACACATACTCAGATTTTTCCGGTACGTCAAATTTGTCCTCGTGTAACATAACATTTTACTAATACATTTGACATAAATGTTCATGTTTAGATTCCTTGGTTATTCAACTATCTCTGAGTCTCTAAACTCGCTATAGGTATGGCACAAGAGCCATTTATTACCAACTCGGCGCAAACTTTTGAAGCGGGCGCAGGTCGTAACACTCGGGAGCAATCACGAGGGCGCCACAGGGCTCCTTAGGCAAGTTAGTTGGTAAAGAAGGCTCGGCAATATGAGATATTGGCTTATATACGAGGGTCACTTGAAAAGTTCTTAGCCTAACATGGTTAAAGTCATTGGTTTTTTTATAACTACCCTCATTTTGTAGTTACATTATTTAGCAACAAGTATGCACAGTTTAGTTTATTCACAGTAATTCATTGTTCGTTTACACGTGATACCGTAAGTCAAGTCAGAGCTATTTTTGAAAATGGATAAAATTGAACATCGTGCAGTGATAAAATACCTGAATTTGAAAGGTTTAACTCCAAAAGCTATACATGAAGACATGTCTGCTACTTTGGGTGAGTCCGCTCCTTCGTATGCGACTGTTAAAACTGGGTGGCAGAGTTTAAACGTGGTCGTGAGACCATTCAAGATAAGCCCCGTAGTGGCCGGCCTTCGACTGCTTCCACTGATCAAAACAAAGAAAAACTCTGTGATTTAATTTTATCTGATCGAAGAGTGACTGTCGAGGAGATAGCTGAGACTGTAGGCATATCATCTGAGCGAACACATCATATAATTTCTACTGAACTTGGATTCTCTAAGGTGTCTGCGCGGTGGGTACCGCGACTGCTTTCAGTGGAACAAAAACGCAACCGACTCACAACTTCTCGCGACTGTTTAGAGTTATATGAAGCTGACCCAATAGAATTTGTTGAAAGATTTATAACCATGGATGAAACCTGGGTTCACCACAATACACCCGAGACAAAAGAACAGTCGAAACAATGGAAAAGAGCAGGATCGCCCACCCCAAAGAAGGTAAAGGTGGTTTTATCGGCGGGCAAAGTCATGGCATCCGTTTTTTGGGATGCAAAGCGTATAATTCTCGTGGATGATTTAAAAAAAAGTGAAACAATAAACTCCGATTACTTGCAACCTGTTGCGTCGTTTGAGAGAAGAAATCAAAGAAAAACGTCCAGGTTTATTGAGAAGAAACGTCTTGTTTCATCAGGACAATGCGCGCGTTCACACCTCTGTGCAATCCATGGCAGAAATCCATCAATGTGGCTTCGAATTGTTACCTCATCCCCCATATTCACCGGATTTAGCACCGTCCGACTTTTATCTGTTCACAAAGCTGAAAAATTTTTTAGGTGATAAACATTGTTTTACAAAGGTCATACCCGCCGTGGACGCTTATTTTGAGGAGTTAGACGAAGATTTTTATAAAAGCCTTACCGGGTCGATGAAAAAAGTGTTTTGCCCTCGGAGGAGAGTATGTTGAAAAATAAAAATAAACTCAAAATCTATGTTAGGCTAAGAACTTTTCAAATGACCCTCGTAGCAATGTCTGCCGCCAAGAGACTGTGTACCACCACTATTACACCTCCCACCAAACCTCATAACCAGTCAGAAACAAGATACTAACCGCCACCGATACCAACCAAAATAGTCTATCAGAAATCAAGAGGATGCTACGTCACTTGCTACAAATTAAACGAGGTAGTATTTCAGTGTGGCATTTGCTAAAAATTATACCAATTACAGTTCCGTTAACATTTAGATATAATATTATTATACAGTAGTAATTCAGCTAATTTACACAGTTTACGAATTTTTATCAACATCTGACGTATAGAATTCTAACAAGCGCACGCGTGGCCGTCCTTCTTGGCGTTCCAAACACAACTAGTTGTAGTTTCTCCGGCCCAACCATCCACACGTCCAGATTTGGTACGGAGCAGACCATGCCGCTTTAATAATAATTATGTACGCTGGACTACTCTACTGATGATCAGATTTGGTACGGAATCGGACCAAAAACGTGGTCCGTTCGTACCAAATCCGAACGTGTGTAAGGGCTTTCAAGGTTTCTGAAATTGCAATGAGCTCCATGGTCGCAATCGATACAATACAGATACAGATTCTTATGTGAAGTGGAGGTATCATTAGTTCGCTCTCCGTCACATGTATGGGCGTAGATCTAATGAAACCTATAATTCTAAAGGCTTGATTTTGAATTTTTTCGTGTTTGTATAGGTGAACTTTAGCACAATTGTCACACATAACACAACCGTAGCCCTAATTTAATCTACTTCGAAGTAGAGATAGATAAAGAGTTCTTAAATGTTTGGGATGAACACCCCAGGAGGGACCAGCTAGTACTTTCAAAAGATTAAGAAATTTTGAAGTTTTATCACTAGTTTCATTAATGTGTTTTCTCCGCAATATAGATCTCTCTATCCACATTCCTAGGTACTTGACACAGCACAATCAGCAGTTCTAAATCTGCAACAGTCCGAAGTGATTTGAATCCATAGATGGGTTTCCTTATTCTCGACGCTAATGACACAATATGGTTGCTCCAGTTTAGATTTTTATCTATGGATACTCCGAGGTACTTAATAGTATTGACCCGTGAAAGAACAGTGCAGATACACTGTGTGGGGCTGGAAATATTACGGTTGCATGGAAAAGAGTAAATTTTTAGACTGGGAGATTAAGGACTGCCAGCTTGTGTTATACTGTAACACATATATTTTGTTTTGGCTGTGTTCAGTGATAAGAGACTGTCTTCTAACCACCTCGTTACTCTAGAGAGACACGTCTCAGCTAGCTCTATAACTTTTTGCCAGGTTTTGTAATGAACGAGTAACACCGTGTCATCAGCAAACATTAATAAGTCCAGGCCGGGTAGGGTAGTACCACAAAGCTCATTTATGTAGATGAGAAAGAGCATAGGTCCTAGTGTACTACCTTGCGTAACTCCATAGGTACACGAAGAACTATCGCTTTCATAGTCCCCTTACAGTCTGTGTTCTTCCGGAGAGATAATCTGAGAACCAATCCAATGCTATTCCTCTGATGCCAACATTTTCCATCCGTGAGTACGAATTCTATCTACTCTTTTTTCTGATTCTGGTAGAGATGGTACTACCATTTTATGAAATCGACGGAGACCTTCGAACATAAATAGCTTTCATACAGTTAAAACGTTAGTTTTTTCATATACTGCCGTAGTTGGTATAGTATATATAATATGCAGAGGTAGTTGCAGTGAGTATAGAGCACATCCATACGATATATTACCATTTAATACACATTTACTAGATCAAATAAATAAACGAATATTTTACATAGCTACTGACTTTTTATTATTTTTGACACACACAATCAACAACTAGGTTGTCAAGGAAACAATATACTTATAAAAACACATTATCTATGACACTCCCCCTCACGATGACCTTGGGTGCTATACTGAGCACAGGTCTGAGTGACTCCTATCATTTTAAGCAACTTCAATAGCCTTGGTTGCGGTAAGGCCTTAGTTAGAAAATCAGCTTCCATATTATCTGTGCCCACGTAATGGATAGTTACCAGTTTTCTTTGGACACAGTCCCTCACAAAATGCTCTTTGATACTGATGTGTTTTGATCTCTTTCCAGTCATTAAATTGGTGGCTAACTTCTGTGCAGCCTGATTGTCATTATAAATTGGAACTGCCTGCTGTGATACTCCAATGTCCTCTAGTAAATACTTCAAATGCAGGGCTTCCTTCGTGGCCTCTGTCAACGCCATGTATTCAGCTTCTGCTGTTGATAAAGCAACAACTCTTTGTTTCTTTGTTTCATAACTGATTAGACCACCACCATACTTGAAAATATAGCCTGTATACGAGCGGCGGTCAAGGGTACATGCTGCCCAATCTGCATCTGCCATACCTATAAGTGGCAATCCTGTTTTCTTGTATCTTAATGAGATATTCTTCGTCCCCTTAAGGTAACGTATAATCCTTTTTGCAGCTTGCCAGTGACTTTTATCGTAACAGTTATTATATTGACTTAAATAGCTAACTGCGAACATAATATCTGGTCTTGTTGCTACTGCCAGATACATTAATGATCCAATAAGCTTTTGATATGGATAGTTAACTTTTTCTTTTTCATCTAAGCTTTTCTCTAATTTTAGAGCTGGTTCCATAGGCGTCATAACTGGCTTACATTCTTCCATGTTAAAACTTTTTATCAAATTTTCAATATAACTTTCTTGTGATAACGTCATTTCTCCCCCTACATGGGAGAATCGTATGCCTAGACAATGATGAAGTGAACCCATATCACGTAATTCAAATGCTTTCTGCAATTTTGCCTTAACTTCCTTGAACAAATTTTCTGACTTATAGGCCAGTATTAAATCGTCGACATATATGTTGGCAAATAACTTCTCACCTTGTATTTCCAAGATGTACAAACAAGGATCAGCTGTGGAATTTTTGATTCCGATTTCCAGCATTTTTGTATGTAACTTTAAGAACCATTGTCGTCCTGCTTGTTTCAATCCGTAAATGGCTTTATTTAATTGACATATCCCGTCACTTTTGTATCTGTTCATATCTAGTAACATTTCTTTTGCTCGTCTAACTACTTCATTTTCTTTTCCACATGCAGTTATAATTTTCAAGTATTTATCCAAGTTTTTCGGCTTTTTCATATAAATTTTTTCATCTATATCACCGTTTAAAAATGCTGTACACACATCAAGTTGGGATAATTTCATGTCATTTTCTATCGCATAAGCAATCAATAATCTTATGGTACTCATTTTCGCTACTGGCGCGAATGTTTCCGTGTAATCGATCCCTTCTTTTTGATTGTAACCTCGTGCCACAAGTCGTGCCTTTCGCCGATCTATTTCTCCAAGTTCATTGTACTTATATTTTAGGATCATTTTACTGTCAATCAAATTTTTACTTTCACTCCTGTGTACAATTTTCCAAGTATTATTTTTAAGATGCGATTCTATCTCACTTAAAATAGCGTCATCCCATTCATCACTATTTTCATCTATTTCACACAAAAATGATTGTTCAGCATCCATCTCATAATCCTTGTGCCATACTGGTGGGTTTCTTTTTCGCTTTCTAGTAATGGAATTCGTCGCATCCATTTCATCTATTTCATTATCTGAACATATTTCATTTTCTATTTCATCTGTTTCTGCGGTAGCATCTTCGAATATTTCATCATTATTTAGTTCATGTTCTTGTTCACCAATTACTGATCTATTCAATCCTTCTATGTTTTCGACATTTTCTTCTTTTGGAAAAAGTATCACTTCTATATCATTGTTGGTCTTTTCCAAAAAATTTACGTCTCGGCTAATCATTATATTCTCGGTTTTTGGATTGAAAACTCTAAAAGCTTTATGATTTTCAGAATATCCTAAGAATATACCAGCTGTTGCTCTGGCTTCAAATTTTCCGTATTTTTTATTTTTGTTTAAAACAAACGCCTTCGTCCCAAAAATATGAAAATGCCTCACAGATGGGATTCTTTTTACCCATTTTTCAAATGGAGTCGCATTATTAATGCTGCTGCAAGGGCTACGGTTTGCTATATAGTTGGCTGTATTAATTGCTTCAGCCCAAAATGCTTCTTTCATATTAGCGTCAATTAACATGCATCTTGCTTTATCAAGTAATATTCTGTTTTTTCTCTCAGCCAAACCATTTTGTTCTGGCGTGTACGGTGCTGAAAGTCTCCCTTTAATGCCATTTTCTTTTAAATATTTTTCAAATTCATTATTAATATATTCAGTCCCATTGTCACTTTGCAAACATATTAGCTTTTGTTTGGTAAATCTCTCAACTTCATTTTTAAATTCTTTGAATTTTGATAGGGCTTCGTTTTTAGTTTTCATAGTATATACCCTTGTATATCTTGAAAAATCATCAATAAATGTGATGAAGTATTTTGAACCTCCTTTCGATGGTTGTCTCATCGGTCCACAAACATCGGTATGAACAATTTGTAACAATTCATTAGTCCGTTCTTCATTTTTATGTACATTGAACGGCAGTTTAGTTGCCTTGCCTTTGGCACATACTTCACAGTCTTTAACTGTATCATTTTTATTAAAATCTAAACCTTCCATTTTCTTCTGATCCATAGCTATTCTCATTTGTCCTTCATTAAGATGAGCTAGCTTCCTGTGCCATTGCTGCATTTTGTTTGTTTCACAATAGTTCACATTTTCCCTTATGTTTTCTTTGACATAATATAAACCGTCTTCATTTCTTTCTGCTTTTAACAATAGTTCACCATTTCGCATCACGGTTGCAATTTTTTGTTTAAATAGAACTGTTGCACCCTTGTCTGTCATTTTTCCTACTGACATTAAGTTTGTAGTTAGTGACGGAACATACAACGCTTCACTCAGTTGTAAGTCAGGATTTTCCTTAATATTAAGCTTTACATTACCACGACCTTCAATTTGTGTAGTGCAGTTCTCAGATGCTAACTTTAAAGATTTACTATCTTCTTTTTCTAGGTTACTAAATCGGTTTTTGTCATGTGTCATATGTGACGTGCAGCCACTGTCAATACACCACTTATTTACCTTTTCTTGACTATGACTTGTATTTAGACATGTCTCATCTGAACAATATAGGTGACCCTATATTGTTCAGTCATTACCTTTATCATGTTTATTACCTTGGTCTACTTTCGACCAACATTCATTCGCATTATGTCCTTTTTTCTTACATTTAAAACATTCTACAACATATTTTTTGTCTCTCTTTCGCTGTTTACTATACATTACTTCATGTTCAGAGTTCCCTTCATTTGTACTAGCTATGTTTCTTCTTGCTTCAGCTTCTTCTATAATTTTTATTTTTAAGTTCTCTGGTTTTGGTAGATCATCCCTGGATTCTATAGCAATACGAAAATTTTCGAAAGATTGAGGTAAACTATATAGCATCATAATGCTAAGTAGGTCTTTATTAATTGTTATGTCTATGTCTGCTAACTTATCGACTATGTCCATAAACATATTCAAATGTTCTACTATGCTATTACCATCTTTCATTTTTCTCAATATCAATTCTTTCAAAAGACTTGCTTTCCGTGCAGGGCCTTTGCTATAGTAAATACTCTCAAGTGAGTCCCATACATCTTTACTAGTTTCACATTTCTTTACTTGTTTCAACTCACTTGGTGAGATTATTAGAAATAATTCTGCCAGTGCTAAACCATCTTTTTCTAAATATTTATTTAGTTCATCGCCTTCAATAGTTGGCTTCTTTATAGCCTGCGAAACATAATTCCAGAGACCTAGTTTCAACAAGAGAGCTTTTGCATGGATTCGCCATGTATCATAATTTTCTCTCCTTAACGGCTCAATATGTACGTGATGACTCATTTTTACTTACGTGAGTGGCCCATAACCTATAGTATATATAATATGCAGAGGTAGTTGCAGTGAGTATAGAGCACATCCATACGATATATTACCATTTAATACACATTTACTAGATCAAATAAATAAACGAATATTTTACATAGCTACTGACTTTTTATTATTTTTGACACACACAATCAACAACTAGGTTGTCAAGGAAACAATATACTTATAAAAACACATTATCTATGACAGTTGGATGTTGGAAAGGTAAGTAGAGTAAAATTAGAGTATTTGAGATCATCATAAATTAATAGATATATTTGACGAAGATATACTCTTTATACAGTATTTATAGGCCAAGTAAAGTCTTATGTGAAGTGGAGGTATCATTAGTTCGCTCTCCGTCACATGTATGGACGTAGATCTAATAAAACCTATAATTCTCAAGGCCTGATCTTGAATTTTTTCGTGTTTGTATAGGTGAACTTTAGCACAATTGTCACACATAACACAAATTTTGTAGTTTTATCACTAGTTTCATTAATGTGTTTTCTCCGCAATAGTGATCTGTCTAACCACATTCCTTGGGTCCACAGGTACTTGACACATTCAACTTTTTTGACAAATAGTTTGAATTGATAAGGTTATATTGTTGATTTTATTATCTTTACTAAAAATACAGATACATGATTTACTAGATGATAATTGAAGTCCTATCTTATCAAGAAACGCTGTCATAACATCTAAGGCTGTCTGTATACTATTTTCGCAGTTCTTAATATTCTGAAGTCTAATGTAAAATATGAAATCGTCAGCATACTGTGAGATGGTTATACTATCTCTTAGGTAAAAACATGCTACCTTCTTATTTCAAAGTCATGATATTTAAAGATACATTTTTTAATGTATATTGATTGATTGATTTGTATTATGTGTGTATGACGTTTAAAACTGCATTTCTAGTGCCTATTGAATTAATATCGTTGGACTTTGAATAATATGAAGTCTAGAATAAATGATCATAATAACCATTGATAACTGACTCCATATGAATTGCTATGCTACATTCCTATAAAAGAGTTGAATAATATTATTAGCAATGCTACTTTTAAGATTACTATACTTATACTAATGACTTGCTCGTTAAAATAAGTACTAAACATTTTAATAAATATGATTAAATCAAACTTAATCCATAGTATTATTTGTTTTTTGCATATGAATAATTAATTGTTCAATTGATGTTTCCTTGTTTTATGTACCTACACAATGGAAGAAAACATGTGTTATAGCTATCCATTATATAATAAATAAATTCCTTATTCACCATAATTTTAGGTACACTATCAACTTAGGCACTATAGGTAATAACTAGCTATATTATCAGAGGAAACTAAATATAGGTACGAGTGTTACATGCTATATTTGTAGCTGACCACAGTTTTTAAACTAGTCAGGTATTATGTTGTTATGTTGCATTATTAATTTATTAATATATGGCATATGGCATAGCTATATGGGCAATGCAGCTATATGAAATATATATATATATATATAGTTGGCGTATTCATTCCATAAAAAGCATTCAGATGGCGATCATATCGCGTTGCTCTTTTTTACCAGCCGAGTGAGGTCTCTCCATTTCCGTATATACAGAGTAACGTCTTCCCACGTTGAACAGCCACATAAGAAGAAGAAGACGAAGTAATTATCTATTTAATTGTCAGTGCTGTCAACTTGGCGCGCTCAGCGCCAGATCTAGCGCTTTATTTGGTCCAAAGCGCCTTTTAGCGCCTAGCGCTAAATCTAGCGCGTTTTTGAAATCATATTACAATGGCTTATAACAGAACGCATCAGTTCAGAATCTACTTATTATAAACTAGGAACAGTGAAATGTTTTGTTTTGTAATTTGTAGTCTATGTGTAAGGGATTCTCTGACAAATAATTTGCTTTATCATTAGTTGCTCACTTAACTATGATAGTCTTCGCTTTGTTTCATTACATATCAGGAATATAAAATTTAATAAGTAATCGTCCAAGTCCAAGATCAACCATCTACTTCGATCAGAGATAGTGTAGAATAAGTTGAAGACCATGAATCGGATGAAGATTAAGAGTTATGCCTGATTAGTTCCTTAAACTTTACCTAATATGGTCCCCTACTTACCTATATAGTACTTTTATTAAATAATAATATTTTTAGTAAGCGTCTACTATTTTATTGCTTTAATTCTGCTATTACAGATTATTCAAATAATATTTCATTTATAAAAGTTCCTACTTATTTTTAATATTTTTTGATATGTATACAAACTTACTATTTTGCCTCATTTACATAATCAATTTACTATAAACTTGTTAAATCCCTTCGCTTCGGATTCTGATCTGAGCGGTTTTTTTCCATAGGTGGAATCTAGCGCTTTCTAGTGCGTTTTTGAAGTGCTGTTAGCACGTTTTTGCAAAAAGGAGTTGGCAGCACTGGTAATTGTAAACAATTCTGATTCTCTCTACTATGGTCTATGTCAGTCTATGTCTGTATTGTCTGTCGTTATTTCATACAATTTATTATAGTTATTAGTTATTTTGTACATACATATATTTCATAATAATTCTTACATGAGCCTATAATAATTTCCACAATTTCTCTTGGCACCCCTACAAAAGCTATATAAGGAACAGTTGAAGTTGAATGTAAGTGTGTGAAAATTAAGCTTTACCATAACAGTGGATAAGTTTCTGTGAATTTGTTGTATTAAACCAATTCTTTCCCCAAAAACGGTCTGTTGGGCTATTATGTATCTCAGTTGCTAACAAATGCTGATTGAAATCGAGAAAAATGGCGCTCTATGTCACTTGTGTCAGCTTCAGTCATCAACTTACTAACATTTTTGGTTACTGGAATGCTCAAAAGTGACATAGAGCCGCCATTTTTCAAGATTTTAATCAAAATTTGTTAGCAACTGAGATACATAATAGCCCTGCTGAAAAAACTTACCCAAAGGATCAGTCGCCCAAGCCCTTTAGGGCCATATATAGCTTATAATATACAACTTCGACTTGACTGACTTCAGTAAACTCATTCTGCAAAGTTCTTCAATATGCAATGATTTGGCTCCTTATGTTCAGTCGCACAGCACACAGGAAACAATGCCGGTTAAACTCTGCTTTATCATATCTTATGCTTGGTTGTTTGAACATGGCCCTTCCATGAAATCCTTCGAGCCCTTTTTTGATGTTTTCCAATTTTTATTAAACAATCCCTCTTTGAATGTCATATCCTCGGTCTCAACATTGTCCTTTCCTCGACTCCGGGTCACACTGACATGCCCAGCAATGAAAATGGAATCTTGTGCTAAAATGGCTTCTCTTATTATCATGTCTCTTGAACACTACAACATAATATACACTCATGACCTTTGCCTACTCCCAAAGTCCCAACTCCTTCATCATTGTTTGAAGTATTGGGAGTCATCCCAAAAACACAACAACAAATATTATGCTGATATTCAACCTGATATCCCTAAGACTCCAGGGTTTTTTAAATTAACTCATATAATAAATCATGTAAATATATTATGACATTTTGGTATAAATGTAGATATGGATTTGGAGAAGATAATAAGCTACTCAAAGTACTAATCCTGCGTAGGCACCAGCTAGATTTAAGAACTTATTATTAAACACTACTACCATCACTTTATGTTTGTTTATATTTTTATGTTATAATCTAAAATGATTTGGTACTAAATTGTGTTGTGTTCCCCTCCTTTTTTGTACAATCATAGTGAGATTAAGAAGTCTCGTAGACTCTCCCTATGATTCACCGATTATATGCTTAGTGTCAACAATCTCCATGAAACTACCATGGAACTGTCACGGGCAGAAATGCAATAAGCAGAAGTGCCAAATCCAAAGTCAAGTGAAGTTGTTGTATTATTTGTATACCTTGCTTTGTACTTTCATATATATCATGTGCGCCGCCAAATGTAAGTATGTTTTATGTTGTCCTATTTTCAGATTCAGTTTACCTGGATGCAAATTTCAATACAACGAGGATTATCATTAAAGTCTCCGATCATTCTCTGCAGTTTGTTGTCTGCTCTACGTATGCGATGCTGACAGATTTGTGTTAACCCACACAAGCCACTCACAAAAGAAGTTGAAGGTGGGAAACTTTGTACGGTAGGTAATGGTTTACTTTTTACTTCACATGTCAAACAACCTACACACAATAGAAATTTCATTGTTATATTGACAATCCACAGGTGAGAGGTTAAACATATCTCAATTTAAAATGAATAAAAAAATTCGTAACTATCAGTAGACTGTAAACATGCAACCTTTATGCCATTTTGTGACAAGCAAGACTTTAACAAAATAAACGCATAAATAAAATTATGCATTTTAATTTTGAAATGATCCATTCTTTTAACATTACAGTCCAATGCACTAAGAAATTCTTTGTATGTAGGTACACCCTGGCAATAATTCTCTGTCACTGAAACTTTCCTGTGTAATAAACTAATGTTTATATATTTCACATCACAAATTATCCAAGTTATTAGGGTTTCGTACCCAAAGGGTAAAAATGGCACTCCATTACTAAGACTTCACTGTCCGTCCACTTCACCAAGCTGTATCTAATGAACCGTGATAGTGAGACAATTGCAATTTTACAGATGATGTATTTCTGCTAATTTCTAACAACAAACACTAATAACCGGGCGAGTGCGAGTCGGACAAGCGTTCTAAGGTTTCTCGGCAAAAAAATAATTTCTGACGTATATCGGAGATTTATAGATAATGTTACGGAACCCTTCATGCGTCGAGTCCAATTGTCTGTTTTTTTTGTAAATTTTGAAGTTACCTATTTATTGTAGTTACCCAAACATGAAAATAATTTCTAGCTAAAAATGAGAAATTTGAGACTGAGTAATAAAACTGATTTTTTGTGATATATATCAACATACAAAAATGGATAATTTTTTTTATTATTATTAGGTAATTTTTTGCAGTTTGTTACTGTGTTTCTACTTCCCAAATGAAGATGGCGTTGGAATAGAGTTACAACATACTCCCTAATAGTAAGTTTTATCCTTAAACGACAACAATGAATAGGTGCATCTCTTCGGCGGTGATTGACAGTTCTAGATTATGATCCGTTCAGCCTTTTAGGCATGATAAGGTAATAACAGACAGACACAGAGGTTTTTTTTCTGAAATAAAAGTAGCCTAAGTTACTCTGTATAACATTAGCTATCTGCCAGTGAATGTCTCATTAAAATCGGTCCAGCCATTTCAGAAACAACAAACACATACAAAATTAAAAAAATAAACGGATTTTTACATGCAATATAAGTACCATATACACTTTCATGTGCATTTAGTAAAAAGCTGTTAATTTGTAATTGCAAACAGTCACTACAATTTTATTTATCTGTACAGAGAAATAGAACAAGACTTATTTGATTTGATTATATTATTCTTGACTTATTATTTTTAATGTTTCTTGTTTTCCTATAAGTTAGTTACTTATGGAAATGAATGAAGCCATTAACTGATTAAAATTTAAAGATTATATCTTTTGACTTTATTATTCCTTCATGATTTATAAGAAGATTACGTGGTTTTGAGGTAATTTTTCTGATTTTATACAAGTACCTAGCTAAATAAATAAAATACATATGCAAACAGTATATAAATGTCAATAAAATAATAATACTGCTGTCATACAAAATGGATATATATCACGTTTTTGATATATAACTATCAGATATATATCATAACATCATTTTTTATTTTTAAACGAACTATCTGAACACAAATTTTCACACTAATAATTTCAAAACGAAGGACTTTCATACAAATAATTACACCCATTTTTCCACCTTGGGTGGAATTTCGAAAAACCCTTTCTTAGTAGTAGTTCTTTCACCCGCCAAGACAAAAACACGCTCCAAAGGGATTTCAACCTATCTACCATATCGACCTGTCGCCATTTTGTTTTTTATTTTCGTAATCACGGCGCACGGTGTAAGTGGTATGCATGGATAGAGGACACATAGACAAACAAAAAATATCGAGTAACATGGTACCCTAAAATGTCACGTTACTGAGATATTTGGAGGTAAAGATCGATATATGATTAAAAACAATCATTAAAAATAGAGTTGTGTCTATATGCATCAGATTGAATGCAAATAATCGTTCCCTGGTGTATTATTATTTTTTCTCTTTACTTGAAGAGAGTATATACATTACATACTAGTAGGAGGAAGAGAAAACAACTACTGTAATTAATTATTTATCTACTAAATAATTTCATTGTACTGCCTAACTACTGGTTAAAAATAAAACAAAGCAAGTGATTGATGTTAACCTTTATTGATTACTGTTAGTACAATAATAAACTTACGTGAATATAATAATACTGCTACGATCATGTCTCGATATCTATAACAAACATCTATTGTTATTTATGACCCGCGTTACTTTCGAGAATGTTTTAATAGCTACTTTGCAAACAAACAATGACCTTGCGGACAGTTAAATAGTAATAAAACCTTAATAAAGACAGATTGATCCTTGACAATAAATTCTAGTAGAAAAATATGTTTACATCAAAATTAATGATGGAGACCGCAATTATTTCTTGGCTAATGTCGGAAAATTCTAAACCTCGACTGAGCATAAATACTGAAGAATCCGCTAACCGTAGTTGGAGGACCAACTGTAAGAGTGAATTTGCGATCCAAGCTATTATATAGCCCTTACAGAATTCCTCGGAAGAATCTCCTGAGTTCAGTGCGTGAGACAGGTGTTCGGTTGGGTTGGAGATCGTTCTCCGCAGTAGCGTTGAGACCACACTTCCATCACCCCTCCCCTCGCAACTCGGAGGTTTTCCGCGAATCCGTTGTTCGACAGTGTACAATTGCATAGTGTTCGTAGGTCCGCTCTGGCGTGATCTCCCACCTGCCTCACCCCCGCTCACCATCGGACTTCGCTCCCAAAACTGTAGTGCTGCAGCATTCAGTACGTCCGACGCTTCAGCTTAAAGGAGAGATACTGGCTAGGGGTTTGTTGCAAACCCTAGTTCCAGTATCGACTAGACTGCAAAAGTTGATAAAAATTCACCTTACTGAGTTATCCGATAGTTGCAAGAGCACTTCGGATACACTCAAAGGGAATATTATACGTAACTATTTTTACTATTTAACGAATATTCAGCAGAACTCTGCCTACATATGGCCGAGGAAGACCGTCCACCGCCTCGTAAAAGGCTTGAACCATATGCCCATCTCATAAAAGACAGCTTTATAGTCCCAGAAGGCTATGTCATCTGGAAAGACCAAGACCACACCAATGATAAGCTCTACCTGATACGGGAAAGGTACTTAAGGAGCTTCCTGTATCCAGCTGTAGAAGCTAAACGCTAAAATGGATTTTCGCGATCACATTGATTGTATTACGAAAAAAGCAGCACGTCTTGCTGGATTTGTGATAAGACAAACTAAACTATTCGATGGAAGTGAAATCCCTATGTTACTATTTAATTGCTACGTGCGATCCCTTCTGGAGTACTGTAGTCCCATTTGGAGTCCCTCATACGGTGTGCATGTAAATCGGCTCGAAACTATACAAAAAAATTTCTGTATCATCTATCCTACTCTAAAAATCTTTGTCGCTGTCTGGAGTCATATACTTCTAGGCTTAATCATTTTAAAATGCCTTCGCTGGAACGTAGACGGAACGTCGCGGATATAGTGTATCTGCATAAGATCATTCATGGCAGAATCGATAGCCCAGAATTGCTCAGTAACATCTTATTTAGGGTGCCTCGCTCTAGCAGCCGTCTTTGTAACCGAACAACTTTCAGCGTTATCTCATGTCGAACTAACTATGCAAAATACTCTCCAATATTAAGAATGTGTTCATTGTACAACGATTTGTGTCACGATATTGACATATTTAGTACATCTACTAATGGCCTAAAGAAATGTCTTTTTTCAAAATTGTAACTAATTTTAAACAGTTAAGTATATTAGTATATTTTTTTTAAATAAATTATTGTATAATTATCGTATAAGAGCATCATATAGTAGAAGCATGCTGTGTTTATCTCAAGAAGGTTGTGCACTTGTTAATAGATTTATATAACGCACTTTAATTTTAGAACTATAAGTCTTGTGTTACGACCAGTTTGGTAAACCAATAAACAAAAAAAAAAAAAAAAAAAACCTCACGAGGTCGGAACAGGACTCGCCCCGCCAGCGGCTAGGTCCTCTGGAAGAGGCGAAACCGAACCCAACCCGCCGCCATCAACATCTGTTATCAGTCCCGACAAGAAAAAGAAGGGTAAACATAGTAGTAAAAGCCGATCGAAGGCGGCCGACCTAGGGCTCGGTGCGGCCGCGCCTGAGTGCACGGTCGTAGCCGAAACCGAACTGAGGCATCCGGGCAGTGGCGCCTCGAAGTCCAAGAGGTGCGACTCCTCAGACGAGGATCAGGGGGGTGATGACAAGACAACCGTCACCCCACCTGAACAATCTATTCATATGACAGTGACTGATCTACGGTTTCGGTCACGTACATCAGAAAGTCCGCCTATATAAGGCAAGCATTACCAACTCCATCAATAGAGTCAGAGCGCTCCTATGCAGAGGCGCTGGCCTCTCCAGCAACTTCAAGGCCATGCTCCCCCATGGTGAGACAGGCCCTGCCCGATGCAACAACACCAGCACCTGCTTCATCACTTAGGGGTACCCACCGATAGTGGTAAACGTTAACGAACTGGGTCATCATATTTGACCAGCTGAAACGTCAGCTAGGACATCCGTTGAACGTGAAGCCCGTAGACGAGTTCAGGGCCGTGCAGAGAGCCCTGACTGAAGCAGCAACAACCGAAAAGCGGGTCGCGTGGCACTGCTACGCGGAGGCCGCCGACCTCCCCACCAAGATTGCCATAAAGGGCCTTCCTTATGGCATCGAGATAATATATATATATATATAGATATCTGGGTATATATAAAGGAACCCCTATTTTTCCTGGTCATGCTATAACTTGATTACGGATGGAACAATATCTCTATTTCTCTTTCGTTGTGTTATTTATTGTCAGGGGAAGGGTTCTCATGAAAGAAAAATCAAGAAAAGATGGGATGTTTTGACGAGCCTACTATGCGAACAAAGTCGCGGGCAGTTACTAGTTTTTAATAAAATTTAAGTTCTTTAAGTCAAGCCTGACCATAGCAAAATCACGCTCTATAAAGTATGAAACAAGAGAATATTCGTATCTAAAATGTTATGTACTAAACTAACCTTCATTAGGTATCGTATATTAACGAAACAACTTTAACATAAAGTGCTTTAATGTGTTTAATACAAATTCATAGTGATTTTCAGGGGATATCCGTCGTATGCCACTTTGCCATAAATCTTATGATCTCCTACTACGTAAGAATAGTTTAGTAGGAAACTATTCTACGGTAGATTCTTACGATGGACCCCATTACTAAGACTCCGCTGTCCGTCCGTCTGTCTGTCTGACCGTCTCGTTACCAGGATGTATCTCATGAACCGTGGTAGTTAGAAAGTTTAAATTTTCACAGATGGTGTATTTCTATTGCAGCTATAAAAACAAATAAACCAGCCATGTGCGAGTCGGACTAGCGCACGTAGGTTTCCACATGGCAAAAAAAATCATGTCTGTTGTATGGGAGATTTATAGATAATGGTACGGAACCCTTCATGCGCGAGTCCGATTTGCACTTGGCCTGTTATTGAATTTCTACAGATATCTTACGTTATATGTAATGCACACACAATGCATAAAACTTAATTGTTTTGTTTCAGGTACTCGTACGTATAATGGCTGATTATGAGTCTGTGCCGAAAAGTAAAAAGGAAAAACATAACATGAGGTAAAACACATACTGGAGAGAAACCTTATAAATGTAATATGTGTGATTATAAATGTGCACAGGCAGGTAGCTAAAGAAGTCATATTAAAACACATACTGAAGAAAAACCTTTTAAATGTAATATGAATGATTATGAATGTGCACAAGCAGGTAACTTACGACGTCATATTAAAAGACATACTGGAGAGAAACCTTATAAATGTAATATGTGTGATTATGAATGTGCACATGCAGGTGACTTACGACGTCATATTAAAACACATACTGGAGAGAAACCTTATAAATGTAATATGTGTGATTATAAATGTGCACAAGCAGGTAACTTACGAGGACATATTAAAACACATACTGGAGAGAAACCTTTTAAATGTTATATGTGTGATTATGAATGTGCTCAAGCAGGTAACTTACGAAGTCATATTAAAAGACATACTGGAGAGAAACCTTATAAATGTAATATGTGTGATTATGAATGTGCACAGGCAGGTGACTTACGACGTCATATTAAAACACATACTGGAGAGAAACCTTTTAAATGTAATATGTGTGATTATGAAAGTGCACAAGCAGGTAGCTTACGAAGACATATTAAAACACATACTGGAGAAAAACCTTTTAAATGTAATATGTGTGATTATGAATGTGCAGAAGCAGTTAACTTACAACGTCATATTAAAACACATACTGGAGAGAAACCTTTTAAATGTAATATGTGCGATTATAAATGTACACAGGCAGGTAGCTTAAGAAGTCATATTAAAACACATACTGGAGAGAAACCTTTTAAATGTAATATGTGTGATTATGAATGTGCACAGGCAGGTGACTTACGACGTCATATTAAAACACATACTGGAGAGAAACCTTATAAATGTAATATGTGTGATTATGAATGTGCACAGGCAGGTAGCTTAAGAAGTCATATTAAAACACATACAGGAGAGAAACCTTTTAAATGTAATATGTGTGATTTTAAATGTGCACAAGCAGGTAGCTTACGAAGACATATTAAAACACATACTGGAGAAAAACCTTTTAAATGTTATATGTGTGATTATGAATGTGCAGAAGCAGGTAACTTACGACGTCATATTAAAAGACATACTGGAGAGAAACCTTATAAATGTAATATGTGTGATTATGAATGTGCACATGCAGGTGACTTACGACGTCATATTAAAACACATACTGGAGAGAAACCTTATAAATGTAATATGTGCGATTATAAATGTGCACAGGCAGGTAGCTTAAGAAGTCATATTAAAACACATACTGGAGAGAAACCTTTTAAATGTAATATGTGCGATTATGAATGTGCACACGCAGGTAGCTTAAGAAGTCATATTAAAACACATACTGGAGAGAAACCTTATAAATGTAATACATGTGATTATGAATGTGCACAGGCAGGTGACTTACGACGTCATATTAAAACACATACTGGAGAGAAACCTTATAAAAGTAATATGTGTGATTATAAATGTGCACAGGCAGGTAGCTTACGAAGACATATTAGAAAGCACACTGGCGAGTAACCCTATAAATAATGTAATTTTTAGATCCTTACCATTCACATACAATTTTCTTATGAGAGCCACAGGGATCTGACCTAATTGGCAAATCAACGCCGAATCTGTATGCTCTAAACTACGCAGCTATTCCTACGCCCTAATTAGAATAGAATAGAATAGACTTTATTAAATTATGCTAACCTAGGCGGTAACTCGACCAGCAGTGCTCACTTCGTATCATGTGTGTGTGACGTCTGCTTAACGCTACGGTATCATTTTCGGGGTTACTATTTTGAAAGGACAATGATTTGTAAATGATTTGTAATTTTTTGACAATGATTTGTAAATTTTAAATCATTGTTATATATAATTTTTTAAATAGGTCCAGTGTTTTTTTAAGCTATTCCGTTTTATCCAAACAAACATGTTTCCTCTCTATAATATTAGTGTAGATAATATACAAATAAGTGCTGATTCCTTAGGCTTTCGAGATTCTTATGCATTGAAATTAAATCAATCGAATCAATTCCAATGTTTTATTTGCAAGAATGCATACATCATAAGGGTAATATTGTATAGTATACAATGTATTCTTGCAATTAATAATGTAATATTACATATTATGTCATATTCAATTATTATTACGATGTGGCTTGAGTATTCAGCCTGCAAGCAGGCCTGCAGATATTAACATAAGTATCATAATTAAATTCAATTAACTACATAGTCATTTTAATATTTCAAATGTTAGTGATAAGTATTATCCTTAATTAATTACAATTTTAAAAATCTATAAACTGTAAAACAATTAACAAGCAGCCAGTCAGTTCATTTCTATTTAAATAAATTTCCCTCTAATAATGTTATGTTCTTTGGTACGGCGTTATAATTTATGACCAGCATGTTATATTTTTCTTATAAATACCTTTTCTACAAGACGGTTGATATTATAGCAAGTTTGCGAACCTTTGTCGTTTTTGTCTCGTAATTATTAGGTTGCGTTTGGGAATGTGTTCGGGTGTGTGTCTTTGCGAATAGATAAATATCTTTTTATACCATCTGCTCGACAATGTCCGATTACCTATCACGCAATCTCGACGTAAAGCAAAGCAAGGCGTTGCATCCCAAGGCAGGTAATTTTATATGAAACTCTTAAGGGATTAAAGTGATTTAGAAAATTGAACTGGTCCCCACAGACATCACTCAGAAGAAAAGCGCGATTGTAATGAATTTGAAACAAAAGACGGTGTTTGGTGTTATTATAACAACTTTCATAAAATGTTCCTTACTAAAATATTTAATACAGGATCCATGGTCCATTTTTGACTTCATCACTATCAAGCTAATTTTCCGTGTGTAACGGACATGACGTCAGCCTACGGTCAGACAGCCAGCCAGGCAATGCTATGCCGCCATATTGACAAGCCCCTTTCCCGCCATGCCAAGCCATGCTATTTGACAGTCAATGCAGTTGGGATGTGTCAATATAAAAGCCCTAACAGACGCTCGTACTTGGTCCGGCGGACTATGTACTATGTCCATATACTGTCTCGCTACGGACCGAATCGAACAGTTGCTTAACGTACGCCTTCAAGTGCACATGGTTGTCATCATGTCGTTGGTCAGAGTACAAACTAGCCAAGTGCGGGTCGGACTCGCGCACGAAGGTTTGAAGGTTTCCGTACCATTATCTATAAATCTCCCATACAAATAACGGGTTTTCAACCGACTTCCAATTTAATTTTGTTTCTTCAGAACTTACGACTGGGTGAACTGATCTTGAAAATTAATTTTTAGTTTGAAAGCTGGTAGGTATTCGTACTTCTCGCGTGGTCCCATTTAAATTTCATCAAATTTGGTCCAACAGTTTTGAATTACACTCCAATAACTGAAAAGTGTTTCGCCTAATTTGATGATATCTTATCACCCTTGACGTGATTGACAATCGATCCCGTAATTAGCAAGGCCCGCTAAAAAGAGTGAAAAAAAAATGTTTACCAAAAATGGAAACTTGGTAAAAAATGTATGTCACACTCCGGAGCAGAACCACCTATATAACTTTAAATAATATAAATAAACATAACTATATTTAATTAATACATACTGCAATTAAATGTAGATTATAAGTATAGATTATTAGAAGCTAAATATAAATAATTGTATATTAGTACATTATGGTACTAGTGTGTAACACCACAAAGATAATTCCTTAAAGTACGACATGAACACATTTTCGTTTCATTCATTTACGTTAAGGGCTTCACATCTTATATAGGGTGGTGAACAACATAAATCATTTTCTTCGTAACTAGTACTTGTAGAAATTTTAATTAATAAATAACTTTAATTTCATCAGTGAAAACGAATTGTGAAAAATGTTTAGCTATGGCGGGAAAAATTAACCAGTTTTCCTATGCGCGCGCATTGCGATCAGCCGCACACTAAGGGGATGAGGTTTTTTTTTATTTTCCGCGCATTGGGTTTGCGCCTATTCTGCTACGTACACAATGGACAATTTAAAGTTTTCTTTTATTACAGAGAAAACAAAAGTTATATATGTTAAATTAAAAAAGTTTTATTTATTAATCACGTATGAGTTAAAATTATCTATTTAAATAAGAAGTTGCATGAAATGAGCGAGCAATAAGAACATTAATTTATTTGTCCTATTGAACACGATCTTTTTTTGAATAAAAACTTTTTCAAGAACTAAGCATATAACTCGCTTGTGAGTTATAGCAATGAAAAAGTCTCAGATTGATTATAGTTGTCATTCTGTGCCTAATTGTGGTGACCATAGAGCCACTTTACGAGCAAGTGTGTTGAAAAAGTACCTACTTTTTTGGTAACCATCAAGAAAATATGGTTTTGCCACAGAGCATACTCTGTGGCAAGAACACCCTGAATTAACAGTTATTTCACGCAGATAATACACAGGTAATAATTTAAATAAATGTATAGTAGTATGTATATCAAAGTAACATCTACAGTTTAAACTTGTTAATAGTTAATAAATTAACATTGTTTTAGTCACGTTTCAGTATTCTATACTAATACGCCTGAAATACATTACTTAGCTAATATTGATTAGCAATCTGCACTTGTATATGACTAGGCTATCTGATATTATTAAGAATTAAATAATTATGTTTTAGTGGGAATGAGTTTATTTCTACGTAATTAACTGTTGTACTATGGTTTTCTTCTAATAAGTATTGCATAGTTTTTAAAACTATGAAACAACTAACCCTTATCTGTATTGTTATAATATGACTTCATATTATAACATGGATTTGTTGATGGAGGAATTTTTTTATGAACATTTAATTGTAGTACCTATGTATTAAATATCAATGTTTAATATAGTATGTATTAAATGAAAATCTTTGTATAATTGAAGAACTTCAATTATTATATCGCGTTCGGTAACGATTTCCTCCATGTATTGATGTATATGAGCGTGTGAGATTTGTCAAGATAGAGGACGTTGATCACTACTACATTAAAAGGTTTCATAGACTCGTAAGCCACACATGGCAACAAGCAGAGGTGTCATATTATATCCTATGAAAGAGATCGATGATTATAATATGAATTTAACTACCTGTCTAGTTACGTATTCTACTAAGGAATGAAGGAAAACACAGAAGTAACATTAATAGCATTAAAATGGAACCATATATTTTACCCAAGAAACACAGTGTTCATTTTAATATTATATAACAGGATACAGATGTCCTAGTACTAGGAAAGTATTTTATAGGCACACTATTTCAGGAAACAAAACAAATATACAACCAATATACATAATAAATATACATCTAAGAGATACCATACACAGACACAAAACATAGACATACAGCAGTATTTATAACAAGAAATATAACACTTAACTTTTGGCAAGCAGGAGTTCTTAATGCAACAGTCACTTGTGAAGTAAAGAATGCTCGGCAATTTTTTTTTTTTTTTTTTTAGAACGGACTAATGCTGTTTGCCTCTACCGGCATTTACAGCGTCACCGGACGGTTGGCGAGCGCAGATGGCACTCAGCCAGATGCGGGCGCAGAAGGCGCACCGCCTAAGGCGAGCGTTGAAGACGCTTCGCCGCAAGGAGAGGAGTAGGCGACTTGCTCAAGGGCACCACTAGGGTACGGACCTCGGCTTGGGCCGTCGCCAGGAGAGAGGAGAGTAGGAGAGAATCGCCCCGGTACATAAGTGTACCGTTGAAAGTGGGCCCTATGAATTTTAACTCTACGACTATTTGGAGAGAATCTAACCAAGACATAACTTTTGCCTCGAGCTCGCCGGCGAGCTCGGTGTTTGACTGTGTTTACCACTAAATCATAACCTTGTGTTCGCCTCCTCCCATTTCCGCGACATGGGTCCACACCGCGACCAGGATCGTCGCGTTGTGCACTCATGACTGTACTTTGGGTGGGGCTACAATAAGAATGTGTAATACCTCGCCCACAGCCATGGTGGCTGGGACTACATAGAAAACCAGTGTTACCTCGTCCGCAGCCATTTGCTGGGCCGGAGGATACATCGCGACCGGGGCCGCGGTGTATACTCCCACCCGCACCGTGGCTGGGACTACAATCGTGTGTGTGTGAATTACCTCGACTGCGACTGGGGCTGCGAAGAAGATCTCGGCCGGAGCCTACAATGCGATCGGGATCACAGCCCTGGTCGGGTCTACAACCATTACCGGGGTTCCCTTGGGACGACGCTAAAGCTGCCGAAGTAACGGCTGCGATGGGGTCGTCCGGGTCACCCAAAATATGCCTTGGACGGCGACGGGGGGGAAGGAAGTGGGGATCGGTTATGTCAGTGGAGTAGTTCGCCGCTTCGACCACGAGGGGATTCGAGTGGTGGGGAGCTTTGTCGAAGTGGCGGTGGGAGCAGTCTTTCATATACTGCGTAATAGAGGGGAGGGTGAAATCGCAGTGCAGTTCGGCGTTCCGCAAGTACCACGGAGCGCCCACTGCCCTGCGCATAAAGCGATTCTGAATCACTTGAAGTTTGTGGAGGTCGTGTTTCTGAGCATGGGCGAACGCTACAGATGCGTAAGTCATGATTGGGCGGATGCAAAGTTTGTAAAGAGTCGTCTTATTTCTAAGAGACATTTTACTGTTTTTGCCTATGAGGGGATTAAGACGACCCATAATGAAGGCCGCCCTATTGCGAACAATCTGGATGTGTTTCGCGAAAGTGAGTTGGCGATCAAGGGTGACGCCCAGGTATTTGGCAGATTTAGCCCAAGGGATGGGTTCGCCGAATAGGACTATGGGTGACGGCATGAGATTCCGCCGGGTCTCAGTGAAGTACAATGCTGCACTTTTGCTAGGATTTACTGCAATCCGCCATTTACGAAACCATGCACCGATTACGGTGATGGCTCGTTGGATGGCGCATCTCTGCCTGACCTTGAACCAGCCAGTAGAGTAGATTGCAGTATCATCCGCAAACTGAGCGATCTGAACATTAGGTTCAGATCGTGGGATGTCGCTGGTGTACAGCGAGAAGAGAATGGGTGAGAGTACAGAGCCCTGAGGGACACCTGCGTGAATGGGATGCGGGGAGGAGAGCGTTCCCTCGGTGCGATAGCTAAACGTTCGATCCCTGAGAAAGTCTTGTAAGATGAGTACAAGACGGTCTGGCACACCCAGTTGGTACAGTTTGAATATCAAGCCGTTGTGCCAGACTTTGTCGAACGCTTTCGCTACGTCGAGGAAGACAGCTATGGTCCCTTGGGGCTTTGGTTTCTTATTGAAACCGCCTAGGATGTGCTCCGTTACGCGGTGCACTTGTTGGACGCAAGAGTGTTTGGCTCTAAAACCAAATTGCTCATCGGGAAGGAGGTTATTGGACCTAACGTGGGACCAGAGTCGGTTCACAATGAGCCGCTCGTAAATCTTCCCCAGAGAGCTGAGGAGACTTATGGGACGGTAGCTGGAGGGCTCGGCTGCTGGTTTGCCTGGTTTGTGAATACCAATGACAATGGCATGCTTCCAAGTGTCTGGGAAGGAGCAGTTGCTCATAGCCGCATTGAAGATGCTAACTAAGAGATGGACTAGTGGGACTGAGAAGTGTTTAATCACCTTGTTGCTGATACCATCAGCACCAGGGGATTTACGGGTCTTGAGGCTCTTGATCAGAGACACAACCTCGGATGATTTTACCGGTGGGAGGAGTGGGAGGTCAGAGATGGACATAGAGCTTTTACGTTCGACTTCAGATTCCACCGAATCGAGGTGTTTCTGGTCGACGTGATCTACATTTAGAGTACACTGAGCCTCAAGGCTATCAGCTAAACACTCGGCTTTGTCTTCGTCAAGGAACGCTATGGAGAGGGGAGGTGGCCTAATGAGTGGAGGCATTGTCTGTTGTCCGTCAGATTTCAGAGTTCGAGCCAACTGCCAGTATGCCTGGTGAGTTGGCTCAATCTCTGACAGTTTGTCGTCCCACCTTTGATCACGCAGCTCACTCATGCGTTTCCTTACAGCACGCTGTAAATAGCGCATGGTGGCTTTGTTCTCTGGGGTTGGCATCGAGTCATACGCCCTAGTGGCGGCGTTCTTAGCTGTCAGTAATCTCCTCGCACCCTCGGGCAGTTCGAAGCGGCGACCATCCGCCACTTGGACCTGCTTTGAGGATTCACCTACTGCGGTGCGGAGGTGGTCACTGAGAGCCTCGATCGCAATTGACACGTCTTCTACTGTCTGTATGTCATCGGGGATTCTATCGAGAGCGGGTGAACTGATAGCTTGGAGGGATTCCCCCAGTTGCTTCCAGTTCACTACCGTTCTAGTGATAGGGGTTATGTCCGTCGGGTCGGGGCCTAATTTCAACAATACAGGGCGGTGGTCTGAAGTCAGTTCGTGTAACACTTCTATAGAGCGCAACCGGAGGGTGACGTTCTTGAGAAGTGCTATGTCAAGTATGTCTGGTCGTTGGTTGTCAACATAGGGATATCTTGTGGGCTCCAGAGGGGAGAGAATATCAAAGTTTAAGTGGCTGACCAAGCCTTCAAGGATTTTACCATTACTATTGTTACTAGTACAGTTCCATATGACATGTTTACTGTTGAAGTCACCGATCAGAAGGACGGAGCTTCCTAGAGAGAAGAGGGCTTCCAAGTCTGTCTGTAATAGTTCTTTACCAGAGGGGAGGTAACATGAGGCTATGATGACAGGTTGATGACCTGACATCGCTAGAAAGCAGACAGAGGCTTCTAGTATTCTAAGTGGTGGAGTAACAATTGGGATACAGTGCAGAGCTCTTTTGTAATAGATAAGAGTGCCACCTTTTGGGGTGGCCACTCTATCATTACGAACCAAACGGTAATTTGCAAACCTAGGGTTTGCTGTACCTGGTTTCAGAAAGGTCTCCTGCACGCATAGGATATCGACCTGATGGGTCTTACAAAATTCGTGAACTTCGTCCTTTTGACTAGAGAGGCCGTCAGCGTTGAAAGTCGCTACGGTGACTGAGTGGGGCTTAATTCGTTTCGGTGTACTATCCATATTGGATGATACCTAAGAAACGCTGGGGAGGGCGTAGCGCCTCACTGCGCTGATTAAACCCGCGTGTGTGAGCGTGGCTCGCAAGCGGTCTTGGTCGTTTGTGGCAGTACGAAGTTTGTGCGCGAATGCACGTACTTCGTCCACGTCTATGACCATCGCGTAGTCCATGACAAGGGCTATGTCGGCCGCCAGGTCAGATTGACCTGGGGCGTCCATGAGCCCAGCCATTGGAGGCCTAGAGAGCGGCGGTTTGGGCTTAGGAGCCGGCGCGCTGGCAGAGGCCTGCGGGCGGGCGGGGGTGAGGGGGGCGCTTGCTTGTACCATGCTCAAGGGCTTGGACCAAGCGTTGCGCGCGGGCGCGGGCGCGGGAACAACAGGTGTTGTCTGCGGTGCGGGTGAAAGGTTAGGCTTAGGGCCGTTCCCTTGTGAGCGGGTAGTGACCGGGCGAGTAGGGGGAATAGGCCTCCTAGCCGGCCCACTGGGTGCGCGGGGTGCCTTAGGGCAACCGCGGTAGTTGGCGGTATGTCCCTGTGTGCCGCAGAGGACACAACTAGGCAGGTCTGATGAGTCCCTAGTGCGAGAGCACTGGGCTGTCCCGTGATCCCCTAGGCACTTGACGCACCTCGGGCGGGCGAAACAGAATCGGGCGGCATGCCCGTACAATTGGCAGTTATGACACTGGCCAGGCGCTCGGTTTCGGAACGGTGATCCCCGAGAGGTTCACTACCGTTTTGACATTAAAAATCGCTTTGCCCTCTGGCGTGCGATTGAGGATGACCAATAGTAGGTCGTAGGGCCTGCGATCTTTACCACTATACATCCGGTGGCATTCGCGGACGGGGTAGCCTTGCGCCTTTAAATCGGCGAGGACACTATCGGTCTGTACCTCTTTTGGCACGCCGCGTATGACAACGCGTAGGACCTTCTCTTCCTCGAGAGCATAAGTATGAAAACTTATACTCTCGTTTTTTAAAATTCTGGTGAGCGCCCTATGGTCGCTTGGGGTCGGCACCTGGACTTTGATACCCAGTTGGGTTGAGCGGGCGCTAGTATATTGGATCTTACGATCCGTCAAAAGTCGTGAGACCATGTCCCACTTCGCCTTGTCCTGAAGGAACAGAGGCGGCGGCGGTTTCTCGCGTCTAACTGACGCTCCTTGAGAGGAGACGTCGCGTTGAGACGCGGCGACGCTTGCGGGAGCATCGGAGTGAGCGAGAGGGTCGCGGGAGGTGGGAGCGAGAGAGCCTGATGGCTTCGCTCCCGGGGCGGTGCAGGCCGCTTTGGGTGGCGGGGAGGGAGCCTCTGAGGCGGCTTTGGGGACGCGCTTTCTCTTTCCGACAGTAGTGAACCCGTCGTTGGAGATGTTGCCAACAGAGTTAGCGCGGGAGCGGGAGAACTCTACATCCATCTCATTTTCCGAATTGGACGCTGAGTCGTAGGCGCGTTCGTACATGGTCCGAGGGACCGGAGAGCGATCGCGGGGTGGTAGAGGTGCGCGGGGAGCGCGGGGCGCATAAGGCGCAGGGTCGGGAGAAAGAGGGCTATCTAACGGCTTGAACGCCGAAGAGCCGAAGGGCCCCCTCGGAGGGAGGGAGCCGGAGGAGGGAATTTGGGAGTCCGTGAAGCGGGGTCTCTCTTTAAAGTCCCTATTGGACTGGAGATACTCGGACAGCATGTCCGGGTAGCAGTTTGAGACCCACGAGGCGAACGCCTGAGGCGAAACGCCTTGCGGGAGGCTCATAGCGGGGGAGGGAGAGAGTAAAGACATCTCGAGGGGAATACTCGAGATGCGAGTGAGGGGTGAATGCCACTCCCGCCGGGTACAGGCGGGAGAGTGAGTGCCTAGGTGTCCCTACTGTGTGCCCTCTGCCAGTCTTATTGTGCAGAGGGATGTGTGCCTAAACGCGAGGCCCTAGCTGCTCCGGGGGCGAGGAGAGAAGACCGAGTAAAACCCGGCTTCCAACCAAACACTTGCCCAGAGAATAGGAGAGTAGGATAGGGTAGGGTGGGAAGGAGATACCTGCCGTCGGCGAGGGGAGACCCCAAGGCCGGTGAAGGCAGGCCCGTCCGGTTTTAGCCGTTCCCTCCCACGCTCAGGAGGGAAAGGCTTGACGCACCGGGTCCGCGCCCAACTGGGTGGCGTTAACACCGCAAGGATCGTCCAGAAGACCACGTGAAGCGTGGATTTGTTTGACTCGACTTTGAAAATTGAAAATTGAAAAATTAGAAAATCGAAACTAGAGTTCGCTCTGAGAAGAGCGGTTTGAGACAATGAACAATGTAGGTGATTGATGTGTCGAAGCGCTCTTACAAGAGCGCGCTTCTTCCGCGACGCGAGCCGAGCCGAGCCGAACGCCTCCGTGCGCCGAACGGTACACGAAGCGGTGGCTTGACGTCGAATCTGCACACAGAAAATCCACTATTAGCGAAGTCCAACACTGAATCCTCTTCAATCGAAACGATACAGGTAACCGGCACTAAAAGCGCAAGCACTTTTAGGCCGATCGGAATATTCTCGGGGAGCACTTGAGCGCACGTCCGTCGATGCTCGGCAATATGAGATATTGGCTTATATAGTAACGTCTGCCGCCAAGAGACTGTACCACCACTATTACACCTCCCACCAAACCTCATAACCAGTCAGAAACAAGATAGGTACTACCCGCCATACCAAAATAGCCTATCAGAAATCAAGAGGATGCTACGTCACTCGCTACAAATTAAACGAGGTAGTATTTCGGTGTGGCATTTGCTAAAAATTATACCAATTACAGTTCCGTTAACATTTAGATATATTATTATTATTATAAAGTAGTAATTGAGCTAATTTACACAGTTTACGAATTTTTATCAACATCTGACGTATAGAATTCTAACAAACGCACGCGTGGCCGTCCTTGGCGTTCCAAACACGACTAGTTGTAGTTTCTCCGGCCCAACCATCCACACGTCCAGATTTGGTACGGAGCAGACCATGTCCGCTGCGGACCGAGGCGTACTCAATTAATAATAATAATGTACGCTGGACTACTCTACTGATGATCAGATTTGGTACGGAAGCGGACCAAGAACGTGGTCCGTTCGTACCAAATCCGAACGTGTGTTAGGGTTTAAGGTTTCTGAAATTGCAATGAGTTCCATGGTCACAATCGATACATTACAGTCAGTTCTGAACAAAACTGATGTTCTGGTGGCCAATTCTACATATGCTACACCTTGTCCATTTGCATTCTTAGATCCGTTCGAATAGTATTTTTGGCAATTTTCATATTTTATGATAGTTTTTAGGTTACACAAGCTAAATTACTTAAAATTATATTTTCTATTTCAATGTATGTTGTCCATACACTCATTGCGTACATTCAATAGGATCTGAACAATGTCTATTGTAACTTTTACATTCATCCAAACTGTAATAAGTAATGGTTTTTTTTTATTCATCCAATATGTTATTTATCTTAGCTTTGAGATCATCATAAATTAATAGATATATTAGACCAAGATAGACTATTTATACAGTATTTATAGGCCAAGTTATGTCTTCTTATGTGAAGTGGAGGTATCATTAGTTCGCTCTTCGTCACATGTATGGGCGTAGATCTAATTAAACCTATAATTCTCAAGGCTTGATTTTGAATTTTTTCGTGTTTTTTATAGGTGAACTTTAGCACAATTGTCACACATAACACAGCCGCAGCCCTAATTTAATCTACTTCGAAGTAGAGATAGATACAGAGTTCTTAAATTTTTGGGATGGACACCCCAGGAGGGACCAGCTAGTACTTTCAAAAGGTAAAGAAATTTTGAAGTTTTATCACTAGTTTCATTAATGTGTTTTCTCCGCAATAGAGATCTCTCTATCCACATTCCTAGGTACTTGACACATTCAACTTTTTCTGCTTCCCTCTGGACCTCTGAGTAGTTCAGACGTGTTAACGTGCTCCATTATTACAATTTTATCTGAATAAAATAAAATAAAAACGTGTTTAAATCATCGTAAATATTAAGACAACATAGCTGTTGAGGAGCCTTCGCACCGGCCACGCACACCCCTACAAAGGGCATCGGTGTCGGACATCTCTCTATGTAGGTGAGCGCTTATTGCATGAACACTGACGGGTCTGTTAAGACTGGACGGAAAGCTAATTTGTTCGGAATCACCGATTCCGACCATTATATTCTGAGCTCGAAGCGACTAGACTTTGCATACTATTGTTTCTTCTGTGGTTTGACAAACCGAATACACCTAAATAACCTCTGTGCTTTGCTGATTGCCTGGTACTTTGAATTGAAATTCGTCGAGTTAAAAATGCCACTCAATCGCACGCCACCTTCCTCGACTGCGCCGCAAGTGGGTAGCGCCCCTGATTTGTCGTATTTATCCACCGTGCCTCCGCCTAGAGTGGCGCCCGGCCTAACGGAACTACTAACGGTGCCGGCAAACTCACCATTACATCAGTCCTCATCAGAGCCTAGCCTTAATGTCGCTCAGCGTAAAAGAAAACGTTCTGTATGCGATGATGAGAAATTAAGTAATTTTATGGCGGATATGTTAAAAATGTTTACACAATTTAAAGAAGATCAGGAAAACAGAGAGGAGAAGGTGTGTGCCGCTGTAGAGGACATCCGTGTTTCATTGGAATTCTTCGCTAAAAATATGGACTCGCTTCAATCTAGAATCGATAAGTTGGAGTCAACCCGCGAAAGTGACACTCAATACATAAAAACTCTGGAGGACAGGCTCGAGTTATTGGAGCGCAGTTCGAGATCTACCTGCTTGGAGTTAAGAAATATTCCTGTGGCCCCCTCTGAAACAAAGTCATCTCTATTGGATACCTTCATCAGAGCTGGAGAAGTGCTAAAAGTGCCTATCAATAAATCGGAGATCAAAGATATCTACCGCATAAGGTCCAAGGATCCGGCCAATAGACCAGTGATAATAGATTTGTGTAGCTCTCTTCAAAAGGAAAGAATTATCGGCATGTACCGTAATTTTAATAAAGGAGCATCTAAATTGACCACTGAACATCTCCGCTTAAGTGGCCCGCTTAAACCGGTTTTCATATCTGAAAACCTTACTTCAAAGATGAAGAGGTTATTTTTCCTGGCCAGGGACTGCGCTAAGGTTAATAATATCAAATTTTGCTGGGTTTCCAACGGAAAGATATTTCTGCGCAAGAGAGAAAACGGCCCTCTGATTCGAATCACAAATGAGTCGGACCTCGAGAAGGCGCAAAGCCTTAAGTGACTAGATCGTCTCGACGAGCTGGTGAAATACCAACGCCGAGAGGTAGTTCTGGAATTTGCCAATTTTTTATTTTATATTTCATTTATGTTTCTTGTTATTGTACACTTTACACATACTTACACACTCATACTCTCTCACACACTTTCAAAAACATTGCTAAAACAACCGAGGAAATCTTCTGTCATTTTTCGACTTTATAAACAGTTGCAAAAATGTGGGTATAGCTTTATAATAACTGTTGTTACTAAACATCTTACATATACATGTTTCAGACCAACTGTTGAATTTATTTTAGTCTATAATGGATGATACAATTAATATAATTAACGATCTTGAACAAATTTCGGTATCTGACTCAATAATTTGTTCTCCAGAAGCAGTTGCCGACTATATGCAAAATTCTAGCGCCAATTTTAATATTCTAAGCGTGAATATCAGAAGCATCAACTGTAATATTGATAGATTGTTAATTTTAATTCATAGGATTAGTATTGAATTTGATGTTATTGTCTTGTCTGAATGCTGGTTAAGTAAATGTCCTCACATACCTTCCCTGCCCGGATTTAAATCTTATGAATCTGATTTCAGTAATCAAAATGAAGGCGTTGTAGTTTATATTAGAAGTTGCATAGAGTGTAACATTGTAAAACCTGACTTCGGGGATGCAAATTGTCTCATTCTCAAATTTTCTGACAGAATCGCAGTTGTTGCTCTGTATCGATCTCCGTCATACAAAAACGTACATCCTTTTCTTGAGAACCTGGACAAAACATTAAGCTCTTTAAAATCTTTTCAATCTCTTGTATTAATTGGCGATTTAAACATCAATATAACGCCTACATTCACTGATTCCTCAACGGACAAATATCTTAACCTGATAGCGGCACATGCACTTCTTCCTGCTCACCTTATTCCTACTAGAGAAGGGAACTGCCTTGACCACGTTATGGCTCGTACTCCTTTTAAATCAAAAACATTTATCCTTGATGCATTGATTACTGATCATGCCCCAGCTGTTTTTAGTTGTAGTGCAGAACTGCATAAAAATTTCCTTCACCGTACCCTCCAACGCTTGGACATTGCAGCTATTGTTGATGATCTCTCTAAGGAAAGTTTTTCAACTGTGCTGTCCTGTATCGATCCTGAGGCAGCTTCTGAATATTTTGTCCAAATTGTTTCTGAGATAGTTTGTAAGCATTCTCGCACCATTATCCTCCCTAGTAGAAAACGTATTATCAAGCCGTGGATAACACCTGGCCTTCTGAGGTGTATCCGACATAGAGACAAACTATACCGAAAATCCAAAAAAAATCCTGGTCATCCAAATATTAAATTAATTTACTGTCGTTACAAAAACTTTTGCAACAAATTGTTAAAAAATGTAAAACGTGAATACCAAAAAAAAGAGTTCGACAAAGTCCGAAATAATCCTAAAGGCACTTGGAGTATGATAAATAAAGTAGCCCATTTAACTAAAAAACAAAATAATGCAACTCAGTTATTAAAATTGTCTGCCGATCCTTCCTCTCCAGTTGATGAAGTAAATTCATTTTTCGCAAACGTTGGAAAAGATCTAGCTTCTCATATGGTTTCTCAAATAGACTCTTTCACCAATTGTTCGCAAAACTCTTCAATAACTCAAACTGTCATTAAATCTAGTCACGCCCCTTTGAACTCTATGGTAATTTTTAACGTAGATAGTGAAGAAATTGAACGTGTCATTGTTAATCTTAAAGACAAGTGTGCATGCGGTTGGGATGGTATTTCCACAGCTGTTATTAAGGCTTCTAGACACGTTCTTGTGCCTATTTTGAATTATATTATTAATCTCTCTTTTACGGCAGGTATCTTTCCGCATGTTTTTAAAAAAGCTATTGTCCATCCTATCTTCAAGAGTGGAAATAGGGACAGTGTCAATAACTATAGACCTATTTCTGTGTTAACTGTCTTTTCCAAAATTATGGAAAAGATCCTTAACAAACGCTTGATAAATTTTATGAATGAGAATAACATCCTTTCTGATAGTCAATTTGGCTTTAGAAGAGGCAAATCTACAGAGGATGCAGTTCTGGAGCTCACAGATGTTATTGTCAAAAATATTGAAAATAAGAACAAGACTGTTGGTATTTTCTTAGATCTATCTAAGGCGTTTGACACTGTCTCTATTCCCATTCTTCTTACTAAACTTGAACAAATTGGTGTTAGAGGCATTGCTTACGAGTTGTTCTGTAGTTATCTGAGAAATCGAGTTCAGTGCACTGTTATAAATGGTGTAAAAAGTGGCGAGAAAATCCAAACATACGGAGTTCCTCAGGGTAGCGTCCTTGGCCCTACTCTATTCTTAATTTACATAAATGATTTATGTAACTTATCACTACTAAATTGTAAAATAGTTACGTATGCTGACGACACAGTCCTTCTTATCCACGGTAACAGCTGGCAAGAAGCTCGCGACCTCGCTGAGTGCGCCTTAAGGAAGGTCTTGAGTTGGTTGTTCTCTAATGTTCTAACACTAAATACCACCAAAACCAAATTTATTGCCTTTGCTGCTAATATCGCCTCGCTTCCTCCTCTGTCGCTCTCGATACGTGCTCACCTATGTCCTACTTATTCAGATTCTGTTTCATGTAACTGCGCGCCGTTGGAGCGTACCTCTACTATTAATTACTTGGGCGTGTTTCTGGATAGCACCATGACGTGGAGTAAGCACATTGATGCCATGGTATCTAGGATCCGTAAATTAATTTATGTGTTTAACAACTTGAGATCAGTTGTCGACTTGAAATGTCTTAAAACTGTGTATTATGCTTTAGCGCAGTCACTGATTTCATATTGCATCCCTGCGTGGGGTGGAGCTGTAAAGACAAACATGATTCGTCTGGAGAGATCTCAAAGAGCCGTTCTTAAGGTCATCTTCAACAAACCTCTCCGATTTCCCTCAAATGAGTTGTATCCTTTAGCGCAAGTTCTAAATGTAAGACAACTTTTTATATTAGCAACAGTGCTTAAGAAACATTCCCAATTAAAGTATAATCCAAATGTTTACTCCAAGCGTAGAACGGACAGAGTATGTGATATCGTACGTCGTAGGACGGCACTTGCGAGTCGCCATTATTATTACGTTAGCTCAATGCTATATAATAAAATAAACAGACAATTGAATATCTATCCCTTACCTTTGCATAAATGCAAATTAAAATGTGTCGAATGGTTAAAAACATTATCATATGCTGACACTGAAGACATCCTAGTTGTATATAATTAACATTACTCATCCGCACTCTTCCTCCCCCACACACATACACACACACACTTTCACACGCGCACACATACACACACACACATACCACACAATTTATCATGTTTTAATTTCACCTTTTGATATATTTAAGCTACAAGCTATTTGTTAGCTAATTAATTGTTCTTTGTTTATGAACTTTGGAACCTCATGTAACCTTTCCGGAGGAGGGCGTTGATATCTGCGACACAGTTTCACACTTCTGCAGGTGTCATCGATTCTCGATGTATGTTTGTGTACTTGTATTTGTGTTCTAAATAAATAAACCATTATTATTATTATTATTATTTTTTGACCAAATTGTTTTGAATTGATAAGGTTATATTGTTGATTTTATTATCTTTACTAAAAATACAGATACATGATTTACTAGATGATAATTGAAGTCCTATCTTATCAAGAAACGCTGTCATAACATCTAAGGCTGTCTGTATACTATTTTCGCAGTTCTTAATATTCTGAAGTCTAATGTAAAATATGAAATCGTCAGCATACTGTGAGATGGTTATACTATCTCTTAGGTAAAAACATGCTACCTTCTTATTTCAAAGTCATGATATTTAAAGATACATTTTTTAATGTATATTGATTGATTGATTTGTATTATGTGTGTATGACGTTTAAAACTGCATTTCTAGTGCCTATTGAATTAATATCGTTGGACTTTGAATAATATGAAGTCTAGAATGAATGATCATAATTACCATTGATAACTGACTCCATATGAATCGCTATGCTACATTCCTATAAAAGAGTTGAATAATATTATTAGCAATGCTATTTTTAAGATCACCATACTTATACTAACGACTTGCTTGTTAAAATAAGTACTAAACATTTTAATAAATATGATTAAATCAAACTAAATCCATAGTATTATTTGTTTTTTGCATATGAATAATTAATTGTTAGCTTGATGTTGCTTTGTTTTATGTACCTACACAATGGAAGAAAACATATGTTATTGCTATCCATTATATAATAATTAAATTCTTTATTTACCATAATTTTAGGTACACTATCAACTTAGGCACTATAGGTAATAACTAGCTATATTATCAGAGGAAACAAAATATAGGTACGAGTGTTACGTGCTATCTTTGTAGCTGACTACAGTTTTCAAACTAGAGAGGTACCTATTATGTTGTTATGTTGCATTATTAATTAAGTAGGCGCTAAAAATTCAATTCATGAGTTTGTAGCTATATGGGCAATGCAGCTATAATATATATATATATATATATATATATATATATATATTATAGTATTCATTCCATAAAAATCATTCAGATGGCGATTAAATCGTGTTGCCTTTTTTACCAGCAGAGTGAGGTCTCTCCATTTCCGTATATACAGAGTAATATCTTCCCACGTTAAAAAGCCATATAAGAAGAAGAAGAAGAAGAAGAAGTAATTATCTATGAAATAATTGTATACAATTGTGATTCTCTCTACTATGGTCCATGCA